>HG992177.1:9835000-11035000 GCA_905220545.2 Melitaea athalia
ATACGAAAGTATTTGGGTGTACATTTGTTTGCTCTGTCCTGACCTCAACACATTGGCATCAGTCTCAGCTGATACAGTTTACAGTATCATATCATAATGAGACTAATATGATACACCTAAGACATTTATTATTACATAGTATTTCGTAGTACTCAAATGAAAAAAAAAATTGACCAGTCTTGTTGTTCGCTAGACAAATTGCACACAAAAATATCAGATACAAAAAAATTCTTAGTACGACACACAAATGTAACACAAGTAATATCAATATTCCGGCAAATCCAAACTATTATAATGAGAGCGACCCGAAAAAAGTTTGGGAATTCTTATGAAAAGAAAAAGAAACCCAAATGAAAGCGTCGAATAAGAATAAAATATATTAAACAGCGTTTTCTAAGGTTCGAAACGTAGGCTGTCGCTAAAAGTGCTGCCTGACAAACACCCAGCACATAATCGATATTCATTCAAATTTTTTTGCTCCCGCTCGACTCAAATAACATTTAAATCACCTTAAGAGACTCGTTTGCCTTTATCCCGTTACTTTTTGATGTTATTTAGCGTTCAGAAAAAGTTAATAAAAGGACTATTCTCTATGTCTTTATATATGATGAAAATCTCTGTATATCACTGACTACAATAATAACAAGTATCTAAAGTCTTGTTTGACGACCAGTTGGCGCAACGGTAACAGCACTGGTTTGTGGCTGTTGTGCTGGCGGTTGCGGGTTCGATCCCCGCACATGACAAACATTTGTATTGGCAACACAGATGTTTGCCATGGTCTGAGTGTTTGTGCTTCCCACCGTGCCTCGGAGAGCACGTTAAGCTGTCGGTCCAGGGTGTTGTGTACAACTGATAGCGATCGTTACTCATAGTAGAGAATATATCCGCCAACCCGCATTGGAACAGCGTGGTGTATTAAGTTCTGATCCTTCTCCTACATGGGGAAAGGGGCTTATTTCCAGCAGTGGGATATTACACGCTGAAGCGAATATGATAAAATAATGTTATAGTAGGTACAAGAAAACGTTATTGTGACATCTCTACGTGACTACGGTATCCTACGCTTACATCGTGTATTTAAAAACAAAAAGAGTTATGAAAGCAAAAAATATATATAATAATAATAATAATCTATTCGAAGGAGATTAGAGCTTCACTAATTAAATGATTTATATAAATCAATATAGATAATATAAATTTATTTTAAACTATAACAAGTCTTAAATCTTGATTTTACTATCTACGTGGATTTTTATGTATCTATATTTGAATTAATATTGGCATATTTCAATTAAAATACTTTATCTAGATATTCATAATATATTCGAGTATTATTTACATTGACATTGAGTAAAATAAAATATGATAAAATTCTATTTCGAAACACAAAATAAAATATTTATTACAACATACGTAACGTCTTTCAAAATAAAAACCTCCATGCCATATGTCTATCTTGCTCTGTCTGTTTGCGTTAAATTCAAAGCCTTCAAGGTCGATTTTCATAAGGCAGTTATAGATCAAGTTTCGCAAGAAAGTTTCAGGTGTATTATATTTCAAGTTTTGGTAAAATATGTTAATAATGGTTGAAAATGTCGAAATAAATAAAGCACCCTCGAAGCTTACACCGAAAATACTGCCTAATCTCTTTGAGATATAAAAAAAGAATATAATTATGGTGAAATTAAAGCCCAATATATTTTTATTCTATAAAAATAGCTTACTATAACCATTTTGACTTCTAGGAAAATATGTACGTAGAATGTGATTTGTGCGGATACGGTATCAATACTTATCAACTTAAAGGTTACTTACTTGCTGTCTCTAAGAATATTATTGCTGGTTAATTTATGAAAATTTAATTTCTTTTTCACATGTTGTACAACAATATATGTCCATTATAAATGACACTATTCAAAATATGTATAATATATAACGTAGATACATATAAATAAAAATTAATCGAAACGCGCATAGCTACTGAACGATTGCACTAAACGGAATTTTTTTTGTCTGTTTGTTATAGTCTTTGGTTTATAAAAAATAACAGTTATGGTGGTACTAAGTTTGCCGGGTCAGATAGTTAAATATATTTTAAATGCTCATAGGACGTTGCTTATGTATTTTATAAATATCTTATCATTCTAGACAAAATTAATAAAGGATAAAAAGGTAACAATTGTGTTGACCACATTGTGATCATATCGATGCAATTTACGAATGATATATAGAAGTGAAATGGGTCATTGTTTATACCCGACTTACTAAGATAACGCCTCTAAATTGACAAATTATTGCCCCGAGTCAAACTACTAAACCACTGAATCAAAATCAATTTGCAGACTCTAATCAAATACGCTCGGACTTTATACGGTTACAATACCGAATATCAGTGTTGATATGTGAACAATTTCATACTATTGATACTATAGAAATCTTAATTAAATATTTCGATTGATTCTAAAATCCATCAAACCAAACGCCCAGATCACTAACAATATCAACATGTTCAAGATGAGTATTTAGGATATTTATTTATTTATCTATTTATTTATTTATAGAACACCAACAAAGTATACACCATATTTCAAGTACATCACACAATAACAGTAAAATCTGAGTGTTACTTTAATAATAATAGGTGATAAGTACATTAAATTTGACTAATATACACTAATAACATACATAAATAACATACACATGGCTAGAACTTAGGAAAGTGTTTTACATTACGATAAGCTACAATAAAAGATTAAAACAAAAAAAAAATGCGTGCGTACAAAGTACACAATACACATGTCAGAAGTGAAACTTCTGTGGCAAACTAATTCAAAAAACGAATTTAAAATACAAAAAACAATTGAAAAAAAAGCCAACGTCACACAGTGTTCCCGGGCGGTCACCCATCCAAGTATTGACTGTCCGTGACGTTACCGCGTTAGCGGTCGCTCAAATTTTACCCCTAATGCGCCTAAAGAAGGTTTACTTCAAAAAGTTTACGTAAATCGTTTTTCTATATAACATCTTTTACTCAGAGATTTATTGAAAATAATAACAAAAGGTTTTATAAGAGCATCCGAACATCAATTTGACTTATTTAACTCAACAAATATGAAAAAATACAGCACCGCTCTTTCTATCTACTCATATTGTCATTTATTTTTTACATTTAGATAAATTTTATCTGATCTTTTACAGCATTGTGTCTTAATATAAAAATATACACACACCGTCTAGCGTGTATATTTATTACAAATGTTGACAATCACTGATTCCCGTCTCTATGAGGAAACAATTACCTTAACATTTCCGTAAAAATATTAATCATATAAACAAAAACATGAGTAGACAAATAATAATAATACTTTTATATCAGAATGCCAAGAAAATTGAAATTATATTAACAAATAAATAAATTAAGATAAACTCTTCTAGTCAATCTGGGTGTAGATGTTTCATATTAAAAACATAAAAGTTATATAGCAAAAACAAGAATATTAGTTGTTTGAAATTTAACGCCAATTAAAACATTAAGAGTTTATTATGAAATAATATGTTTCATAAAATCTATTTAAAATATTATTAAGTAATCCTGTAGTTTATTGTGGCAATTCTGTTCTTATTATAGCCTATACCTAACGTTGGTACTAAGCATATTTTATCATTATATTAAAGTTAAGTAAATAAGTCTATTATTATTATATCACTATATATTGAAAATTCTTTTTCATTACCATTAAATATTAGATTAAATATAGTATAATTTTCAAACTGATACAATAACAGACAATAATTTTTTTTACAATGTAAGATTATTGGTAAATTTAAAAGACTATCAGAATTTCTTCACAATCAAAGATAATACTGAAAACTATTAAATTGCTCTCTAGATTAATACAAATGAAATAGAATAATTAAATGATAGGTCAGCGACAGGAAACGGGGACAGTGACAAATTATGGTCAACAACGAATGAATCAAACATGCGGATTTGCATTTTAGTTACTGCAGTAACTATATCTATTTTTTTTCAATCTCAGTTGAAGTAAATAAACTGTTTACTTTCGTGAAATAGTCGAAATTTTCTTAAGACTAGCTAAAAATTTAATAACGTTATTATTATTATTATTATTTATACTTTATTGTACATCACAACTACACATATCATTTACAGACTGTGAAGTACAATGGGCGGACTTATGGCTATTTAGCCATTTCTTCCAGACAACCCAAATATATATTTCCTACTATGAGTAACGATCGCTATCAGGTGTACATGATAGCAACCGGGACCGACGGCTTAACGTGCTCTCCGAGGCACGGTGGGGAGACCCACAAGGACTGCACAAACACCCAGACCACGGCAAACATCTGTATGGCCAATACAAATGTTGTCGTGTGCGGGGATCGAAACCGCAACCGCTCGCGCAACAGCCAATCGCAATCCATTGCTGTGACCGCTGCGCCAACGCGGCGTCATTAAATTTTAATTACTTTTTCCATCCAAGAAAATAATGTAGGCATCTAATCTGTAGTATTTATTATGATCATTGTAATATTATTGTTTGTAATTTTAAATTGGTATTTTTTAAAATTAATTAAAAATATATGTTATAATTTTTAAATTCAGTATTGTTTCAAAATATTTATAAATGGTGTGTACTTAAAAATTAAAACGTAATTGCAAATGACTACAATTCACCACAACTGAACGCCAATTCATAAATCATGCTCTTTCATTTATAAACGAATTGTGTAAACTTTGAAATCATATTCCCAATAACAAAAGTCAAATTGTTACCGTACTAATTTGAATTGAACTCGTGTAATTAAACTTTTTTAAGCATTTTTAAATCCTGATTTTAAAGTTTATTGTAAAAATAATCAATAATCTCTAGTAATTTTACAACAACTGTTACAAACTGATGTATAATATTTCTGCAATATTAAGCTATGAGTTGCAAAAAATAAAAATGTCAACCCCTCTGACATTGTCGAAACTAAAGCTGGGTGAGTGAATGTACATTTATCAAAGGTTTGACGTTGGTGCAGTCACTAGTGACATCCCTTTCCGCTTCAAGGTTGGAGACTCAGTTCCTACTTTGATTTTTTACATACTTAATAATTATTATGTATGTTTAAATATTACATGCAAATACAATTGTAATGTATACCATACCATTGTACCATTGTAATGTACATATGTATTGTCCATTTTTTTATATCTGTCCCTTTTGGTAAACAAACTCCTGTCAACACGTAATTCACGTTTTTTCCGCATTAATCACTCACTTTCACAACATATTAGCTTACGGACATTTGTAAAACTCCATTTACTATTTATTTCACTAAAACAAATATCCATTTATCATTTTAAACACACAAAATTTACTAAAATACGAATATTGACAGTACAGATAACCAATATTTTTGAATATGACATATCAATATCTTTTTTTAGAAGGCAAATAGGGATGTGGCCATTATATTTTTAGAGGTGAATGAGTATAAGGAATTATTAAAAATGAGTGATAAAAATAGACCGTATGCTTTACCTATATTTTAAAATTTCACGAACTGTATAATTTGTTAATAAACGATAAAACAATGTTATCTTAAAGCGATTTGTTATTAAGTTGTTATACATAAACATTGTTTTTTTTTTTTGTTGAGCGCAAAGTATGCTTACAAAATATTACAAATGTCAATCTTTTATATTAAAGTGTTTATTGTAAAGGTTTTATTTTATATTATGAATATTTCTAAATATAATTTTCACCCTGAACATTTTTTAACTCTATCCCATATAATATAAAGGTATAGCACATAGCACTGGCAAAAACAATGTTATCAGTCCTTTTGTTTAGATGTTAGAGCGAGTGCGCATATATGATATAGGTACGCATACGCGATATGCGATATTGTGTGACATATTGTTTTTTATACTTTGTATCACATTGGTTCCAATAGAGATGCGCCGAGTACAAGATTACCGAGTAACCGAGTACCGAGTTACTCTGCCGAGTAATTCGGTTTGACTCAGTTTATACGTGGATTGGTTGTTTCTAGTTCCTAAAAGTCCCATCGCTCAAGATTTAGGTCGCTTATGTAAGCAAGAGTTTGTTGCCGCGAGACCTGAGTCCATTCGAGTGGTGGGCAGGACATAAAACAAGATATACACTCTTGGCACATTTAGCACGTGTGTTCTTTTGTGCACCTGCAAGCACTGTGTATATCGAGCGCTTATTTTCAGAAGCGGGTAATGTCTACGAGGAGAAAAGGAACAGATTATTACCTAATTACCTACCAAATACTCGGTCACTGGAACCGAATTACTCGGCCAAGTACCAAGTACTGAGTACCGAGCACATACCGAGTACTCGGCGCATCTCTAGTTCCTACTATAAATACCTCTAATTTTTGTTAGTTTTTGTAAAATCTAACATAATTTCTAAGAATAAATAAATAATATTACGTATTTGTATTTTATTTATTTATTAATAATGTAAAATTTAACTGAACTTAAAAATATATATTATTTAATTTAATATATATAAGTAAATCGGTATCTTCTCAGGCGCGTGTTTATCTTTTCCATGCTAAAAATTAAGGCTACTTTTCTAGAGTTAAAAAAATATTACGCCTACTTTGTTTTCTTGTTTGTTAGTATCTTATTTGTTGAATTTTAATGGTAAAGAGCATCAGAATCTGTATATTAATACGTGAAGCAAAAACTTTGTACCCCTTTTTACGAAAATTGCACGGACGGAGGAGTATAAAATATCGTACACTTATAGTTTTTTATATGGAGAAGGAGTGCAGAATATTAATATTTGTCAATTATGCATAGAAATATATTAAATCATCATATTATTATCACATGCGTCTTCCGCCCTACCATTGTGATTGATGATTTTTTTTAATTCTGTACCTTACTACTTACTATAATTATTAACAAAATTTAACAAAATTATTCAATATATTATTATCAGTTTTTGAAATAATTTCAGCAATATGGTATCGTTAAATATTTTTATGTAAAATGAATTTTACTTATCTATGGCTTATTAATATTGTTCATTCATTTATTCTTTGTGTCACTTCACTAAACTACACATTACTCTAGCATTACTCTAATTGTCTATGGTCGTAAGTACGCCATATTTGTTTACCGATTGGGACACTTTAAAAAAAATAGAATATAAATACCATTATTGTATCTCAAATACTTGTCTCGGTAGGCTAAATAATAATAAATAATAAAAGTTGATCGAATATAATTCCATTGTAACATAATTATAATAGAGATTAGTTCAAGCGTAGAAATCACATAAATCGAATTTCGAATGGAGAACTATTCCAGACTCTGTAACGTCATATATTATGATGATAAGATATTATACATTAACAATCTGTGTTACTCTAAAATACAACTGTAAAAGTAACTTTAAAATACGTAACTTCCAATTCGTAACTTCGTGATCTCTATAATAAACGGAGTTAAAACATTACCTACATAGAAAAATGCGATGATACAGTTGAAAATAGTTTTAATGAAAATAATCAGATCAACTTATTTAATTTCCTTCTTTATCTACATAGGTATCCACCAACTCACAGTAGAGCAGCATGGTGGATTAAGCTGAAAATGGAGAAAAGGCCTATGCCCAAGAGGGATGTTACAGGCTGAAAGCGATCTACATAGGTAAATCTCGCGGGAAGCTTTTACATCATATAAATCTTGTAATCACGATATATTATATTGATAGTAAAAGTTTTAAGGGAAAAAGGACAATGCCTATTTGTGCCCGGTACGTGCTTTGACTAGTTTAGACAATTCATATATTTAAGTATCGTTTATTAATTGAAACTAGATTTTTAATAATATTCTAAAAGTGATCAAAGCCGTGGTTTATAATTTAATTTTAAAAAATATTTTAGTTGTATTCCGCGTTTGTCATGTCAAAATAGTTTAAATATAAATAGCAAGTCGTCATAGCAACCACACAAACAAAGCTTTTTTTAAATTAAAATATAAACCACGGCTTTGATTACTTTTAGACTATTATTAAAAATCTAGTTTTAATTAATAAAGAAAACTTTAATATGTCAATTTTCTGGTCGTGTTGGGGTTTATAATTTAATTAAAAAAAGCGTTTATTTCTATAGTTGCGTTTCCGACTTGGTATTTATATTTAATATGTTTTGACAGCACAAACCCGGAATACAAATAAAATATCTTTTTTAATTAAAGTATAAACTACGGTTTTAATCACTTTTAGAATATTATTAAAAATCTATTTTCGATTAATAAAGGATACTTAAATATATGAATTGTCTGAACACGTACCCGGGCACGGCTTCATAGAAAATAGGCATTGTCCTTTATTTTATTATTTTTAGCGCATTTAAAATATAAGCTTGTCTTTTAAAAAGTTTTTTACTTGTAATCATTTTTAAGTGACTACTAAAAAAGGAGGAGGTTTTCTATTCGATTGTATTTTTTTATCTATGTTGCCTCTGAAGTTTTGACTGGGTGGGCAGTTTTTGACAATTATTTTTTAAAAGATGTTGCGTGTCATGTAGTCTCATTTAAATTTAATTGAGATCTGACAAGTAATTTTTGAGTTATGTCTAATAAATAATTCGTATTTAATTGACTATTTTTTCATTGACCTACGTTGTATTATACCGCGTAACTTTTCACTGGGTTTACCAATTATGATGATTATAGTTTAACTGAAAACTGATGCTTGTTATGTGGCTACAACACAGTAGACTACATACATACTGTTCGGCAGATTATACAAATAACTGCAGAGTATAATCAGTCGCTATCTATGGCATGTGTATTCTAGAAGTTGTTCAAGATTATGTCTACCTCGGCCATAAAATTCATCTAGGCCAAAACAACTTCGAGAAGGAAGCCGATAAGAGTATTCGGTTGGGCTGAGCGGTGTTTGGCAGGTTTCGCCGAATCTTCACTCCGATGATTCCGCAATGCTTGAAGACAAAAGTCTTCGAGCAATGCGTCCTAGCTGTTTTGATATACGATGCCACCACATGGACACTGACGAAGGGACTAAGCCACGGGTTCAATGTCGCTCAACGTGCAATGGAACGGGCTATGCTTGGGGTCTATCTCAATGATAGGATCAGAAATGAAACTATTCACGAGAGAACGAAAGTAACCGGCATAGCCTATAGAATTAGCAAGTTCAAGTGGCAGTGGGTTGGTCACCTCTGTCGCAGGACCGATGGCCGTTGGAGCAGACGTGTTCTGGTGGGGAGACCGCGTGTTGGCAAATGCAGTGTGTGACGCTCTCCGGTCTGGGGAGCTGAAAGGCGACTGCGGAAAATTGAGAAATTTGGGGAGACCTACGTCCGGCAGTGGACTACGATAGGCTGAAGCGAGCGAGTGAGTGAGCCCAAAATAAATATTTCAAGTGTTTGATAAATCTAATTTCATAAAGAGTATCAGAGAACCAAATTGACATAAGACTTTTGTAAGAGCTCGTTTTTTAAGCCACGAATCGTTCACATTAATTGGAAATGCTGTACACAATATTTCAACCCCTATTATAATATCTAATTTAAAGATCTAATTTCTGGGACGTAATGTCGTATGATATAATAATGTGTCCCACATTTAGGTCGTTAGTAAGCCCTTAATATATAGCAGCTATATAAATTTCTCGAGGAGAGGTTCACCTGCGTTGACACTTACATCATAAACGCCCCACTTCTAACTCATAATGTAATATCTTATAGTTATAAATTATACATTCGATTTCATCAATTTTCTCAAAAAAAATTAATGGAAACGAAAATAAATAAAAAAGTTAACAAATTAACCAGTAGTTCCAAGAAATTAATTTACTAATAATTTTTTTTTTATTATGAGCCCTCTATTAATGTTATTTTGTGGAATATTTAAAAAAATTACCCAATTACAAAAGTTTTGTGTAAAATAATTGACCAAGTTACTTGAATCAAGTTAAATAACTATAAATTAAAACAAGCAAGTTAATTTACAAAGTTCGCTACTTTAACCAATAGTTCAGGATCAACTCCACTTTCTAACAATTTCTTTATACGCCTTTAAGGTCCTGGATAAATTATAATCCAACCAAACATGTTTCGAAAACATTATAATTTATCGTTTAACACCGTAACATAGGTATTATCTCTAACATACAAAGAAATGTTTTTGGTTTTTAAATGATTTTTAATTTTATAAAAGTTCTTGTGTGTTTTTGTTTCTCTTTTTTTTCTTAGTTCTTTCTTCTTATTCTTTCCTTTCCTTTTTTTTTCATCTTTTTAGTTATTCAGTGGCTTAGCGTGGGGGAGGCCGTTCTTTTTTTTTCATGTCATTATGGCGACCGTTTTGACATTTATACGAGACACATACCGAAATTTTTAGAGTAAAACGAATACTAAAATACACCTAGCATACCCAATAATTTTGCTTAGACTCACATTGATTTACTGAAACATCTGTCCTTAGATCGCGTAAATGATTTATGTTGATACAAAGTTCAAAAATTTGTTATGCGTTTCGTTTCGTCTTTGAGGTTCAGCTAAAGCAGTTTCTTATGAGAATTATTTTTTCGGTGGTTATTATTTTAATATTACAAATGTCAGATATTTACATTACATGTACCTACTACATGTTTAGTCAACCACAAAACATACTTACGCAAATATTTACTAGAGAAACATGTATTAAGCGATATGGCAATATAAACGCAACATAAATATTAATATAATAATACTAGGTAAAAATAAAAGTTATTAGAATACTAGCTTCTGCGCGCGACTTCGTCGGCGTGGACTCCGCTCCTATTGGTCTTAGCGTGATAATACATAGCCTATAGCCTTCCTCGATAAATGGGCTATCTAACACTGAAAGAATTTTTCAAATCGGCCCTATAGTTCCAGAGTTTACCGCGTTCAAACAAACAAACAAACAAACAAACAAACAAACAAAACAAACAAACAAACAAACAAACAAACAAACAAACAAACAAACAACCAAACAAACAAACAAACTCTTCAGCTTTATATATTAGTATAGATTTAAGTTTGGAAAACTTGCCATCGAAATGATTCAGAAAACCGACGGCAGATTACAACGACGATCCTAACAACGTCAGCCGTTATCTAAAAAACCAATTTGGACTTCAATTAAATAATCTATACTAATATAATAAAGCTGAAGAGTTTGTTTGTTTGATTGTTTGTTTGTTTGTTTGTTTGTTTGTTTGTTTGTTTGTTTGTTTGAACGCGCTAATCTCAGGATCTACTGGTCCGATTTGAAAAATTCTTTCAGTGTTAGATAGCCCATTTGTCGAGGAAGGCTATAGGCTATATCATCACGCTAAGACCAATAGGAGCGGAGTCCACGCCGACGAAGTCGCGCGCAGAAGCTAGTATGAAATAAAACGTAATCGTCCGTTTTATTAAACGGTTTTATTTAGCTTGACCAGTTTTTTCATATTATGTCAACTTAATCATTAGAAATAATTTCTTTATGAGATGATTTTATTTTCGAATTTCGAATTTTTATGATCGAATTTGATTTTATTTGATACTAATTTAATTTTTTTTGCCTTTTTAATAGTAATAATAATAATTTACTCTTTATTGTACACAAAGAAGAAATTTACAAGGCAATACACAAAAATAAATGTACAACAGGCGGTCTTATCGCTAAATAGCGATCTCTTCCAGACAACCAGCTTTTTTTGTCATTATTACTATTATTCTATATAGTCTTCCCGTTCCATTTCATTGAAAAGCAAAAATAATATAGAAATATATCGCAGGTAACAATTTATTGTGGAAATGTTTTCTGACAAAAGTATGTGATGTGTGTTCTGATTAACATTGATTTGTGATATGGACTATTCCTTTGTGCAGGACTATGACGCCAATTTGGCATAATTAGTTTACTTCTCATGAGTTTCTAGATGATGTTTATGGTGTATGTGTAACAACATTTATATTTTTGAACATATCAAAGTAGTCAAAAATATTAAATGCTGTATCAGACTACGTCTGATTGCGTTAAAAATTATATTTTCTTCAAAACATAAGAGATATTTGTGTACACTTCCTGTTTGTTTCGAAATGTATTGGAAAGACCTCTTAATCTATTTAAAATGAAAACGAATGACTGAAATGTACGTGCTTCAACATATTCTGCACTTAATTGTGAAAAAATTTATTTTTTTGGACATAGTTTCTACCTACAAATTAATATTTAAAAATAATACGTTTGTAAACATGATCAAAATGATAAAATGATGCGATTAAAACAAAATATTATCACAAAAGAACACTTATTTTAACAAATATAAATAATTTTTTTGTATCTTTGATATTTGAGATTGTAAATTAAATAAATTCCAGCAAAATAAATCAATAAAAGCTTAATTATTTGACCCTACACAAAACATAACAAAACCAAATCTTCAGTTTCTTGCAGTTCCACTATTACTAATGCAACAGTAGGTCTAATAACTACACACCGCCAAGAGAATGTTGAGAAGCTGAGATGGAATTCGACTTCTAACGTAGCCGTAGTAATGCATATCATACTTACCTTGTAAAAATGGTATATTGTTATTAAAATATTTTATTTGTTAAGACACAACTTAAGAACTAAATATTTACAGATAGTTTTGATACAAATCATGTCCGCGTGGAATTGTGCCAAGAATGCTAGCAGCATTTCCCCGTTGAATGGCTATGCCGATTCTCTGGGCAAAAAATGCACCAGCCCTCTTGTCACCAGTGGAGGCAATAAGGCGAGGAGTAATTATGAGGAGTAATTGTAAATATGTATAATGTTTAATAAAGCATAAAAATTTGTTATAAAAATTATTTGATCTGTTTGTTACTATGAGTCAATGTTACTTTAAAGAAATTTTATTTATTATTTTTATAGTAGCATAGTATTATAATATTAATTTTTCTTCGCAATATATGTAAAAATAGAACAAAAAATAATTTTCGTAGTCTGATCGCGAAATAGAGTTTCGAGTACAAAAAGAAAAAATGTTATGTTTATTTTCCAGCTATAAACTATTCCCTTATTTATATTTATACCATCCGCAGTTATTCCAACCTCGTCGGTATAGTTTAGAATGTTGATACCATATTTCACCCTTTCAGGTAAATCCTTCGACGCTGCATAATAAATCCTATATACGAGTAGGTACTATCGTATTTGAAGCATCCAACTTGTGCAGTGTGCGCGTTCTGATACAGAATCAGGTTGTTAGCTAGTGGTATCCGTTTTCTACCAAACTAAGAGCATTAGACAAGCTTTTGCTAACGTATTTGTTTTCGTTTTTATTTGTAAAAAAGAAAATTGAATATCCAAATCCAATCTAATCACTAAATCTTTTTAAGAATAATATTTGAATTATTTTTAATAATATTTGAATTATTTTTTTTATTGCTCAGAACGTTTTAATATCTCATTTGTCCAAGTGAAAAATGCAGTCGCATTGGCAACTTACCCTTTTAAATTCGTCTAAAAATAAAATATTCCTGTATACAAAGGCATAAATATTGCGAATCCTCGAGATTTTCTCCAATTTAGTACTTGCTTTTCAAAATTTATTGCCTTACCATTGACGGCTAATTTGGCTTTAAAACCACCAGCTGTAAATCGAAGCGAGCGAGACATTCATCACGCTACAGGGCTTAAGTCTGACTGACGCTTTACGTCCCGACTGCTAAATAGAAATAAAACACAATAAAAAATGTCTTTAGCTGTTATTGTGCAATATTTGGAATTTTTTATTTGGCTTTATAAATGGGCCTTATTGATAATGATTTTATTACAAATGGCATTTGTTCTGCGAGTAGCAAAAGACGACGCCGCGTTGGCGCAGCGGTCACAGCACTGGATTGCGATTGGCTGTTGCGCGGGCGGTTGCGGGTTCGATCCCCGCACACGACAACATTTGTATTGGCCATACAGATGTTTGCCGTGGTCTGGGTGTTTGTGTAGTCCTTGTGGGTCTCCCCACCGTGCCTCGGAGAGCACGTTAAGCCGTCGGTCCCGGTTGTTATCATGTACACCTGATAGCGATCGTTACTCATAGTAGGGAATATATATTTGGGTTGTCTGGAAGAAATGGCTAAATAGCCATAAGTCCGCCCATTGTACTTCACAGTCTGTAAATGATATTTGCAGTTGTGATGTACAATAAAGTATAAATAAATAAATAAAAGATGTAACGGCATACATATTTACATAAATCAACGACTATTTAAATTATAGTAAACATGAAAAAATATATTATATAAAAAACTAATATATAATAAACTAATACCTCACTTTTCTTAAAATCTGTGAATGTCCCTTCTCTTACAACTTCGAACGTAATAAGCCACGCAGCGTCACTAGGGACCGACAGATATACGAGTACATATGCCTTAGAATATCCCTCTGAACAGAGAAGTTTACTACTATATAATATTAACAATGTTCGTCAACAAACATAAGATAAAATTTAAGGCAAAAATCAAAATGGTATCCAATATAAATCTAAGACTGAAAGTTATTTTATATTTTTAATATATTTACATAAGAAAGAAAGTGAACAAGAAAAAAGGTAGGTAACTTAGTATTATACTAGTAAGAATTAACCCATTAACGTTCGTAAAGACCGCTCTGGTGTAATAATACGTGTAGACGCATAAACACCGGTATTCTTGGGTTTGGTTCCCGTTCGGGGTGGATATTTGTATTTGTTTCCGGTCTGGGTGTCTGTCCTTGTGGGTGATGCACGGTGAGAAGACCCAACGTCCATCGGAGAGGACGTAAAGCTGTTGGTCCCGTTTATTATTATAAAAAACACCTGATAGCGACCGTTGCTCCGACTCTTTTCCTACATGGGGAATGAGGACTATTGTCTTGGGGTGTAAGGTGAATTACAGCTTAATTTCTAATTTTTACCTAGTCCAGAAAAAAAATCCAGGACTTGTCTATCTGAGTTTCTCTAAGACTCCCAAGTCTAAAGTGGAGGTATAAAAATATTCTAAAATTAGCATATGAATGTGCACTCTCTTAACGCAAATATCAGAGTGAATGATAATACAACTTATAAACTTTTTATTACATTTTAGCAAATCCTCCATATTTTTTAAATTTGTGATAATTCTTAATTGACAGGGTAAAAGATCGTTTTTATTTACTAACATTCAGCTTAGAAATCAACTACAATTTATGGTGTTTTTAACAGTATTAAACAAGTAATATAATTAAAAGAAAACAAAAAACCCGCCTGCGTAAAAAACGGAAAGAGCAAAGTCAACATTTTTAAAACTTTCTTATTGTATTTCTTTATTATTATTACGGTAATAATAATCATAATATACATTTTTGAAATCCTTGTATTGAGCCCTTTAATTTGACACCCATACTATAGTATTCTAAAAAAAATTTATTTCTTCACTAACTACAATGGCTTCGCACAGCCGCCATGTTTGTTTTTTTTTTAATGTCACCATGACACGATAAGAACACTTGGGCTGCTAAGACAAATCTAACGATATCTCAATTATGCAAATCCGTTCAGCGGTTCTAGAGAAATCAGGTAATTAAGAATATTACATACATACATACATACATACAAGATACGCGCGAAAAACATAACCCTTCCTTGGCAGTCGGGTAAAAATGTAAGCAACAAACAGTACAAGCCTCTAACAGTACCTACAAAAGTTACTCATGTAATCACATTGAGGGGAACATTCGAGTCCTAATACAATTTTAAATCCTAAATTCACAAGCAGCAATGACATAACTATTTAAAAAAGATTACATGCTTCTCCATAAATTAAATATGGTCTGACCGATTTTTATGAATATTTAATATATATTTTTCTAGAAATTTTGTTTTAAGATAAGTAGATATAGATATATGTACTTTACCGTTATATAAATCCTTATAATCTATACTAATATATAAAGCTGAAGAGTTTGTTTGTTTGTTTGTTTGTTTGTTTGTTTGAACGCGGTAATCTCTGGAACTACTGGGCCGATTTGAAAAATTCTTTCAGTGTTAGATAGCCCATTTATCGAGGAAGGCTATAGGCTATGTATCATCAGGCTAAGACCAATAGGAGCGGAGTCCACGCCGACGAAGTCGCGCGCAGAAGCTAGTGAATACTAAAAAGAGAGGTCAAAGGCAATTATGCTACTACTACTACTACTGTAATTCGACGTCTCTATCACAGGGGATGGAGGAAAATGGTAGGGTTTATTAATGATTAAATTGCATAAGAATTTCCATGTGAGATATAAAGGGTTTGACCTTTAAGGGATTGTATTTTGTTATTGTTTGTACATTGTATATTTGTTTACCGCTTGACCTCTAAGGCATTTATAGTTAGGTACTGTTAGACCTATACTGAATTTTAAAAAATAAATGGACTTTATACTTCATCATTATAATTTTATAGTATTCATTATGGCAACAAAATCCACAGACCTTGTGTTCGAAATCCTTATTTATACTGTACTATACTATGAGACAATACAAATGACGAACTACAAGATACTAAGCTACAGTAAGTTTCATAAAAATAAAATTAAGTTTAAAAGTTTTATGAGTAATTTTAATTATCATAATAAAAAGAGCTTATCTTTCACAGTTGATTTCCATCTTTTTCAGCATGAACGAGAACAGAAAATATTTAAGGGCCAAAAAACCACTACAAATGGCCACTTTCGAGAGTAGTTATTACCCCATTAGTGTGAATGACGGCGCCGCTCGGAACAACTAGTGGGGATTGAATACATAAATCTAACAAACTATACTAGTTATTGACAAACAGGAAAATGAGAATAAATTTGTGACTAAATAAATATGTAGCTTACAAAACATTTCTGCTTAATATGGTTTTTTTTAGAATAGTCGGTAAACAAACCGGCGAGGTCTCTGATAATATCACTAATGCTCACTAATATACAGTACACTGTACATATTTAATTAAATAATTCATATTTCCATACTATTTCTTTACCTTTTTTTTTCTTTTCATCCCACAAAAATTGATCCTACTAAGAATAAGGATATAATAAATAATGAAGGATAATGTCATTTATAACAAAGAAAATTTAGGAATATATTTCAAACTTAATTTTTTTTTAAAGTAACTAGGTTGGCAAACAAGCGTACGGCTCACCTGGTGGTAAGACCGTAGCCCATAGGCGCCTGCAACACCAGAAGCATCGCAAGCGCGTTGCCGACCCTATCCCCAATCCCCCCCCAGGAGCTCTGGTCACCTTACTCACCAATAGGAACACAATACTGCTTGAAAACAGTATTATTTAGCTGTGGTCTTCTGTAGGGTCGAGGTACTACCCCAGTCGGGCTGCTCCATATTTTGAGCAGGAAATTTCCTGCTGTCTACCTCAGTTAGGGCACAGCATCAGTAGTCATCAGTAGTTTCTAATATAATACTACGGAAATACTGTCATACTCAACTCTTCCGGCGATGATCTATTATATTTTTAGTCAATATTAAAGTAATTAAAACAGAATTTTTTTTATAACAATCTGATTAAATAAATAGGTACCGCAGGTCTTAGAAATAACTTTACCTACTTAATACATATTTTGGTATTTACATAGTTATATTGAATTCTTTGTTCAAAAATCTGTTTTGTTAAAAAGCTGTTCTAATATGTTACTTACAAATAGGTACTATACTACTACTACTTCGAATATGATTAAATTTTTTCTATAAGTAAAAAGGTTAGTTTTTATGTTATTGTAATTTCAAGTAACAAAATATATTGATTTAATTTCATCACTTCCTTTTTATGTCTTACCAGATTTTTCAGATTACAAGAAGTTACATAAAGTATAATTGAAATTTCTTGCTTTCCCTTTGTCCTCCTTCAAATTAATAGCAGTTCGACACTGATCTATATTAAATCTTTCATTTCAAATATCTCGTTTCGTACCTCAACTTAGTTAAACCAGTCTTGGCTTTGTGGGGGAGTATTTAGGAACACTTAGTTTTAAGAAAACATGATAGTATTGAACATCACTTAGTAGCATTAATCGCTACTGTTTCGCAAATATTAACAAATGTTCGCACCAAATATCCCGGTTGTCCGCAGACCTCAGCCATGCAGCGAACCTGAGGACGCCTAACACTGCGTTCGCCGAGGCGCGGTCTCTACTCCAAAACACGTCTGATGTAGCAGTCATCGTTCCTGAGACACGCGTTACCAGCCCACTATCTCTTCAACTTGCGGCTATGTCAATTCGATTCGATTCGATTCAATTCAGCCTGTAATATCCCACTCTTGGGCATAGGCCTCTTCCCCATGTATGAGAAGGATATGTCAGTTACTTTGATACTATCATAAATAATCTCAATACTAATATTATCTTTGACACAGACTTCAAGCATGTTTCGTTCCATATCATGTTAAGTGACTTCAAAATTGTGGACTAGGGACTAGTGTCTTCATGTCATCCTCAGTGTCCACGTCTCGACATCATATTAATGTTAATACTGATACTCCATATTGCTCAAAGAATTTTGTCTTCCAGTACTGCGGAATTATGTAAGCATATAGGTAATTATTAAAATAGACTAAAAATAAATTATAATTCAGACTTGGTTTTTATTGCAACGTGTTCGTAATAACACTAATAAGTTAATAACACAGTAATCTATTAATACATGTATAAATACATCATGGCCGCGTGAAGTAGTGACAGAAATGAAAACAGCATTTTCCGGTTGAATCGCAATTCCAGTTCTCTAAACGAAAAATAGACAAACCATCTGTCACCAGTAAAGACAAGGGCTTATTATTCTATGGTATTAGCTTCTCGAACATTTAAGATTTTAACAAAAACAAAAATTAGTGATGTCTATAGAGAATTATTATAATTTTTTAAGATATTTTGAATACAAGAATATAAAATTGTTACTACGTTACAAGGATAAAGTAACGTGAAATGTAATAACGGATTTTTTTTTATCGAGACTTAACTTTTCAACGTAAAATAACAACTTTTCAAACTCTAAACGAGAGATTTTATGTGGCAATGAATAGAGGAGTTTCATTTTTGTCGGAAAACAAAAGCTTTAAATCGCTTGAACGTTATGTAACATAAAGTTAGTTCCTGTAACGATAGCTGTATGTAATTTACCTAAAATGTATGTATGTCCAACAAAATATTTCAATGAAAATAATAAAGGAATAAATAGAAAGAATTTAGTTACACAACCGATACTTTGATCAATTCTAAATATAAAATAGCAATGATGTCAAAAATACAGCAAATTAATTAAGTCAGCAAATGAAGAAATAATGTTTAATTAATTAAATACACAGTATATATTGTCTTTGAATACGATACGTCTTTATTTAATTTTACTTCTTGAATAAAATAAATCAACTGGAATCAATTAACAAAAGACCATATTTTATTTACCTACAGCTATATTGTTAAGACGTCAATGTTTTTATTTCTATAATTTGATTAACCACATAAAGAAAGAAACTTTATTAAAAAGGGATGAAACATTTTTTGTAAAATTTCTGTTGTTTCTTAAGAAGATAAATAATATAATCAGTAAATCTTCACAGTTCTTAAGAAATATTTAAACAATGAACAATAAAAACACTTATAAAATAGAATAAAATAAACAACCTCTAAGAAAAGTTGCAGTTGTCTTGAAGATGGTTAAAAAGTATATGATAGTTAGTAATTTTTGTTAGTTATATTAATTTTAGGGTTTTTTTTTTTTTAATTTTTTTAGTTTGTTAAATGGATGAACACGATCTTAGTCGTCCTTAAAAATCAAAAAGTCGAAATCCTTACATTCGTGCAGAGTTTAAAGATAAAGTATCGTGACATTTTTTATATTGAAATTGATAAAAATAAAACATACATAAATTCCTAATGCTTTTGGTTCTGATAGCGGATAAAACAAAAATTAAATTCGCATTTACGCAATAAATTATGCATTCACGCTGATTACGGTTTGATTAATTATTTATTTATTGTGCTGTTAGATTGGAATGTAAATGGGGATTTGCTGTGACAGTAAAACATTACGGTAAAATAATTATAAATTGAATACAATAAATGCATAAAATGACTAATACAAGGTATCCAGGTGTCATTTGCTTTTATATTTGTGACTATATAGTCAATTATAAATCAGTGTTGAAATTACCTACATAGTTGATTGAATTGGTCAATAGGTGTGACTAAGCTAAGTGATAGCAATGCCTCACTATTTTCTAAACGTAAATAGACTACACTATTTAGCAATTACAAATTTTAACATAAGGTTTTGTTAATAATTTTAGACTTATTCCCTAATAACAATCTTTTCTTTTTTAAATGCGTTCCGATTTTATATTTTTTATTCTTTTGCCATTCCATCGAAGGCAAAGACATCGACATCATATTTCTGTAGACATTCTGCATAAAGAACTATAACTGAGGAGAGCACAGCAGGATATTTCCTGCTCAAAATATGGAGCAGCCCGACTGGGGTAGTACCCGACCTTACAGACGATCACAGCTAAATAATACTGCTTTCAAACAGTGTTGCGTTCCTGTTGGTGAGTAAAGTGACCAGAGCTCCTGGGGGGAGCTGGGGATGGGGTCGGTAACGCGCTTGCGATGCTTCTGATGATGCAGACGTCTATTTACTATATTTTTGCATATTCTCTATATAATATTATAAAGAGGTAAAGTTTATAACTTTGTTTGTATATACGGGGTAATCTTCGCAAATACTGATCCGATCATGAAAATTCTTTCGCTAACAGAAAGCTACACTATTCAGGAGTGACAAGATAAAAGGAAAAAGATAAAAATATATAAAGATTTTAAATCAGCAGGATTTGAACCTGCGCCCTCTGACGTGCCGTGTCAACAATTCAATCTAATCAAGCATTATTATTTGCCTTAGAAATTAATTGGTGATTTTAAAACATTTATATTTATCTGATTTGCTGAAAATAGTGAGAGTGTATTGGAACATATCAAATTTCACCGTACCCTTCTTATGTGAAATGGATTATAACGCCCAACGAAGTGGGCACGGGTCGGCTAGTTCTCTATAAAGTGAGGTTACAAAAATTTGATAATTCTGCTTACAAACAGATTGATAATATGTTATATATATATATATATATATTAATCTAATATAATTTATCTATATAAGTCTAATTACACCCAGACTCGGGGGTTGGAGTCGAACCTACAACCTTCGGAACAGAAAGCAGGGCTTGCAAACTGCGTCAACGGGCTAGTACATACATTGAGATTTCTCTATATCACACGGTTTATATATATTTACTACTATGTACGGCTATTAATATGCTACGTTATATAGACATCCGTTCGGTTATAACAGTGTGAAAGTTTCATTAACGCTAACGGTCGCAGCTGATATTTCCGCTCGAACCAAATATTGGTATTATATGAGTACAGTAACACAAATTTATTGATCTGGTGCCATATTTGATTAGTTAATATGATGCGTTCTTCCCTGTCACTTGCAGTATTATTATTTCTGCAATATTATTATATGCTGACGTTGCCAAGACAGTCTATGCAGAAGATATTAGGTTGTGAAATAGTCTGCCGTTATCTATACAAGAAGCTAAACCACTGCTGACATTTAAGACGTGTCTAATTGGAGACGACATGAATAAGTTTTTGTCGTTATATCTTGAATTTATTATATGTTGAATTTATATAAGTATTAGTATGTATATATTTGCATGAAAGTTTATTTAAAACTACACTGCCCGGACTCCACATTAATTTTGTCCTTCCTTTACTTGGATTTGAATGGCTAAATAGCTATGAGGCCGCCCATTGTACTACACGAGTCTGTAACTATCTTAAAATATGTGTAAAATGTATCAGGTAGTTATGATGCACAATGAAGTACAAATCTATTGTAATAAATAAAAATGAATCGCTGAATGTGTTGCTAAGCGCAAAATCTCGAGAGCAGCTGAACCGATTTCGCTAATAATTTTTTTATAATATAAAAACAACATTTTTCTATATTCCCATACAAAAGATTCGTAATAATAGTTAAAACTCAATTTGAACTTTATACCATACCATAAAGTTTAAGTGTTAGTGGAGGGTTTCCGAAAAGGATAAGTATTTAAAAAAAAATTAAAGAATCGACTGTTAGGCGGTACGAAGTTCACCGGGTCAGCTAGTAAAGAAATAAAATCGACTATCTATTTCTACCAACCTACGGCTCCGAGTGACATAATTATGGTCAGTTATTCGATAATGGGGTAATCACTTCAGATAAGCCGTTGAATTATGACGATATAACTCAACGATTAGGTACGAAGAAATAAAGATAGATAATCTGCTTAAGGAACCGGTAGTTATGGATTGACAATTGCTTGGTAACTACCCTACCTAACGTCGGATGAGCTTAAAGATATTCTTATCACTGTTTTTGAACCAGAATCCGAGTCCTAATACGATTAAGTAAAATTTCGGTAATACGATTACGAGTCTTGCAAAGACTGGTTTGTACTACTACTAATACCTACATACGTACTTAAAAAAAAGGTATTACTATTAAATGCTAGGGCATAATCTGATAGTACTACTATTACATACCTACTAGAATTAATATCGGTATCCGCCGCGATCCACATATATATTTTTCAATGAAATAATCGCTTGCAACCAAATGGGCAAAACGATGTCTTTACGAACATTTAAAAAGGCATTACGTACTATTTTTTAAGTTAGAAGTGTTCTATTTAAAAATACTACCGTTAAAAATGCTACGTTATGTGTGACGTCACAAAAAGCCTTCCAGCGCTATAAAAACGCAACAGTACAGACTCAAGCTCCTTTCCTTTTTACGACTATCGTTCCGAAATACGATACAATGTATGATATAAAACTCTCCCGATGGGATTTTACTCATAGGCTGGTAACTGGAGCGGCGGTACTAGCCTCCCTCCATGAAATACTCGTAATTCAACTTCTCCTTCCATTTATAATATACCAACAAGTCTATATGTGTCTCTTTTACACGTAAGAACATTAATCACATTATTCTGTGATAAAACGAGATGGTCTCTTTTAAATAATTTACGTGACAGGATTCCGTGTCGTAAATTTCCATGTAATCTGTCGATGAGATTACATGAAAATTTATAACAGGGCGTTACACGTTAATACCGTTTCGAATTATCCTTAATGAGCATCATTTTCAACTTTATTTTGGAGAGTGCATAAATTTAAGAATTCCTTTTATTCATAAGCCCGTTGGTGTATTTTTATTATTAACTTACATGAAAGGAGAATCATTTATAATTGTCGAGCTGTCTGTAATGTCTGCGATTATTGTCCAATATTTATTGAAGTAAAACTTCAATAAATACAATGCACGCTTGACTTGGGGAGTAAGCTGGTGAATGAGCGACGAGAGCATTATGAAAAGTGTGGTCAGGCGAGGCAAACGGAATTTGAGAGTGAGATATAAGTTAGTGAAGATAGAAAGAGAGAGTTACTTTTTGTAAGTTTTAATTCAGTCATGTGGTCTAATGCACACTCGTTTTTTTTTCTCTTATTAATATTCCAACTTAGTCTACCGGCTTTTCTATCATATATAATCTACCACAGTTAGCTTATAAATTACAGTTTCAATGGATTGTAAATCTAATAATATTCTGACTAGTACGGTGACACATAGTACAAAAAAAAAATATTTCATAGCGAAAAATTTAGTAAAATGACCCAATTTTTAAAGTGTAAACGAGTTGTTCGGAACAAATGTACGAGCGGTGAGAATCTGCGGTGGCGGTATACGTGCCGGGAACATTTTAATTATGACTTAAAATTGCCTGGAAAGGTCTACGATGACGCCAATCTTCTAGCTTCCATACTCTAATAATAATTACTCAATATATTTAGTGTATTAGTATCACGTTAGTTATTTGAGAATATTTTAAGTGAAAGAAGATGCATTGTATATTGGTAGCAAATAACTTGTATTTTTTGTAACAAGAACTAAAATAAGGTACAAAATGTTCTCACTCTTATAAGTAAGCTAAAAACTGTCGCCGCATAATATGTCTTGCAACGTAATAAAACGTACATTGAATTATAAGAGACATTTTCACGGAACGAATTTCGGCCTGAGACCTTATCAAAATAAATACAAGAAAATGTATGTACTCGTACAATAGAATAGCCTAAAGAGGTAGCACACCTGATATACAAAGGGAAAGGTAAATGTATGCATACGACTTTTCCAAAGTAGAAAGCTTATCCTACCGCGCCGTGCAACTTCAGAATAAAAGGATACATGACTTGGAATTTCTCACAAAACATGCAAGTTTTCTCACCAAAACGTATCGTAAGTACAAACGACAATTCAAAAAATTGAATTGTTGGCTTAGAGTTACTTAGAAATGTATAATATAAAAATATAGATTTTTTTTCAAAAATGTGGATTGTTTTAAATTACATTCACTTCTTCTGTTAGTTAATTGCTTATTATATATAAGTGATGACCGAATGAAAAAGATATTGTACAAATTAATTAAGTATGTTGTATTTTTACAACATGTTGTTATGTATGTATGTTGGGTTTTCTATTGAAATATTTACACTACGGTCATAATTAATTACTCGTTTATTAGTCAAATACTGCTGCATTACTTTTTATAAAGAAAGTGTACGATAATTTAGTATAAATTATTGAAATATCGTGCCCGGACTCTACTGAATTCAAAAGCTCCACAGAGTTTGCGAAAAAACTTGGAAAAATGTCATGTATCAGTTTGTAACAGGCATTTGTTACAGTCTAAAGTTTAAAGGGGTTCTGAGTTCTATTTCTTTAAATTTACTATAAAGCTATACGACACTAAGTACAAATATTATTTACTTAGATCTAATCTATACTAATATATAAAGCTGAAGAGTTTGTTTGTTTGGTTGTTTGTTTGTTTGAAAGCGGTACTATCTGGAACTACTGGGCCGATTTGAAAAATTCTTTCAGTGTGAGATAGCCCATTTATCGAGGAAGGCTATAGGCTATGTATCATCACGCTAAGACCAATAGGAGCGGAGTCCACGCCGACGAAGTCGCGCGCAGAAGCTAGTTTATTATATTACTAGCTGACCCCGCAAACGTTGTTTTGCCATAATATATATATGATACTAGCTTCTGCGCGCGACTTCGTCGGCGTGGGCTCCGCTCCTATTAGTCTTAGCGTAATGATATATAGCCTATAGCCTTCCTCGATAAATGGGCTATCGAACACTGAAAGAATTTTTAAAATCGGACCAGTAGATCCTGAGATTAGCGCGTTCAAACAAACAAACAAACAAACAAACAAACAAACTCTTCAGCTTTATTATATTAGTATAGATTAACCCCCCCCCCCCCATGTGGGTGGAATTTTGTAAAATCCGTTCTTAGCTGACCTCTACTCGGTGAAAGGAATATTCCTACCAAATTTCAAGTCTCTACGCCTTATGGTTCCAGAGATATCGTGAAGAGTCAATGGGTGGAAATCTCTTTTATATATATATATATATATATATATATATATATATATATATATATATATATTCCTGTCTTTCATGTGATTATAAATTTAAAAATGTCTATTTTTTAAACAAGAAGTTTCGCGTCAGCTTTCTAACAAGAATATTATTTTAAGGCTTTTGACATTTATACATTATACTTAAAACTTTTTCTAAGTTAAGCATCCACGCCTTTGTAAAAGTTTCTAATGATTTCGACTTCAAGTTGAGGTTAGTATTGTCTAGAAACTAGGAACCTATTTTTAGGAAAAAATATGTATATACGGTCGAGTTTATGTAAAATATTGATTTTTTAAATATATACTTATATTAAAAAAACTTTGGATATAGGGCAAACGAAATCCTGTCTGTCATGTGTATTCTGTGCCTACAATGGCCTACATTGTATATTGCTTACTCGACATACAATAGTATCTATATTCTTAACATTAGCTTTTTCATATCAATGTGATTGAATTCTTAATATTTGATTCTCATCAAAATACGAACAAACAAAGGAATCACCTAATATCGGAATGTCAACGGCCGTTATTAATCTTTAAAAATCATCAAATAATATTTTTATTTGTTAATTTGCAATAAAACACCAGCAACTAATTTCTATAATTTTATTGCTGTTATTGGTTAACGCTAGCAAAATTGGCGTTTTCAAATTAATAAACAAAAACAACGCTTTGTGTTTTTTAATTATTAATTTGTTATTACGAGCTTCTCTGCATTCTACGTACTTACAAATTTATTTTTAAATTCTACAAGATTGTAAACATTTACAGTTCAGAGCTTAAGAACTAATTAATTATTTACAGATGGTTGCGGTACTCTACCTTGATGTGACTTATACATCACTATATATTATATATAAAAATGAATCGCTGAATGTGTTGCTAAGCGCAAATCTCGAGAACAGCTTAACCGATTTCGCTAATTCTTTTTTTATAATATTCCTTGAAGTACAAGAATGGTCCTTACAGAGGAAAAAATTTTAAAATTTTTAAAATTTTAAATTATCTATATTCCCATACAAAAGATTCGCAATAGGTAATACTTAAAAGTCAATTTGAACTTTTATACCATACCATAAAGTTTAAGTGTTAGTGGAGGGGTTTCGGGAAGGATAAGTATTAAAATAAAAATAAAAATTAAGGAATCGACTGTTAGGCGGTACGAAGTTCGCCGGGTCAGCTAGTAATATATGTATATCTGGTATGTAGTTTAGATAGGTATTGCAGTTCTCATCTATAAGCGGGCAACACAATTTAAAACTTAATAATAGTTTACGGTTTCAATCGAACTCAGCAGAAACTTCCTTGGATATCAAGATTATACGATGAACTTTTGTTATAGCAACTTAAGTCTTCAATTCACAAAAAAAAATGGACAGTATGTCCATTGAAATATAATTTACAATACGATACAAACGCGCTGTCGATGCGCGCGACGACGGGCGCGTTTAAAAAACGCGGTTTGCATAGGCCCTTACCCTTGTAACATAAGCAGCGTCCATTTCGCTTTATTGATGATACTTTACTTGAGCATGAAATTGTAGTTGCCACTTTTTTACCATTCATTTTTTTTATTTATATGTCTATTAGTCAGTCATAAAGAATAAAAGCAATAATAAAAAATAAAAAATTACTCTATTACATACATATTATGTATATGTATGACTAAAAAATTGTATTCCATTATGAAACATTTTCTAAGTAAAAATTATACCTTTTAAAAGTTCACTGGCAGAAGTTGGAAGCGCAAGTTTAATACGAGTTATATGCTCCACTGGAACGAAGAATTTTGCTATTAAATAGCAGTGAGACAAACCTGTGGTCTTAAGAGACTTCATCTGAACGTCCGAACCTAAAAAATATTTTCTATATTAATTTTTCATATATTTACTTTAAACTAGCTGACTCGGCGAACTTCGTAGCGCGTAACAGTCGATTCTTTAATTTTTCTTTTTTAAATAACTATCCTTCCCAGAACCCCTCCACTAACACTTAAACTTTATGGTATGGTTTTAAAGTTCAAATTGACTTTTAAGTATTATTACGAATCTTTTGTATGGGAATATAGAAAATTGTTGTTTTTAGATTTTTCAGAGAATTTTTTAAATTTTTCTCTCCGCAAAAACCATTCTTGTACTTTAAGGAATATTATAAAAAAAGAATTAGCGAAATCGGTTAAGCCGCTCTCGAGATTTGCGCTTAGCAATACATTCAGCGATTCATTTTTATATATATAGAGATAATAATAATTAAGCTGCGTTGAGTTTATCCATTATTTAAATCTAATTAATTTTATAGTAATAACAAAAATATCGTTTTAATACCACGTTTGAAAGTCTCAAGGAAACAACTTTTTCAAATTGTATCGCGGTTTATTAGAATACTTTACATTTATCCGAAACGTCACGCATAGAACTTATAATAAACCGCGATAAAATCCGAAAAAGTCGTTTCATTATAATGAGTAAAATTCGCGTAAAGATAAGAAAAAAAAGTCACAAGGAATATACTTAATAATTTAATAAATGTATTTTTATTCATATTCCTGTGGGATAACAAAAAGTAACCCGAATGTTTTTGATTTACTTACTTTCTCTAAAATCGTCGCGAATGTGTTGTTAAATAAAAATTAAAAAAAGCAAAGATCAAACATCAAAAAATTAGTTTAAGACTCAAAACTTTATCGTTTGTATTTTTTGGTTATAAATTTACCTGTAGGTAGGTACTAGGTACTTAATAAGTGTAATCTATATATATAAAAGAGATTTCCACCCATTGACTCATCACGCTATCTCTGGAACCATAAGGCGTAGAGACTTGAAATTTGGCAGGAATATTCCTTTCACCGAGTAGAGGTCAGCTAAGAACGGATTTTACAAAATTCCATCCACAAGAGGGGGACACGTGCCGTGTGGTTACGGCACTAAAGAATGTAGCCACCCCCTCTCTTCCCGTGGGTGTCGTAAGAGGCGACTAAGGGATAACACAGTTCCACTACCACCTTGGAACTTAAAAAGCCGACGGATGGCGGGATAACCATCCATGCTGGCTTTGAAATACACAGACCGAAGACGGGCAGCAGCGTCTTGGGTGCGACAAAGCCAGCCCTGCGGTCACCAACCCGCCTGCCCAGCGTGGTGACTATGGGCAAAACGTGTGGGCAAGAGTTCGCGTCATAATGTCGGGCGCGAACTTGTGGAGGCCTATGTCCAACAGTGGACTGTGATAGGCTGAAGTGGAAGTGGAAGAGGGGGTTGCGGGGGTTAATAACATATACGGCAAAACAACGTTTGCGGGGTCAGCTAGTAATTTTTGTAGGGAAATTGCGTGGATGTGGTAATAAAAGCACTAATTTATAATATATACGTTTAATGGCGGTCACACAGCGAGCGGCAAGCAGTGAAAAAATCAATTACCTTGTCCCCATCTCTAGTAATATTTAAACCCACACACTCGCTTGCGATATCTTTCATTTCAAAGTACTGTTTTAATTTTTCTTTTAACAATAATTTTGTAGACTCTTGAGCTGTAAATAAAATCAAATCATCAACCCAGACAGCTATAAAAGTTTTATTTTCTGTATTATAATAGACACATGAATCTGTTTTCGACTGATGCATTCCCAATTCACATAATACATTATTCAATTTCATATTCCATAGCCTACTAGCCTGTTTGAGGCCATATAAAGACTTATGTAGCAGGCACACCTGAGATCCACATTGATACTGTTCTGGCTGCTGCATATAGATCTCTTTATCAATCTCACCCTGCAAAAAGGCGGACACAGCATCCATTTGATCTATTTGTAAACCATATTTAGCTGCCAAAGCAAAAATATAACGAATAGTTGTGTACCTGACAACTGGTGAATATGTTTCTTCATAATCTCTACCTTTTCTCTGCGCATAGCCCTTTATTACGAGTCTGGCCTTGTAACGAACAACATTTCCACTCTGATCAGTTTTTGTCTTGAAGACCCACTTACACGGCAGAGCCTTTTTACCCGATGGAAGGTCTGTCAGACTCCAGGTTTTATTTTTCATTAAGGAATTGTATTCCTGATCCATTGCTTGCCTCCATTCTGCAGCTTGTGACGATGACAAAGCCTCCTCAACCGTCTGTGGATCTGCGAGATCTGTAAACAGGCACAAAAAACCCGTGTTCTTTCCCTTTTGTTTTATATTTGATCTTAATGTAATACCACTAGTGTAATCTTGTCGGATAATTGAACGTGGAGGATAGTAAGTTTCATCATGCTCTCCCACATCAGTTTCATATTCACTTAAGTCTTCACTGTCACCTTCTTGTGTATCTTTTGACTCCTCAATAGAAAATTCCTGTTTCTGACTGGTACATAAGCTGTCTGATTTCTCATTTTCCGATAAAATAGAACTGATCGACTCTGTCTGGTTCTCCTTATCTGAAACATTTACACTGGGTATGGTTACTGCAGCATTTTCTTTAAAATTTTCCATAAAAGTAACATCTCTGCTTGTTACAACTTTATGAGTTCTCGGATCCATCAATCTATATCCCTTCGAGTTATCGCAATATCCTACAAGTATCATTTTCATAGACTTTTTGTCCCACTTTAGGCGTTTTTCCTTCGGTATATGGACCATTGCAACGGAACCAAATACTCTCATGTGTAATAAATTGGGTTTCTTACCTTTCCACAGCTCATATTGAGTCTTTCCATTAAGTGACTTTTTGGGACATCGGTTCATAATGTACGCCGCAGTCGCTACCGCTTCAGCCCAGTAACTCTTCTCCAGGTTTGCATAGAACAACATGCTCCTTGCACATTCCACTAGTGTCCTGTTCATTCTTACAGCCAGTCCGTTGTGCTCTGGTGTGTATGGAGTTGACGTTTGATGTACGATACCATGTAAAGATAAAAAATTATTTAAGCTAAAGTTACAATACTCTTTTCCATTATCAGTACGAATTTTTTTAATTTTGAGATTCAACTCATTTTCAACCTTTATTTAAAATCTTTAAAAACTTCTATAATATTCATTTTATCTTTCAAAAAATATAAATGTGTCATTCTAGTGAAGTCATCGGTGAAAGTAATAAAGTACTTCATACCGCCATGAGACTTACTCTCCATAGTTCCACACAAATCAGAATGTATAAGTTCTAAAGGTTTTAAAGCTCTAGATCCAACATTTTTAAACGGTAATCTGGTTTGCTTACCTTCCAGGCAATGAGTGCAGGTGTCAACATTACTTTTATCCTGGGTCAGTGTTACACCCTCACAGCACTCTGGCAGCTTCTGAATATCTGAATAATTTAGATGGCCCATCCTTAGATGCCACAAATAAGGACTGTTACTATTACTTGTAGCTAAGTTTGCAATTTCCTTGTTTATCTTATACTATTAAACGAGCAATTCTTGTGTATATATATATATATATATATATATATATATATATATATATATATATATATATTTTCTGAATCTCGGAATCGGCTCCAACGATTTTTGTGAAATTTAGTATGCAGGGGATTTCGGGGGCGAAAAATTGATCTAGCTAGGATTCATTTAAAAAAAATGTCGTTTTATCCCTGTTTTTAGGCAATGAAAAAATGGCTAAAATATCGCTAGAATAGGAAGGTAAATGTTATTAATGTTATAATAGCTCAAGTGAGAAATCGGACGGGTTCAACCGAGAAGACCAAGGTTCAAATCCACGTCTGCAAGCCATATTTTTTTTTCCTTTTTTTTTAATTGCACTCGTTATTTTTTATTTAAATAAAAATAAAATATAAAAATGCCGAGAAAAAAACAAAACAAAAAAAAATACAAAAATACCGACTACCGAGCTAGGCTCGGTCACCCAGGTACTGTTCATAATATATAAACTGTTGTTCAATGATGCAGTACATATTAAATCTCCTTCGATATTTTTAATTTCACATCCTTGGTTATTGAATAACACATTATATCCATTTTTTACAATTGTGCTTACTGACAAGAGATTTGCTGCCAACCCGGGAACAAATAGAACATTTTTAATTTGTATTTTATCTTGTTGACTTATGTGAATATCCACACATCCGACTCCTTTTACATCTAATGGTTCTCTGTTAGCAACGGTAATAGACTTCACAGGTGGTTCACAGACATTGTACATCCAGTCGTCTCTGCCTGTCATATGCATCGATGCACCAGAGTCTACAAACCAGTCATCTTCTTTATGTGATACTTTCTTTGGTAGATTGCAAAATTTGGCAAAGTGACCAATCTTATTACAGTTGTAACACCTCGGTCCTTTCGATTTAATGGCCTGATTATTACTCTGAGATTTCTTTGTAGCATAGAACGCGGCTGACTTTGTTATATTTACTTCTTGTATAAGTTTAGACTTAACGGAGTCAGCACTAATCTTTATCCCTGAACTTTCTAATCCCATTATCATAGGTTTGTACTCATCAGGTAGGCCAGCCAGCATTAAAGTGCCGAGCCACTCGTCATTGACATCAAAACCAATATTTCGTAATTTGTGAGCTGTGTTCATTATCTTACTTACATAGTCCTCTATACTGTTGCTTGACTCTAGTGAAGTATTTATTAAATCTTTAAGTAAACCGACTCTTCTTGTAAGTCCGTTATCGTCGAAGGCTTTCTGCAAACACTCCCACACTTGCTTAGCTGTTGTGCATTCTTGAACATGAACGTAGTTCTGGGGATCTAAAAACAAAATCAATTTCGCCTTTGCTTTAATATCTTTTGTACTATCGACTGGCTTGTTGTCGGGGGTTTCTACACAGCACCACAAGTTCTCGTGCTCCAGATATGTTTTCATACTAAATTTCCAGGTTGAAAAGTTTTCTCTTCCAACAAGCTTTTCAATGTTGAAAACATTCGATGATGTCGTCATTTTGTACGTTTTCAATATAAACTACGTACCCGAAGCACGCGGTGATTATAACCTCGACACAGGTATTTCGCCAACTGAAGTTATATTATACTGATTAATACTTCTTACAGTACCACGCTGAACCACGCTCTGCTGCCATGTAGGGAAATTGCGTGGATGTGGTAATAAAAGCACTAATTTATAATATATACGTTTAATGGCGGTCACACAGCGAGCGGCAAGCAGTGAAAAAAAGTGCATACATTACAAAGAGAAGCGGAAAGACGATACATGCGCCACCTTATGGCAAATTAAAAAAACTAAAAATGGTTGCGTTCCAATTTTACTAACAATTTTATAAAGTGAAAAGATTCGGCGCTTCACTTATAAAACCAATAAACTCTTAAACTAATGTGCCTACTTACTTTTAACTGTAATAAATACTCAGTTCACAAATTATTATCAAAATTACAATAACTAACACATTAAATCATTTCACACGTGCAGCAGATTTTCCCTAAGTAACTAGCCATGGTGATTAAACCTTAATATGTTGACTACACAAATTATATAATGAATAATTAATTCTCAATTTGCTAACGCAGCTGACAGCGCTTTCGGTGGATGTGGTTTGAACAAGTGTTGTAGTCTCATTAGAGATTGAAGATATTGTTTCTGTGATAACAATGCCGTCTACTTAAAGTTAATTAGATCCTCTCTACTGTAAATATATATAGGATAAAAATTGTAAAGTGACAATATACTATTTGCATACTAGTTTACCGGTTTTTAGTTTTACCGGTGTCTTCCAGTGACTTAAAAATGAATTAATGAGACTATTATTAGAAAGCAAAGGTAACAAAATCATTTGCAAACTCACAGTGTACATAAACTGTACTTCCTTCAAAAATATGTACACCATAAAACAATCCGTTTATCTACTGTGCTTTGGTGGTTGAAAACTATCACAATCGCTCGAATTAACTCTGTTTCACTTGCACCACAGCGTAAACACTTAGGGCGCCTTCAAATTTGCCGCGCGGCGGCAGCGCGGCTGCAGCGCTGCTGCCGCGCGACTTTGTAAATCTATGTAAATAACAACGCGCGGTTGCAGCGCGACAGCAGCGCGGCGGCATGGCGACATCCTAACAGGCCCACCTTTGAAGATACGCACAATGCTGCTTCATGCTTCAAGTTATAGATTTTTTTTTATTTTAATTTAAATTCATCATCACTTCAGCCTTTCGCAGTCCACTGCTGGACATAGCCCTCCACAAGTTTGCGCTAAAAATGGCGTGAACTCATGTGTTTTGCCCATAGTCACCACGCTGAGCAGGCGGGTTGATGACCGCAGGGCTAACTTTGTGGCACCAAAACTGCCCGCTTCGGCCTGTGTATTTCAAAGCCAAGCAGTTGGATGGTTATTCCGCCATCAGTCGGCTTTTTAAGTTCCAAGGTGGTAGTGGATCTGTGTTATCCCTTAGTCGCCTTTTACGACACCCACGGAAACCAAACAGCAAATAAAAAAATTCACGTCAATTTACCACGATATACTTTGCAGATATATTTATTTTCACACACTCTTCTCTTAAATGGAGAACGTAGCCTATGCCCAGGTGTGAGAAGTTACACGCTAAATGAATAATTTTGTCTCTTACTCTTTTGGAAGATATAGGTAATTATGTAATATCAAGTACCTGGGTGACCGAGCCTAGCTCGGTATTTTCATTTTATTTTTTGTTTTTCTTTTTTTTTCTCGGTATTTTTATATTTTAATTTTATTTAAATAATAAATCACGAGTGAAATTAAAAAAAAAAGAAAAAAAATTAACCTGGAAACTGAGATTCGAACTCGGGTCAACACGATTTGACACGCGCCGATTTCCTAATTACGCTGTTACAGCTATGTTATTAGTAGTGAAATTAAGCTTCGTATTCTAATGATATTTTTTCATTGCCTAAAAACAGGGATAAAACGACATTTTTTTTAATGAATCCTAGCTAGATCAATTTTTTGCCCCCGAAATCCCCTGTATACTGAATTTCACGAAAATCGTTGGAGCCGATTCCGAGATTCAAATTCTATATATATATACAAGATCAATCTATATATAGATACAAGAATTGCTCGTTTAACAGTATAAGATACACAACATTAATATGACCGTAACTTTATAAATACCGTCAATTTGTACCAAATTAACGCATGAGTAAGCCAATACCCATTGTCTGGGAACAAACTTTTTGTCAAGATTAGTAACCACTATTTTTGTACAACTTAATTAATATTTATAAAAATATATTTATAAAAAATAAAGTCGAATTGAGAATCTCCTCTTTTTTAAGTCGGTTAATAAATACGTAAAGTAGTCTTATTAGTACTATTATTCGCAAAGGAAAAATCTATATCATCTGGTTAAGTATTAACATGAGTAGAGTTTAATTTATTTATATTTAAACCGACTTTCAACCGCAATGACCAAGCTCCTTTGTGTTTTCCCTTTTACATCATAGACGAAATAATACTAGCTCGGCATTACTAACAGTCGTAAAATAAATTATATCTAGTTTTTTTTTATTTGCTTGCTTAATGTCATAACTTCATAAAATCATAAGGATTTGCTTATCTCGAGGGTTAGAAACAAGTTTATCAATAAGTCAAAATAAATGGAAATGTTTGGAAAATGTCATGAAACAATTTTAAATGTCATTGTCAATATGAAGACGCATTCCATAATAAATACGTGATCTCTATCTCTATCTCTATAAAAATGAATCGCTGAATGTGTTGCTAAGCGCAAATCTCGAAAGCGGCTGAACGGATTTCGCTAATTCTTTTTTTATAATATTCCTTGAAGTACGAAGATGGCTCTAACGGAGAGCAACATTTAAAAAGTCTAAAAGCAACAATTTTCTATATTCCCATACAAAAGATTCGTAATAATACTTAAAAGTCAATTTGAACTTTAATACCATACCATAAAGTTTAAGTGTTAGTGGAGGGGTTCCGGGAAGGATAAGTTTTAAAAAAATAAAAAATTAAAGAATCGACTGATAGGCGGTACGAAGTTCGCCGGGTCAGCTACTATTCAATAAAAAGAACGCTTAAAACTAGACACATTTTCCCCAAAGCCCCAATATTTAAAAGTATGTGTAAATAAAACAAAAGCTATAACTATGTGATATAATTATATGCGTGTTTGTGATAGTTTAATTTTATCATAGCACATATTTCAAGTAAAAAATAGATGTTATTATTAACAACATAACGTATTTATTATGTCACGACTACGCAGCGAATGCAGACACAATAAACAAGGGCTATTTACATTTTACTAGATACGAACGGAAACACAAACTATAATTTGCATAAATGCTTCGCTTCGGTATATTTTAATACTTTAGTAGAATTAGAGTAGAAATTAAATCTGGTGATAAAGTAAAATTGTAACGAAACCGAACATAAAATGAAACACTTTATGAAAACACCAATATGATACATCTATACAAATAAATAAAATTGAAGTGTCTGTTTGTAACATTAAAATAACCGCTTTTTACTAAATTCATAATAAATGTATGTATACACGGTAAATATATCAAAATAACATTTTTGTCCACTGTCTGTCTGTCTCTTGTCTGTCTGTCTGTCTATTTGTTCCGGCTAATCTCTGAAATGGCTGGACTGAATTTGACGGGACTTTCACTGGCAGATAGCTGATGTAATAAGGAGTAACTTAGGCTGCTTTTATTTTAGTTTTTTTTACTGCGAACTGAACAATAACTTATTTTGTTAAATTCCACGCGGACGAAGTTTCGGGCACAGCTAGTTTAAAATAAGAAACTCAAAACATATGCCTTCTTTTAACTAAAATCGAACTTGAAAAACTCGTCGCTCAAAAATATAAATTGACTGCACTTGACGTATTTTTAATTCACTTCATTTCAACATGACATGGGTTCATTCCTTTAAAAGTTTAAATCTACTATTTTTTTAATCTATAAGCAAATGGTTTGCATATTTCTCAGCAAAAGTTCCAAAACAACTTTTGTTCTCGTAGCTTCAAAAAAAGCATAACTCTCAGAAAAACTTCCATTTTTCATAACAAAAACATCTGTATTTATAATTAAAACTCAAGAACAAAATTTTGTTCTTCTACGTTCAAAAATAACGAATATATATTATTTATGTACTGTAGGTTAATGAGGTATTTAAAAAGAAATAATTAATTAATAACAGAAATAACAAACGTACTCATATTTCAAGAAAGTTTTACTTTTTTGAGATAAACATGTGTTGTATCGGAACCATAATAATAAAATCTTTCTTCTTTTACCCCAGAAAAAGAAATATCAAAGTCGTATGTACAAGTTGTTGGCAAACAATCAGACCTACGCTTTACTTTCTGTATCAATCGGATTTCTGTAGACGAAAAATTTTTTGCAGCGACCATGATCTAATTCGAACCTATTTGAAATTTTAATACAAGTGTATTTTAATACAAGTGTGTGTGTGTAAGTGTACTTCAAGTGCTCCTCGATATTTTATTTAACTTAAAAATGATAAATAATGGTTCTTATGATACGAAGTACCAAATAAAAAACGGAATTACATTTGAATTGAGGGAATTTTTTTTTTGTTTTCATTACGTCACTGTCGAGACCAAAACCATAGAAAGGATTTTATTTTTTAATAAATCAACCGCAAGAACTGAAAAATAGAAATATATTTAATACAACATTTTGGACAATAAATTTGAGTACTACCTGTCACATGTTTAATATCAACAACCAATTTGAAACCCTATTCCTATAGATGCACAACTTAAACGAACTCCACGACACTGGGGGCATTGCTATTTAATAAAGATCAGAACTGTCAGCTGTTAGACTTTTCAATCAAGGCTTCAGTGTGACCTCGTTTCTTTTACTTATCTCTACCCCTAACCTAAATCTATTTCACGAGATTATAGTTTTACTAAATTGTGAGCAAAGATGTAGATAATTCGAGTTGAGGTCAGGCGAGCGCTTGATGGTGACATTGATAAATTATTTGCGAGCTCAGAACCGCATTCGGATTCCGAGACCTATTTTGACTAAATGCAATAACACTAGTACAAGTATTTATTGGTACACATATTGCCTACGTTATTGCATTCGCCAGAAACGTTATGGGCAATATACGAAACTCGGTTATGACATGCGCATGTTATATTAGAGAACACCAAAAAATGTTACGGCTAAAATTGTAGTATTGTAATAACTAAATTGTGGCGTTTAACCTTAGATATATAAAGTTTAACTAACAATAACTTTATAATAAATTAAAACATGTTATTAATTTAAAAAATATTATTGTAAATTAAAAAGATCAAATTCCGGAAAAATAACTGTCAAAAGCAATTTTAGTGCACCTCAAATCATTTTTAACGTAAAAACTCTATACATAGTAAAAACTACTCGATTTAAAATAGAGTCAATATATCTTTTATGTAAAAAAATCTTACACAAATAAGTAATACATAGGTGTGTAAAAAAAAAATTTTATCACCCATAGCTGGGCTTTCATGGGATTTTTTAGATTGATTAGATAACGGTTTATCCGCCACGCTCCATTACAGATTAAAAAATAATCTGAACCGTTTCAATTTTCTTCTGGTGTGTTTAGAATTCCTTTACCTACATTTATTTATTACTACAGCTTTTTATACAAATGGTATAAACAAAAATGTAACGAAAGCTATGAATGTCAGTTATAAGTAAGAGTTACTTTTTAATGTTAAAATACTGGAGTAACTGGCAAAGATCCTATTGCTATTATTTTAAAAAAATAGTGTAATTAAAAGTGACTTGAATAGATCTTAGGAAGTAAATATCTTCTCACCAACGGCAGTTTGTTTCAGGCCTTTTGGTTATTATTGCATTGCAATAAAATATTATAATAGAAACTTATGTACAATGAAAAATTTTATGTAGATTAAAATTCTCAAAAGAAAGTCGCAGGAGGTCTACACATTTATAAAATACTAGCGACCCGCTCCGGCTTCGCACAGGTGTAATGCTGATACTAAATATAAAATATAAGATAAATATTTGCAATCTAAGCGCAAAAAATGTGTTTATTTACGACATCACATTAGAAAACTTTAAAACTATCAGTGTTCCTCTACTATATTATGTATGTATTATACATATAAACCTTCATCTGGAATCACTCTATTTACTAAAGAAAACCGCATCAAAATCCGTTGCGTAGTTTTAAAGATCTAAGCATATATACAGACAGACAGCGGGAAGAGAGTAGAGACTTTGTTTTATAATATGTAGTGATGATGACGTAACATATGTTACGACTGAAACTGTGACTGTCTGTGTTGATATAAAAAAAGCATTATATTTATTTTTAACTCCGTTTTATTATCTACACAATGACTCACAAAGAATCTTTTTTACGTTCAGAATTTATAAGGTACTGGAAATTACGTCGCCCTCGGCACTACCTTCTCGTGCCCCTAGTGTAAACCCAATGCTGTCGAAACACATCCTCTAAGGGGTACAAAAAGTAGGACATACATATATAATGCAAAAGTGTGCAATTAAAAACGTTGCTACTTTCGTGGTAAAAAATAGACGATGAGAAAACTCTATATATGATTCGGCTATATCACAGACCACAGAAATATACTCCGTGGGCTATATAAATAATCTTTTCAGAAATAAACCGGACCTCTACGTATTAATATCAAGTTAAAAAATACAAAATAACCCTACACTGTGTATGGGACGCCGCGTTGGCGCAACGGTCACAGCACTGGTTTGTGCCTGTTGCGTTGGCGGTCGCGAGTTCTATCCCCACACATGACAAACATTTGTATTGACCATATAGATGTTTGCCGTGGTCTGGGTGTTTGTTCAGTCCTTATGGTTCTCCCCACAGTGCCTCGGAGAGCACGTTAAGTCGTCGGTCCCGTTTGTTACTATGTAGGCACACCTGATAGTGATCGTTACTCATAGTAGGGAATATAATTATATCCGCCAACCCGTATTGGAGCAGCGTGGTGGATTAATCTCTGATCCTAAAGAGGGGGATAGGTGGAACCCCCAACAGTGGGATATTACAGTCTGAAGTATGTATGGGACCTCATTTTACCTTTACTTTAATTTTATTTATCGTAGTTACAATAGCCATAACAGTATCAGTATTGTGTAAAAAGTATTATAAGGACCTCTCTAATATTCTTAAAAAAATAAATCCTTACAACAGAGATAGAGAAGAAGGTAACTAAGCATCGCGTCGCAAATACGTTAATCTCCATTTATAACTACAAACAATTAAATTACAAACAAGAGTAAAATATTACAACAATATGAAGATTTCTCAACTAATTAACAATATATTCCAATTAAGAACGTCACTTGGTAGCGAACGGTTAAGTGAATTAAAATAAACGCTTGTTGCTGACAGATTCCAAACAGCCTCAGGCTCATTTCGACGAGTAACGATTAACGTTACATAGATATTGTAGACTAGATAGTCTTCACAACTTTCATCCCTTTTACTATTCCAGGTACATAGGTAATGGAGGTGTATATTTTTATGGTAGCTTGTAGCACTTTAGATCTCATGTTACTCTTGAAATTAATTTTTTCAATTCGATATTGAATTCGAAATTTGAATTGTACACTTCAGTAAGAACAAAATAAAGTAATTCCGTCACTTTTGGTATAATCGACTAACTAGTCATAACAAAATACAATCGAATATGAGTAACTACTCATTTTAACCCATTTGAAAAGAAGGAGGAGGTTCTCAATTCGATTGTATTTTTTTATGTATGTTAGATAGGTACCTCAGAACTTTTTACTAGTTGGACCGATTTCGATGATTCTTTTTTAATTGCAAGGTGGTGCTTGTCATGTGGTCCCATTTTTTATTGAGATCTAATGAGATCTGACAAGTATTTTTCAAGTTATATCTAATAACGCGTTATAATATATATATATATAAAGTTTTTTATAATACGCGTATTTACTTGACTATTTTTTCGTCGACCTACGTTGTATTATACCTGATAACTTTTTACTGGATGTAACGATTTTGATGATTCTTATTTTAATCGAAAGATGATGCTTGTCTTATGGTCCCATTTAAATTGACTTCTTTTTGAGTAATCTTTGATAACGCATACATATTTACTCGATTTAATTTTTCCGTCTACCTACATTATATTGCTTGTCGAAGTAAACACAATTATGTTAATACAAATTTAAAAGTTAAAATACTGACGATAAAACGAATTATCTGAGCCGTTTAGTAAATCTAGTTCCATGTGATGTCCTTACATCAGTCAAATACACGTTTGTCTATGACGTTATTAGAATAGTTCTTGCAATGACACTATTGTACTGCTGTTCTTGATTTGAAGACAATCTGTACGATGTTGAAAATAATATACTTATAAAATTATTTCACCAATGTAATGTTACATTATTACTGAGTGTCATCCTCGGCTATATTTTAACGAGAGAAAATGGAACACCCAAAACGTGCAGTGCACGCGTGCGAAGCTGCGGCGGGAAGCTTCTCATCTATCGACACTATAAAGCAGGGTTTCTTAACCTGTGGTCCATGGACCCCTAAGTGGTCCGTGTTATGAAAATGGTTATTGAAGTAAAGCATCGTTGTTTTTTTTGTTTTTTTTTATTTGTAAAGGGTCCGTGGTCTCTTTGAAATTTTTAAAGGGGTCCATGACTACAAAAAGGTTAAGAAACACTGCTATAAAGTGTTACGAATAAGCTTTAACAGAAAAATTTAGAGTAGACCACTAGGACCTGTTTCTCCTTAATCAACAAACAAAACATTTATATTCACAATTAAAAATAGAAAATCCCATAAATAATTTGAAATCCAATGGCGTAAAAGAAAATACATCATAAGGTTTTATCGTCATTCGTCAAGTGGCCTTATCTATAACTGGTGAAACAACTACCTTTTTTATTATCAAATCATTGATGGCGCTTTTTTTCCTCAAAAAATTTTAACCAACATACAATAATTAATTCAGATGGTCAAAACATAAATGGCACTTTTTGACAAATTTATCAATCAAAACGATATAATTGTTTATTAATATTATAGTTACAAAAATGTGCAAATGAGAATATTAGATATTTTATTATATATGTGATGATAATACATAACTTAACACATAATTACTTTTAAAAAAAATTAGCCACATAATTTTAAAAAGTTTAGATATGTGTGTTAGTAGTTATAAATCTTTACGCAATTGTAAATTAAATGAAAAAAAAAAAACAACGCAAAGATTATAACTTCATATAGCATTTATACATACATATATAATTTAAAATAATACATTTGAATAAATATATTTAAATATTAACCAAGATTTAAGAAGTAGAAGAAGTAAGAAGACAAAGCTACGACAAATTGCGTCAACGTCAACGGACTAATAAAATGTTTTCATCCGTCCAATTACAGCTACATGATTCGACGTATATAATAAATACAGCTGCTTATTTTGTCCAATATCACTATTCAGAACCTGTAATCTGTATCCTGCAAATATGTTACGATTAGACTTAAACAGCAAGAGGTAGAATAAGGTATTATGACCTGCCTGATGCTTTCATCTCGGTTAATAAACTACAAGTTTTAGGTTCATATTTGCGAATAGAAATATCTCATACTCCTGCCCGGCCTCGGGTCGTCTTCAAGGGATTCCCTTCCTTTTTTAAACAAACTGTACCACTTGTACACCATTGTTTTTCCTGGACAAGAGTCACAGTAAACCGATGACATCTCATCCATTATGGTCGCAACTGATTTTCGTTGCTTGGTAAGGAACTTTATAACGGCACGATATTCGATTTTTTCCATATTTCACTTTTCACTCCTGATTATGTTGCTTGGTTGGCGATAGCTCAAAGACTAATAGTCTAATAACAATGAAATCTCGTATTTATACTAATTATGAGTCACTAAACACGTTACAATCCTAATGAGCCTAATCACCCCCCTCCAACCCTCTCATTCCGCGAACTTAAAAACGCATCCTCGTATATACAGTTAAATTCTATGGTGAAAAAGAATCTTTTATCTGATCGATATCGTCATCCGTCAAACAGCGTTATCCATGACTGGTGAAACCTTAATCTCGGGATCTAAGGGTATGTTTAAAATAGCTTTACATTAATATACTTACTACGTTTATATATTTTAGTACACTATAGTAATCTAAAGTTTTTATTTGTATTGTCAACGTTTAATACCAAAATGTTGACAGGCTATTCAAATTCAATTAGGCCAGGCCGTTATAATGGATCTATTTCTTCCTTTGTAACAAGCCGAGGCCATTAATAGGCCTATTCGAATACATTATTGACTATTAAGCGAATGGTACATAATATGCACTTCCAAAATAGCTTAAAATACTACAACATTCATATTTTAATACAAATATATGTAATAGATGTAAGACGAAATACAATATTTCTTGCACAGTACGTAAAATAAGTAAATTTGCAAATGCAAGAGCTTTTGTTTAATTTGCAAAGTATATATAATGGTTAATACCTTACGGGCTTAACCTCAGACAAAAAGACTCTCGGAAAATTTTGTACGAAATCCATTAAGGGGTGTGCTGGTAGCGTAATAATATAAGATTAAATTCAGAGACAAGAAGCCAATGTATTAAGGAAAATATATTAAAAGAATATGATGTAAGTATATAGCAACTACACGTATAATATAATTATGTTAATACGCTAAAGTTTGTTTGCCTCCCTTTTTAGAAAAAACCTGACAATTACTCCACATAAATTATATATCATTTTACAGATATTTTCGTGCTCTACCGGCATCCTCAACAAAAAAAAAATTAAAACTATTTAAAAAGGACGATTAGGTATGCTTTAAAAAGAAGGAAGGTTATTTTTTTCCTCAAATCAACGCCGGTGAAACCGCGGCGCCCAGCTAGTAAATCCTTATTTAATATGAAGTTCATGACGCTAAAGTTTCTCTTGGCCCCTTCGCTGAGTACCGTCTTAATACTTACGCGAGAATATTACACAAGTTCACATCATAGAACAGAATCATCAGCCTTAGTTTTAATAAGTTAGGTGATTTCTGCTACCTAATTTACTTTAATTTTATATACATATATACATCTTTATATTTATTTTAACATTTATGTCAACAACTTACAATAATAATTTACGTGTTTTATAAAAGTTTCAGGCAATTTTATATATTTTCGGATCTCAAAGATATATTCTGTATTGTTTAACCTAATATATATACATACGGAATATTTACTTTCTTGTCGCATAAAAATTCAAATAAATAAATTAAATTATCAAATAATAAAAAATTTTGTGCGTACAAAGTACACACGTCAGAAGTGAAACTTCTTTGGCAAACTAATTCAAAGAAAACTAATTAAAAATCTAATTTAAAATACAAAAAAAACAAATGAAAAGAAAAAACAAAAAGCCAACGTCACGCGGTGTTCCCAGGCGGTCACCCATCCAAGTACTGACCGTCCCTGACGTTACCGGTCGCTCAAATTTTACCCCTCATGCGCCTAAAGAAGTTTTACTTCAAAAATTGTATTTAAACAAATTTAATTATTATTGAAAGTATAATCACAATTTGATAGTAATTAAAAAAAGAACTGTAAATTAATTTTAATCATTATAAATGCTATTATTTAGTTTCTGTGATATTTAAATATAATAAATACTATTTCTTGTAATGTAAGAATTAGTGAAATTAAATTTCAACAAAGGAATTGTACCTACATAAATAATAAGATATAAATTAACAAGAGAAAAGTATACAATCGGCGGTTCTAGCACTAAAAGAACAGTCTCTCACGTAACTGTGAAGAATATTTAAAAACTTGTACAATTGTAGTTTGTGAAAAGATTTAAAAGTATTCTTGTACCACATGGGACGGTAACAAAAATTACAACGATAAAAACCCAAAAGAATATATTATTTCAATGGCCTATGTAAAATTAAAATTCGCTTAATTAATAATTTGTCTCCTTAAATACATATAGGTATTTCTGTCATCTTTTTTATGTTATTAAGATTTAAGCAAATAGAGATCTTTACAAGAATATTGTAATTAATAATAATTTAACAACGTCATGTGCCTGACAAATGTTTTAAAACAAAACTGTATTGTTTCGCATCATAATAAACAAGTAGTCAAGATTTTATTAGAAATATTACTGTTTGACAAAAATTTTGTTCCTTTTTATTCGACTCTACCTCAGCACCTCCGCCGCCAATATTCGTATAATTGCTTCCGTCTAAGCCGAGGGCCGATAAACTGCCTCTCGTGCCAACGAGGACTTATTTACCTTTTTGCACAAAATATTTTGTTCATTCGAACGACAACTTTATAAGAAATTAGGTCTATTATTAAAATGTTCTTTCAGTCATTTGATTTAATGGCTTGCCAAATAAAATATTAATACTGCAGTGAAACAGGTTTCCCTCTGTATGTCACTTTTTTTTTGTACTTTGAATTTTTTTTAGTTTTTTTTAGTTTAGTTTCATTGTTGTAGTAAATATATTTTTTATAATTATAACTTTAAAAGCGTCACATTTTCAACATCTTTATTAGATTTTTTGTTAGGTTATGATTATTATTTTAATCCGGATATTAGGATATAAGCACTAGAGATTGCCTTCGGATCTTTGCTCCGTTTGAATACAAACAACCCAGACTAGAATAATTTCCTTCCTAATATAACGTTTCTATGTACCATTAAGCGTTTCTAATAGAAATGTAATTAAAATATTCTAAAATTTCGCAAAACACGTTGTCATAGTTCTAAATCTAATATATGCGAATAAATAATTCAAATTAATTACTTATATAGCCTACACAAAATAATTATTAGAAAAAAATATTTTAAACATATAGTACAAAATACTTTAAGTTATTTTCCAACATACCATTTGGAAACAATGAGCTCAAGATTTTCAATACGAGTACTGTGTCATCTTAAAGGAAAGTAACAGGATTTGTGACACAATTTTCATCTGAAACGTTTTTAAATATGAGAGCAATATCAAAAAATGCTACGAAACGGAAGCTGCTAATTTTTCGCCTCTCGAGCGTTTCAGTTGATAAGTGGCAAAGTTGGCCTATTATCTCCGCTTTACTCCTGACCAAGTTCAAGTTAAATTTCGGAGTAATATTTTACAACTTATGCCACCGCCATTCGTTGACTGTTAGTATTTAATGCGCGAAATTAAAATTATCATTGTTTTAATTAAATATCAAGAAAATGAGGACTCTTTAAATTTAATTTTTACGCTCGATATTATATCTAATTTTATAATAATATATTTTATGGGTTCATAATTAAAACTTTATTAGCAACAAAATAATAACAATAAATAAATAATAGATTGTTTATTAAAAAAGTAGTATAATTAATACTCAGTAGGCGTAGGTACCTACCTAGGTAGGTAGTACGGTAGGTAGGTAGCAGGGGTAGGTAGGTAGGCACTTATTGGTAGCTACTATTCGACTATGGCTTTGCCTTAAAAGGCCAATAATGCAATGTCGATTTTACTGAATACTGGGCAAGGACTACTCTTTTAGAAATTTTCTTATTAAAACAACCAGTTTCTATTCTAATACAATAAAGCTGAAGAGTTTGTTTGTTTGTTTGTTTGTTTGTTTGAAGGCGATAATCTCAGGATCTACTTGTCCGATTTCAAAAATTCTTTCAGTGTTAGATAGCCCATTTATCGAGGAAGGCTATAGGCTATATATCATCACGCTAAGACTAATAGGAGCGTAGCGCCAATGAAGAATCTGTTTTTTTTTCCTTTTGAGAGCTTCCGCTGCGTAAACGGTTAAAGTTTCGCACAAATCATGTATGACAGAATTGGTCCTATTCCACGCGGACGAAGTCGCGCGCAGAAGCTAGTGGTTTTATATATAATAAAATAATTGCTGTTTTCCTCCTCACGAAAAGCTTAGACTAGGTGTGACGACAAAGATGTGTGGGAAGTATAGCGACAGATGAGATTTATTTAAAACTAGCTGTGCCCGCGATTTTGTCCGCATGGAATTTAACAAAAAGTTATTGTTCAGTTCGCAGAGTTATAAAATAAATAAATTTCTAAAATAAAAGTAGCCTAAGTTACTCCTTATACATTAACTATCTGCCAGTGAAAGTTCCGTCGAAAGCGATGATGGTTAGACGTCGGGAAGCAGGACATGGGAGCAAACTCCGAGAGCTGAGGTGGAAAGGAACGGGCAAAGTGGAGTAATGTTAGCTGTAAGCCTGACCCTGGCGAAAGCTGGGAATAAAAAAAGAAAACGATATAAGAAACCTTTTTCCTTGTTCCTAATCTTCACTTGAAGCACTTGTAATTTGTACTAAATTAGCTGACCCGGCGAACTTTGTACCGCCATAGGTATTTCTTTTTACTATACAATTTGATGCAGTCGTTGGGAAGTTATGTGCTTACACACATTTCGGTGATTAATTTTTATTTATATAGATATACTTTATTAATATAATCGGCCAAGTGCGAGTCGGACTCGCGCGCGAAGGGTTCCGTACCATTGACTAGGTAAACAACAGTCGGTACTTACATTGATTTTAATATCGGTCAAAAAGCGGAAAAAAATCGCGTTTGTTGTATGGGAGCCCCCTTAAATATTTATTTTATTTTGTTTTTAGTATTTGTTGTTATAGCCGCAACAGAAATACATAATTTATGAAAATTTCATCAACTGTCTAGCTATCGCGGTTCTTGAAATACAGGCTGGTGACAGACAAACGGACAGACAGCAAAGTCTTAGTAATAGGGTCCCGTTTTTACCCTTTTGGTACGGAACCCTAAAAATGATAAATAGTATTTTACTGACGGCAGTATAAATTACCTTCTTTGTTACATCACTACTAAAATACAAGCATACATAGGTACAATTTTATTTTGTAGTACATATTTAAATAACATTGAATGTCTCTTCTGAATATTAATTATTACAATTGGTACGATGAGTTTTACAGCCATATATTCCATATTGTACGTACTTAATTTAATGCATTTATAGTTAATCACATTCGCTTTAGTTGACGCTAGATTATGTTATAATAATTGTGTGCAATTAAATAGAAAAGTCACTCGACAAATTATAACATGCAAACATTTATGTTCTATATGCAAATATTTTTAAATGTTACCAGTCAAGACAAATAAATTATACACTGCATTATGTTGTAATGAGTAAACTAATAAATAAAATAACTGTTTTATTTACTATTTAAAAAACTTTTTTACGATATTGGTTACTCAAATATTGAAGCATGTTTAAACACGATTCTTTTGCTATCTTTATCTATTTTACTCATTTACATGAAAAGAAAGTTTTCAAGTATATGCGATAACTTTTTTAATAACAAATCGAGTACGTTCTTGGATAAAATTTCCTATGCCATAGATCTTGTTAAAGTTTGAAGGTTCTTGAAACTGTTTTATATGGATCCTCGAAGAGAAAATGTATTGCAACAGAAAAACTGTTATGACAATAATAAATTATGTTCCATACTTTTATCTATACTAATATAATAAAGCTGAAGAGTTTGTTTGTTTGATTGTTTGTTTGTTTGTTTGTTTGAACGCGCTAATCTCAGGATCTACTGGACCGATTTGAAAAATTCTTTCAGTGTTAGATAGCCCATTTATCGAGGAAGGCTATAGGCTATGTATCATCATGCTAAGACCAATAGGAGCGGAGTCCACGCCGACGAAGTCGCGCGCAGAAGCTAGTAGATGATATGTATTTGACAAATTTTTATTAGTAAGACAGGCATTACATTATTTGGTAAATAAATTAATTTAATGTTTTAGAAATTCCTTTCAAATTTACTTTATATATTAGAGTAGATTAGTATAGTGATTACTTTATATATTAATACTTTTAATCCTTGCTAATACAACTACCTAAATTATATTTTACTAGGCACAAAAAGTCATAAAAGTTTATTAAAAAAATATATAAAACCAATCTGCAAAAATAATCTGCAGGATCAAACAAAAATTATTCTCTTTTATTGCCTAACAATAAGACAGGTAACTTTTAGGCACAGGTAAGCTGCTGGACAAAGGCTGAAAGGCTTCTTTATTAGAGACTAATTTCTCAAAAGCACATAAAATTATTATGTACGAGGTTACGATGAATCAAAAACGAAGACCCATGTAGGTATAAAAAGTTTCAGAAAAGAATGTACGCGTATTAATGTCGAAAAAAAACAAGATAAATTCTCCATACAAAGGCAGGTTAGCTCAGGCGTATCGGATAGACGATATCGGTGGCATTTTTCCACTACGTTGGAGACGATGGAAGCGTCGTGCAATCCCGCAGCACCGCATCCAATGTACAAAGAAAGAACTTTTGCTATTACACTTACACGTCTATTCCGAACACGTATACGTAATAATGATACTCTGATCTCTTATTTTACAAGTTTTATTGTTACTAATCGAATTTGGCACAGTACTGTGAGGTATATCCAATTACGTAATACAATTTTCAAATGATCTTTTTTAATATTGGTACGTAGGTACATATGAAATCACATAATTAATATTCACAAACTAAAATAAATAGCGAAATTTATTTATTAATTCGTGAAATTTTTTGATCAACGGAAATTCTTCATCTAGCTGAATCCTTCTTTACAGAGGTTTGTACGATTAAAAACACCTTTATACGTATACATGTCTATTAAATATATTTTTTATTATATTTTACAACAATCACGGGCTCTTAGGTGCCTATGCCATTTTTAACTACTTAAAATATTTGTTTTATTATCGGCGTGCGTTTCTTTTCCAATAGTTTTACTTCAGACCAGCAGTTTTAAAATGTCTAGAATCACTAGGATGATCTGACACTGACAGTAAGTATATTAAATGTTATCTATCTATATATATAAAAATCAATTGCTGTTCGTTAGTCTCGCTAAAACTCGAGAATGAGTTGACCGATTTAGCTAATTTTAATCTTGAAATGTTTGTGGAAGTTCAGGGAAGGTTTAAACGGTGAGAAACATAATTAATATGTAACGGAAAATACGAAAAACGACGATTTCACTTTCCAATAGAAAATAGTGGTTATATACTCTTTGAATACAAAATTACGAAATGTTCCTAGCGGGAAAATTTAATGTCTTTTGTCAAAAACGTTGTCAATTGGTTGTCAAATATTTATAGGTGCGTTCAGAAAGTGTTTTGTGTATTTTTTTCACAAATATATGTAGGTGATACGAATTTCATCGGGCCATCTAGTAATATATATAATACATATTACATGTTTGTTTTTTTTTTCTCAAATTACGTATAATATTAAAACAAGGGCATACAGTGATATAGGCTCATATTAGTCAGATGATGGAATCAAAAACTTTCAAAGGAGGATGTTCTACGATGAGGCAACCAAAAAACTTTTGCAAACCATGAAAATTAACAAATTATCTTGTGCTAAGGCTGAAAGATACGAACTTGGATCACTCATGATGGAAAAACACCACCGGTAAAAGGGGTGTCTTTCGATAAAAAGAAAGACATTTTAAAAAAGAAGAATGAAAATTCAAAATTAAAAAAAAAACTTGTACGTACCAGAAAGACGTATTTGTTCAAAATTAGTGTACTTGTTCAGTACCCGGCAATAAATAATTCACATCAACGCCAACGGAAAGAGACTATCGGCTAATTTTGACTTCGTAGCGCGTTATAGTTCAAGATCCCAGACCCCAAACTTTCCTTAATTTCTGATTAATAAATACTGTATAATATAGTAGTATAAAGTATAAGTTTTTAGAATATTTTGTACGGATTTTAAAATATAATCTAATTAGTTTATGGCAATAAATACTGCCGACAGAAGATGTTTGGGAGTATGAGTTTCATATTTGTTTACAATATTCTATTAATATAATAAATATTGTAAAACAGCGAATTAATGCCATTTTACGTACATATACCAGCTATTATAATACGTTTATTGTATACACTAATACTAATTTATTGTATACTACTTTACTTATATAATTCGACTCGCCGCGACTTCGTCCGCGTGGAATATAAAAAAATAGATATTATTCAGTTCGAGGTTATAAAACAAAAAAAAAATCTAAAATAGAAGTAGCCTAATATACTCCTTTGTACATCAGCTATCTGGCAGCGAAAGTCGTAAAACGTATCGTGTCTATCCATATACATTTAGTACAAAGCGGTTATTTAAATTTTTAATATTACAAACAGACACTCCAATTTTATTTATTTGTATGTAATAGATATTTTGTCCGTCAAAAAATAAGAAAGGCCTGGAGATTAGATTTGTCATATAAAATACTGATAGTTAGATACGTCACATAGGTAGGTAATGTGCGAAGTTGACTCTACGAAGTGCCGATTGTCTCTTTCAAAATGTCGATGTGCATTATTTATAGCCGGGTACTGTAAGCTGTTTTGAGTCAGTTTTGTACTGACTCGAACTGTTCTAAATTTAAAAGCATGGGTTACGGTGAAATAATTAAACAATATTCTATACATTATATCTTAGCCAGTCAATTAATGTTCGAAGTTTATTAGACAACTAGCTGCTGCCCGCGACGTCGTCTGCGTGCGTTCACTGCTCGTTCCCTGTAGGTGATAGCATGATAGTATGTAGCCTATGTTCTGACCCGACTTCTTAATAATATTCGTGCCAAATTTGAAGTAAATCCATGCAGTACTTTTTGAGTTTATCCCGGACATACATTGACTTTCCTATCATTTTATTATATGTATAGATAAGATATCTAATTAATTATTATTATTGCCATAAAAATATTTATTTTAACCATCAATAAACTTACTTTGATGTATTCACTAGGTGTAATGAAATTTTCATTTGTTTCTCGCGAGTCGTAAGCTACAAGGGAAAAATGTACGAGCTCTCCTCGGCTTATCTCTTTACGTGGAGGGAAAAGCCTCTCTGAACCTTACAGGATCACCATAATATACCTTAGTAATTTTACGTGTTACAAGGCGATATTCTGCCTTTAAAAAACTGACAAATACGGCTTCGTACTGCTTTATTATGAATTAAATTTTAATACTTAAATAAACTACTAACCACTTAACTACCTACTTACATTATGTACTTCTATTATTTTAACTACTTACCTATATCCCCGTGATTTCTTTGTATGAAATTTAAACTAAGATTTATCAATAATTTTTCAGGTGTATTTTGATATTTTCATCATATTTAAGTAGCCAAATTGTTATTGTTTCTTAAAGTTGAAGAAACATGTTACTGAATAACCTTTGAATAGGGGAAAATTTAAATAAGACCAGACGAGAAGCGCCAGCTTTGGTTTAGAAAAAAGAATCATCAAAATCGGTACCTCCATTACTACGAGTAAATTATGACGTAACACATCAAACACCCTCCCTTCTTGTGGGTGTCTTAAGAGGCGACTAAGGGATAACACAGTTCCACTACCACCTTGGAACTTAAAAAGCCGACCGATAGTGGGATAACCATCCAACTGCTGACTTTCAAATACACAGGCCAAAGACGGGCAGCAACGTCTTCGGTGCGACAAAGCCAGCCCTGCGGTCACCACGGTAGTTAGCGACTATAGGCAAAACACATGAATTCCCGCCATTCTTGGCGCGAACTAAGGGAGACCTATGTCCAGCTGTGGACTGTGATAGGCTGAAATGACATTAAAAAATCGAATTAAATTACTCCTCATTATGAAATAAATGAAATCCTAAAAAAAATGAAAGGGCGGCTGATGTCGTTAGTAATTTAATATTCACTTTATCAAGAAAGAAATTATTAGGTACAGAATTCAAGACGACTTTCATAATAGAAATGGCTCTGCGACTGACGGGTGTATAAAAGTATTCCTGATGATATAACTTAACTGTATATACAATTAAGTATAATCTTCAGTTCTTTTGAAGCAATATTGTCAGTCATATCTGTCAACTATTTTCAGACAATAGTTTCACAATTGGAACTATGTAATTTTTAAGATAAATGTTATTTTCCACATTTTTAATTCTTGTGTATTGAAAAAGTTGACAATGTTCAGCAATAATGAATAGAAATAAATCTTCAGTAATTGAGATGTAATAACGTAACGAAAAGACTTACTTTTAAAACTATTCTTCATACTTTAATAATAATATTGTAGTATAAATGAAGTTTTCTCGAATGGCGACCACGACTCGGCAAAAAGAGCACAGGTCGCCTTCCAACGAGGTAGACTGACGACCTAAAGGAGAAAGCGGGAATCCGTTGGATTCAGAGGGCACAGGACCGGACGGAGTGGCGAACATTAGGGAAGGCTTACGTCCAGCAGTGGACTTCTAAAGGCTGATGGATGGATGATAAATGATGGTGACGTTACTGTACTAAGTATGGAGGGCGAAGTTAAAGATGCAAATTGGACGGATATATCGGTTTTCTTCTTTCTTATTTTTTTCATCTACTTTACGTCTATTTTCAGAAATAGTATATGAAATACACGATCTATATATTTATATTGAATACTTCTAAGAACAATTTTAAGAATATTTTAAGTGACGCTGGCTCTTACCTTAGTAAGTCACGAGCTTTACTAGTTTAGTGGCTATGGTTCCAGTGATTTTTTATGACAAAGTTTTACCGTTTTATTAATATTTTATTTACAATAAAACGAGTGTGCTTTAGACCACACGACTGAAGTAAAACTTCTTTAGCTCCTACAGTAATAAACGAAATGTAACTCTCTCTCTCTATCTTCACTAACTTCTATCTCCCTCTCAACTTGCGTTCGCCTCGCCCAATCACACTTTTCGTAACTGGCTATGAGAGAAAGAGAGAAATAAAATGTGTGCTCGCACCTCTCTCTTTTGCTCCGTTCGTCTCGCCCGATCACACTTTTCGTAATGCTCTCGTCACGCAATCACCAGCTCAAGACCCCAAGTCATGCGTGTGTAAAAAAGTTTTACTTCAAAAATCCAAGCATTTTACTAACTAAATTTTTGAAATCCTATCTCGTCTCTGGATACTCAAGCAAAAGTTAGTCTTAAAATAATTTACTAAGGCCCAATAAGTAGCGTCCTAACAAACGATAGTTTCTTAATTACTGCCTAGGTAAGCTGTATAGTGGAGTATGCCACTCGTAGCTCGCGGCGCTTGCTATGGAAGTCCTAATGGAGCCTGCGGATCTCAGCCAAGCTTTACTTAATAAAGTACACACTTAATGCCTCTTCAACAGTTCCATCTTGTAGAACTCAGAAGCTGAGTTTTAGTTACGAAATTCTTGTGGTTCGTTATTAGTATTTCAAAAGAGCAATGAAAATAATTTGGTTTCTAAGAACGTCAAAATAATTTTTTGAATAAAACCCTTTTAGAGTTTATTTTTGTGAAAGAAATAATCAATGATTGTGTAGTTTGTTAAGTAATAAACAATTAATCATATGAAAGTCTCTACTACCTGTGAAAGTGTCAGGTTTTTTACTATATGGTAAAACTTCAAACTAATTCTATTAGACTAATAATATGCTAAACATTATTCGGAGCGTCTTTTCTTGATTGAATATAACAATAGTCGAGAGTACAATACTCAACATAATATTCAATAATGCTCCTCACATAATAAGTTAATAAAATACGTAAATGTTGCAGGCATTACTCTTTTTTGAAACAGAAATATAAAATGTTATCATATTTGACGTCCCAAATAAATTAAAACCATTTTTCCGGGTGTTCACAGCGTGATAAATGCTTCAATTCGTATTAAAACCCTTTCCACTGACAGCCGCACCTGTTTAAAAGAAATGAAATTTTAAAACGCATCGACCATTCCTCGTTTAGTGAGAATTCTTTCTAGGTAGGAATAATTATTCGACATAAAAGCGTACGGACCACATAATTGTAAGTTGTTACCGAAGCTTATAGACGCCTGCAACACTAGAAGTATCGTAAGCGCCTTGCCGACCCCACCCTTTTCCCTCCCCAGGAACTTTGGCCACCTTACTCAGGACAGGAACACAACACTATATGAGAGCAGTTCTATTTAGCTGTGATCTTCTGTAAGGTTGAGGTACTTACCCAATCGGGCTACTTCAGACTTGAGCAGGATATGTCCTGCTAATTAGAGATGATTCCTCCCGTGACCATGGTTGCTGTAAAGTATTAGGAACGTGGGGCGTCCAAAAAATTTAATAAACCGCGATAAAATCAGAAAAAGTTGTTTCATTTAAATCACTATTTAAAATTTCAAACACATCAGAAGAAATTTAACTTGTGTGTTGTTAATGTAAACTAAAATTACACTAGACCTTATCCCCAAACAAAAATATTTCACGTTTACTGAAATATAATTTACGTCTAAAATAATACATTACCTAATTTTAATTTAAGAAGAGATTAATTTGTATAATCGCAGGACAAGGATCATTAAACCGCGACACACATTTTCCATTAAAGGAATTAATTCGAGTATTACGGTTTACGCAATCTCATTAATGAAAATCCAACTCACTCAAAGCAGACTTAAACAAACAGTACAATTATACGCCATAATCTGGAAACAATACAATACCTTATTCATTATGCTTATATTATATATACTTGTAGAAAGATTTTGCGTACACGCGACTCCTAAAAACAAGATCTCCATTCTAGATACTTGTACCTAATACATGTATCATTACTTTTAATGCGAAACATTTGAGCTTCGTTTTACGCAAATCCGTTCAATTTCTATTCCACGCAAACTAAGGAGTGCACCCTTTTAACTCCCTTGGGGTTGAATTTCGTAAATTCCCTTCTTAACGAATACCTGCGTCACTCGAATAAAATTTTCATATTCTAGACCCAGTGATGTAAACTGTGATAGATGAGTTAGTCGCTCGCAGTACGTTATCATTTATGATGTCATTACGAATACATTCACGTAGGTACATATTATATATTTACATTACTTTATTATAACGATACCTTTATATTACTATTCATAGCTCTACTGTAATGTAACCGTCTGAAAATATATTATTATAGGACAAAAGATTTTTTATTAAAAAAAGTAGGAGATTAATCTGCCATATTGTTCCACTGCGGTTTGGCAAAGTCTCCAAAGCTCAAAATTTCTGCAGATCGACGATTTTTTCCACTACTTAGTACGAAGTGAATTTAAAAATAATTAGTACTTGAACTTAACTTCTTCTAACTCATGTATTCTATTCACTGTGTCGAGTCTTTTCTATCATTCTAAACATTGGTTATTTATTAAAATATATTCATTTACACAATGAGTACCTTTTTATTTTGGTTCGAGTGAATAAGAAACCTTCACAACTCAAGTAATATCAAAGGATGAACGACATAACTTCGCGAAGTTTTATTTCTGTTTTCTCGAATAATCGGAGCAAGATAAATTACCACATTTACATAGCAATTTATTGCTACGAACTTTTGTTCGGAGTTTGTTTGGCGATGTTTGTGTTACATAACATCAAAATTATTTTCAATTTATTATTGTTCAACGTTTTCTTTTTAAAATTCCATTTTTAAGGCATAAAGTTTTTATGACACTGTCAAACGTGTTAAAACTTCCGACACTTTTTCTAAATCTATTTTGAAAGGTTCTATTTACGTTCACGCAACAGTAGGTAATGATCGCTTTATTGAGATATTAAAGATAAAGGAAATTAGGATAATTAAATCGTAGCTAGCTGATTAAAATAGTTACATAGTCTTCTAAGCTTTCATCATCTAACACTGATAGACATTTTCTTGATAGGTATTCAGGGTTCAATGAAAGGAAGAGTTAGAGTTATCCAATTGAACGGCCATTATACAGTGCATAAGATAGACATAATGCTTTCATATGGAAGTCATATTTAACATACGTTATATAAATAAAGACAAAAAAACAGTAGGCTGTAGTCATATACATTTGTTTTGCTTACATCAGAGTAAACTTGACTGTATAAATGTAAAAGTAGTTACTAAAATACTTTTATATAAATTGCTGATTTCAAAACGTAATTTACAGAAACTGAGGTAGGGCACGGCAGAAAATATCCTGCTCAAAACCTGGAGTAGATCAACTGGGGAAGTACTCGACCTTACAGAAGATCCATCTAAATAATACTGCTTTCGGGCAGTGTGTTCCAGTGGTAAGTAGGGAGACCAGAGCTCCTAGGGGAATTTGAGGTAAGGTCAGCAACGCACTTGTGATGCTTCTGGTGTTGCTGTCGTCTATAAGCTACGGGAATCGCTTACCATCAGGTGATCAGTACACTTTTTTACCGACCTAGTTCTATAAAAAAAGAAAAGATGAACCTAAGCATAATATTAAAGGGTATTCACATTAAATGCTTTTTTATATATCAAAGTTTTAATGTATATAAATCAAAAGGATTTATCCAATAATTAATAAAATAATTGAAATCCAATAATTAATAAGCCCATAAATTTTGACAAGTGTAATTCAATTTTAATAATTTAAAGACATAACTGTGTTATAACGTAATATTTATGGCAACTCAACCAATTGCGATGACAAATAAAAACTATATACATATCGATACCCGGTAATCCAAGATAATATGCAGATTTTGTCCCGACATGCTCTTTTATTTAAGAGTCCACTAAGTGTATAGTACATTATATAGTGGCAGAATCAGAATTTACCCTATCGCATCGTAACACACAGCGACACATTAATGTATTACTAGCCTAATATCCAAGCTCTTAATATATTGCGCACGCTTAACAGTTTCCTATGTACGAGTATGTCTTTTGAAACCCGTCTGCAGTCCAACAACATTTGCTGCACCGCTATTCTCCAGAGTCCGACGTAGCTTCATACTAATTATTTTAAGTGCATTCCTTGCCACCTGCTTACGTGAACTCACTCGACTTACCAACATACACTTACAGCATTACGAAAAATCTGTAGATATTAATACACACACACAAATACACTTCCAAGATATTAGCTTTTCACATACCGCAAGCATTTCAAATTAATGTTCTGGTTGTCTGGTTTCTCGTCGTATTTTTTTTAGGGCCTGTTTCACAATGTCCAAGTAAAGTACCCTATAGCTATTTGACAAATTAATTATGTGACACATAAAACTTCTAGTTAGTCCTCATTGCGTTTCACCATCATCTTACCTATAAATTTATTTGACATATAGCTATTTGCCAGTTACATGTTATGAGGTTTGGCAACCTCGCATTTAATAGTTCCGTTTTTCGAAATACATGTTTAGGATATCATTCTGTGTTGTAAGTACACATGAAAATATGTTTTAATAATTTCAATGCATGGTTTATACTATTTTTTATACATTTTATGTACATACAGTTTGAAATATGTTATTACTTAATTTTTTTTATTGATCAAAACAGAATATACATTACCTATTTTGTGTATTACTGTGACCGGAACGTCGAACTGTTAAATGAACAAACGTGAAAGTTGACAAGTTTGAAATATCGTACTGTTACTTATTATAACTTTAAAAAAAAAAAATTACCTTTCTGTGGTGGAAGAAATTGGGTTTACAATTAATAAATATACGTAATTTACCGCATGTTTAGTAAGTCGAAATCTTATCCTAAAGTCCGTATCATCCGAGGCTTACATATAATTAATGCGTTGTCGAAATACAGGATTCCTTCTCGGTCCATTTAAACTATACATAAAATCAACTATTTCGTCTTCAATTATATCAAATATTTCCATATCCATTTTTTTTTTAATTTTCTTGCACAAATAAACAAACGTTACAACTAAAATTAATTGAATCAACTACGTATTATGGCTTTCAAGTAATTTATTTGACAGATAAATATGCTATTGGCCAGTTGATCTGACATATAGTTTACTGGGTACTTTATTTGTCAGTTAGTGCTATTTGTCAATTGTGAAACGCAAACGTTGTCGTTATTTGATAAATAAGTTGCAAGTAGCTTATTGGGAACTTTATTTGGACATTGTGAAACAGGCCCTTAAAGTAATAAGTTATTTTAGCTAATTACTTAAAAATAATAAATAGTATTTTTATAGGAAACAATCTTTAAGAAATTTAACACAAACATTTTTTTCAAGTACACATATCAAAAGTGAAGTTTGTTGAGCAAACTAATTTAAAAAAACGAATTGAAAAAAAAAACAAAAAGCGTGGTCACCGATCCAAATACTTACCGCGCCCGACGTTGCTTAGCTTCGGCGAGCTCTGACTTTCTTACCCTCATGCGCCTAAAGAAGTTTCACTTCAAAAATAATTTTAATATTTAATCATCAAAATTCTAGATTAGCTTTTTAGTAGGTCAATAAGTTCTATTTCTTACGACGACAGACGTTATAAATGTTTAGATAGTCGAACGAGATCCCAGGAACGTGTCTGCCCACATCACGCCCAGGTAAGGAATTAAATTTGGTGATTGTTATCGTGCAGCCACGTGTGCTCGATGTGACATCGAATTTACCCACTTCACGAACTAATGTATTATATGTACCTTTTATATCCAAGTTGATAAGAGTGTAATTTTGCTTTTATTTATCTATATATTTATACGTGAAGCAAAAACTTCGTACCCCTTTTTACGGAAATTGCGCGTACGGATGAGTATGAAATTTCGCACACTTATAGTTTATATAGAAAAGGAGTGCGGAATGCTAATATTTTTTCAAAATTATATATAAAATATACATTAAATTAATAACAAAAGCATTAAAAACACTACAGCACTCACACACGCATATTATACTATTTGTTGATTATTTATCAGTCTGTAGTCAAGTTGAATTTTTTTTTAAAGGTTCTTTATTTTCATAATTATTTGGTTTTCTTGAATTAAAATTTTTAATTATGGTCGAATTTCGACCTTTGGGCGACCACTAGTCCAAATAAATGTATGAAATTGGCTTTTGACATAATATTTAACTGTATTATATTATATAATGTGTTTTTCTTACACAAGTTACACAGTACACTTGGTATTATTTTACAAGTTATTTTTACAAAGATAAAAGTACAAGTTTTAGCTCAAGTGCAAAATTTGCAAATTAAAATATACATATATTAGGCCGATAGGCTAAAGTGAAATATATGTCTTTTGCACTTGACCTGAAAATGGTACCTACTTTTATCTTGTGTAATAAATATTACTTTTACATATAAATAAGATTGGCACAATTCATGTTTAAAATATAGGTACATTGTCTAGTGTTAAATAAATTGAAATCTCATATTAAAAGTAATTTATATCAATAAGATAAACTACATTAATTTAATGCAGACCCAATGCACACAATAAAACATTTTTGCTACTGAAGTTTCAATACTTCAGATTTGCAAGTTTAGCGGAATTTCAAGTCGGTTCCAACTTTATTAAGACTCTTAGTGTAGGCGCTGTGACTCATAAGTAGCATAAGTACCCTTTGCCTGAGCCGTAGTTTCATATGATGTAATTGAGATCCACTTATAACTTGGTTTACGTGACTTTGTCGTGTAGAGACTATGACATGTATTTTTAAAAATTTAACCTTACTTTAACTCAAGATTTATAGTAAACTAGCTGACCCCGCAAACGCTGTTTTGCCATGTATGTAAATAACCCCTGCAACCCCCGTTGTGGGTGGAATTTCGTAAAATTCGTTCTTAACTGTGCTTAGATCTTAAAAACTACGCAACGGATTTTGATGCAGTTTTTTTAATAGATAGAGTGATTCAAGGGGAAGGTTTAGGGTAGGGTCACCTAAGATTGCGCGGGAGGTAAGACTGCGCAATGCTAATATTTCAAAACATAAACGACATCTGTGCCTAACTTCAGTCGTATTTTGATGCGTACATATGAGTGGTTTTGCTGCGACAAAAAAATTGAAAACAGTGGGATATCGGATCTGCTAGGTAAGTTCGAAGATAATTCTTGTAACTGATGTTAATTTTAGTCATTTTGAAACTGTGGTCATGTCTGATTAAGCTATATTCCAATAAATCTAGTTATCGTTTTTAAAAACGAATTCCACCTACAACGCTGCCCGGTTGCATATTTTACGCATCTACTCAAGAGATGGCATGGATAGTAATGTATTTGCATATTAAACGATTCCCTAAGACTGCGCAGTGCCAGGGTCCTTAAAACTGCGCGCGCAGACTTACCTCCCCCTAATTTAAACTTCATTTTTGATGACTAGCTTTTTGATGCAGTTTGTAGTAGCCCTGCCTTCTAGTATATATATTGTTGGAAATAACACCAGAAGTTATTTTATTAAAAACAATATTTATTTCTACCCTCAATAATACCTCAATAATTACCGTTAGGAACAGACGACCGTGTGTGTATGTTATTAGATATTTATTTGTTTATTAATTTGTTTTTCTTTGTTTTTATTGATTATCACAATGAAATTTATTTAATTACAGGATGCCTAATCAAAAAATAGGTACCTATATCGATTACAGAAGATTGGATTGGTTGTTCTGTATGTTCTGAATGGTGGCATCAGTAGCATGAAAAATTCACAGCGTACATTGGTATTGGACACTTCAAGTTTGACTTTTGTACCTAAAATGGGATAATTTAGTATTAATAGGGCTTAAGTTAATTTAGTATTACCTTAAAAGCTTCTGTTCTCCATGCGCAGTCTTAGCGATCCTATTGCGCAATCTTACCCACCCAGAGTCCTAAGACTGCGCATTTACCATTTTTCATATATTGCTCAATTATTCCAAAAAATTTTACCAAATATTTGATTAAGTTGTTTGTTAACAAAGTATATTAATGTATGTTTGAAAATAAATAAAGATGATTATGGTAACTCATTTTATTTTTGACTTACAGGAAGTCAAATGTTAAGTGCGCAATCTTAGGTGACCCTACCCTATATGTATAATACATGCATAACATAGTAGAGGGACACTGATCAATTTTGATACCGTGTGAAGCCGGGGCGGGTCGCTAGTATTTATTATAGAAACAGTATTCTACAACAAGGTTAACTATCGTTTTTTCCTAACGACGAGCCATAATGGATGAGAATCCTTGCTTTACATTATATAATACAATATTGTCTTCAATCTCAAGATTGTTGTTTTTACATTTTCTCTTTCAATTTTTTTTTTAATGAGCAAGGAAATTTTACATTTTTCTTCACGAATAAAATTCATACTGAAATCACAACTGTGGAGTTATTTCTAAGCGTCTGGTAAGGCTACTGTGAGATTTGGCACAATTAATGCTTAAAATGAAAATATTACGAAGTAGTTAAACATTCACTGTTTACGATAATTTTGATAGCATTGAACACGATTACAATCTTTTATTTTTAATAAAATAAAAAATAAATGCATTATATTATATAATTATATTATTGGTTCTTCTTCCTTTTTTACTGTAGTAAAATTTAAAACTACATATTTAAAGTATAATTTAAAGTGTTGCCATGGTTTTAAAATCAAAATAGTGTTACAGATTGAAAAGCCTTATCTTGTAGGTACGTCCGATAAAATACATATACACGAAGAAGACCGCTCCTCCACTACGCTCATCATCATATACATCTATTTTCATTATGGTAGTTAGTTAAAAATCTAATTGAGATATTAAAGCCCCTGTAACGTAAAGCCGATGTTAAATCGTGCAAAATTTCCCGTCTAATTTAATCGTGCTAAGCTTAATCGTTCGTACTGAAATAGGCCACTTAATCTCATAAACCTAGTTATAGATGAGTTAAATGTAATTTCAGCTTATTTCGTTTAATACTGAAATACTTAGTCCGCGTTAGAATGCAAAAAAAAATGTGGAGAGCCAATACCTTTCACAAGTAGATTAAAAAAAATACTTCTCACAAGTCTACATAAACATATAACATTACGAATATGTCGGTACAAAAAGATTTTTCAACGGTATTTCTTTGACTTCCCCGTGATTTCATCATTTTATTCTAAACAAGCTTCTGCGCGTGACTTCGTCAGCGTGGACTCCGCTCCTATTAGTCTTAGCGTAATGATAGCCTATAGCCTTCCTAGATAAATGGGCTATCTAACACTGAAAGAATTTTTCAAATTGGACCAGTAGATCCTGAGATTAGCGTGTTCAAACAAACAAACAAACAAACAAACAAACAAACAAACAATCAAACAAACAAACTCTTCAGCTTTATTATATTAGTATAGATCAGTGATTACGGAAAAACCTTAAATTAAGTAAAAATAGTAAAGTAAGTAAAAGTAACTAGAGTAAAATTTATAAACCCGTACATATTACTCGTAATTTGTTATAGGTATTAGTGTAATGAATAATGACTTAAATGACAATATTTAAGTCTTACTGCACAATAGTATTATAATTTTATACCGAGAAAATATTTAAATATTTCATTTGATTCTAAGATTTAATATTTCATTGTACACAAAACGCAGTTCTGGGTACAATTTATAGCGGACTGTTACTCTTTGTATTTCAAAAACAGTAGTTTGAAATGTTGAGTGTCATTGACACGATTTTAATAGTCCTTATTGGTTTAAACAATTTAAAATATTGTTGGTCGGGTGGTTAAAATGACTCAAAAACTACTTTTTGACTTGTAAAATATAAACTTCAATTAAAATAAGTTAAAGAACATTGAAATAATATTTATAAGTATAAATCTTTTTACAATTAAAACGTTCGTAAAGTTTTAGAAAATAAACTTTGGATACAAAATACTTAAACACAATAATTAATAGCAGACAATTGATTCTAAAGATATGCCTTGTTATAACTGTAACGGACACAAGGAATTAGGTCGTAAATATCTTATAATCTACAAAAACAGAAATATACTAATTATAATATTTGTTAACGGTCAGTTTAATAAAACTCGTTAATTTTAACAAACTTCAAAATAAGTTGGAGGTTCTCAATGCGATTGTTTTTTATGTGTGTTACCGTATAACTTGTACTGATCTTCATGATTCTTTTTAACCGAAAGCTGGTGAATGACTTGTGGTTTCATTTAAATTTAATCCAGATCCGACGAGTACATTTTGAGTTACCTAAGGTGTATTTCTCATCGTTGTAAATTATAGTCTGTTATTTCGTTGGGAACAAACACAATTGGATGAAAATCGCTACAAAATAATCGTTACAAATAAAAAATCAATAAAACTTTCTGCCGAAGAGCTAGCCTTGGTAGAGCCCTTTTCATTTTGTACTATAATTAATCAATTCATATATCAGGTAAATTAGGCAGACTGTGTGCCACTTGTTTGCTTTGTCCCTCTGAACAACTAAATCAAACATGCAAACAAACCTGTAGAGATGGCTCTATCAGCACTGTAATATCCACATTGTTTTGCAATTCTAATAGCCAATGTGCTATAGTCGTAATTTAGAGCTCAAACAGAATAGAATAATGTCGTATTATCCTACTAATAATTAAAAAGTCGTGGAAAATATTTTCGTATTTTCTAATAAAAAGTTGCAATAAAATCTTTTTGGTGTTATTGTTTGTAACTGGCTGGTTTTGGTACATTTTAAAAATTGAATTAAAAAGTAAAAAAAGTTTCCCGCCACTTTTCATTTGTTTTTGTGTACGCCAAAATGAGTGAATACAAAGAAGAATTTTGATAAATTTAAAAGTTTTACACTGCAATTACTTTTTGATATAAATTTAACTATCATGCAAATTTAAAATAAATTAAGGAATAAGCTGTCTAACTGTTACACAAATGAACAAAGTTATATTATTAGAAGCTCTCAATCATTGCGACATATTTAAAGGCAGATGGTTGACGAGGGTCAAACTGTCCAATGATTAATTTATTGCAAGTAAGTCATTTCATAAAGAAGCAATTGATTTTCTATTATAAGATTATATTTTACAAACATTATAATATATTATTTTGATAAATAAATAACAAACACTAAAATACATAATATTATACTGAAATACTACACTTGAAGTGGTAAATAAGGAAAGCAAGTTTTGAAGTAGAAAAATCCATTAGCAGTATTCAGTTCTCTCTTTAGTTTTTAACTCTACTTAGAGATTTTAAAAACAAACTTTAAACGATATAAACATTTGCACTATTTTTTTAATAATCGTAGGTATATAATGAAAAAAAGTAGCTGTTTCCTTAAAGAACAAAAAAACTAGTGTGCTTTAGACCACACGACTGTTATAGTAAAACTGAACCGTGATGTGATCAAAAACAGAACCTATAACCACATGATCTGACTATCGTCAGATACTTTGCAGGGTTAACTTGGGGTTAACTAACTCAGGCTGAAATATCATGTTGTGATCTAAGTTTAACATTCTACATTTTACATAAGGTTTAATGCTTAATGAGTTATTCATTTAGAGGCTATAACAATACTTATTGTTAAAACATCGAAATGAATTATTATTTACTATTATATCATGACCAAAAAATGCTAAAATTAGCTACACAAAGTCGAGTAAAAATCCTGAAAAAAAAACATCTAGGGATTTGCACTTGCACTGCAGGAACCAGTTTTTACGACGAAAATTTTATTTATATTCAACGCCTTCGAGTTACTTAACTATTCCACAAACAACCAAAGGCGCAGATGGTCTTTGTAGCGGAAATGAAGCGTCAACAAAGTCACTTATATTTACTCCTTTTGTAAAGCTTAAATCTCGACGCGATTTCGCTAAGGCGATTCTTGTTTTTCAAGAAGAAATGTAGGCGGAAACTCTTAAACTTTTTTAATCTGTAACGAATTCTTTTATAAAGGACACCTTACATTTTTCCCGAGTTTATTTACGAACTGAATTTTAACTTTTGAATTCAATAAGACGTTCTGTATCTCACTTGATTTTTATTATTTGAAATTTGTTACAATCTGAATATTCGTTGCACGACGAATGATTTCAAGTAAAGAAAGATTTTTAAAAATTTATTTGTTTTATTTGTTTGAAAATACCTTTACAGGTGTTTAGGCCTGCTTGACGTTGTTTTTACAAATTGAAATAATCTTTGCCTTTTTTTGTGCACCTACTATTAAGTTGAAATTAACAGAGAATTGTAATTCAGTCAGTTCAGCCTATTGCAGTCCACTGCTGGACATAGGCCTCCCCAAGTTCCCGCCAAACATCCCGGTTTTCCGCAATCCTCATGCAGTCTACACCGGCAATCTTACGTAGATCGTCGTCGGTCCAACGGGCCAGAGGACGTATCCCACACTGCGTTAGCAAGACGTGGTCTCCACTCCAGAACCCGTCTGCTCCAACGGCCATCGGTCCTGTGACACAGGTGTGACCTGTGATCAGCCCACTGCCACTTCAACTTGTTAATTCTGTGGGCTATGTCGTTTACTTTTATTCACTCGCGGATAGTCTCATTTCTAATGCTATTTTTGAGAGAAACCCCAAGAATTGTAATTGAATATCTTAAAATAAATAAAAGTGACCAGAAACCAAACTAAGTCATTTGTAATTACCCCTAAAATATTAAAGAGACACTGAACTTTTAAATAACTTTAGCTCAGTTTTGTTGTTGTTTTTAAATCGTCAAAATAATTTTAAAATATATATCTATACTAATATATAAAGCTGAAGAGTTTGTTTGTTTGGTTGTTTGTTTGTTTGTTTGTTTGTTTGTTTGTTTGAACGCAGTAATCTCTGGAACTACTGGGCCGATTTGAAAAATTCTTTCAGTGTTAGATAGCCCATTTATCGAGGAAGGCTATAGGCAATGTGTCATCAGGCTAAGACCAATAGGAGCGGAGTCCACGCCGACGAAGTCGCGCGCAGAGGCTAGTAATTATATACGAACGTGATATTATATGCATTTGAAAAGACACACATTTTCAAATAGCTATTTAGTACAAGTAAAATAAAATAAGCTAGAACATTAATCTTATCCATTTATGTTCTGTCTGTATTGCTGTAAAATGTTGTACTCAAAAATTTCTTTTATTTACTTTAATAAAATTTGGTTAAGATATTTATTTAAGCGTATTGTTACGAGTAACATACTTAAATACTTTAAGGATATTTTACTTAAAAATAAATACACATATGAACACTTTTAACAAAATTTAATGTACTTCTATCGCCTATTTAAAAAAAACAAAATAGATTATTAAAAGGTTAAATAACGTTATCTAGTACAGGCTTATAAAGGCGCTAATATCGTTGCCTTCGACGCTTCGCAGCAGGCAATCTGTGGAGTGATAGTAATTAAAACGTTCCTTCCAACTTCCATAAATTGTCACAGCTCATACCTTAATGGCTTATTTAAAATCTCATTTACATTGAAACCCGGATGTAAAAGTGCTATACTAGATTTTCTATCTTTTTTGACTCAATATAATTTTTATACGAGTATATTGTATAATTAAAGAGTAGTAAAGGCCCTTTATAATTTAATAATATCTATAAAATTTTAATAACGGACAATTATTATTCACATGCAAAATATATGAAAATTGTTATATTTTGCAATAGTATATAATAATACAAAAATATATAATAATACAAAAAAATCTAACAGAGATATGTTTAAGATATTTAAGTGTTCAAAGCCTAAATGAAAAAAATTAATAGGAGATAGATGTTTAGCAGTATGACTAACGTGACCAGTTTTTTTCTGTCTCAAAACGTGACATCGTTTTCTTTTTTTGTTAAATACCAGGTTTATTTATTTGTTAACTCATTTCATAAAAACTTATTTTTTTTAAAAAAAGATTGGAGGGTTCGGCTATATTTTATGTGTCTTATGTCAAAACTTTTTACTGGGTGTACCAATTACGATAATTCATTTTATTAATCGAGAAATGGGAGGTACCTACTTGTCGTGTTGTCTTATTTATATTTGAGCTAGATTTGACAAGTGGTTTTTGAGTTATCTTAATAATGTGTATTGTACTATACCTACTTTAAAACAATATGCCTATTTTACATGACATTTTTGCGTCCTTTGTTTATTTTTCGGGACACGGACACACAACCGAAAAACGAGACGATTACGTTCAAAACGGGACGTCTGGTCACGTTAAGTATAACAGTAAATGACATTTTTTTTTATACACTTAGTTTGGCAAACCAGAGTACGGCTCCTCTGATGCTAAGTGATAACCGTACCTTACAGACGCCTGAAACATCAGATGCATTTCTTAATGATTTTACGTAGTGACGTAAACATTAAACGAATTACCTACTGACATAAAATCTTAATGTGTGAGGACTTAAAATTAAACATCCATCAACGTGAAATGTCTCTAACATGATGCTTTGTTTTATCTCTGCTTGCGTTTACGGTGAAAAAAACATTAATCATTTACGTAACGATAATCTTGAGTGAGAATATTTTTCACAGCTGCGAAAGATGTTACGGCTTAAATTTATGTCCATAGCCATCGTGACACACTTTTATTTTTAGACTCGAAACTTCGCAGGATGCGGACTGAATCTATAAACTTTTCCCGCAAATATCCACAAACTGCATCTTATATTGAAACCGTATACTTTCTGCTGGTAGAAACACATGAAAATAAACAATTTACATTACAGTTAGCAGAAGGTAGAGCAGCAGTGAGCGTAGAACCGGGATAACGTACCACGCAATTTGGAGGACAATATTACCATCAAATTATATAAATATTAAGTAACTAAAAGAAAAAAAATCAGAAAAAAATCAATTTTTGATGACCTTACATCATCAAGTTGATGATCTCGTAAGGTCATCAAAAATTATTACTAACCAGCTGATTTTTTTTCTAACTCTATTATCTACCACAATCGAAAGTTTTCGAAGAGGAACTTTTTGTTCGTCTCATCAAAATGAAGCTACTCACGGGAAATTAGCTTGATACTGATCAGGTTAAAAAAATGTACTAGGGATCCCTACCTAATAGGTATTAATCCTAAAGATAAAACGATTTTTGAACCAAAAAAAGAATCAATCAACTTATTTTATTATTAATACTTAAAGTATTTTAAAGCTGAGCCTAAAGGACCTTTTAACACGTTTTTCTTGTTTTACCAACTTTAATTACCACAATGAAACATTTTTCTTGCTGGAATAGTTTAATTTCTTTTTATAGATGTATATGTTTAACTATAGTCTGACACACGAAAGCAGAACCAGAAAAGCGATAATAACCCACTGTGATACTTAAGTTTTTTTACAGATCTATTTTATAGTTTATTTTTAAGATTATCCCAATAAAAACACTATCGGTAAATCAAGGTGTACCTTACAAAAAAATACAAAATAGTTAACACTTAGTAAATGCAGTTTTACTAGTAACTAACTTAAAAAAAATATAGTTTATTAAAATGTAAATTACAAATTTATTACAAATACAGTATACCATCTTTCCCTGGTTTCAAAATATCTCTGCATATATAATCAATTTCATTACAATCGGCTTAACTTTGAAGTGTAATTAAATGAACCTTATTATGTTAATTAGAGTTTGCGATTATATTAGTATGAAATTACACTGAGGTTTTGTTGAATGTCAAACTTAAATTAAAGCGATAACGTGTGGTGTGATGAACTTTAATATCATTATTTTAATCTTGTCATTAAAAAGTTCTGTATTTAATTCTGGTTCTATATTCTGTCATAGAGTTCAGGCAGGCAGGTCTATTGAATATTTAACAGTCGTAATATTGAGATTTCTGATTTTGTGAACAGGTTACGTGAGGCAGACAATAATGCTCGTTTCGAGTGAACGCTCTGATGGATCATCGAAGGTTCACGGCGACAATTCGTGGCGTACGTTCAATGAAAATTGTGACGATAGCTGGCACATTTCCACACGTATGTGTGGGACGGCGTCGATAAAAAATAAAGCCAGAAACAGATTGGTATTAATTGCGACGAAAATGTTCATATTTTTGAAGTTCTGTGTGTAATCACCAATTTATTGGCGATGACTGGTGATTATTAGCTCAGTAGTCACAGTGCTAGCTGTTGTGCTGGTTGGTAGCTGGTGCTGTTGTGGTGCCACCGTTTGATCCCCCGCACATGAAAAACATTTTTGGAGTTTACTCCTTAAGAATCGATTTTCATATAAGGCCCCCGGTATGAAAAAAATATAAGGTGTAAAATCTGTTGAGCGAATGACCTCGTTACGTTTTTGTCAAATAAAAACGAACGTCGGAAACCACGAAAACGTCGTCGATAGACTAATAATAGTTTTCTAATAGCGGCATCGCGCGGTAGATGGCGTTACTTTATTCGTTTATTTACCATTTAATATGGTATTAACCTTTTTCTTAAGACTAGCAAGTCTTTTTTGTTCCTATTTAGACAGTCGATCTGAAGGGGTAAACTCCAGTCGTGCGTCGTAGCTGACACACACAATTTTTATATGCCATTATAGAAACTATATTCAGAATCAGCTTACTGTGGTCTGGGCGTTTGTTCTTGTATACCAGACCCTGAAAAGGAGTAAATCCTAGTTGTGGCGATTGAGTGTGAGGTGTTTAACTATTTAATAAAATATTGATGCTTTATAATACATATTATTATTTTCGTTTTATAAATTGATGTTAAATAATACTAAAATACAATACACAAAAAAATTAATTTGTAAAAAAAAAACAATTAAAACGCACTTTTGAAAACGGCTTTACCTAAATTGTTTTAAATCAAAAGCTTAACCCTGTCGGTGACGCATAAAGATTGATTTTGTTCTATAAAAAATTAAGGAACACCAAGTTGGATGAACAATACATATCTGATGAAAGTGTGTCTTGGTAATTATTACTTCGTTTGTTTAATTAGGAATTAACTTCACAACTTAAGAACTAAATATTTAAAGAATTGCGGTATAAATCATGTCCGCGTGGAAAGATGCCAAGAACGCTGGCAGCATTTCCCTGTTGAATAGCTATGCCGATTAGAGAATCGGCAAAAAATGCATCAGCCCTCTTGGTTAGAAGTAGAATAAAGAAGAATATGAATAAGGTACTTCCTACTTTATAGCTATAACTCGCCTATTTTTTAAGATTTTCTAATTTCCAGGTGTTAAAAGGATTAAGTTTAGAAATTTTCTAAAAATGTAATTGTTTAACAGTTAGTAAGACAAAAACATCAGGTAGTTTCAAAATGTTTTTGAATTTATGAACAACAAAACATGTAGGGTAACCTTTTTTAGCACGCACTTGAGGTTGGATGTATCAAAAAATAATAATAATAATACAAACCAAAACATGAGGTCTAACAAATAAACTAAGCATTTATTATGTCTACAATATAATAATTTTTCATAAAGTAATATAAAAAATTAACAAAACTACATTTAGTCTCTCATGATTCGATCACGATTCAGCCTGTAACATCCCACTGCTGGGCATAGGTCTCCTCTCTCCGTATAGGAGAACAATCGGACCATAATCCACCACGCTGGTACAATGCGGGTTGGCGGATGTATTCCCTACTATGAGTAACTTTTGCTATCAGGTGTATATAATAATAACCGGGACCGACAGCTTAACGTGCTCTCCAGGCACGGTGGGGAGACCCACATGAACAGACATCCAAACCGGAAAGAAATATTTGTATAAATATAAATATCTATATCTAACGAGAATCGAACCCGCAAACCGTAGGTCTTTTAGGCGACTTCTCCCACTATTTACCAGAGCGGTTGTTGTAATCATAAACTAATACATATTAAAATATTGCTTTTATTAATCCCGCTTTTTGTGCAACAGTACATAAGAAAAGTAGTAAATTTATCGAACAAACATTGTAAAAAATTAAATAACTTGTTGTATGTACGTTCTTATTTAATCAAATGTAAGTTATCAGTGAATCCGTTTTATCTCATTTTTGTTTCATATTCCGTTGTATGTACTATAACTGAATTATGATGAAAATTTTTAAAGCCTAGGTACGTTAATTCAATGTACTTTCGTATTTCAGTAGGAAAATACCGGCAAACATAAATCCGACACAAATACTATGCAAGCACTGCTCTGAGCTCTCGTGTGCACTCACAATATTTCACGTATAACTTCATCCTTTTATCAAAAGTTAGTTTCAAAAGCGACTCCTCGGGTGAAATTATATTCTGAATCAGACAAATGGTATACCTAAACATTTGGTAAGTGCTATAACTACATACAAATGTCTACAAGCTAATACTTACAGAAAATACATAAATAAATAAAACGAAGAATAAAAATATGATATATGTTCCATCATAAACTAATAAAATAATCAATAAATGTAAATCTATACTTTTAATATATAAAGCTGAAGAGTTTGTTTGTTTGGTTGTTTGTTTGTTTTTTGAACGCGGTAATCTCAGGATCTACCGGACCGATTTGAAAAATTCTTTCAGTGTTAGATAGCCCATTTATCGAGGAAGGCTATAAGGCTATGTATCATCACGCTAAGACCAATAGGAGCGGAGGCCACGCCGACGAAGTCGCGCGCAGAAGCTAGTTGAGGATAAAGGTAAAGTGAAATAACAAACACAACATACATATAAACAGAAAGAAAAAAAAAGAAATTGTGCCATATAACTTAAATCGTCTCCGTCTTAAAATAGTGATTCTTAACGTGGTTTTTAAAAGTCGACAGTGACTTAGCGTCCATAAAGGTAAGGGCAGACGATTCCATAATTTAAAAGCCAGAACAGTAAAAGACTGACCGAAACAGTTGGATTTATGTACGGGTAACTACAATAGCAAATCCATTGAAAAACATTATGTTTTTTCTGACATGTTACTTCTTTTACCTCACAATTTAATCACTAACATTTGAATATAGATCAAGAATTATTGTTCACAGACCGTGTCCAAATTCAAAGGTCGAAAGGGATCGTAAATATTAGATACTTCAGATATTTAGATTAAATACATGTATAACATATAGGACTGAACGGGAATCTCTTTATGTACCCAGAAACGGCCGAGATTTTTATGTGTTCAAAAGGACCATTTTGTATGTACACTCATTTTACAACCGAATTATCACGGCTTTGTAAATATTTTCAAAGGAATTTATGATTGCTTTTCATATCGTATATATATAATTCTGCGTGTAAGATTTTTTTTCTTTTGTACTTGGTTATATGCGAGTATTTTACGACGAGGAATTGGCGCAGAAACAGAGTGGGTATTGTGGTATTGGCTTTGAACATGTTTTTGAAAAATGTTAAATGGCTCATAAAAGATATTTGTTATAGTCTGAGCTTTCGTATTTAAGCTGTGTATTTTGTGAACCTCCAACATAGAATTATCAACCTACTGGGATTCGTCGAGTGTGAACCTTAGTCTTGTATTAATCTAGATGAAAAAACATAATTACGAAAATGATGGTTTATTAAAATAAATACTACATTAATTTTCTTTTTTATTTACGATTCAGAATATAACATACCACTGCTGGGCGTAGGGCTCTTTCACTATATAGGAGAAGGATAGGAGCTTACTCCAACACGCTGCTGCAAATTAGTAGGTGTAGGTAAATATAAAAATGTGAATACAAATTATCGTTTCAGTACAAAATTTTAAAATATGTCATGGATTATTACCAATAACCAACTGGATAACTATTACAATACAAACTTAAAAAAAGACAATTATTATTCTATTTTATGCTGTAAATATCATACATCATTTTTGAAAAGAGCTAATACTCTTTTAAATAACATACTGGATTAATTTGTACCAAACATAGCTAAGAACCACTGCGAGAAAAATCGGAAACACATCGAAATCGGTAACAGACAGACACTGACAGACATTGGCAACAACCCTCTTTTTGCGTAGGGGGTAAAAAAACTTAGCAGGGTGTTATTTAAAACCAAACTTTACTAAATTAGTTTGGAAAAATTAAATTCTTAAAATAATAATAAAAAAGTTATTTCTTTTCTCGATAAAATCTCGATTATATTCTTGAAATGTCTGGATAAGTTCTTTAAGTAAATTAAATCAATTCAGAATTTAATTATACATTCCATTTTCGTGCTTTATTGTTCAATTATTCGGTCGCCACAAGCCAAATGATAATGGACAAAAGTTTATTTATTCATCTCAAATCTCTCTTTACGAACAAAAAGTGTGACATCACTAAAATAAAATTCAATTTAAATCGAATTAAACAAGTACCTATGGTTAGAGTAAATTCTTATTACGGTGTTTATACCTACACTTCAGCCTGTAATATCCCACTGCTGGGCATAGGCCTCTTTCCCCATGTAGGAGTCAGGAGAAGGAAGTTCATCTCAAATCTCACTTTAGTGTGACATCACTAAAATAAAATTCAATTTAAATCAAAATAGGCAAGTATGGTTAGGGTAAATTTCTATCACGTTGTTTATACCTACACTTCAGCCTGTACCTGTAATATACCACTGCTGGGCCTCTTTCCCCATGCAGGAGAAGGATCAATTTATCGTCCCCGAAATACCCTGCATACTAAACTTCTCGAAAATCGTTGGAGCCGATTCCGAGATTCAGATTCTATACATATATATACAAAAATTGCTCATTTAATAGTACAAGACAAGATATAAATGACAGTTAATAATCTCTAAAGAGTATCTTCTTGCTAGACATTTTTAATGAATCTTCTCTATGTGTATTGTAACAATTATTGAAATAAATAAAATATTTAAGTTGACACTTATTTTCATCGTCATATATTCGTCAAGATTATTTATATTTTTGTAACATTTTGTAATATACTAAAAATACCACATAAGTTACTTTATGCGCAATATGAACTACATAGAATACTTATAACAAAAAAGTCATCACCTACACCAATATCACAAAGAGGTAAAGCTTAGAGTTTGTTTGTGCGTTTAGCGGGGCTAATCTCAAGATCTACTGAATAGTTTTTACAAGCTTTTATTTAACTTGCAATGTACACTGCCGACAGAAAGTTTCCGGACATGATGAAAATTTATTAAAACAATTATTTTAAGAATAAATTTTTTTTTGTTAAAACAAGTTTTATTTTAAAAATATTAAAAGGCAACATTCTACTATTAAAACCATCAACATTTTTTATCTCTTTCATTTTATACTGCTACACTTTCTTTTCATCAAAGAAACCACCTATGACCGCCACTAATTTTTTAACTACACGGGGCATTCTTTTTATAAGTTTTTCTAACACACTTTTTGGAATATTATTCCAAGACGTTTGAAGAGCCTTCCAAAGATCATCCGAAGAAGTGGGATTCAATTTTCTAGCTTTCCGATCCAGTTCATCCCACAATAATTCTATTGGATTTAGATACGGAGATTTTGGGGGCCATTTCGTTATTTCTAATTCACCACTATCTTCTTTATTTTTTTAATAGTTGAGACAAAGCTGAAATGTGTGCTTTGGGTCATTATCTTGCTGAAACACATACCCACGGCCAATAAGGCGCATCCCAGAAGGGTTAGCATGCGTTTTTAATATGTAATGATAACCATTTCTGTCCAGGGTTCCTTTAATTCTGTAGAGATCCCCTACTCCGGCATATCAAAAACACCCCCACACCATCACAGAGCCACCTCCATGTTTAACAGTTGGAGTTATAGCATCGGGATGCATTTTTTCTGAAGCTCCGCGACGAACATAAATTCTTCGCTTTTGCCCAAACATTTCGAATTTCTTTTTCTTCAACCAATTGATCTGAAATTTTGTATATAAGTTTAATTTGGGTGAGAATGCATGGTTAACTTTGTGACGTCATTCTAAATCCAACATGGTGGCATAACCAAGAGTGCGGACTAGTTATTTTTAGTGCACTTCTACAATATGGGTATCAAATAAAAGGGCTTGCTAAGAATAATTCGAATAAAGTCACGTGATAACAGACTAAAAAGTCAAAAATAAATTAAACTACCTTTTTAAAAAACAAGCTTTAAATAAATTTTACTTTACTTTTACTATCTACTTCAAAAGTCATTGCATAATTTATATGATAAGCACATCAAAGCTTGTTGTTTAAAAAGGTTTTTTACTTTTAATTTATTTAACATTCTTTGCCAGTAAAAACTATATTATTTAATAGTTATTTATATCAAATTAGTCTTAAACAAAAAAAATCACATTTTTAAAATAGTCTTAAAAGAAAGAGCACTACTGCGTCGCTGTTAGAGATTGCAACCCGGTATGTTTTTCAACGCTGCCGGGCCCGGTTGCATTCGGCGCCAACCCGGCCGGGCCCGCCGGGCCCGGCCGGGTTATGTGTTAGCGATGAAACCTAAGTATTTTATGAAAATTTTCTCTATATGAATGAAAAAACACAATGATTCAAGGTTAATATTTATTTCAAACTGGCTTATGAACAATTATCACAATAATCAGCCTCACTCAAGTCTGAAAATCGCACTTAATACAGAATTTATTACTTTTACTTATGGGCGGAAAAGTAACATTAGTATTAGTAATAAAATTATTCATTTTAATAAGTTTAAATAAGCAGGTTTTTCTCTTTACTCCTTAAATAGTGTCTATTTGAAAATATAGTAGGTATTTAAATAATTGTGTGTGCTCGCAAACAAAATACAACGTAATAAGACGAAAAAATAGTCAAATAAATACGCGCTAACAAAGATTACTCAAAAAGTAGTAATCGGATCTCGATCAAATTTAAACAAGGCTACATGACAAGTATTAGCCTTCGATTAAAGTAAGAATCATGAAAATAGATAAACCCAGTGAAAAGTTATGCGGTTTAATACGAGATACGATATAACGATACGATATACGGTCGACGAAAAAGTAGTCAAGTAAATACGCATTATTAGATAACTCTAAGTACTTGTCAGATTTTAATTAAATTTAAATGGGACCACATGACATGCAACACCTTTCAGTTAAAATAAAGTTCATCGAAATCGGTCCACCAAGTCAAAAGTTCTGATCTAACATACATTTAAAAAAATTCAATCAAATTGAGAACCTCCTCCTTTTTGGACGTCGGTTAATAATAAACTAATAACGCAGCTTAAGGTACTAAACGTGTCATAAAGACTTAGATTAGATAGATAGATAAACTTTGGTAGCTTTGTTCATTGTTATAAAAAAAAACAAATTCTTGTTTGCTAAAAGTAAAGTATGTTTTTTCTTAAACTTTGGCTATTAAGAGTTTAGATTAGTGAGTGTTACTATTACTAATTAACTAAATAGCGAAATCTTATATGATAGGTGTACTGTAACTGCAAAAAACCAAACTTGTATAGTCGCGGTTTACGTACCGGGTCCGGTGACCGGGCTCAGTAAAAATGGCCGGGCCCGGTGGGTGTCTAAAAGGGTACCAGGCCCGGGCGGGCCCGGCCCGGCCGGGCCCGGTTTGCAATCTCTAGTCGCTGTATCCGCTTACGTTGATTCAATAATAAGAGGTACCTTGTCACAACTTACTACAAAAATGTTAATCTTTAGGAAATAAAAAAATAAATCCTAATAAGTAAACCACAAACGCAATTTGTTTAAAATGTAAAAAAAATAGTTGTGCATATGAGGGATTAAAAAAGTGTAAAAAATTCTACAATAAAGTAGATTTTAAGTTACAATTTGAATTGTATTTTGTACAATGTAATTCCGTTCAAAGATAAAAACATACACATAAAATTATAGTTTTATACGATTCGATAAAGAAGCGAGAGGGATTGATCTTCACATAAAGAGATAAGCCGACAAGAGCTCTTACATTTTTCATCTTTGAAGAGCTTATGACTAGTGTGAAGCCAATAAATGTTGCAAATCTATAAAACATATTCCCGGCACCAAATTAGAGTAAATATTGTTTTTAATATTTAAGTTGCTGATATAATTTCATAATTATATAACTCAATGCATACCTAATAAAAATACCATATTATACATATATTTACAATTTGATTCAGCTGGTAATATTTCACTGTTGGGCATAGGCCTCTCTGCATGTAGAAGACGGAGGATTGAGACAAACAACTTAAGAACTAATTATTTACAGATATTTGCAATATAATCATGTCATAATCAGTATTTTTTCAATATATTTGTTACACTATACTCGTATTTGTTGTACATAACAAGTGAAACTTCAAATAACATGTTTTTGTTTGTTGTATATTAATAATGTCAGCGTTGCTGACGGCATTATTTTTGTTAATATCGTTTCCAATATGTGATAGTAAATAACAAATACAATTTCATTCACAAATCCTATTATTGAATTTGAACGTTACAATAACAACAACAGTGGACAACAATACCGTACAATAACAGAGAACTCCATCCACACTGTTCGATCGCAGAAGCTCGAATGCGACAATAAACACTCATACATCCAAATCGAAAGCTGAAATGTTAAAAATATAATTTAATTTAAAAAATATATAAAAAAATTAATTAAATACCGTGGTTTGTACGTGGTTGTATACTGTAAAGTCTTATTTACCATTGTTAAGTGTTAGGAAAGTTATAAGCGAAAATCGTTGCAGAAAATTGTACCTGAGGTAATCTATGTTTTTATCTAAAAACAAAAAAAAAATTAAATTATAAAACGCTTCTAGCTGGTGTTGTCAAGTAAACCAAACACATTTCACTTTATTATTAACTTATTAGCATATAGTTTAAAAGCGTAGCCCCATTGACTTTCAAAACTGGTTAAGAGGTTTACGCATTAGGTTAAAGTGTAAGATTTTACTTGAAGAGCTTACTTAGTGCTTGAAATTTTACTTTATAAACTCAATAAAACAAATAACTAAACCCTACTGCCTACAACTTCATCAACAAACAAGAGACAATAACCGTTAACCACAACTAGGCAGCTAAAGCTAAGCCTTCAAGACTTAATTAGAAGATCAGTCGAACTTGGTTAGTTTGGAAATTCAGTTGTGTCTATGAGTAACCAATAGTAAAAGTTACTTATATTGTACTTTTTTTTCTGTAATGTTTGTAGAGCACGTATTTGAGTTTTCTAAATGACTAGACTCATTTCTATAAAAGTTTGACGTATATTTAGATTTACGTATTTTTAGATTAATAAACGGAACAGACTAAAATTATAAATTTAAAACATAAGAAAAAGGAATAACAAGTAGCAAAATTCAAAACATGTACATTTAAACTTTTATTAAGACTTCAACGAGAAAATAGTTTCTAAGAAAAAATATTACTTGAAATTATGAGGAAAGTAAAAGTTTCATTCCTTCCATTACTATTATTAACCCTCTATTTCTTACAAAACTTTATGTACTTTTTACTAAGTAATCACAGTTGTGCTATAAATTATTCCACAAAGCCACTACGTTCTTGTATAAAATGAAACGTTGTTAAAATGATACGACATTATTAAGGCTTCGTTTAAATGAATCTTGAAGATTGTAACATCAAAATGTCAAGTAACGTTGTCGCTACGCAAGAAATTCATAAAACTTTAAAGTTGTGCAACTTCTGTACAACGAAAATTGGTTTTTCTTTCATTGACAAACCACCAAAAAGTTTAATCTCGAAAATATATTCTCTCGTATGGTTTTTTGGATCTACTTTGATATTAGCTTTGAAGTTAGTTGGAGAAATAAACTATGCCGTAACGAAGCTAGTAACTTCGGCATCCGTTGTAGAATTCGTGGCAGGTTTACATATTATTGGCTATGACACCATGAGTAAGTATAGTAAGATTTGATTTTTTGTTAAATATATAAATTTTATTAATCGTTTATTTGAAATCACAGGTTTTGGCAAATTATTGACGATCTGGTACAAAAGAGATATTTTCAGAAACCTGATAAACGAACTCGCAAACCTGTGGCCAACATCCAGCCACGATTCTAGAGATATCAAACAAAAGAAGCTTTCGAGACTCCGTATCGGTCAATTATGTATGTGGCTTTTAAAATTTTGCATACAGCACCCAATTGGTTCAACAATATTGCAACAACAATGAACGTTCCCTTTAGTACATAAAACTTAACTAAAAGGACATAACGTTGTAATATGTTCCTTTTATATGAAGTATTGTATTTACGAATTGCATAAAAACACAACACACGGTCAAACGTATTTAATAATTATGATATACAATTTAAAACTTAATTGCATTACGATTCTATTTTACATCAGTTTTTCGGAGCACAATATTTAGTGTATATGAAAGTAACGGCACACCCATCCAACGCTATCGAAAAATGCAATTTCGTCTATATATAAGCTTTTGCTCAGCTGAAATTGAAACTCTTACTTAGCTATAGTTCACAATATTTTACAGCGTATGCCTTTTGGAATATATTAGGACTATGGCTATATAACTTGACTCCGGTTGTGATATACGTTTACCGCAAGATTCAAGGCGCACCTGCTGAGTTAGGCTATATCTGGCACTTATCGTATCCATATGATAAGACGCAACCCGTATACCACGAACTTTCCTTTGTCTTCGAAATCTGTGGAGGTAAGCTTCTATTATAGTTTCAAACATTACACGATTTAATTAAGCACTAGATTTATCTTTATCTAAAATGACCGGTTATATTATTAACGATTTTTAACAAGATACATTTCTTTCGTTAAGTTAGCACATTTTTGTATTACTTTATTTCATAACTAGCTTCTACCTACGACTTCGTCCACGTGGAATAGTTACTGTGGGCTAACTTTAGAAGCTCTCAAAAGAAAAAAAACCCCGATTTTGAAACATTTTTCATTGCCGCTCCTATTGATTTTAGCCTATAGCTTTCCTCGATAAACGGGCTATCTAACACTCAAAGAATTTTTCAACTCCGACCAGTAGTTCCTGAGATTAGCGCATTCAAACAAACAAACAAACTCTTCAGTTTTATAATATTCGTATAGATTAGGAAACTTAAAACTTAATTTTAACTGTAACATGTGCAACAACAACATCACAAACTAAATGAAATGGATTTACGTCATTTTAAATGAAACAATTTTACGTAACTGTTTTTCTGTCTATCTATAAACTTTCGTTATAGGCGTGGTATCAGTCTGGTCAATGCTTGGGTCTGATATTCTGTTTATGACAATGGCGAGTCACATAAGTATGTTACTACAGCTTTTACAGTTGAAGATACGGAACTTGGATCCCCTCGAGCATGACAACAATAACAAGCAAACGAAATCTAAAGATTGTTATCAAGATATTATATCTGTTATTAAAATACATCAAAAACTGATAATGTAAGTATGATTTTGTATTGAATAATTTAGTTTATTTTATAAATGTTGTATTTTAATTTAATGAAATTTAATTTTAGGATGAGATCAAAGACCAAAAAGTAAGCTTATTATAAACGACACCTGCAAATTAATGTATTTTCGTTACCTTTGCTAATAGCATTAAGTTTAAAAATTAATTGACGAATCATTTCAGGTACGGAAATAATTTAGAAGATGCCTTTTCCGTTGTGAACCTAATTAACGTTCTTTTAAGCTCCGTCAACATTTGCTGCGTCGTATTTAACATCGTACGTATCAAAAGAAAAATTAATGAGATAATAGATAAATATATTTCTCTTAAAGTCATTTACGAATATAATACAGTACTTCGCCAGACTACTCTACAACAAATTAATAAATATCTCCTCTCAAATCCTTCAAGTTCCTTTATGGCATTCCAAGCGCGCAGACTACCAAAAGTTTGAACGCCACAACTACCTATCACTTGAGAGCTGGGATAACAAGCGATAATCCATTTTTTTTTTTTTTTTTGTTATTATACAATGGGCTTACTCTTGACTCCAGTCTAGCTCAAGAGCAGGGACGAGGTCGAAGATGGAGCGAACTTGCCCAGAAGAAGCCTGTTCACTCGCGCTTTAAGCAAGTTCGGGTTATATGTACTCGGAAATACAGACGCCGGCAGGGAATTCCAGTCCTTGGCCGTGCGCATTAAAAATGATATAATATAAATAATATATTTGTTCCCTTTGCTTGGCCATCTTTCTGCTATGGATATACATATAAGGGATATTATCGTAAACATCTTACTGTTTGAGATATACATTTATTATTAATTATATTAAATTTGTAAAATAGTCATAAATGTATATGTGAGACGTTAGTATAAAAACTTAATAGATACTTTTTTTGTCGTTTAAGATCTTTATGTTTTTTTAAGTGAAAACTTTTTGGTGCACCGCACACAATTTTGTTTGTAGGCAGTAAGTTAGCCTGATCCGTCACGTTCTGCAGTGAAAGGCTCGATCAGGTGAACTCGGGACTGCCGAGTGTACCCGAACGAGAAAGATACAGACAGCTGCTCTTCGCTGCTGAACGGTGAAAGGCTCGATCGGATGAACTCGGGACTTATTGCGTTATAGCTTGATTGCGATTGCCAAGAAGTTTTCACTTCTGCCGTGTGGTCTTAAGCTTTACTCAACTTTCTTTTTTTAGCTTTTAGATCCGTGGATGGCCATGAGTAATAAGTTTTTCCTGGGTGCTGCCCTAACTCAAGTCGGTATTCTTTGTTGGTATGCTGACGATATTTTTAGATCTGTAAGTAATAGCAGTATGGTCTAAATTCGTTTGCAATCAATTCCTGACTTAGCTTATTAATGTCTAGTAATAAATAAACTGTTTTTTAGTAAAACAAATAATACTAACGGTTTTTACCTCAATTTACATTTGTCTGTGTTTGCGTAAAAAAATATTAAACGAGCTTAAAAAAACAAAACAACTTCCATATCTCCGTAAAATGTATTTGCAGCAAAGTGCGGCTCGCGCAGTGTTCCTAACTTTGCTAATGTATCTTGTATGAACAAATAATATTAGCATATATTTTTATTACATACATGATACAGCTTTTTGAATAGAGTTTAACTTTAACTGTATTAGTCATTGTGAATTGTCTACACTATACAGCATACCATCCTCAATAAACAGACTTAATAATGTATTTCTTTAATCAGATCAGTAAATTCATTCAATAGGACAATGGTAGATAACAATTATTAATTATAGTTAAAATATTAAAACATTCACAAACATCTTATTTCACCCAATTCCTAACCTAAAGTTTCTCTCGACCAATAATATTAGCAGCTGATTAAAAAAATAGCACAAATAACATTTCTTCCGACTAGAACATTTTAAAGTTATTTTATTGTTAAACATATTACATTATTTTAATTAATCTCTCATTCTTTTTTTATTTTTAATTCTTTAATATAGCAACTTAGTAGCTACATTTAAAACACTAAAAATATCGGCGTATTTTAGAGTTCAGGTGTAGCAAACGCGGTGTACGAAAGCGGATGGTATGGAAACAACATACGCTGCCAACGAGCTCTACTAGTCTTGATGCAGAGGTATGTATCGGGCTTATGTTTACTAGCTGACCCATCAATCATTTCCCTATACAAACATTAAAGTTTACGGTAAGGTCTACTGGGGTATGGCACAGCAGGAAACCTGCTCAAAATATGGAGCAGCCCGATGGGGGTAGTACCTCGACCTCACAGAAGACCACAGCTAAATAATACTGTTTTCAAGCAGTGTTGTGTTCCTGTTGGTGAGTAAGGTGACCAGAGCTCCTGGGGGGGATTGGGGATAGGATCGGCAACACGCTTGCGACGCTTCTGGTGTTGCAGGCGTCTATAGGCTACGGTAGTCACTTACCATCAGGTGACCGTACGCTTGTTTGTCGACTTAGTAACATAAAAAAAGGTCAAATTTTGATTTTGACTCAGTATTGACTTCCGTCATGTAAGTTTTACAGAAACATCTGTTTATTATTCTCCTTTATTATCCGTTTATTTGTCTATTAATTTTATTGGAATAACTACGACTTTTAAAATAATATACAAATAAGTTGATGTGTTCTAAAGTGCAAAAGCAGTGCAACACAAAAAGGCACAACAATTTCATTTCATTTTGTAGTTATTGCAAACTGAAATGGTTTATTAAATCAATGGCGACTGTACGTCCGAAAGCTAAAGAGATTAAAAGATTTACAACCGTCTGCAGTCTGGAATCTGGATCATTAAAATAAATTTTTAAAAGTAAGATATTACGTTAAATCCATTCCCAATAACTCTATTCGACAATTTGCGACTATAATATTGTCATCTGAATGTAATAAAAACTGCGCTGCGTAAATATCGACGGGTGCAAAGTAAAAAGAGTTATATACAAAACAGCTACTTTTCAGGAGAGCGCATAATAGGAAAAAGTGCTCCCATTTTGTCAATTTCAAACCAAATTTGTTGAAATTTTCATCACTGCTACATTACTAACAAAGACAAACACTTGTATATTTCATTTCTTCTAATTATGTTTAATTTACGAGATATTGCAGTTGTCTGCCTCTACATTGTGCTTAAAAATATGACAACTGAGTTAACTACCACTTGGTCGTTTCTACATAGGAATTAAAAAATCTGGATTTAATAAAGTATGTTTCATGTGTATATATTTCAGTAAGTATAACAAGTATGACTTCTCCAATTATTAAAATTAGTCCATGACTGTGTTATATTCTAATTAAAACCAAAGTTCTAAGCATAATTACGCAGATGTCTTTTTCTACATCACAAAATTATTTGTTTAACATTGTTGCCGGCCGGCGAAGAACATGCCATCTGACTGATGACGCAATAAGAATGAACGTGCGCCCCCCGCGCGGACTGCGTAAAAGCGGCCAGCGGTAGTTGAACGCATGTACGTCGTGTAATTTTACAAAACAGCAGTAGTTGTCTTTTTTTACTTGACAAAAGTACAAGAAATGAGGCGATATTTGTATTTTTTATTTTGCCATGTTGTAAAATATAAACTATTTAGTTAGTTACTGAAATAAAAAAAAAATCTCAAAATTGTAGTTAACTTTTTTTACTTTGCACCCGTCGATATGATATCTAGTAAAAAGGCATGTAGAAAATATAAAAAAAAATGCTGTACCTTCAAAGATCATGGATATTTTTACATCAGCCAAGTACAGATAAAATACAATCTATAAAAGATGTATATACAATAATTATGTTTTATTTAGTAATGTAGCAGTAATTTTTTAAAATATTGTAACCACAGAAATAGTAATAATTAGGGTATTAATACTTTGTCTGTGAGTCCAACAGTGCGTTTTTAAATCCAGCGCATTGTTAGATATAAATGCCATACTTCGGATTTAGTTACTCTTTCGCAAAAAATAATCACGCCGTAAAAAAGGATCGAACTGTATTGCAGTTGGAGATTCAGAACAAAGTTCTTTTTATCCCGAAATTTTTAGGGGCTTGGAATTTACGCGAGAAACTCCTCGATACAAAGCTAGTGGTATATATTGTGGTATTAACATAATTCAAATAAAAACTATGACGCCATAAAAAGCCAAACCCTATTTTCTGCAATAGGAAAATCTCAGCAAATAGCGACTAATTTGCATTTCAATCCGGCAAAGGATCTCCCTAGAGACGGTTAAACTTTTTTTATTTATTTCGCTTTCAGATCCCAGAAACCGCTTTATTTCACAGCGCTTAAATTTAGTTCTATCACCATGTTGACATACAGTTCGGTAAGTGGAACGATTTTAAGTAAAATCATTTTTATACGTCTCCTTTTTTGTTGTTAACTGACTTCAAAATAAATAGGGGGTTCTTAATTCAACTATTATGTATGTTAACCTCATAAATTTTCACTGGGTGGAACGATATCGATTGTTATTTTAACGGACTTCAAAAAAGGAGGAAGTTACTCAATTCGACCGTATTTAATTTTTTTTTCTATGTATGTTCGGGGATAACTTCGTCGTTTATGAACCGATTTTGATAATTCTTTTTTTGTTAGAAAGGAGATACCCCAACTTAGGTACCTTGATAAGGAAACCAGGACCTGATGATGGGATCCCAGAGAAATCGAGGGGAAACCTCAAAAATCGTATTGACAACTAGTGTGTTTGTTAATTTTTTTCGTCGGCTTACGTATTACTTGTCGATGTGATTGAAGTCGGTTTTTTTTCGTTTGCGAGCAAACACAATTATTTTTAAATCGAAAGGTGGTGCTTAACATGTGGTCCCACGTAAATTTTATTTATTATTTATTTTATTTATTTATTTGGAGAACGGTACAGAAACAATTACAAGAATAAACAGCGTAGTATAAAACAGAAAAATAGATACAAATTGTCCCCTTTATGTCTCACTAAGAACATATAAGGATTAGAGTTTACAGCAAGGACAGTAACATTACTTTTATATTACTATTACACAGTTAATGGAAACACCAAGGTAATTAATTAATCTAAACAAATAATTTCTTGATTTTAGTTTTATAAAGATGCCGGGAGCAGGAAAACATATCTATGTCATTAAATAAATTATTGTGTAGGACACACATTCTGTGAAGTGGCGCGCGTTGACCTATATTTGTTCTTGTTAATTCTATTTGAAAAAGGTTTTTAGACCGAGTTGGTTTAGCTGGTGCTCGAAAACACAGTTCTGCAAGAAGTTGTGGTGCGTTTATTTCCCCCATGCAAATATTTCTAAGGGTGAGTGCATCAGCCATCGAACGTCTATCGCTAAGAGAAATTATATTATACCTATCCAGTAGTTCATTATAAGAGCACCTTGGGGAATGAATACGATAGTTGAGGATACGTAAAAACTTTTTTTGTATAATTTCTAGGCGTTTTTTGTATATATCGTAGAAAGGGTTCCAAACGGGGGATAAGTACTCGAGTTGTGAGCGTACTAAACTTTTGTAAAGACAGATAAATGTTTCTTTTCGCTTAAAAGATTTCGTGATGCGGCAGATAAAACCTAACATGCGGTAAGATTTTTTTATTATATGATCGACGTGTGTGTCAAGTGTAAGCTTTGTATCTAGATAAATACCTAAGTCACGAATCGACGTTTCAGTATCGAGTATATGATCCCCTAGCGAAAAGGTGGATGATATTATGTTTTTATTTCTAGAAAAGCGAATATGTTTGCACTTGTTATAGGCTAAAAATAGTTTGTTGGCTCTACAGTATTCATTTAGCCTATCCAAGTCTTCCTGCATCAAAGCGATATCATTATTATTTGTCACGGTCGAGTATATTTTTAAATCGTCTGCGTATAAAAGAAACTTTGTATGTTTAAAGCAAGGCGAGATATCATTTATAAATAAAGTGAATAGTAATGGGCCCAATATTGATCCCTGTGGGATACCGGATGTCACAAGCGCAGGGGAAGATGCGTATCCGTTCATGACGACAACCTGTGTACGATTTTCTAAATATGAAGAGAGCCACCGTAGGAGATTACCTTTAATGCCATTGTACGATAACTTCCTTAAGAGCAGAAGATGATCCACCTTGTCAAACGCTTTTTTATAGTCAGTGTATATAGCTTCAATTTGGCCCTTCTTGTCTAAACTTTTAAATATGTAATTTGTGAAAACTAGTAGATTTGACAAGGTAGATCGTCCTTTAACGAATCCGTGCTGCTCCTCGATAATAGTATGCTTAAGCCTTGATGATATGAAATTATGAACTAGTTTCTCAAACACCTTCGGAATAGTCGATAGGATGGATATTGGCCTATAATTTTGTATTTCATTTTTCGAGCCCGATTTAAATATGGGCGTTATAAAACATTTTTTCCATTGGATTGGGAATACACCTTTTCTGAGGCAGTTATTAAAAATTATTTCAAGTGGAAAAGAGATATTTTTACTAACTCGTTTTAAGAATATAGGTGCTATGTTATCGGGACCAGGCCCTTTGTTAGGATCTATATCTTTTAGTGCTTTATATATGTCAAGTTGTGATAGATAAAGTTGATTTAAACATACAAGGGTCTCATTAGTATCTATTGTGTCAGAAATTCTATAAGCTCCTGGATTTACCGGCTCAAAAACTGATTGAAAATATCCAGAAAACATACTACAGATTGTGCTTGGATTACTGGACGTACAATTGTTAAGTTTCATCGTTTTTGGGTATCCCGAGTTAGTTTCCTTTAAATCAGAGGTGTATTTCCAAAAGAACTTTATATTGTCTTTAAGAGACATTTCTACGTTTTCAATGTATTGATTGTAGCAGTTCCCAATTAGTAGTTTGACTCGCTTCCGTAGTAAATTAAATTCTTGATAGTCTCGTAATGAACTGTAAATTTTCCATCGCATCCACACCTTAGTTTTTCGCCTGAGTGTAGAAATTAAACTTTTAGAAAACCAGATTGGATATCGAGGAGGTTTTGATTTTGTAAGGGGCACATGTTTCTCAATTATGTTATTTAAGATATTGTAAAATTTGTCAACAGCAAATTCAGGAGACAAATTGTTGAGTTCCGATGTCCAGTCTATATTAAAAAGATCCTTGTTAATCAGTTCATAGTTAGCCTTAAAAAAGTTTCTTTTAATTTTGTGTTCGTCTAAGGTTGACATATGAGGTTCCCTATTACACGCTGAATATAATATTTCGAGTGGAGGGTGGTGAGGAACAAGGTTAAGTAGCGGATCTTCTGCAGTGTTAACAGTTATTTGTCTGCTGGTACTAAGAACGAGATCTAGTGTTCTGTTATTCTCATTTAAAATAGTATTAAGTTGATGCAAGTTCATTAAAGCCATAGTGTAAGTTAGTAATTTGGATGTGTCGGTGTCGGAGACAACTGGGTGTGGTGACGGACAATCAGAAAGCCATTTAAGGTAAGGTAGATTAAAGTCTCCTATTATCATCAAATTTGAAAAATGTCCACTTAAATAAATATCCTGCAGCTTATGGAAAAGACTATCAAATAAAGTACTTTTGGATGCTGGTGGTATGTAGCATGCGCACAAAAGCAGGTCAGAGTAGCAAGGGAAATGTAAGTAAATTTCCTCTAAGTTATTAGCCTCAAGGTCAAACCTTCTAAGAACATTAATGTTTTTTTTAACTAAAATCAACAAGCCTCCACCCCCTTTCTTATCCGTGAGATTTAGATTTCTGTCTCGACGGAACATTAAGTAGCTATCGGTTTTTATTTCAGAGTCAAAAACAGTAGGTGAGAGCCAAGTTTCGACTAGGATAATCACATCATACTCACAGGTAAGTAAGTTTAATTTTAATTGAGTAATTTTAGTTTTTAAGCCACCACAGTTTTGATAGAAAATTGATAGATTAGCTAAATGCATTGTTAAAACAAGAGTAATATATTAAATAAGCTATTTTTTGTAAGTAAGTTTCGTGTATCGTTTTCGTGCTCCCTGACATTAACATTGTGTAACAACAAGTACAATTAAAACAAAAATAAAAATAAAAGAAATGTGTTATAAAGCTCAGTATATAATAGTATGTGTACGCAAAAAACAACACCCAGAGTCATAATATTTTCTTTAAATCATCACTACATCGGATATGTACCACTCGCGCCTCGTCACTTTTCCTTAATAGAATGCAATGATTTTTTACCCAAATGTACTTATAATTTTTAGCCTTTGCGTGTTGCCTAGCAGTACTAAATAACAATTTATTTTTGAGCGTTAGATGTTCGTTAATATAAAAGCGGGCATCCTGATTCACAGCAGCGGCGCGGGCGGCGGCGGCGGTAGACTCGGGCGGGCCGAGAAGCGAGGCCACGGTGAGAGTGCGGCGCGCGCGCGCAGCGGCAATCACATCATCGCGCTGCCGGCGTGTACTAAGTTGAAGTACAATATTTTTTGGGCGGTCGCTGGGTTTGCCGGGGGCTACCCGATGAACGGACCGAATGTCACTTTCTTTAATGTCAATACCAATTAACTTTCCTATTTTGATAGATAAGTGAATGAGATTTTCAGCCTTTTTCTCGGGTATGTTTTGTATTTCCACATTACAGCTGCGAGAAACCTGGTCTAGGTCATCAAACTTAGCCTGTAAACATTCCAGGTCCGTGCGCAATAGACTGTTCTCCTTCATCACATCATTGAAATTTTGTTGTGAAGACGACATAGATGTTATGGTTTGTTCTAATTCAATAATTCGTGTTTCTGACGTAGCCAGACGCGATTGAAGACTTTCGATATCCTGCTTGATCGACGAGGATACTTCTTGAATCGCAACTTGAAGGTCAGCACGCCATTGTTGTCTTAGTGTTTCGAATTTATCATCAAAATATTGCATAAGCGCCTGCTGGGATTGCGGGTCGACATTTAAGTTACTTAATGATGTCGGTTGTAACTTAGGAGAGTGAGTTCCGGATGACGTACCATGTTTTTTTGACTTACAGTTATAGCATTTCCATTTCATTTTGTTCATGGGTAATATTTTTTTGAATTCATTTTCGGATAAGTCTGCGCATTGGTAGTGCAAACATATGTTGCATGCTGCGCATTTCAACATCTCCTTATCATTAACATTTCTATTACATTTGCCGCAATCCATTGCAAGGCCAAAAGGAGTAATAATTTATGATAATACGAATATAATAATTATGATCAGCTGAGACTCACCGCCGGTAGTGCGAAAAAACAATCCACGTCCCAACGCACCAAAATTGACCTTTTGTACGCAGCAATAAGATCTCTTTTCCGAGGACACTTCTCCACTTGCAATTTATGATAAAAATGTCGTTGTATTATGAATGCTTTATTCTTCGATATTTAAGCACTATTACTTAATGTATTCCACTATTTTATCACTTAAGTCACTATTACGTATCTATATTACAGATTAGATGTAGATATTACTTCAATAAGTACGAAAATATTTTATTTACAACGAAACTAGACAGATGTATGTTACTCGTCCTTAGTGATCTGTCGACTGTCGACTGATTTAATTGAGATCTGACTAGTACTTTTTGAGTAATCTTTGATAAGGGTCATTTACTTGACTATTTTTTCTTTTACCTACGTTGTATTAATTGTTGTATATCTCATAACTTTTTACAATGTGTACAGATTTTGATTTTTTTTTATCGAATGCTTGTACTTGTCGAGTGGTCCCGTTCAAATTTGATTGAGATCTGTCGAGCAATTTTTGAGTTATCACTAATAACGCCTATTTACTTGACAATTTTATTGTATTACTTGTAGATGTAATTAAAGTTGATGATTTTTTTTGTTTGCGAGCAAACACAATTATTTCATATAATTTTGTTACTAATCACATTTTCAGGGCTTGAGGTAAAAATAACGAATCTGTTTAAATGTTGTTAGTTAATTTCTTATGACTTCTTTATTTATTGTATATTTCAATAAATATTACTTTGCAATAAAACTGAAACTGTCTGAATCGATTAGTTGGTAGGTACATACCTACTATTGTTACTTAGTTACTAGCAGATAGATACTATTGTTACTTACTTACTATCAGATAGCTTTTAGCTTTAGATTACGTCTGCGTTGCTTATTACATGTTTGTACAAAACGACTTCATTAAAGTTTTACTACGATTGTTTTATTTTGCTTACTACCGCTACGAACATACTGCCAGACAGACAGACAGGCGAGAATTATAAAAATAATTGTTTTGGCCTTTCTTGACCTTATAAATATCTTTACAATTCATTTTCTTAAATATCTTTCTTGTGCAGATATTGCTCTCTTACAATTTTTATTATATAGGTACTAGCTGCCCGGACAGACTTCGTTCTGTCCGTTTTTCCGTCTTTAGTTTTTTTTAGTATAAAAACCTTCCGTGGGATTTAAGGAACATCCAAAAAAAAATTAGCCGAATTGATGGAGCCATTCTCCAGTTATGCGCTTAGCAACATTCATTTTTTTTTATTATATACACGTACGAGTATATAATATATCCGTAGACATATAATTTTCATATTCAAAGATAAACAAATAAGGTTTTTAAGTCTTCCACCCCTTATTCTTACCATTCATTCTGTAGTATTCTAACGAGTATGTTTTGTAAAAATGTTTGCATTATGTACTATATAGACTTGTGAAAATAAATATATTGATTAATTAATATCAAACAAATCGTGGTGGATTAAGCTCTGATCCTTCTCCTACATGGAGAACGAGGCCTATGCCCAGCAGTGGGATATGACAGGCTGAAGCGTATCAAACAAATAAATGAAATAACAATAAATTCATTTACAATGGAAATGTTATACTCATATACACGAGACCGTATTTAAATTTTATCCGCTATGTAACGTTTTTCCGCAAACTCAAAACTCGTTGGACATTCGTTAACCACATGTAACTTTTTTTTTAAACCTTTTTGTTTCAGATACTCATAAACTCGTACTCTTACTTTACATTGTTGTACACGGTTTATAGAAGTGACTGAACTATTTTACATTTATATTACGTACTAGAAATAGATATTTAGTATATGTTAAAATCACAATAAGGAAATCAATTATCAAACATCGCACGTGACTACGTATGTGAAAAAACAAACAACATTCGAGAAACCGAGATGAGCTTAGAAAATTTATACCTCATACTTATGTTTAAAACAAAAGCGAAGTGAAGCAGTTTTATTTTACAAATTAATTAGTTGTGTAGCCATTTCGTGCAGAGTAATGAAAATTTCTCTCAGATATAAACGAAACTAAAAGAAATATTATTTATATTATATACTTTTCAAACCTAGTTTATTTCAATATATGCTTATAAATAAATTAATAAAAAATTTAGAATGAATGAAAATCTCTGTTTTATTTATACCATTTATCGCTAAAAGTTAATTTAATATTTTAATATTATTGATTTATTCTTAGTATAAAAACCTAACCTTTATTCTGTTTCAACTCTAACATTTTTCTAAGAAATTGCTTTTATAATTTTCCATGTTATTAAAACTTTCGTCGAGCCGTAGGCGTAGTCCGAAAGCATCGTCTCCAATCTACCCTATTCCTATCCATTTAAAGAAAAGACTTTATTCCAATAACACATTTTAAGCTGTGTTAGTTCATATTTTTTCTTATCTTAATGACATTGAACGTGAACATTCAGCTAAAAGGAGGAATAATATAAAACCTTTTTTTAAAACCAAGTGCAATGCTCTTAAAATGAAGAACGTATGGAAATAAATCTTAACGATGAGATAAAAATGTTGAACATAATGAAGTAACATTTTAATTGAATTTTAATCATAATAACCAACAAGCGTTAAAACTTTAGTTTAATCTTGTGTTGAATAGGAGACTAGTCGCTTAAAAAATGATTTCATTATGACTTTATAATTAATTACTTGAATCGCAGTATGAACTTTTACGTGATAAGAATACTTTTAGTTTTTAAAAGTGAGTTGAGTTATATTGTTTCTTAAAGTTATACTTTTTATTAATTTAGGTAGGGATTTTACATACACCTAATGTCATTCCCGTTTTAATTTATTTTATTTTATTTTATTTGGGCAACGGTATATTTGGGTTCTTCACGTGTTTTTTTTTTTAATTAATATTATCGGTTTGATACTTTGATCCTCGTTTGGGTAAGAAATTTATTTCCTTAAATCACATTTCATGAGGGTAGATAAGTGCATTCATATATTATACGCAATACTTGAAAATTGTAACAGAAACAGAACTAAGAGAATATACAGAGAAGAAGAAAGTATAAATCATATTTATTCTTAAATTCCGCCTAAAATTACACGGTATATATTTTCCGACCTCCAAAAAACCGACTTCCAAAAAAGGAGGAGATTCTCAATTCGACTGTATTTTTTCATGTATGTTACCTACCATACATTCATACTAGGGATTGCAATACCGGGATACCGGGATCCCGAAATACCGGGATCCCGCACTATTTTTGCGGGACCAGTCCCGCACATAAATCGAGCGGGATCCCGCGGGATTAGCGGGACTGCTCAGCGGTAAACGCCTTGTGTTGTTCGGCACGCGAACTGATTCGGCTCATGACGAAGATCATGATGATTTACCTCTTGCTTCAGTGACCGCAATGATGCAAGCTGAAACTGTGGAGCCTGAATCGATGTCTCTTCGAGATGAACTTGAACAAACTCTATCGATTCGTATTATTTTATTTTTGTGTTTCCCACACATGAGGAAATTATAAAATGTTATTTATTACCTATCATATCAAAATTTCCATCCACGGTTGCTTAAAACCGAATAAAATCATATCAAAAATTTCGATTCGGCTGGACATCGTTCCATAGCTTAGTTGGCTAGAGCACCGACACGCTATGTCGGTTTGAATCCCGCTGGATCGAAGTTTTGATATGATAATAAATAACATTTTAAACTCTATCGAGTTTTAAAACTGCTTGTCTCGCTCATTCCGGAGTTCACCCTCCGAGAAAGAAATGAATTTGTTTGAGTCTAGTGGATTAAAAGGCGAATATCTACAAATCGTCTACAACGCGTTATTAACAGTTGTTCTGCTGCTGTCTATCTGGCATATAAAGTTAGGAGTGGTTTGGCAGACAAGACTATTAACATGCTATGTTTTATGCGCAGTTACTTTAAAAATAATGCCTAAATTAGGGTAGACTGGGTACGGTTGTGACAATTTCGGTTTGACCGCCAATAATTTTGTTAATTTACTAGTTAGTTGAGACAAAAATCACTTAAACCGTAGCTTATACATTTGTCCACATAAAAATACTGAAATTTTGTCTCAAATTATGCTGTATTACTTATAGCATCAAATTTGAAAAAAAAAGGAAAATGTCACAACCGTCCTTGGGGTGAGGACGGTTGTGACAGTGGCTGGGGTCAGTAGTGACAGACATAAACATTCACAGAAATGGTTTATAATGACTTTTATTGTTAGAAATGTTTAACATAACACAAAATACTTTTCTTCTATATAAAGTTTACACCAGTTTTATCAATATTATATATATATGTTGTGGCTCATATAGGTGTATGTCCAAAATAGTCTGCAAGTTGTTATAAAAAGCTTCAATATTCGTTTTGTTAAAACTTGTAGCTCTTGAAAGGCTTGTAGCTTGAGCTACGCGTACAGACATGAACGAAACCATTCCTCACCAGCCATCTCATTCTCATCCCAAGTAGCAGGTCGGTTTATGTTGTATGTATTTATTTGTCAGTTCAAAGGCTAGTTTCCGTACCTCTCTTGTAGTAAGGCCAAAATATATTTCCGCGCAACCTGTGGTACATGTATTTTGATAACAGCTCTTTTTGCTCCTTCGAAAATACTTTGCTATGAGCTGCATATCACATGCTGATGCTGTTTACATCGTGATTCGCACCGACTTCATCATGTTTACGAATGTATCGTAACAACGAAATGCGATTAATATTATGCATTTCCGCAGCTCTCCGTAAAGAAGAACCACGTCTTACTTCATCCGCAAGCGTTTTCTGGTCATCTAAAAGCAAAAACATAAAGAATATATATGTCACAACCGTACCCATCTACATTTGTCACAACCGTACCCAACGCATACTTCTGAAAACAGTAAAGCATCATGAGTAACCTAAATTATCTACGTAAAAAGTAATCATTTGTAATTAACTACTAACATTCAATTGACAACAAAAAAATATTTGCTATAGTATATCTGTATACCAATAAAAGTAAATATTAAAAGAATCTGAACAAAAAAACTTACTTTTGGCTGTTGAAAAGCAATGTGGCCTCCTGCTTTTGTTTACGTCGTGCACTGGCTAACCATTATGGTCTAAGATCCGAGAAGGTAAATCTTCCCTCATCTGTTAATTAGATGAAACAATTTTTTATAGGCTTATTTCAATATTGTGAATTTATAAAAACAACCTCTGCCACCATAAGCCTGCTGCAATTTTTTTTTTTTATCTTTTGCCTCTCATGTTAATTACATGTAGTAAGCTAAAACCGTTAATATTTTACATTATATACCTGACTGTAGTAGGCAGCCATCTCTATGATTGCTATACTTACCTGCAGCCAGGTCAGTAATCTCAGTCAGAGTAACCTGGCTGCAGGTAAGTATAGCAATCATAGAGATGGGTGCCTACTATAGTCAGGTAGATAATGTAAAATATTGACGGTTTTAGCTTACTACATGTAATTAACACGAGAGGGAAAAGATTTTTTAGAAGAAATTTTTTTTTAAGTATTATTATTTGCAGCAGGCTTATGGTGGCAGAGGTTGTTTTTATAAATTCACAATATTGAAATCAGCCTATAAAAAATTGTTTCATCTAATTAACAGATGAGGGAAGATTTTGTTATATTCCGGATCTTAGACCATTACCCAGTATTATTTTATATTAGTTGAAAGTGTTAACGTTAGGTGAGAGTTAGTTATAGTATAAATAATATGCATTTACTTGCTTATTTCGGAATTAAATTAAAGCTTATTTGAATGTGCACGTTACATTCTTATTAAACATTTGAATGTCTGCTGTGTTTAAAAATATAAATTAACTAGCGGCCGCCCGCGACTTCGTACGCGTGGAATTAGTTATTTCCAAATAATTTGTATTATATTCGAAAAAGCAAAATACCTAATGAAAGGAAAAAATAAAAGAAAGATAAAAACAATTAATATCTAAACGAATTTTTTGAATCAATGAAATCGATGGATATTATTTTTCATTGGACTTTCATACAAACTACCATCCCCTGTTTTAACCCCAAAAGGGGGTTGATTTCTAAAGATACATTATTAGTGCACCTCAACACTATCTATAGAGCATACATTTTGAATTTCAAGCCTCTTACTTCAAAAATATAGGACTTTCATACAAACTTCCAACCCCCGTTTTTTCCCCTTAGTAGAGTTTCGTAAAACCTGTTCTTAGCGGATGTCTACTCCCTATAAGGAACCTACCTGCCAAATTCAAGTTTGTATATATGTGTTATACTCGCAGTTTCTAAGATTTCGTGATCAGTTAGTGACCTTTCTCTTTTATATACTCGTATATAGATTTAGTGGCAGTGTTAAAATTATAAATATATTGCGCCAATTCTAATTATTACTCAAGTATTTTGGGCGTATGTTTATCTTGGCGTTAAGTTGTGTTTATTTGGATTAGCGATCAAGCTGTTTTTAAATAATGATGTAATATATTCACGAAATTTGGAATAGTCTCGCAACATTGGAGTGGAGAAATTTGCATGAAAATAAAATCCGTCTTTTTAAGAAAATTGACTACAGCCGAGGTAATTGCAATTTGAGGGGTAGACGATAAAAATATTTTAAACTGCACTAGGATCTCAGGTCTGTTTTAGTTTCAGTTTTTTTAGTTCTAGATGCATTTATGATTCAGGATTTCGCCTTTTTTCTCAATGCCTTTCAGAAACATGCGGGATCCCGCAAATACCAGGATCCCGCGGGACTTAGACCTCTCAGTCCCGAAAATACCGGGATTAAAATTTTGTTGCGGGATTGCGTTCCCTAATTCATACCTTTCATGTACTTATGTTAAACAAAAAAAATACAGGTAGTATTTACAGGTCATAATATACTCCGCAACACTTTTGCCTGGTAGGGATCGCTTTTAGCGATAAGGCCGCCTATTGTACAAAGCTAAGACTAAAAATGTATTGTAATATTTTTTGGTGTACAATAAAGAATATTTATTATTATTATGTTACCTAAGATTTTTTGATCGGATGGACCGATTTTGATGGATTTTTTGTTAATCGAAATCGAATCGTAGCGCGTGTCATACAGTCCCATTTAAATCTAAATGAGATCTAGTTAATACTTTTCGATTTATATCTAAAAATACATATTTACTTGACTATTTTGTCGTCGGCCTACGTTGATGATTCTTATTTCTCTGAGATCTGATGACTACTGTTTGAGTAATCTTTGATAACGCGTATTTACTTGACTATTTTGCGTCAACTTACGTTGTATTAATTTTTATCGATGTAATTGAAGCCGGTTTTTTTTTTTCGTTTGACAGCAAATACAATCATACACCTTAAAAAAAGTCATGTGACTAAAAATATTGTTCGTTAATATCCATCGTAAATTTTTTAAGATTTTTAACATTATTATTACAAAATTGTTTTTCTTTTTATAGTCATGGTGACAGACAAGGAATAGTTACATTATTCCTCATTACAAGTAGGAATAAAACATTTTTAATGAATATTTTCACTTTTGTGGCTTTGTTTTTTTTTTAGTATTCCCAATTTATTTCACATTTGAAGACTCTTGTGAGGACACACATTGTTCAAATGTATACGATCCGGTGTGCGGTGAAGGAACGTCACTAAATGGCAAGAGATTTGTCAAAAGATTTCACAATATATGTTATATGAAAATGATACAATGTCATTTCAAAAATGCAGGTAATTTCACAACAAACTTCCTTTTGAGAATTATGTGAACCAAATTAATAAAGTTATTTCTTTTTTTTTCATTAATTTACACATTGTTAAATGGAAATAGTCAGTAGGGGAACAGATGAGTCCTCTGATGTGAAGTGATCACAATTAAATCGAATTGAAAAGTGATTAACCGGAGCTGTGTATGGACAAAATTGGATTGACGTCCAGCTCTCTCGCCTAGCGTTAAAAATACTGATATAGTAGTTACTTCAAATTTTCAGACATACCTACTTGTATTTAACCGGTTTAACTATCTGTGCCTCCTGTGATGAACAATATAAATCGAGTTACCCTTTTTGCGATTTTAACATGGACATTATCAGAAAAAAATAACAATTTTATATAATATTTTCTCTATATAATATTATTTTGTCTATATTTTGTTTTATATAATATTTTTTCAATATAATATTTTGTCAAGTTTGTACCTCTTTGTCAGTAATGAATCGCTGTAATTATTCAACACATTTTTCGTGCTTTGTGATTTTGTGTTATTGTATTGAATTTATTTTTAGGCTGGATAAGGATTGCGGAAAACCGGAATGTCTGGCGCGAACTTGGGGAGACCTATGTCCAGCAGTGGACTGCGATAGGCTGATGTGATGTATTGAATTTCACAATTAATTTTCAATACATTTTTCGTGAATACTGATGTATCTAGTCTTTTTGAACCTAAAAATTTCGTAAACTGGTAAAATTCCGGTAAATTATGTAAATAGGCGAGTTAAAAAATAATTCTAAATGGTTATCTTTGTTGGAGAAACATTCCGCTGGGATCATTATTCTAGAGTTTACAGAAAGACAACTTATAGGTGTAAAGTAACTTAACAATACCAGTATCACATAATTAAACACTTAATAATTTGAAATGATTAATAATGATTTTATAATGAAAAAGCAACAATTCAAAAGTTTTTTTCGTAAACTACAGTTAAAATTAAATGTATACCAAATAAACTTAAATGTATATTGAAAGAAAGTGTTTTACTCTACAAAAGAAAATACTCAAATTGAAACTAGCACACTTTTTTCAAGAACAATAAATTTTTGAAACCTTGTTTTTGCGCTCATGTAAAATGATGATTTTTGACTTGTATCACTTGTCACAGGAGGCACAGATATAACTGGAAGTATTAAGCACGTTTGGCACTTTCTCAAAGTCGAATTTATTTAATGCTAACAACCTATACCCCACTACAAACTGTTTTTTTTTATATCTAGAACCATTATAATAAACTAAACTTATGTTTAAGATGTTCAACGTATTCCTGATAAGTTGTGCAATATCGAGAAAATTGACATTGTAAGTGGGCGTAGATTATACGACTTCGGTATAGTTGGCGCTCACCAGGCCTGCAACCACACGTGCCCGACGTTTTGCTTGGACACATACGATCCAGCGTGTGCACAAATCTGGGCCCACAACATGCAGAGCTATGTCTACAGACCCATGATCAACCACTGTCACATTGATTTGTACTCTTGTGTCGTTGGAGTTAGTGAGTAGAGGTTTTTTCACAGCTAAAATATACTTGCGTACTAGATTTCTGTCTTTGGCATTGCCCGTTTTGGCTACTCTATTTTGCTGTTCCGTATACTCCCGTTAAATTATAGTTTGTGTCACTCAGTGATAACTTACTCGTAGCATTCCACTTTTGAAAGATTTTTCAAACTCAGTCAAGTAACTGATAATTTTATCCATTAAAAATAAACAAAATATATAAAAAAATCTTTTATAATAAAGAGGCTTTTTGACTTAATTTTTAATTTAATGTAAAAAACACGTTTTCCAAATGATTACCACTGTACTGAAATATATACGATCGACGACGATATATAAATAGTATTATACGACCACGGACGACCACGACGACGGATGTTGGTACATATTTCAAATTTCTCCTGAGACATAGATAATTTCCATATGATGATTTTCTTTATCACTGAACATGAGACAAATTTAATAAAAAACATCAATAGCCTTTAACTTTTCAGTTATAGAGATAGAGACCAATGTTATAACCGCTGGACCAGATCACCTATACTTTATCACCACTGCTTTAAAATATAAAATTTACATTTCCAGATGTCACCATTCAACCTTTAATCGGTAAATGTTACAAAAACCCATCCGCAATAAACTTCATGTTCAACGTGGCGTCGTTAAAAACACTCAAACTCCTCGACGAGCCGTCCTCGCAGCCGAATGCAGCCAGATCCTCCCGAAGAGCTAATGTACACCAAATTATTAAAAAGGAAATTAACGATTTCCTCTACAAGCTCCAGAACCGAGTTCGAACGGTCGGTTAATAAAGTCCTTACGAATTGTCTTTTCTATTATTATTATTCTTTAATATTACTTCGCGAACATTTCATCTCGTGGGCGAAAAACCGTTCCGGACGCTTTTATAATCTTAATGGCCAATCTAGAGGTTTAATTAAATTTCCTTTACCATACTCACAATATTTTATAAAAAAAGAGTCCTTTTTATAACCTCGCTAAGCTCATCGAAAGATTAAATAGAAGTCAAATTTATGTGGTATTACGTAAACTTGATTATACTTTTATGGATGATAAAGTTTTCAATTAAGATTACGTTATATAATATAGTAAGATTGTTTTTAATTCGTATTTTAAGTCACCATTCGCATAATCTTACATTAACCTTAGGGTAGATAGGTGTAGGCTATTAGCAGATATTTACCCAGGGCCACGGTCGCTTGTAAATGCGGATTTGTGGTTGAACCTTATGAATAACTAGCTTCTGCGCGCGACTTCGTCGGCGTGTACTCAGCTCCTATTGGTCTTAGCGTGATGGTACATAGCCTATAGCCTTCCTCGATAAATGGGCTATCTAACACTGAAAGAATTTTTCAAATCAGCCCAGTAGTTCCAGAGATTACCGCGTTCAAACAAACAAACAAACAATCAAACAAACAAACTCTTCAGCTTTGGGGGGAGTCCGGGAGAGTTTAGCAGGTGGGAGACAATAGCCACTGCTTATAGAATCTTTGTAGTACTAGATTTTGAGACATTGCCACACATCTTAGACTCCATAGGCACCCCCCACCTTGCTCACGTGATGACGTTGTAATCGGCAGTTTGGTTTAGGAGTGAGAAGTAAAAATACATTTTCGTACCCGGTAAGTAAAATTTTTCAATTTTCGATTTTTGAATTCTGTTATTTACTGTGAATAGATTCTAGAACGTAATTTATATACATCGTAAGTGTAATTATCCTAGTAACATTCACGGCAGACAATTTTTACTTAAGTGTCATAGTTTTTTATGAAAATGTAATAACGGACAGCTTGGCGTGGGGTGGGAGACATTAGCCAGGCGTTGGGAGGAGACTTTAGCCACTAATCTCTCTTGCAATTAGGGTAGTTTCTCCTGCAATAATATTTTATTTTATTTCAGATAATCATCCAAAATGTCTTTCAAATATAAAAAAAAACAACTAGGAACAGAAGCAATTTTGATCAGTCAGTAATAAGAAATGCTTTAGTTGACATTGGTAAAGAAAAATCTACTAGAGGTGTTGCTTTAGCATATGGAATTGATTGAAATACCTCATGAAATTTATTAAGAGACAAGTTCAAATTGACTAAAATAAATGAACAAGGAATCCGGTTTAAAACAGCTTTGATATTTACAATCGAGAAAGAGAAAACACTTGTCAATTATCTTGTAACTTGCACCAAAAGGAATTATGGAAACTTAACCAAACAGGCGGCTATGAAGCTGGCATATGAATATGAAACAGTTACTTCCAAAAAGTTTCCAGTTTATTGGAATTCAAACACTTGCTTATCTATGCTTATTGTATAAGTAACTAAGTATGCTATGAAGTATAAATCAATGTGATAATAGTTGATTCCTCACTTATGTATCTTAAAGATACTCAAAGTACCCTCCTCATGTTTTCATTTGCTATGTAATACTATGTGCCGTATTTTTATGATTAAATTTATTTATTAAATTACAATTTGTAATATTATTTTGCCTATTTTTATACCCGGCTAAAGTCTCCCTACTTGCTGGGTAAAGTCTCCCGCCCAGGCGGGAGACATTAGCCGAATTCCACTTTCGGAGAAATCGCTAATTACTCATTAACTATTAATGATGTAGAAAACTTTCTTAAGAGAAAATATAGCTAAATAATGCAGCTTAAGATACAATTTATAAAAAATAGCGATTTGTAAGTATAGAAAGATTTATGAGCATTTTAGTGAAAAGCGGCTAAAGTCTCCCGGACTCCCCCTATATATTAGTATAGATGATCTAATTAAAAGATATTTTCGACACCTAATTAGTTTTATTAATATTTGGAAATGTTGTTTTGGAAAATTATGCTGTGTCGTTACGACAGTAAAAAATATAGCCACCCCCTTGTGTTAGAAGAATAATAATGTTTGGATATGAAGAAATAATTATTGTAGGTACCTAGTTAATTAGATTGTATTGTCAGAATAAAACCTAATCTTACTATATCTTTCTATTTATTCTAATTTAAATCACTAACATTTACAAATGTTGTGTGGTTACGGCAATAAAGAATAAAGCCACCCCCTCTCTCCCGTGGGTGTTGTAAGAGGCGACTAAGGGATAACACAGTTCCACTACCACCTTGAACTTAAAAAGCCAACCGATGGCGGGCTAACCATCATCGTCCATAGGAGGCCAAAGACAGCGTCTTCGGTGCAACAAAGCCAGCTCTGCGGTTACCGACCCGCCTGCCCAGCGTGGTAACTATGGGCAAAACACATGAGTTCACGCCGTTTTTGGCTTGAACTTGGGGAGGCCTATGCCAAGAAATCATTTTCACGCAGTAAATGTTTTTAATTGATAAAAGGGACAAAGTTTGTCTTAACTCTCCCCAACTTGTAGACTACAGAAATTTATTTTAGAACTACGTTTTAATTAAAATTGGGAGTTGAGAAGTTTAAGTCGCCTTAACTCGTAAATCGTTATCTGGCTCTGATTTTAATACTTTTTCTTATGTTTAAAATAGTAAGCCTTGAAACAAATATTCAAACTATTTAACGATTACGTATTACAGTAAATTCAGATTCTCTATCTTTGCGATGTTGTTTTGCTGAGCAACCTAAATGCTCGGTAATTGACGGAACAGTCTTAGTTAGTAAAGACCATGACTAAATAAAAGAAGAATTTAAAATAATATAGGGTTAAGCCATATATTTTACCTTATAAAAGATATAAGACTTTTCAACATCTGATAATAACTTGTTAATAAAATCTATTTCAATAAGACAAACCGCTCTGATGTAGTGACGGGTGTGCTGTGTAGACGCCTAAACGATATACGATAAGACGGTTGCAAGTTCGATTTGTAATAGTACATATATTTCGTTCCGGTCTGGGTTTCTATCCACGCCGTACCTGGGAGAGTACGTAATACTGTCGCCCCGGGGTGATCTTTATTTCTAATAGAAAATACGAGTATATTTGCCAACCCGCCGCGGTGCAGCGTGGTGGTTTAAGCTCCGATCCCTCTCCTATATAGAGAAAGAGGCCTATGCCCAGCAGTGGACTGTTACAGGCGGAATCAAATCATCAAATCTATAAGTCAAAAGGTTACGCCCATTCTGTTCGAAAGGAGTTATGTTTGTTGTTGGTGACAAGTTAACGCCATGGTGTAGAGCCTTATCTGTAACATAATACCAGATTTTAAAGCAATTACACTTAAAAAATAAACATTATGTTATTTCAAATATTCAGATGTAAAGTGAAACCGTTGTAATTTTTTCATTACTCTATTAATTTAGACTTTGTTAATAAGAAATTTTTCCATAGTTAAATTTTCTTTTTTATCTCATTATCCTTTTTTATGAATATTGATATTTTAATTACATATTTTTCAATGAAATTACAAAATTATTCACAGTAAACTTCTACTTTAATCAACTACGCTAAAAATAACGTTACCTACTACGTCAAAATACCAATACAATTTAATATTAATATATTATTAAGAGAAATATTATCGTAAATCTGGAGAAATAGATTTAATGAATATTGTGACGCAAGATGGCTCATATCATAAACCTCATAATAAATATTTGGTAAGACGTAATATTATATAATTGAAACGTAATATGTCGTTATAATATCATCTTATGAGCATTCATAAGAATCTTATTAGGGGATATGACACGACGACACGACGTATATACGTGAAATTATTCACGCGATAAATAAACTAAATAAGTTATCAACATTTTTAAAAATATTTTACTACATTTAATGCACACAAAATCAAATATAAGCAATACGTAACTATAAATACATATACTAGGAAAATAATTAAATAAATAAAATTTTACAAATAAAATATAGGTAACCTTTTTTAGCCGATTCTTTATTGACTACATATGATCTGATATCTACCACCTACACTATTATTGACTATTTTATTAAATCATATTTATTTACTTAGTTTAATTTTAGGCTTCATTAATTATAACAAAACAACGAAACTATCTAGAGTTACTGTACGCTTGAGTAGCAGTAGTAGTAAAGCTCTTATTAATGACCTTGACAAATTAGCTATTTACAATATTGTCGTCTTATCATCAAACAGTTATTGGCAATGAAGCGAACAAATAGTCTAGCAACTAGTTGGACAGTTAATTGTGTAACTCGTCGAGCTACAAATAACGAGTATCATTAAAAATAATTAAGCAAGTAATAGAGCAACTGTTTGGCCTCCAATTCGAGAAACCAGGCGTGTGATTCTACGGGATAACATCAACATTCCTTGCTGACTGAGTCGCAAAAAGTAATTAAAACGTCGTAAGTCTTTAGAAATTTTATTGAATCTTGCTCCTAAAACTTTTTAGCAATTAATGAATGAACAATCAAAAAGCAATCATACATACCTACTTACAACCTTTAAACAGGATTCTTGATAATGTTATCATGGTAAGAATTTAGTTTTTTATCATTTTTAACGATAAATTAATCTTCTCTTTCTAACGCTAAATGAGCTAACTTTTCAATGTCATATATTGGTAATAAAAAAATTTAACAATTAATTTTATTTCAAAAAACTTTATTCTCAAAGCTTGTAACTTTGATCACTATTATTTCATTTTCATTTGGCAACACCTGTGTGAATCTTTATGGTTACCGACGTTCAAACATTAAGAGTCGTAGCCTCCTGACCTAAGCCTACGTTAAGACTAATGATTTTGAATTGATAACGTATCTTTCTATAATTAAAATATTTTTTTACTGTTCATTACGTAGATGTTTTTAATCTCAAATCAAATCAATGAAACTATTTTTTATATATTAATCTTAATGAACTTTCGTTCAATGAACGCAAGGATAGTTTCAACCTTTTATATAATTACATACTATTACGTTAATAAGTCAATTGTTTTGTAAAAGGTGAACATTGTACCGAAATATTTAAAATATATTTTAGTTATCTGAAAAAGTAAGTCATTAATAAATTTGCTTACAAAGTAGTCTCTGTAGAGCCTTGTCCTTGTAACACAGGCAAGGCCTATCTCAGAAGGGCTCTCTTTTGAAGTACTGCCGTGGATTTCTAAGATAAAGCTTGAGCGTACTTACATAGTCAAATCAAATGATTGCTAAATTGGAGATAAATACTTGAATAACAATAATTCAGATGATTGAGCATTATAACATTTATTTACTTTTTATATTATTCTTCGACTCTTGGACTTGAAATGGACTATTAACATTATAATTATGAAAATAATAAAATTAATATATTGTAATAGAGGCGGTGCCGCCGTAAACCTACACTCGGGTCACAAGTCCCGGGCACTGCGTCGAGTTGTCTCTCTGCCACGCGATAGATCCGGTACCCACTCGGTGAGTCCATTGAATACTAAATAGTTCGTATCCACCCCGTTACCTGATCTGTGTAACTATCTCGTGTTAACTTACATTGTTAATTAACGAGTTCGACCCTCCGTCTTCCTCTCCTCACTTCTGATCTCCGATATACTTTTAATAAATGTCATTATAAGCATATTTATGATACAAACCTCACTAAGCAATTACCTTCTTACAGATGCAGTTCAAATTTTGTTATATGATGCACATACACGCTCGTAGCCGTAGTCTCTGGTTGAGAGTGATCTTGTGTTTTGAACACCGATGCCCGTTCGGAAAGAAGTTGATTATTTCGAACTACATTGCTTTTTCTGCAACAAGGTTCTTTAAATAAAACCATAAAAAGAGCTCTTGCCACCACCGACGTCCCTGCTCTTATTGAGCTTACAGGAGTTAGTTGCGATAATTGCAAGAGACCTGATGGATTGACAAAGCTGAAACGACTAAGCTGTAGAAGTATTCGTCACTAATTCCAAATTTTTCCAAATTACGTCTTTGTGCCGCTTGCACTCGAAATACTTAAACCTTGGAGTAGCAGTGATAATTTTTTTTAAAACAAATAACTCTTCGTCTTATTGCCTCTACTGGTGACAGTAGGGCTGGTATATTTTTTTTCTGTCCAGAGAATCGTCATAGCGATTTAAAGGTGAAATGCTGCCAGTATTCTTGGCACCATTCCACGCGGACACGATTTATACCGCAACTATATGTAAATATTTAGTTCTTAAGTTGTCAATTGTAAAATTTCGTAATTAATATTTGCCTAATTTTAAATGTTGTAAAACGTTGTATTTGTGTAATGTGAGCAATAAAATATTAAATAAATATAAGGAGTGAACAATAACGCGCATTTCTAGTGAACGCTCTAACGGATTTGGAAAGGTACTCGATAGCTATTCGCGCAAATTTCCAATAGCAGATGATATCTGCATATTCTTTTTTCGTAAATTGAGTGGAGCGTCTTCACTCAAAACATTTAAATAAATGGACAATAAAATCACAAAAGAACCTGTTTGTTGAAAAAAAATATCGACTAGTTTTAGAGTTTCAATATTCTATCTATCTCTGAATTTGCTAATACTAGAGATAGAATTTTGAAATAAGCTCCATACAAATTGAGTCAAAAATCTATGGATAGGCAAAACCAGAGATAGATATATTATTTAAAACGACCGTAAGTAATGACTTTTTTGCTTTGATTAATTTTAAAACGAATGTTATTTAATATTCAATATTTTAAAAAGGAACATTTCATAGCAAATTATTTACCATTAGTATTGTTATACAATATAGGGGTGGGAAGCTGAGGCATGGTCTTGGTGGGAGCCTTGTTTAGTGAGGCGAGTCTCTCTACAAAATACCAAGAAGCCGTCTGCTGTGTCGGTAGCAGGACACTATAGATAGCAGAGTCTCAGCAAGTCCGAGCTATCCACGTCCTCGTCGTCCACCCTGGGACCAGCTGCAGCTGCGCCTCGCCGCGTGACTGCTACCTTGGGCACTTGTCTCACCGGCAACGATTAACGAGTAACGAGTAGAGCTAGAACTAGAAAAGAGTTAGCGAGACGCGGGGAGCGAGTGCGTAGTTCCGATATTTGTGTAGCTCGGCTATAAGCGAGTGTGATAGTGAGGCGGGCGATTACTCGCATCACTCGCTCGCGGCAGTCAAGCGTACAGTTTCAGATACGCACTGTAGAGAAATGACCACTGGTTGCTCTCTCGGCGTGAGTTCTAATCGCTTGGCGAGTATCGCCGAGCGAGTGTTATCTTTCATAGCTCTTGTCGCTCAGCGACAAACTAGTGAAGCGAGTGTTCGCCGGCAGTGTGAACAGTCAGCGATCAACTGTTTGTATATGCATCTCTTTTGTTCGCACGGAAAGTATATCTATTGTACGTTTCTTGAGCGAGAAAATAGCCGATAGTTGGTCGTTTTCTCGTCGTTGGTGGGACAACTGCTTTGAGCTGTAGTTGCTAACGGATGCAGGGCGAAAGGCGAGTGTTCTGCGCCTTAAAACAGAACCTTATCACTAGGGAGGACACCCGAATAAAACCGGGTTAGTCTGTGAACCCAAAGGATGGCAGCCCCGCCAGCAGACTAGGACACAGCGGGTTAATCACCCACTTGTCTGAAAAAGAAAAACGATTAAAGAAACGAACACAGAGCAAAACCTGATCGATCACACAACGACGACTTTCGGCATGAAAATACGGACGCTGTTAGCCCAAGACCGAGCGAGATGGCAGCGCACTGTGGACGCCCTCTGCCCCATCTAGGGGACATAGGAAGTGATGATGATTGTTATACAACATATTATAGCCTTATTATGATACTAGCTTCTGCGCGCGACTTCGTCGGCGTGGACTCCGCTCCTATTGGTCTTAGCGTGATGATATATAGCCTATAGCCTTCCTCGATAAATGGGCTATCTAACACTGAAAGAATTTTTCAAATCGGACCGGTAGATCCTGAGATTAGCGCGTTCAAACAAACAAACAAACAATCAAACAAACTCTTCAGCTTTATTATATTAGTATAGATTAAAATATGTTTAAAAAATCTTATGTGGATTTAAATGGGGGATTGATGATATATTATTTGGTCATCTGTTTTGGAAATAGAAAGGTGAAAGATCTTCAGACCTCCTGTTTAATGTTACTCAAAACATGTACCATGAAACAATGAAAAATAGATATGTGCTTGTGTGTTGTGTATTTTTGGACCTCCGACAAAGGATTTACATCTAACTGGAAGCCGTTGAAAGTGAAGTGTTTATTATAAAAGAGTACCTGGGTGACCGAGCCCAGCTCGGTGTTTTTATTTTTTATTTTTTGTTTTTTTTTTCGGTATTTTTATATTTTAATTTTATTTAAATAATAAATCACGAGTGAAATTAAAAAAAAAGAAAAAAATAATAATCTGGAGACTGAGATTCGAACCCGGGTCAAAACGATTTGAAATCCGTCGCTTTCCTAATTACGCTGTTACAACTATAATAATAATGTTGAAATTAAGCTTCGTATTCTAATGATATTTTTTCATTGCCTAAAAACAGGGATAAAACGACATTTTTTTTAAATGAATCCTAGCTAGATCAATTTTTCGCCCCCGAAATCCCCTGCATACTAAATTTCACGAAAATCGTTGGAGCCGATTCCGAGATTCAGAAAATATATATATATATATATATATATATACAAGAATTGCTCGTTTAATAGTATAAGATAAGGTCACTATACAACTCTTAATTGATAGGCAATATTATACTGTATAGACATCAAACTTTTATACAAGAAAATAAAATGGACAAGTTTATTTATTAATATACGTACGTGATACGAAGTTCACCGGGCCATCTAGTACTGAAATAAAAATATAAACACAATATACATAAAGATATTACGTGGCGGATGTGGCCGAGTATAACTTACCCGCGGGCTCTTCAGGCGCTTGTGCACTCCGTTGCAGCTGCAGTGACACTATCATAGCTAAAGTGTTCTGAGGAGTGTTCAACATCCGCAGCTATTGTTAACCACAAATAACGAGTATCATTTATTTCAAAGTTTTAAAATAATGCGGCTATTAGATACCCAGCCACATCTGCACCGGGTTAATGCAATCACCCTGGTTATTTAGCTGTTAAGAATAAACAAACAAATATACAGCCAGTGTTACTTTTTCGTTAATACTGTTTTAAATCTGTAAATAATTCTATCTTACAGTATTTCATTTCCAAAACTCTGAAAACAATTTCTACGCATCGGTTTTATCATAAAACAAAACTTCTGTAACAGTTAAACAAGCAAATTCTGCGCGATCCCTAAAAACAAAGCAACGCAACTTTTCTAATTACACATAATTATTAACACAACAATCATTATTCGTATCTGTACTATACATAATGAAATTGTAACGCGGTTGCTTTATAAATTGTATTTATAAGAAATAATATAGAAAAGTTATCACTTTAACATAAAAGTTATAGATAGATAGCCTAAAAGTTTGTAATTCATTTCAGTTGTAGTTCATTAATACTAAGTCAAATTAAATTAACTATTTTTAACACTATATTTTAAAGATAGCTCCAATAATGATTTAAATCATTTTGTTTGTTAATTCACCAATGACAAATTTTATTACTCCTACTAGCTGCTGCCCGCGACGTCGTCTGCGTGCGTTCACTGCTCCTTCCCCATAGGTGATAGCGTGATAATATGTAGCCTATATTCTGACCCGACTTCTTAATAATATTCGTGCCAAATTTGAAGTAAATCCATGCAGTACTTTTTGAGTTTATCCCGGACATACATTGACTTTCCTATCATTTTATTATATGTAATAGATAAGATCCCAAATAATTTTGAATATTTCAAGCTGTCATACATTCTTTATATTAAAAAGTGAATATAAAATAATTTTTAACAAAAAAAAAACCGACTTCAAACAGGAAACTAAAAAGTAACAAATAAATTTACTTAGCACAAAGTAATTCTTATTTTGATTTAGTTAATCAGAAATTATAAAATAAATATTTTATAACTTTGAAGTCGGTGCCTTCAGTACTATATCCACCACAGATATTCACCGAATTTGTGAACTTTATGCCGTGCGCGGTCTCCGAATACTATTTTATGAAGACAATTAATTACTACAGGATAGATATTCTGTAATAATTACCTGCCAATATTAGCTTGAGGGGTGAGAAAAATTGATAATACCTATACCTAGTTATTGTTTTACTTGGCACCGACTTCAAAATTATAAAATATTTATTTTATAATTTCTGATTAACTAAATCAAAATAAGAATTACTTTGTGCTAAGTAAATTTATTTGTTACTTTTTAGTTTCCTGTTTGAAGTCGGTTTTTTTTTTGTTAAAAATTATTTTATTTTACAATTTTTAGTGATGTGTAGACCTAATTAGGATGCTTCTCGGCAGTATTAAGTAAGCCCGACAAAATAAAACGCTTCAGCCTGTAATATCCTACTCCTGGGCATAGGCCTCTTTCTTCATGTAAGAGAAGGATCAGAGCTTAATCCACCACGCTGCTCTACTGTGGTTTGGCGGATATATTCCTTACTATAATAAACAATGAATAAACGCTTCACACTCAACGGCCCTCAGTAGGGTTTTCTCCTCTGTCGGGAGTCCGGAAACATACACAACACACAAACACAAACGCCCAGACCACGAAAAACATCTATATGGCCAATACAAATGTCCGTCGTGAGCGGGGATCGAACCCGCGACCGCCAGCGCAACAGCCAGTGCTGTGACCGCTGCGCTAACGCGTCGTCATAAGTACCTACTATATATGAGTAAAGATCGCTATTAGGTGTTCGTGATATACAACCGGGACTGACAGCCTAGCATGTTCTCCGGGACCGAACCGAAACCTACAGACCGAAAATAAATATTTGTATAAACATAAATATACACTCCGAGCGGGAATCAAACCCGCGACCGTCGGTGTTTAGGCGCCGCCGACACGGCACATGCACCATTATATCAAAGCGGTCGTCAAACAACAAAAAGTAACTGCTGTAAATTATTGAGGAATTCCCTCGACTATTTATGGGCTCCATCATCAGACCTGTAATGGCACTTGTAACTCATATGGGTGCAAAGTTCTCATCAATAGAAATGAATGAAGCTCAAACAGCAGGTGATTGCTGTAAATAGTTGAAGATTTCCCTCGACTATTTATGGGCTCCATCATCAGACCTGTAATGGCACTTTTAACTCATATGGGTGCAAAGTTCTCATCAATAGAAATGAATGAAGCTCAAACAGCAGGTGATTGCTGTAAATAGTTGAAGATTTCCCTCGACTATTTATGGGCTCCATCATCAGACCTGTAATGGCACTTTTAACTCATATGGGTGCAAAGTTCTCATCAATAGAAATGAATGAAGCTCAAACAGCAGGTGATTGCTGTAAATAGTTGAAGATTTCCCTCAACTGTCTTTCGACTCCATCATCAGATCGACTCCAGACCTTCATTAAATAGTAGTGCTTTATAGTAGTTAAGGAAAAAGTGATAAAACGCACTAGTCGTCACTACAATTTTCGAGGGTTCCCCTCGATTTCTCTGGGATCCCATCATCAGATCCTGGTTTCCTTATCATGGTACCTAAGTTGGAATATCTCCTTTCCAATAAAAAAAGAATTATCAAAATCGGTTCATAAACGACGAAGTTATGCCCGAACATACATAAAAAAAAAAAAAAAAAATATACGGTCGAATTGAGAAACCTCCTCCTTTTTTGAAGTCGGTTAAAAAAGAAACTGCACCTAAACGCAAATAAAGTCGCAGGTAAAGGTAGTCATTGTATATAAAGAATGACGCACGTATGTACACACTTTAACTAAGACATGCGGCTTTAATTTCAATGTAAATAGACATGAGGTGCCTGAATTTTAAATCAGTGAGTGATATTTGTACTAAGACTCGAAAAAGTTTATTTGTAACAAGAAAACCGAACTAGTACAAGTCGAACTCCACATATAAAACGATCCGTAAAATTCAAAAATGGTGTTCTTATTTATTTATCTATTTTTGAAGTGAAACTTCTTTAGGCGCATGAGGGGTAAAATTTTTACGGATCAAACGCGTCACGGCGGCGTCACGAATTTTAAACGTCCATGATAGCACGTTGAATACACTGGTTCACAACCACACACACACGGTCCACACACGGATCGTCTGTACTTGGATGGGTGACCGCCTGGGAATACCGCGTGTCGGTGGCTTTTTTTTTCAATTGGCTTTTTTTAAATTTGTTTTTCTTTTAAATTAGTTTGCCAAAGAAATTTCACTTCTGACATGTGTACTTTGTACGTTTGTGACGTATAAGTATAAAAGATATATAGAAATGTTTCACATTGTTTGATTATTTCACATTTTCTCAAGCATGAAATGTTACTTAAATATTCTTTAACAAGTATTTAGTACTGACAAAGCCACAGCGAAAAAGTTTTTCCTCTCTAATTTAAAGTCAAACAATGCTTTGTAGAAAATTCTCTGAAATTATGTTTGATATAAGGTTGTTAATTATGTTATACACAGTTTACAGAACTGACGTCTTTATGCTGTGCTATTATAACATTAACACAAATCTATACTAATATTATACAGAGGTAAAGTTTCTAACTTTGTTTGTTTGTCGGGGGTAATCTTCGCAAATACTGATCCGATCATGAACGGAAAGCTACACTATTCAGGAGTAGCATAGGCTATATTTTATTGTTATTGAACAAAAAATTCAATGAAAAATTATATATGTATATGGAAATCAAATCGGAGAAATGCGAGCGAGATGAAAACGTTACTATAATAATTATATTTGCATAACAAAAAAAAATAACGTCCAACGAAGTGGGCACGGGTCAACTCGTATTATCTATACATATAATAAAATGGTAGAAAAGTCAAAACTGTACATTGAATATTTTTTTAAAAGAATACTTGGGGTGTGATCTACAATCGATACCGAAGCCAAAAATATAGTTTTTAGAATTTTTGTCTGTTTGTCTGTATGTATGTCCGGGATAAACTCAAAAAGTACTGCATGGATTTACTTCAAATTTGGCACGAAAATTGTTAAGAAGTCGGGTCAGAACATAGGCTATATATTATCACGCTATCACCTACGGGGAACGAGCAGTGAACCTTTATTTCTTCAAATGTATGTCCGCGATATACTCAAAAAGTACTGCATGGATTTACTTCAAATTTGGCACGAATATTATTAAGAAGTCGGGTCAGAACATAGGCTACATATTATCATGCTATCACCTACGGGGAACGAGCAGTGAACGCACGCAGACGACGTCGCGGGCAGCAGCTAGTAATATAGATAAAAAAGGCATATAGACAGATTCAAACAAAAATAGTCCTTAGTTTTTTGTGTCATTAATTCATATAACCCCACTATAAACATTTGTTATAATTTCTTTCAAAGTAATATTCAAACTGTTATTGCGTGCTTTTATTACAATTACAGAATTAGAGAATTAAATTATATATATATATATATATATATATATATATATATATATATATTTTTTTTTTTTTTGTAATAAATAAGAACACAAGAATGTTATTTGATTTAATCATAATGACCATGAGATCACCAGAGGGAGTAAGTCTAAGTGGTGGCATGAGAGTTTCATAAAATAATTTGACATGTAATAGCCTTTTTGAAATCCAATATATGACAAACCTAATAAATTTAAACAGTTAAAATATTTTGTTTGTGTACTTCTTCTTATACAATTTGTTTTCAGTTTTCAATCAATAAATCGAACCCATAAGGGCATACATGAAAAGGGACATAAATTAGCGCTAACCGATACTCAGACGGTTATATTTCTGAGCGTCTATATCCGGTTAATAAAAACAATATTCAACCTTCACCGGGCCCTAAATAACATAACATATAACTAATTAATAGGGAAAATGGCATTGATAGTATTTAATTCAAAAAGTTCTGTAAAAACTCGTGTTGAAGTGGCAAAATTTGTAGTTAATAGCTTACAAAAAAAAACAGTTGTTAGTTTATGTAGATGTCTATCATCTATGACAACTGAAATATATATGCAACCAATCAAAATATGCACTGTTTAGCGTAAAATAGACAAACAAATAGCAGATTGCACCCTTTAAAATATTTCAGAAGAAACCTATCTTATAGAACAAGTGTAAGCCTCTTAAATAAATAAAGAGTTCATTTAGCATTTTCATTTAACGTATTATAGTTTATACATGACTTCGTATATTTACAGCTATTGTTTCTATAAACACAGCGAAAATGAACATAAAAGACAAAATGATACGATCCTGTTGTTTATCGTCCCTATCTCTTATCTTATTAGGTACGTCGAATGGTATAAAGCGCAGAATAATTGACTTAACGAAATCCAGTAAAATCAGAATCTCCTTCAGACAAAATAAAAGATAGCGCAGTTTAATTAAAATAAGCAAAACAATTGTTATAATACAGCATAAGTTTCATACACTTTACCTTATGATTATACCATAGTCATCAATCAAATGAGGGTAGATAAACATTACCTACATTCAATACAAACGTCACGATCATGCCATAGTACAAATATAACATTAAGGAGGTAAAGTCCCGTAACTGCTTATATGGTATCCATGTAAGAAGCCTCAAATTACAACTGCTTTGGTTACACTTCATAGGTATTTCAGATTTAAAAGGATTCTTTGATGTAGATAGATAACGTGACTTCAAACTACCAAAGAATTATATAAATAGTGTGTTTAAAAATATTATATGGGTGATTTATTATTATTATTTTTTTGATATTTACCCACGGTCGTCTTTTCTGTGGGTTAAAGATAACAGCAAACCGATATAGCTACATATTCTTTTTATGATTGTATACATATACTAGCAGTGAAACCCGGCGTTGCTCGGGTTAAAATACATCGCAGAAACTTTCTAGACCATTCCAGAAATTTTGAGATCTTTTCAGAAGTCCTCGTGCATTAGAAAAGGACAGAAATATATTTTTTAACATTTTCACCACCCACCACCACCGACTTTCCCCAACCGCGACCAAACTCCCTTACTTACCACCTGGAGATCAAGGGGTATTTACCACACCAATAGGAAGTTGATTGGGTTTGGTGGTAGGGAAAACTGTGTATTTACGTACAACAAAGCATTATATATATATATATATATATATATATATATATATATATATTTAGATTTAGATTACACCCAGACTCAGGTGGGAATTGAACCCAGAACCCGCGGAGCAGAAAGCAGGATCACTACAAACTGCGCTAGTCGATCGAATCAAGATTAGGTATATCAAAACTGAAAACGATACAATCAGATACACCGCAGTTTACGTTACAAAGTATCTAAGGTTATATTAATTCAGTTTTTAAATTAATGATCACGTTTAAAAATGAGGTATGAGATAGAGCAACAACTAAATAAAAGTAAAAAGTAAAATAATTTTTAAATGTTACTTAGCTTTTCAGAAGATTATTTGAAATTTCAATTTTTTTCTTTTTTTTTTTCTAAACCCACTGTATTTTCGCGTTCTTTATTAGTCTGTAAATATTTTATTTTTTATTTAAATTTTATGTAAATGCTTCCTCACCGTGTAGGAAACTAGAAACTTACCTACCTACTGCTGAGTTCGTTACGCTGATCAGTGGATCAGTATGTTGGCGAATGATTGGAGTTTGTAGATGTCACCAAAACTAAAACTAAACGAAGTAAAAGAAGAAGAACTATAAAAAAATTGTTGTTAATTTATGAAGCGACTGAATGATATTCTTCTGTTTATTAAATTTATGACGGCAACACAATTCGATAGAAGAAGTCACAATTAAATAAAAAAATGAATTGTTCGAGTTGAAGGAAGGTCTGAATTTATACATGGGTGTTCAATAAACATTTTTCCCGTGGGTTTTACGCTTAAACAATTTGTTCATCGACAAGGAAAATATGAGATTTGAGACGGTAAAAATAGCACGGTCGAATGACTTTGAAGGAAATGGAGTGAAACAGGATCATTTTTAAAATAAACTATTTCTTTATTTTTCGTTTATATCCTTTTCTATAATAATCTTTATACCTCCCATCATTGGACATGACCTACTGTCCTATAAAGAAAACTATTTGGAACGTTATCCGTCATGCTACGTTACCGCTGGTTAGCGAATATGTATCTATATATATATCTCTGAATTTATTCGGTCTGGTGTTAACTCACGTTTTACACTGGGACAACTCGGTTCTTATTATACAAAATCCCATTTCAATTAATGATCTACTTAGAATATAAAAAGTTATTCAATATATTTATTTGTTTGTTAGTTGAGTAGCGGTATTGTAAAATTATTATGTTACGGTATTGTAAAATTATTATGTTAGGGTTACGGTATTGTAACAAAAATTCATTTCATTAAACTATCCTTTTCAAACTAGATTCGAATATTTTATATTTAAAACAACGAATCTCGTTTCACGATTAATTACGTTTATACTTTTTCATATCGGAATATTAATGATCGATCTTTAGTGAGATGATATTTATTCTGGTAGGGAGGAAATATTTTCGATTACGAAAACTGATTTATTTCTGCGGAATAACTTTCGAGGTCGTAACATTATAATATTTGAGAGATTTACTCTTTCTGCCTTAACTAAATATGATGTCGTGGCATTACCTACCTTACTCTATTGCAATATAAGATACCTATCTAAAGGTTATGCAATAATAACTCGTAATTTTTGATAAATTATTTCCATTAATCACTCGTATGAGAACATAACGATGCAACCAGTAAGACTGACAAACTTCTATCAATAATAATAAAAAATAATATTGGCATAGTATAAAATAAATATCCTCTTAAAATTTTAAAGAGCTACCATTAGTGGTTTGTCGGTCAAAACATTGTCCACATATAAGACTTAGCCTGTAACATCCCACTGCTGGGCATAGGCCTCTTTTCTCCATATATGTAAACATATATGTATGTTATAACATCTAAGAAAGTACGAAAATTAAAAATACTTTTATAAATAACTAGCCGTCCCGTGCCCACTTCGTTGGGCGTTAATTAATTATTTTTGTGATGTACTACTTATATCCCTGGGTTTTTTTTTCTTCATCTTGCATTAATTTGCTTTAATTGAAGCACGTCCAAAATGAAATGACAGAAATGAACGACATAACAACATGCTTGTACTGTCAACACTGAAAAAAGTTTCAATTTGACAGCAAAATCCCCATTAACAAAATGATCCTCCTTTGTTACAAAAAATGTGATAAATGAAGAACCGCTTGACCGATTTTGTGCAAACTTCACATAAACCATTTACTAAATAGTCCGAACAAAGCCTAAATATTTGGTTTGGATATGTAAGCCCGTTCTTGAGTTATAAAATTACAACGAAAAGTGGCATTGATTTTTATATATATAGGTAGATTAAATATAAATAAAACTACTAAAATAATACTTAACATGTTTTTTTCTTACACCTACAACAATAGTAATCTTTATCAGTATGTTTATTCTACAAAATGGAATCCATTTGTCATCAGAATCGACAAATACATCCATACACCGACAACGATTCGTGTTGTTTTTGCTACGAAACACTATTTCTATGCCAAATACATATTCGTTTCATATGGAGCAAGGAACTGGAACAATTTGTATTCCGTTTTATCATAAAAATAGTAATACTAGCCAATATTTGATAATATTACGTTTTGTTTACTTCGATAATTTACTGGTATCATTCTATTTTTTGTAATTAAAACTTATCTATAGTACCCGGCCATAAATATTGCACATCGACCTTTGGAAAGAGACAATCGGCTAATTTCGACTTCGTAGAGCGTTATAGTCCAAGATCCCAGACCCCAGACTTCCTTATTTCTGATTGACAAAACATTACAGTATACATCGTAGTATAAAGAGTTGCTAAAATATTTTCTACAGGTTTTAAAATATAGTAATATAATTAGTGTCTGGCGATAAATACTAAAATAGCTGGTTAATAACATTTTACGTATATAAAGCAGCCAAATTTAAAAAAATTGTGAAAGAACGTTTCTGTACTAAAGGATATTATTCGATTAACGATTTTATAGAAGACAGTACGCCTTGGGAATGATGTGATCGCCGCCAGGCTATTTCAACCTATAAAATTATTGTAAATTTCAATCTGCTTTGGAAAAAAACATGATTAAAAAAAAATGATATTAGTCCCGCTGAGTTTCTTTCGCCAGTTCTTCTCAGGTCAGAGGCTTTTTCTTTCCGAACTGGAGACTCATGACGTTCAGTAAGAAATTGTAATAATTTTATGCTGAATAAAATATTTTGAATTTGAATTTAATATATTTTGTCCTTCAAAAAAATATGACAGGTGATCTGGGAACTGGGTTCTTACACTATTAGATCTGTCATATGAAATACTGACAGTCCGATACGTCTCATAGGTAATGTGCGTCAGAGATAACGCTCTACAAAGTTCAAATTAGCTGATTGTCTCTTTCTAAAAGTCGATGTGCATTATTTACGGCCGTGTACTATACTATAAATTTATCTACCTACAGTATACGTATAATTATTGATGTTCAAATCCGTTATTAACTAAAAACGCGTTTTTGACTATTAACTATCTTTAGTTAACGCGTTTTTTTATACGTTTTCATAATAACACGTTTTTATAAAACTTGGCCGCAGTCTCAACGCGGAGAAATTGTCATTTTATCTGACAACCATGGGCTGGAAACTTAGAACATCGGCCACAGTAAAAAATTAGCAGTGTCATCTATTAATCGTGCCCCGAAACTATTGCTTAAATTTATTAGCGACTACCAAGTCCTATCAAAAGATGTCGCTACGTTGGCACTCGTCAATTCAGCAATCCAGTACACGCATACCAATTATAACTATTTACCTATACTTAAAAAAAAGCATGATGTCACATAAAAAATTATCCTGTTTTTTTTTGCTTTAAGTAACAAATTAAATATTTAAATTGATATAAATTTATATCGAAACAGCACGTAAAATATATATAATTTAATTAAATGTTTGAATTGGATCATTTTTTCGTGGTTGGTATTTTAAACTTGTTTGTTGTCAAGAATTGAAAAAATATACAAATTCAGACTAGGCTGTATGGACTATAGTCTTTTGCCTTTCCCTTTTGGGTATAAATTTTAAAACAACAACATTGTTTGTTGTCAAATCAAGTCAAAATAGACATTTTAAAATTGATTAATTGCACACAGCTGTTTTATTGTGATCACTGGACTTCTCAAAAAAGTTCCAAATTGGTAAATCACTACCGCGAGGCATTTTACCAATTAAAAATCCTTGCAATTCAAGTCCTTCTTAATTAACTACCTAATTAATTGTCTAAAACTTATTTACACATCACTATACACACACTATATTACAGTTTCACTTTTTCAACTCACACAGTAATATTTATTTATTTATTTTATTTTATTATTTTAGGAAAACTTACAGCTAGACAATTATATTATAGTTTTGGAGTTACTACTAAAAGGCCAATAACAAGTTTTCACTGTTAGGTAAAAATTAATAAAGTTTAAACTTAAAGGTATTGCGCTACAACGATCAAACAGTTATTATTTAATTGACTGCACATGTTTCAAATTAATATAGTCATAAGTATTACTTGGAAAAAAAAAAATTTGTAACAGTATGAAACTTAAACTAGACAATAAAATATTAAAGAACTTTTTCAACAAAAAAAAAAATTAATATGTATTATTAAATTTAACTTCAGAATCTAAAACTAAAATTCATTAAAAAAGTTGTTACTAAAAATTTGCTTTAGTTGTCTAGGTGATGTACAGAATAGGTCAACATCGAACTGCGTAGAAACGTCGTTGAAACATCTACTCGCTCGCATCAGGTAGCTATTTTGCCTATAATTGGTTTTAGCTTCAGGTATATAAAGTGTGGCTGGTCGTCTACAAGAATATGGAACACGTAAACCAATAGCCTGCAAAAGTTCGGAACAATCGATCGAACCATTAGCGATCTTAATTAAATAAACAAGGTCGGCTATACGCCGTCTCTCATATAGTGGTAATATATGAAACTTTTTGCAACGGTTCGTATAATTAGGTATATATAGATTTGTACGGAATTGTATGTAACGTAGGAACCTTTTCTGTATCCGCTCAATGCGTGTGCTATAAACATTATACGCTGGGTTCCAGACTTGTGAGCAATATTCTAAGTGACTTCGAACGTAAGCACAATATAAAATTTTGAAAATTTTGACAGATTCGAAGTCCGCTGACATACGCAAAATAAATCCAAGGGTTTTCGAAGCTTTATTTACGATAGTGTTAATATGTTCATCGAATAATAATTTGGAGTCGAACACTATTCCTAGGTCACGAATAGACTTAACCCGAGTTAAATCTGTGTTTTTTAACTTATAAGTGGATATGATTGGAAATGGCTTACGAGTATATGAGCATATAAAGCATTTATTTACATTTAAGTCCAATTTATTCTCAAAACAATAATTTTCAAACCTAATGAGATCGTCTTGCAATAGTTGAGTACATTGATGAGACTTTATTGGGCATATTATTTTCATGTCGTCAGCGTAAAGCAAAATTTTGGAGTTATGGAAACACGAATAGATATCATTTACAAATATATTAAATAAAAGCGGACCGAGCAAAGAACCCTGAGGTACTCCAGATGGTATTGGCATGGGTAATGAGGTGTATCCATTAAGCACTACAGTTTGGCATCTGTTCCTAACGTAAGATGTGAGCCATCGGTACAAGTTACCCCTTATGCCCATGGATTGGAGTTTACGCAACAACAGTATATGATCTATTCTATCGAAACATTTACTATAGTCCGTATATATGACGTCGACTTGAGAAGGCTCCGACATATGTTTTGATAGGTAGTCACTACACAGAACCAGGTTTGACACAGTGGAACGGCCTCTTATAAAACCATGCTGTTGTACTATGAAGGTATGTTTTAGGCACGCGTATAACTGCTTATAAACAACTCGCTCCAATACTTTCGCAAAAAGGCAGAGTTTGGATATGGGTCTGTAGTTCATTACGTCATCCCTTGGTCCCTTTTTGTGAATAGGAGTGATATACGCGGATTTCCAAATAGACGGTACCTCACCCTCTGTCAAAGAACGCCTAAATAATAGTGAAAGTGGCAGTGCGAGGCTTTTAGCGCACTTGGCTATAAAGACAGCTGGTATGCTGTCTGGACCGGCTGATTTATTTAAATCTAGCGACTCCAACAGCTCACAAACCTCTACAGGGTCGACCTCGATGTGTCCAATATCAACTATTGATAATGTGATATCCGGTTCGATAAAGGAACTGTATGAGCTCTCGGAGTCAGCACTATTTAAGAAATTCGAGTGAAAATAATCGCCGAACATGTTACAGATTTCTCTTCCACAGCCCGAGGAACGCTGTCCGAATCGCAATACAGCTGGAACTGCGTTATTCCGATTTCTCGATTTTATGTAGGACCAAAACGCTTTCGGATTTTTGGATATGTTCCTCTCAATGTTAGTTATGTAATCAGTAAACAGACTTAATTCTAACAGTTTCGCACGGTCTCTAAGAACAATAAAAGATTGCAAATCCGAACAATTATTGTATATTTTATATTTTTTGTGATATTTGTATTTTTCTTTTATTACTTTTACAAGAGGTTTATTGTACCAAGGTGGATATTTATTCGAGGGAAATATTGTTTTTGATTGAATGTATTTGTTGCGAAGTTCATTTAATGTATCATAAAAGAAAGTTACCGCGTTTTCTAAGGTTCTACTAAACAATTCGTTATGCCAATTAATCGCATTTATTTCGGATGTAATAGCGTTATAATCAGCAGTATGATATAGGTATTTGGTATAGGGTAGAGGGCACAAGGTGTGCAGTTGAACAAAATCTGCCGATATGTTAAGTGCCGGGTGGTGCAAGTCCTCTGGTACAAGGGAGTCGTGGGAACGTGATACGGTTAACGAGCTATTACTAAAAACTAGATCTAAAAGCCTATTATTAGTATTAGTAACGGAGTTGTATTGTGACAGGTTACACAGATTAAGATTATCAAATAATTCTGTCTGTGCCGAGCTCTGAGTACCACAGGCTGTATAACAGCCCTCGTCAGACATTTGCCAGCTTAAATTAGGCATATTAAAATCACCAATTATAATAAATTTATCAGAGGGGTTTTTCAAAATTATATCGGGGAGATAACTGGAAAAGGAAGCTAGTTGAACAGAAAGTGAACTCTCAGCGCCCTGATTACAGATATAGGTTGTACATAAATGCAATTTGTACCTTACATTGGGTTTCCGGCAGTGAAGTGTTAAGGTTATCCATAGATCTTCTGCGTTTGAACACCAGTCACTACGTGCCTCTGAAGCAAGTTCACGCCGAACTGCGATCAAGACACCCCCTCCCAAGGTTTGATTGGTTCTACCATAATCACGATCACGTCGCCATACGATGTAACGATCGTCAAAAAGTTCACTATCACTTATCCCTTGCACCAACCAAGTCTCCGTTAAGCATATAACGTCGTAACAATAGTTCATGCAAACGTTTCGACAGAAGATAGATGTTTTTGTACGTAAACCGCGGACGTTCTGATAATATATTTTAAGCATCATTTATAACAGGTTAAAAATAGGCATTGATAAGCGATAGAAAGGCAATAAGGGGCAAACAATATGTTATTGTAATAACTGTGAGTTGGCTTAACGCTACACAAAGGTAATGAACCAGTTGCAAAAAACAAAAAATAATAATATAAGACGGCAGTATGGTAAAAAGCGTTAGCAAAGTAGCAATAAGTGAGAGATAGGCAGTTAACCGAGCGAGATAAGGCGATAGCGTAGGCTATAAGCGGGAAGAGATGCGCGTGCGCTAAGCGACTGTGTTGGCGTAATACCGGTTTGCGAGCGAGTCGGTGTTTCTTAAACTTTTCACAAACGTTATTTTTAAATATAATTATATAAACAAAAGTTAACATAAATAGTATCAGAAAAAATAAAGAAATTAAATTATTTTTTTTAAATCTGATTCTGATATGATACGGATAACATGTGCCGTGGGGTTTTTTCGTGTAAAAATCTTGCACCCTCTCACCCATACAAAGGCAAAACCCCGCTCTTTAGCTAAATTCTTTGTTTTATTCAAAAGCAATTTATTCTGGAGGGTAAGATGGTCATTAACGAATATACGACTTTCACCGTGAAGCCCAAGGTTAGCTGCAACGATAGTTCGCTTCTTAGCTGCTGCAACGAAATCCTCTTTCAAATATCTGCTATGTACTGAGACAATTATGGACTTATTGCCTTTGTCATTGCGCGTAGGAATCCTCGCAATATAGTTAATATGCTCTTTGGGGATTGTACAGCCAATGACGTCTCCAATCCTGCCAACTACTTCAAACAGATTCTCCGAGGGCGTAGATGGAACACCCTTAATCTCGATATTGTTGATCCGAGACCTCTGTTCAAATTCATTTATACTGGCTTCCATCTTAGAAAACCGTTGCTGGAGTTGTTGAAGTTCTTCTCTAGTTTTGAGAAGGCTTTGTACCTCTTGACTGATCTCAGTGCAACGATTAGACAGGGCTTCTACGGAGCATTGCACATATTCTACCGAGGCCTTTATTGTTTTTAATTCGGCAATATCGGTCTGTATAGCCTGTATGCTGGTAGAAAGCGACTGCAGTGAAGACATCTGTGTAGAAAGTCGCTTCAGTTCCAAGGCTATACTTTCCATGTTCGCAGGTGTTGGCGATTTTGCCAATGGTGCACTTGAAGTTGTAGTCGAAGAGCTGGCCACTCCTGTAGCTTTGCAAGACGAGCATTTCCAGGTGTTCTTTCGGTCTCCTAATTTTCGGTAACCTCCTTCAGTGATGCCGGCACATGGGAAGTCATAGTGCCCTTGACACAGTGAGCATTGGACGCCGTCTCTAAATTCTGCATCACATCGGGCGCAACGAAACATCTTGTTAGGTCAACTTAAATAATTTTGTAGAAAAAGAAAAAAACAAATAAAATAAAAACCACCACGAGTACAAGATTGATAATTGCTGACTACGAGCGATAGCGCGTGAGTAGGTATCGGTAAGCGTGCATACGATCCGACGATTACGGAGTGACTGGAATATCCTACCTATTTACTAGTCTTGGGCTTAATCGGACATTGTTGGGTGCGCGCACTATTCGTACAATTCGAAAATTGTACTAGTACACCTTATTAGTACAATTAGTACTTAATAGTACACAGATTTTTTGAAACGCGTCACCGCGTCACGAGTTACGAATTTTTAAACCTCCATACCACGTTGAACCGAAGTTAAGCAACGTCGGGTGTGGTCAGTACTTGGATGGGTGACCGCCTGTGAACAACTGAACACCTCGTGACGTTGGATTTTTGTTTTTTTTTTTTTTCAATTAGTTTGCTAAAAAAGTTTCACTTCTGGCGTGTACTTTGTACGCACGCAATTTTTTTTTCATCATTTTGATAATATTAAGTGTGTTAAAAACACTAAAGATACGATTGTGAAATAACAAACCTCATTATTATAATATTATACACATTTTTTGATTTCCCTTCATACTTCAACAGGCTTTTAGGACTGTCATTCTGTTATTATTTATTAACCATCACCGCAGTAAAAAAACACACACACACAAACAAACCTTAATAAAGAAATAATAAAATTTTATAAACATACATAACGTTAACAAATTCCTTTTACGTAAAAGCGTATTTAACTAGCAAACGAAAAAAAAACCGACTTCAATTGCATCGGCAAGTAATAAATAATAAATAAATTAACAAACGCACTAGTCGTTACTACGATTTTCGAGGGTTCCCTTCGATTTCACTGGGATCCCATCGTCAGATCCTGGTTTCCTTATCATGGTACCTAAGTTAGGATATCCCCTTTCTAACAAAAAAAGAATTATCAAAATCGGTTCATAAATGACGAAGTTATCCCCGAACATACATAAAAAAAAACATATATACGGTCGAATTGAGTAACCTCCTCCTTTTTGAAGTCGGTTAAAAAGTTTTTTAAATTAATAAAATTCTCAATTTTTACTAACCTACGCTAAACAAAAACTATAGGTAGGTAACAAAAACAAGTTTACTTTTACGTAAAAGGAATTAGTTTACGTTATGTTCATAAATATTTAATTAAAAAGGGCACATTAAAAGTATTATAACGCGAAATGCACGACGCGATGTAACTTGTACGGTCTTAACACAATTCAACAGCTCTGTTTCATTTTAGAGCTAACGAACGGTGTACGAATAATATCATCTCGGACTGTACTGTGATCGCCTAAGCGCCTAATCGGACAGTCGGACTGTAACCGGACACCGTACAGTCGGACTGTAACCGCACACCGTACAGTCGCACACTCGGACAGTGACGCAATCTTAAACTTGTCGTACCGCGGTGAACGTAGTTTAACAGTACTGTACTGTTACAGTGTGCTGTTAGTCCGGTTAGGTACGAATAGCGATTGACGTTTGGTGCTATTACATTTAGTACCTCAATATGTAACGTTACCTTTTAGCACATCGTACTTGTGCTACCCAAGACTACTATTTACAATATTCTTAAAAACGAAGAAGTCGGCTAAAAACACAATATTTACAATAGCACGACGAATTTACGAAACGAGAATTATCTTAAACTATAATACTATTAAAAGAGCAATTCTTGTATATATATCTATATCTATACTCTATACTAATATTATAAAGAGGTAAAGTTTATAACTTTGTTTGTATATACGGGGTAATCTTCGCAAATACTGATCCGATCATGAAAATTCTTTCGCTAACAGAAAGCTACACTATTCAGGAGTGACAAGATAAAAGGAAAAAGATAAAAATATATAAAAATTTTAAATCAGCAGGATTTGAACCTGCGCCCTCTGACGTGCCGTGTCAACAATTCAATCTAATCAAGCATTATTATTTGCCTTAGAAATTAATTGGTGATTTTAAAACATTTATATTTATCTGATTTGCTGAAAATAGTGAGAGTGTATTGGAACATATCAAATTTCACCGTACCCTTCTTATGTGAAATGGATATATGGATTATATTATTCATTTAAAAAAAATGTCGTTTTATCCCTGTTTTTAGGCAATGAAAAAATATCATTATAATACGAAGTTTAATTTCACAATTATTAATATATCTCTAATAGCGTAATTAGGAAAGCGACGGATTTCAAATCGTTTTGACCCGGGTTCGAATCTCAGTCTTCAGATTATTATTTTTTTCTTTTTTTTTTGATTTCACTCGTGATTTATTATTTAAATAAAATTAAAATATAAAAATACCGAAAAAATAAAATAAAAATACCGAGCTGGGCTCGGTCACCCAGGTACTTATAATATTATTTACACAATATTTACAACAGCACGACGAATGTATGAAAAGAGAATTATTATATTATTTACAATTATTATAGTACTGTAGTACAACTTGCACAGCAACCAAATTATTATATTAAAAATTTAAAACGAACGAGCCATGTTTGTTTACGAAACAACGCGAACAACGTTTACGGTAAATTAATACGAGTAACGGAGTAATAACCTAAAAACGAATAATACGGGCCGACGACGCGTCTACGACTGTAAGTGTAATGTAATCCCGCTCTAGACTCGTTGCAGAGCGCTGCGCGTTGCGGGAACGTTTTAGACGTTTTGCGTTTTCAGACGTTTTGCGTTTTCAGACGTTTTCGACTATTGTTTGTTGAGACGTTTTTGAGATAACGCGAAGTCAGAGTAGGAATAACAAACGTTACGCGTTTTTAACAAAAAACGTGTTACACATTGACGTTTTCGTTATTTTAACCACCACTACGTATAATATGTACATTCATCTTTGCGGTTTTTTTTTCTGAAAATGAAAAAAGGTAATGCTACAGCATACCAAGTCCTCGGTTTTTTTATCCCATCTACACACATACTCGGACCGGTCTTAAAGTTAACAACTGTATTTAATAACTAACTAGCTGCTGCCGGCGACGTCGTCTGCGTGAACGCTATACAGCACCACAAATACCTTCCCCGTAGGTGATAGCGTGATAATATGTAGCCTATATGTTGACCCGACTTCTTAATAATATTCGTGCCAAATTTGAAGTAAATCCATGCAGTACTTTTGAGTTTATCCCGGACATACATACAGACAAACAGACAAAACAGACAAAAATTCTAAAACTATATTTTTTGCTTCGGTATCGATTGTAGATCATATTCATACCCCAAGTATTCTTTAAAAAAAATATTCAATGTACAGTTTTGATTTTCCTACCATTTTATAATACCTATGTATAGATAGATAACAATCAAACAATAGTACACGTGACTTTTGACATTTAATAATAAGTTTTCGTATACAAACACAATCGACGGAAAGTTTTGATATTCTTACCGTCGAAAAGCAATGCAACGGGGAAATCATTGTTAGCATTGGTTAAATTAAGGATTCTATCCGAGATCATTTCCTTAGAGAGCAGTCGAGTATATTACGAGCAAAGGTTACAACTCACAACGAACTGGACAACACCTAAGAACCCTTCTTTAACTGTACTATTTTATACTTTTTTGTGATATTCAAGACCATTTACAAATAATTTGTTTTTGTCAGTGTTACATACATCTGATTTTAAACATCTATTTTGCAACTAAATAAAGAATCAATGTTTTGTTGTTTTTTTTTTTTTAGTTTATTAATTAAGTCTTTATTTTTATTAAAAACTAGCTGATCCGGCGAACTTCGTAGCGCCTAACAGTCGATTATTTAATTATACTTATTATTATATTCGTGACACTGGGATTATAAAAATAAAAAAATACGTATTAAAAATATTGACAAATACGACATTAATATTTATACGATACTAACGTCACTCAATCGTTTTGCCTTCCCTCCACTAACACTTAAACTTTATGGTATGGTATTAAAGTTCAAATTGACTTTTAAGTATTATTACGAATCTTTTGTATGGGAATATAGAAAAGTGTTGTTTTTAGACTTTTTCAGGGAATTTTTTAAATTTTTCTCTCCGTAAGAACCATGCTCGTACTTCAAGGAATATTATACTCGTAAAAAAAAGAATTAGCGAAATCGGTTCAGCTGCTCTCGAGATTTGCGCTTAGCAACACATTCAGCGATTCATTTTTATGTATACATTAGCTGTGCCCCGCGGTTTCACCCGCGTTGCTTTGAGGAAAAAAATACCCTTCCTTCTTCATAAAGCATAACCTTTCTCTTTAAATAGGCTATCCACCTAAGAGGAATTTTTTAATTCGAATCAGTAGTTCTTGAGATTAGCGCGTTTAAACAAACAAACCAACTTTCAGGTTTATAATCCATACTAATATTTATCTATACTAATATTTGTGGCCGTTGCCCTGGCGGTTGCGGGTTCGATCCCCACACACGACAACATAATATGTCCATACAGATGCTTGCCGTGGTCTGGGTATTTGTGCAGTCCTTGTGGGTCTCCCCACCGTGCCTCGGAGAGCACGTTAAGCCATCGGTCCCGGTTGTTATCATGTCCACCTGATAGCGATCATTAGTCATAGCATAGATTAGTACAGATTAAGATATATCAAACATATCTTTTACACTTTTGCGACGAAAATATAATAAATTGACTTTGACTGGATTGACAGAATAATCTGGAATGGTTCAATGAGACCAATCAATTGAACGTTTATTTATTTTTTTGTTTTAAATTTATTTGTACATTTATCATTTATTGTATATTTAAGTAGCTTGATATATTTTCCTTAGATTACATACACTAAATAAATTTCTGAACGCACGCATAAATATTTGACAACCAACATATATATTATGTCAATCCGTTTTCATTAATGACATTATTCTACATTTTTAAAATCTAAAATACGCCACTATCCGTATTTTGTGGATACATGTTGTCGATTTGAAATCATTTTTTAAATACGTTCTTTAATTTTAGGGGAGATTTTACCATATTGACGGGATGAACATTAAATGTTTGACAGTTACGAAACACGAACATTATACATCATACTTCCATACAAATTTTCATTCCCACTTTTCAACAACCCTTTTTATCGCATTAAAAAGTAGCCTATGTCCTTTCTCAGACTCTAGACTATCTGTATACCAAGTTTCATTTAAATATGTTCAGTAGTTTTGGCGTGATTGCGCGATAGACAGACAGAGTTACTTTCGCATTTATAATATTAGTATGGATTTACTTATTTATATTTATTTCAGGAAAATATTTCACGTTAAATTCGACCAAGCACACGATAACTTAATATAGCAACGCAGGTAACCCCAGTTTCTATAGGTTGAGCCGTTGAGGGGACGACATTTGTACTCATAGTCATAACATCACTTTATGAACGAAACTATAGCGCGATTTAATTCGACGCCACCGCCATCTAGTTAGCAAACAGGAAACATTTTTATATGGTGAAAAATTATAACTCATCTAAGTTATGACTTAACATGATTTTAACATAAAATAAATGGCTGTGTGTGCGTAAAAAAATCTAGCTAGTTCCACATTTCACTTAAGTTTATATGCGACATTAAAATATATTAACTAAGACGCAAAAATTACACCAATAAATACCGAACAAAAATATTAACAGTCAATGTTTATTTTGTACTAACTCTATTACTATTTATTCTGTACTGTAAAAGAATAAGCATGTTTTATCTCTATTATATATATGGCATGCTTAATTTTTCTCTTTTTTCGTTATTTAGCTCAAATTGCTTACAGCAATAGCGTGCCGTTTTCGAGTTTAAATCGGGGGGCACGGCAGTGCCCCCGCCAAGTCGAGCGCGAAGCAAACACTGCCGTACCACCTTTACTCGAACCATTTCGCCGCATTTTCAGGCCCCTATTTGAGAACCTCTGGATAAGACGAGAACGCTGAAATTTTCGTCATCCAGTAAGCTATAATCACATACTTAAAATCCAAAATTACAAGTCTGTAGGTCATTTAGTTCCGAAGTTAAGGGAAAGCAAAGTTTCGCATTTACGACACTCACTCACTCATGATTAGTGGTGGTTAAAATAACGAAAACGTCAATGTGTAACACGTTTTTTGTTAAAAACGCGTAACGTTTGTTATTCCTACTCTGACTTCGCGTTATCTCAAAAACGTCTCAACAAACAATAGTCGAAAACGTCTGAAAACGCAAAACGTCTGAAAACGCAAAACGTCTAAAACGTTCCCGCAACGCGCAGCGCTCTGCAACGAGTCTAGAGCGGGATTACATTACACTTACAGTCGTAGACGCGTCGTCGGCCCGTATTATTCGTTTTTAGGTTATTACTCCGTTACTCGTATTAATTTACCGTAAACGTTGTTCGCGTTGTTTCGTAAACAAACATGGCTCGTTCGTTTTAAATTTTTAATATAATAATTTGGTTGCTGTGCAAGTTGTACTACAGTACTATAATAATTGTAAATAATATAATAATTCTCTTTTCATACATTCGTCGTGCTGTTGTAAATATTGTGTAAATAATATTATAAGTACCTGGGTGACCGAGCCCAGCTCGGTATTTTTATTTTATTTTTTCGGTATTTTTATATTTTAATTTTATTTAAATAATAAATCACGAGTGAAATCAAAAAAAAAAGAAAAAAATAATAATCTGAAGACTGAGATTCGAACCCGGGTCAAAACGATTTGAAATCCGTCGCTTTCCTAATTACGCTATTAGAGATATATTAATAATTGTGAAATTAAACTTCGTATTATAATGATATTTTTTCATTGCCTAAAAACAGGGATAAAACGACATTTTTTTTAAATGAATAATATAATCCATATATCCATTTCACATAAGAAGGGTACGGTGAAATTTGATATGTTCCAATACACTCTCACTATTTTCAGCAAATCAGATAAATATAAATGTTTTAAAATCACCAATTAATTTCTAAGGCAAATAATAATGCTTGATTAGATTGAATTGTTGACACGGCACGTCAGAGGGCGCAGGTTCAAATCCTGCTGATTTAAAATTTTTATATATTTTTATCTTTTTCCTTTTATCTTGTCACTCCTGAATAGTGTAGCTTTCTGTTAGCGAAAGAATTTTCATGATCGGATCAGTATTTGCGAAGATTACCCCGTATATACAAACAAAGTTATAAACTTTACCTCTTTATAATATTAGTATAGAGTATAGATATAGATATATATACAAGAATTGCTCTTTTAATAGTATTATAGTTTAAGATAATTCTCGTTTCGTAAATTCGTCGTGCTATTGTAAATATTGTGTTTTTAGCCGACTTCTTCGTTTTTAAGAATATTGTAAATAGTAGTCTTGGGTAGCACAAGTACGATGTGCTAAAAGGTAACGTTACATATTGAGGTACTAAATGTAATAGCACCAAACGTCAATCGCTATTCGTACCTAACCGGACTAACAGCACACTGTAACAGTACAGTACTGTTAAACTACGTTCACCGCGGTACGACAAGTTTAAGATTGCGTCACTGTCCGAGTGTGCGACTGTACGGTGTGCGGTTACAGTCCGACTGTACGGTGTCCGGTTACAGTCCGACTGTCCGATTAGGCGCTTAGGCGATCACAGTACAGTCCGAGATGATATTATTCGTACACCGTTCGTTAGCTCTAAAATGAAACAGAGCTGTTGAATTGTGTTAAGACCGTACAAGTTACATCGCGTCGTGCATTTCGCGTTATAATACTTTTAATGTGCCCTTTTTAATTAAATATTTATGAACATAACGTAAACTAATTCCTTTTACGTAAAAGTAAACTTGTTTTTGTTACCTACCTATAGTTTTTGTTTAGCGTAGGTTAGTAAAAATTGAGAATTTTATTAATTTAAAAAACTTTTTAACCGACTTCAAAAAGGAGGAGGTTACTCAATTCGACCGTATATATGTTTTTTTTTATGTATGTTCGGGGATAACTTCGTCATTTATGAACCGATTTTGATAATTCTTTTTTTGTTAGAAAGGGGATATCCTAACTTAGGTACCATGATAAGGAAACCAGGATCTGACGATGGGATCCCAGTGAAATCGAAGGGAACCCTCGAAAATCGTAGTAACGACTAGTGCGTTTGTTAATTTATTTATTATTTATTACTTGCCGATGCAATTGAAGTCGGTTTTTTTTTCGTTTGCTAGTTAAATACGCTTTTACGTAAAAGGAATTTGTTAACGTTATGTATGTTTATAAAATTTTATTATTTCTTTATTAAGGTTTGTTTGTGTGTGTGTGTTTTTTTACTGCGGTGATGGTTAATAAATAATAACAGAATGACAGTCCTAAAAGCCTGTTGAAGTATGAAGGGAAATCAAAAAATGTGTATAATATTATAATAATGAGGTTTGTTATTTCACAATCGTATCTTTAGTGTTTTTAACACACTTAATATTATCAAAATGATGAAAAAAAAATTGCGTGCGTACAAAGTACACGCCAGAAGTGAAACTTTTTTAGCAAACTAATTGAAAAAAAAAAAAAACAAAAATCCAACGTCACGAGGTGTTCAGTTGTTCACAGGCGGTCACCCATCCAAGTACTGACCACACCCGACGTTGCTTAACTTCGGTTCAACGTGGTATGGAGGTTTAAAAATTCGTAACTCGTGACGCGGTGACGCGTTTCAAAAAATCTGTGTACTATTAAGTACTAATTGTACTAATAAGGTGTACTAGTACAATTTTCGAATTGTACGAATAGTGCGCGCACCCAACAATGTCCGATTAAGCCCAAGACTAGTAAATAGGTAGGATATTACTGTGTGAGTTGAAAAAGTGAAACTGTAATATAGTGTGTGTATAGTGATGTGTAAATAAGTTTTAGACAATTAATTAGGTAGTTAATTAAGAAGGACTTGAATTGCAAGGATTTTTAATTGGTAAAATGCCTCGCGGTAGTGATTTACCAATTTGGAACTTTTTTGAGAAGTCCAGTGATCACAATAAAACAGCTGTGTGCAATTAATCAATTTTAAAATGTCTATTTTGACTTGATTTGACAACAAACAATGTTGTTGTTTTAAAATTTATACCCAAAAGGGAAAGGCAAAAGACTATAGTCCATACAGCCTAGTCTGAATTTGTATATTTTTTCAATTCTTGACAACAAACAAGTTTAAAATACCAACCACGAAAAAATGATCCAATTCAAACATTTAATTAAATTATATATATTTTACGTGCTGTTTCGATATAAATTTATATCAATTTAAATATTTAATTTGTTACTTAAAGCAAAAAAAAACAGGATAATTTTTTATGTGACATCATGCTTTTTTTTAAGTATAGGTAAATAGTTATAATTGGTATGCGTGTACTGGATTGCTGAATTGACGAGTGCCAACGTAGCGACATCTTTTGATAGGACTTGGTAGTCGCTAATAAATTTAAGCAATAGTTTCGGGGCACGATTAATAGATGACACTGCTAATTTTTTACTGTGGCCGATGTTCTAAGTTTCCAGCCCATGGTTGTCAGATAAAATGACAATTTCTCCGCGTTGAGACTGCGGCCAAGTTTTATAAAAACGTGTTATTATGAAAACGTATAAAAAAACGCGTTAACTAAAGATAGTTAATAGTCAAAAACGCGTTTTTAGTTAATAACGGATTTGAACATCAATACTCATGATCATCAAAATAGAACTAGTACTTCCCATAAACTCAGAGAGCTGAAATTTGGTACAGAGTTAGGGTTTATTAGCTACATAAAGGGAAAACTATAAAAACTAGGATAATAGAAGATCTGGAGTACCTGGTGACCATGATTAGAAAACGAAAGAATCAGAACCGGAAAAAAGGAAAAGAATTAAGAAAGATTTGTATTGCAATTGTAAAAAAACTATTCCTAAAAAGAAAAAAAAATGTTGTGTCAAATAAGAAATTCTAATAAAATAAATCAATATGCCTGAATATTATGTACGTTATATTATAGGTATTATTATTATGCGTTTTTACAAAAAGCAGTGAAATCCCACCAAAAACATTCTGTAAAAAAACTAGCCAAGTCTCGATAGAGCTGCTTGTTTATCTCTAAAAAGTAATGAAATCTAGACAAAGTCGTGCCAAGTCTAAGGTTCCTTACTGCGATTTCATTATTATTATAGTTAATGTTGTGTGACTTGGCCGTTGAAGGGTACACAAGGGTACAAAACCAGGTGCTACATGACACCAAAAACCATGAAAACGTTGATTGAATAACCAGTCAATTGTAGGCTTGATAAAGCTGCGTATTTCAATAACATAATTTAAATGTATAAAAAATTATTTCCAGTACCGGCTGACTTCTAATCATTGATAGAAGTCCGTCTGTACGTCTATTTTATGTTAGATTGGTGGTCGATTTGACGCTCCAAAAATAAGAGAATAGAAGTCAGCATTGTCAATGCTGAATGAATATGTTGCACAATCAACAACCGCCTAAAATGAGACACCAGCGTCCAATTACCAATACCAGTATGGGATATTATTCATAGTTTTGTACCCTTGTGTACCCTTCAACGGGCAAGTCACACAACATTAACTATAATAATAAAGAAATCGCAGTAAGGAACCTTAGACTTGGCACGACTTTGTCTAGATTTCATTACTTTTTAGAGATAAACAAGCAGCTCTATCGAGACTTGGCTAGTTTTTTTACAGAATGTTTTGGTGGGATTTTGTTTTAAATCTATGCAGTTCTTTTTTAAGTTATGTTTGTTATTACATATAGACAAACTCGATGAATTTTATAAGACATAGATGAAGCAGCTTAAAACTTATATAAACACATTTTTTTTTTAAATTGTCTTGCTCATCTCTGAAACGAATTAACGATACCTACAATTTTTAAGAAGAAAATGCACAACTCCATCTATGAATTTTAAAAATAACAATTAACCTCGCCAACATAATAAAATTTAAATTATTTATATCCAAGAAGGGATTGATGATGATGTTTTTGAAATCTCATAGATGGCGCTGCTTAAAATTTGTCTTGAACTACTGATATTCATTTAATTACGTTTATCGGCCTTAATTTTTATAGTGTAAAGCTAGCTTGTAGCATGGTTATTATTAACATAATAACAACAACATTCAAATATGCGTCGTTAGATTACACGTTGTTACAGAATGCGTTGAGTAATAAAGGTTCACTGCTCGTTCCCCGTAGGTGATAGCGTGATAATATGTAGCCTATATGTTGACGCGACTTCTTAATAATATTCGTGCCAAATTTGAAGTGAATCCATGCAGTACTTTTTGAGTTTATCCCGGACATATATTTGAATAAATAAAGGTTCACTGCTCGTTCCCCGTAGGTGATAGCGTGATAATATGTAGCCTATGTTTTGACCCGAGTTCTTAATAATATTCGTGCCAAATTTGAAGTAAATCCATGCAGTACTTTTTGAGTTTATCCCGGACATACGTTTGAAGAAATAAAGGTTCACTGCTCGTTCCCCGTAGGTGATAGCGTGATAATATGTAGCCTATGTTCTGACCCGACTTCTTAACAATATTCGTGCCAAGTTTGAAGTAAATCCATGCAGTACTTTCTGAGTTTATCCCGGACATACATACAGACAAACAGACAAACAGATAAACAGACAAACAGACAAAAATTCTAAAAACTATATTTTTGGCTTCGGTATCGATTGTAGATCACACCCCAAGTATTCTTTTAAAAAAATATTCAATGTACAGTTTTGACTTTCCTACCATTTTATTATATGTATAGATAGAAGAGATTAACGTGATAAAATCATAATATTAAAAGAAAAAGTACTTAAGCTGCTTAATGATTTAACAAACTGAATTTTTAACCCAATTCATATTTCACAGAAGTCTAGTTTATTTAGTTCTTAAGCTGTGACTTGTAAATATGTATAATGTTTAATAAACCTCTGTAAATTTTCACAGAAACTATTAAATTATAAAAAAAAAGTTATTATTAGTGCAAAAAAATTTCCACTTTTAATCTCGACATCCGGGCCAAGTTGCTGAACTTTTCCAATATCAGCAATATCAAGAAATCGCTTTATAACTCTATAATTAATATCAAGCCAGACTAAAATTCAGAATATCAGATGGAACCTAAATTAAATCAAAGCTTGGAGTTCCGGAATTCAAGAGATTCGAATTAACGGATAGAAATTCACTGCAGCGGGCAGCTGCTATAACTCTATTGCCTCATCGCCATATTTTCTGTTTAAATTGGCGATAAATTTAAAATATATTTGTTTTGGAAACTATTAATCTTTCTACTACTCAATCGCTGCAATTCGAATTGTTTTATGGTCGAAAACGCTTATTACAATAAAACATACCTAATCTTCCTCTTACGCAATAGTTAAACTGATATTTAGGTACTCGTAACGATCATCAATCAAATATTACGTTAGTAATTATTCGTTAGTAATACATTTAAAAAATCTTAATTTAATAGTATCTAAATAAAATTTGTTCTTTAAATTCAACGAACAGAAAAACAACAAGAAATAAAATACAACATGAATCTTATTATTCTGTATCTCAGTTTCAATAGTGATCGATCTTTTCGCTGAAGTTCTTTCTTTGTCCTGATACAGTCACAAAGCAACTAGATCAACGAGAGAAGTAAACAATACTCTTGAAGTTTACTCTACCGAAGCTGTCGGTTCCATCGACAAACTCAAGACGACTGCAGTCGATATTGAATTTCTTCGTACATTAATTAATCTTCAATTCGATTTTATTATTCGAATGCATACTGCATTTATTTCATAATAAAAGTTAATGTCTCATTTTGTCATAAATTTTACGTACTTTACAACTTACTTACGTATATACTGCTTTAGTAAAATATTTTCTACTTTTTATAGTGCTCTTCGTGCCTTTTATCCAGTTCGAATCTAACGTTTTACTGATATTTACAAAGCGATTGCCATGTGTTCTCCGCAAGCCGGAGGGCATAATTTTTCTAACGTAACTAACGATCGTCGTTAGATTTTTGACATAAAATGGTGATAACTGAATTACAACATAAGGTAATATAGATAAGATCTCGCTTAGAGATATCAAAAACCTACAAGTATGTGACCCTACTACATTTGTTTTTTCCAAAAAATCTGTCGAAAATTACATCTATACTCGTTACCATTACGCCAGACATATCTTGTTATCCCTAGTACCTTTATATAATCACCTAAATAAAATCACCGAACATTATTTACATTGGACACAATTTTTGCGTCCTTTTTTACGTGAAACGTGACTTGTTTCAAAACAAATTGTGTACAACACAACCTTCGTATAATTTGATTCATCAAAACGAAAGCTTTTAAAGTGGGTGTATTTATTATTTCCATCTGAAATTGAAGAATTTTAAGCGTTGAAATAAAACTCAGAAATAAAATCCTTTTAATACCTGTCTCGCTACTTGCAAAAAAATTAATGTTTAAATAGACCTTCACGAAGTACCTACATTTTTAATATAAAATAGGTTTACATTTATTTAATTTTTTTTTCTTTCATTTGAAGCACCTTAATAGAATGAGTTACGTAGAAAAACAGTTCGCAGGGCTTAGGCTAAGCCGATTCGTGTAGCACTTACTTGTAGAGGGATTTGTCAAAAATGTTTGCTCTTTTACATTTATATTCTTCTAAAATATGTACACGGCTTTTAATATTAAACAGAAAATCGTTCTCGTTAATATTTAAACCAACATCGCCGGTGAATGCTTTTACAAATAAATTTCTATCTGTAATGAATCTGAAAAAAAAATGTTGAGCTCATAGTCTTTTATTTTTATTAACTGATTATTAGTTTAAATCACACACTCAAACAACATTGTTGAATAATTAGAAAAAAAAAAACTAAATAAGAATTCACATTTTAATCAAACCAAGTTTTTATGTGACCCAATTTAACGGTTTTGCAAATAAAGGTACTAATTACCCAGACAAACATTTTACTAGCCTTTTGTACATCGATACCTATTACGTCGAACCCAGTGAACTGACGCTATTACATTAGTAATTGGATAATTGTATTACCGACATGGCTTTTTTGACTCGTGTGACATTTATTACCATGTAAAATGTTATTAGTTTATTACCTACTATCGATAATGTAATAAACCGGTGAACCAGTGTCAAAAAGGTGCTTGTATCGGCCATTTTTTTGTCATGTTTTAGCGTATGAACAAGAAATTTTCACCAATTATTACTAAATTATTATCAACCGCTCTGTTGTATTAGTGCGAGTAGTCGCCTAAAACACCGACGGTTTGCGGGTTCGATTCCCGCTCGGGACGGATATTTGTATTAGCACAAATATTTCTTTCCGGTTTGAATGTCTGTCCTTGTGGGTCTCCCCACCGTGCCTCGGAGAGCACGTTAAGCCGTCGGTCACGTTTGATAACATAAATACCTGATAGCGATCGTTACTCATACTCGTAGTAGAGAACATATCCCCAACCTGCAGTGGGGCAGCGTTGTGTATTAAGCTCCAATCCTTCTCCTAAATGGAGAAAGAAGGCTATGCCCAACACTTGGATATCACAGGCTGAATGCATTACTAAATTATTTAATTTTCATTGAGTATCTTAAACCAAAATAAAATTTGTGAAGTGTGCCTTTCACACAATTATTTATCGTTTCTTTTGTCGAAATACTACGAAAACTAACTTATTTAATTTCCTTTCATAATTTAGGCTCATACTAATGTGTTATAATTTATGTACTTAAAATATCATGAAAGTACGTATATCTATAAATATACACATATATAAGAAAAGTGTAATTTTATACACATTTATATAAAGGTGTGTGTGTGTGTGACTCACTATGGTGATATATCGCTATATCGGCTATATGGGGCTATAACTTCCTTCGGTAGCTGATATAATCGTCGCACCCGCCTTAGTGGCTCCCAAGAGACTATCGCTGAAGAACTTTTATCTTAAATAAGGTATGTATTATAGCCATGAGAATAAACTGAGTATGAGTATATTTTATGGTCACGAGACTCACGAGAAGTGAACACTATAGTGCATCATTTACAGTTCTTGTTGTATACTGAAGTATTCAATACTTATTTTTTTTGTTTTGAGGAGAGAACTGCGCCAAGTTTGATGGTAGATTTTACGATTCAAATGTCAAAATTGATTAAGTCTTGAAATAAAATAATAAGTCTTACGTTATTTTCTGGAGCAAAACCTTGTTTACAAAAACAAATAAAAAACACAATAAGACCTGCTACTCGAGTATGTTTTATACAGAACTTAAATTAGTTAATTTTACTTTACTTAAATATATTTCATAAAATTTTAATTAATAACCATTATATAGAACTAGATAAATATACATATATACATATATAACATACATATATATAGAACTTTAAAAAACTCTTCATTATTTGTAAACAACCCTATTAATAAAATATCCAAGATTTTTACAGGAAACCGGAAGTATTATAATTAATAAAGAAATCAATACGATCATCACTGAAATATTCAAATTATTATTTACGTTAATTTTAACGTTAATTATTTAGGTTACTTACTTAAATCAATCCAGATTATAACTAGGCTTAGGCTAGTAATCTATATATATATAAAAATCAATTGCTGTTCGTTAGTCTCGCTAAAACTCGAGAATGGCTGGGCCGATTTGGCTAATTTTCATCTTGAAATGTTTCTGTTAATTCTTCTTCTTTTTCTTTTCTTGTTTGTTTGTGAAAGCGCCTCAATCTTACAGAAGATCACAACCTTGAGAAGAATACTGTTCTCTGTAAGTGTTTTGTTTCTATGGTGAGTTAGATAGGCCGAGCCAGTAGATATGAGCTATGTTGACAACGGGGTAGAGTCGACAACTTGCTTGGAGTGCTCCTGGTGTTCCAAGCACTCATAGGATCTCGCGACAAGCTTTTATATCACATATAGATTATGTATAATGACTTTATAAGTAGACAGTAAAAGTTTAAAAGCTTGTTTTTTAAAAAGGTTATTAAAAATTAATTTTTGACTTTTTAGTCGGTTATCGCGTCACTTTATTCGAATTATTCTTAGCAAGTCCTTTCATTTACCCATATTGTAGATACCCATATTCAGATACCCATATTGTAGAAGTGCACTAAAAATAACTAGTCCGCACTCTTGGATATGCCGCCATATTGGATTTAGAATGACGTCAAAAAGTTAACATTGTCATCCAAATTAAACCTGTATACAAAAATTCAGCTCAATTGGTCGAAGATATCTGCTTCAAAATTGAGTTGCAAGATTTTACGCGAACTTACATACATTAAACTTACATACATACATACATACATTGCAAGGTAAATAAAAGCTTGTAAAAATACTTAGAATCTGTCCAAAATCTGTTGAGATTCATCTTTTATTTTCAGAGTTTTGCTTTACGAATGATGACGTCACCATCTACTTCGATAAATAAGTATTTCATGAGGTAAAATTTTACTACCGTGAATGGATTCAATTTTGAATGATTCTTAAACTTTTCAATAGTAAAAAATTGTTCTCGGAAACGAAAGTAGTTTCCGTTGAAGTGTCATTAAAATGAACATTCGATTATATTCGCTCTTTCAAACTACTTGTGGAATTGAAATTGAATAAATTTTAATATTTCAGAATGATTTTGAAATTATCTTATTAAAAGTATATTTACATTTACTTGATTTTGCCTTTACCAGTCCTATTAACCTACATCGAATTTCCCTCACAATTCATCTAACTTATTAAGGTTGAGAGCTCTTTGAAATTCATAGCGTTATAAGCAAACATCGAATTATTAATAGCACTCAAGTCTCATCCTCGTGAGGAGTTCTGCGCACAAGACGTTCATTCGAGATGAACAAGATTAGGCAGGCACACACTCGTTGTTCACTAATTTTATAACCATGTTTCTTTGACAACAACTCGATATTAAAGAAATAGGTATAATTCTTAAATCGTAAAGAAACTATCAGTAGCTAAACAATACTGGAAATAGAGAAATAATTGTTTCTTAGCTTGTAACCAAAACCCCCTCTAAATTTTAAACAGATTATAATATATATCTGTATTACTAGAAAATATTTTTCCAATAGATAAAAAACAAAAGGTCATAATTTATTTTTAAATCTCACAAAATCTGAACGCAGATAAAGCCACGAGGAACCGCTAGTTTGTTATGATATTAAATAAATTATAGTTTAAAAAAACTAAAAAAAACACGCTTTAATAGCAATCGAACTAAAAAGTAGAAAATAAATTGAAAAAGCGTGGGGTGCTTGGTATCGAATGTGAGGATCATTTTAATAGTTACTGTTTGTAATATTAGGATATAATTAAGCACCCCACGCTTTTTCACATTATTTTCTACTTTTTAGTTCGATTGCTATTAAAGCGTGTTTTTTTAGTTTTTTTAAACTATAATTTATTTTCTGAATTTTTAGTGTCAAGACGACAATTAAAATAAAAAAGCGTGTTATATTATATTGTCATCGGCCCAGACTCCTAGAAGTAGGTGAAAATGAAGTTCAAAGATTCCGTTACATACATACATACATACAGGTCAAACTAATAAAAGCGTGTTAAAAAGGAAAATATTCGTTTGTGAGTAATCGATAAACTCTCTAATCTAATGATTAAAATAATATATATAATAATAATAATATAAGATTAATATAATAATAATAATAATATAAGATTAATATAATAATAATAATATAATAATAATAATATAAGATTCCTTTTTAACCGAGAAAAACACTACATTTATAATAAAAATTATATTTCAATTACAATCTTATTTAAAATTTTGAATAAACTCTCATTTTGTCTATACTATCTGCAAAAATGTTTTCGCTTATCACGAATATACCCACCTCTGAGAGAGGCTATATATTATACCCAACGTAAATAGTATCTAACCAACCCAGCGTAACTGTATAACTTAGGTATAACTATATACCTAAAATCTGGGACGTTAATTATGTTAATTATTTTAAAAATTGCTTCAAAATAAATATGATGACCAATAAAAATAGCTACAAAGTAAAATCTAATAAATGGCTATGATTTATGGTTTACTCGTGTCATAAATTCGAATATTTTATCATGCCATTTATGACATTTCTGTGTTATTTTGATTTGTCATCTTCTGTAATACTAATGGAATGTTTTATTATGAAATGTTTTTACTAATCACAAATGATATTCACACATGCCACAGTATTAATTTTAACAATAATTTTTAATATAGAAACCGAAAGAGTATTATCGAGTTACAGTGATTGGCAAAGAATAGAAACGTTAGCAGAAGAGTATCCATATGTTGTAGCTATTTTAAATGAAGCAAAGAATTATGTATGTACAGGCACAGTGATAAATAAAAGAACTGTACTGACATCAGGGGGATGCATAAACCCCGTACCGCATTACATTACAGTAGGAACTGCCGTTTTTCGGAAAAATCAGAGCAATAACAGCGTCTTCGAAGTCGCTTTTACTAAATTGCATGGAGATTATGTATTTGAATTTCATGAAACAGACCTAAGTATAAGTCAAATGCACAGTAACATTGGTCTAATTTTTACTGTACGACCTTTTCTAGACTTATTTCTAGAGTGCGCAAGCATAGGAAATTATTTTGCTTCGGAATTAAAAGGCAAGAAACTGCTTATGGTCGGTTACGGAAAAGTTAAAGAATCGGAAGCTTTAGTGTTACAACAGCAGATGTACTACCAAGTCGCATGCAAAAATCCTAAATGGTATTATTGTATTTGTGGAATTGAATATTCGGCTGTTAGTTCAGAAGAACCTTTTGGTGAAGGAGCTCCAGTTTTGTATAACGATGTCGTTGTAGGCATATCAGCAAGCCCATCGGGATCTCTAACACTAAATAGGAACGTAAACTACAATATATTTACTGTAATAGGACCCTATTTACCGTGGATTGAAAAATCAAAGTCGAGCATAGTTGTACAACTAAAAAATCTTAGTAATTCTACTTCGCAATCAAATGTATATGAAAAATGCATTATTATTGTACTTACGGTAACTCTATTTAATAAATTCATACATTAGTTCTTTTTAATGTATTCATTTTATTGCGTAATTGTAATCGTATATACTCGTAGGTAAGTAGATCTTTAGACAAATTGTAAGCAAACCTTATATTTTCAATTTTGCTTTAACATTCTTCGAAACAAAACTCAACATAATATCTACGTGAAATGAAAATAAATGATGGAAACGTAACTGAACAATTAAGCTATTTTTATACCTTAGATCTAATTAATTATACAAATGGTTACGTTCTGAGGTAGGACACAGCAGGAAATTTCCTGCTCAAAATAGGGAGCATCCCAACTGGGGTAGTGCCTCGACCTTACAGAGGATCACAGCTAAATAATTTTTCAAGCAGTGTTGTGTTCCTGTTGGTGAGTAAGATGACCAGAGCTCCTGGTGGGAATAGAGGATAGGGTCGGCAACGATTATTAGCAATTAAAATAATAATATGTAGCTACGCTTTAGCCTGTAATATCCCACTGCTGTCTCTACTCCCATATAGGAGAATTAATCTGTCACGCAAATCTAATGCGGGATGGCTATATTCCCTACTACGAGTAACGATCGCTATCAGGTGTACATGATAACAACCGGGACCGACGCGACGGCGACGGTTTAACGTGCTCTGCGAGGCACGGTGGGGAGACCCACAAGGACTGCACACATCCATACCACGGCAAACATCCGTATGGCCAATACAAATGTCTGTCATGTATATTGTAGCTATTAATAACTAAATCTCATGTATCACAAAATTACGTCTATCTAGTCTTGTCAAAATTCATGATCATAGGCGGTAAAGTCTTTCTAGACCATTCCTTCATAATGGACATATTATAAGATGTCAGTTCAAAAATCGCGAGAGAAAGAGCTGATGTCGAATCCACCATATACAACAGGTATCATGCGGATATGCTTGTTTAATAAATATATAACATCATATTTTATAAATTAAATACTAACAGTTAATATGTGTGTATCTCTATATATATATATAAATGAATCGCTGAATGTGTTGCTAAGCGCAAATCTCGAGAGCGGTTGAACCGATTTCGCTAATTCTTTTTTTATAATATTCCTTGAAGTACGAGGATGGTTGTTACAGAGAGAAAAATTTAAAAGATTGCCTGAAAAAGTCTAAAAACAACACTTTTCTATATTCCCATACAAAAGATTCGTAATAATACTTAAAAGTCAACTTGAACTTTAATACCATAATATGATAAAGTTTAAGTGTTAGTGGAGGGGTTTCGGGAAGGATAAGTATTAAAGAATCGACTGTTAGGCGGTACGAAGTTCGCTGGGTCAGCTAGTTACAAATAAATATTATTTACATAAATAAATAATAGATAATAGGTAGTCTACACCGTCATTAAACACTCTTTAAAGGTTATTTCTAAAAATTCAAAACGAATTTGGGAAGATGTTGTTCGTCCGCCGAAAAGGGAGGATCCTCCAACCAGACAGGAGTCGTGTCTGGTAGGGCCACTGCCCCGACGGTTGTTGTCGGGTTCTTGTATATATAGTTCATTCGCTTGAAAACTTCGATAGCGTGATCTAGAATCGTCAGTTCGTTTGTGGCTCGATAGATGTCGCCACATCACTCCCCTCCGAGACCGGAGGTCGATAGCGGTTTGAGTCGTCCATACACATCTTGTGATGCTTGCCGGGCCAGTAGAATGTTCCAGTGAGTCGGAACCAGATGCCGCATAGTTCACAGTGAGTCGGAACTGTCTGCGGTGATGCCCCAGTGAGTCGGGGTGATGCTGCATATGCTCCAGTGAGTCGGAGTGGTGCAGTGCTGCGTAGTGGCTGGCTGCTGCGTCGACCAGGAGAGAGGTGCGTCTCTGCTTGCTAACCGGCCGAAGTGCAGTGTGCTGTGCCAAGGTCGCTGAGAAGGCTGTGGGTGATGACCAGGAATGCGCGTCTGCTGCATGCTGGTGGTCAGGATACCCGTAGTAGCCGTGGATGCTGGCTGGCTGTAGGACTCGCTGCTCGAAAGCTTGAGGAAGTGATGATGACGTCACGATGACGTAGATTTTGCGAAGGCTGCGCTGATGTTCATGCTCGGGATAACCAGTTTGGTGGGGCGAGAGGAACATGGTGTTGAGTCCCTCATCCGCCATCCCAAAGGGAGGATCCTCCAACCAGACAGGAGTCGTGTCTGGTAGGGCCACTGCCCCGACGGTTGTTGTCGGGTTCTTGTATATATAGTTCATTCGCTTGAAAACTTCGATAGCGTGATCTAGAATCGTCAGTTCGTTTGTGGCTCGATAGATGTCGCCACACGAACAATCGTTTTCTTACTAACGTAACAATTTAATAATTATATTAGTTAATACTTGTTATGTTCGGTTTAAAATTATCAACTCATTTCAAGATCTAATTGCTTCGCCTATTTTCAAACCAAAATTAGCATACAAAGCAAATTACAAGTCTCTCAATCTCAAGCATATACTCCACGATATATACTCCACGGAGTATTTCTGTGGTCTCTGATATACATCTGTAAGCATCCAAAAATAATGTAAAACATATAATAGAACGTATTTACTCGTGGGCTGTTCGTGTGTGGATCTAATCAAGTTTTGTACGACATTTTTATAGAATATATTTATATACCTAATAAAGGATACGATTTTTTGGAGATTAACAACATAAGAGTAGGTATCGGTTATTTTTTAACTATTAATAACAATATATCTCCTCCAACGATCTTAGCGTGTGATCAAAGAAACAAAATCTTCGGTTTTATATCAATTATTACTATAATAATAAACACAGATGAAGTCACTTAAACTTTAATAGAATCAGAATTATTTGATATATAATCTAAAATCCTAAAAATGTTTATTGTTAACCTTTGACTTTACGAGATAATTAATTGTTGTCTCCCAAGGCCCTTATCAGTTAAAATATCAGTCTGTTTTGTGCTTAATAAGAAACAGTATTATAATTATAAGGTGCATTTTACTAAATTAAAATGAATTCCGTAAGGATTTTTGCAAGAAACATGACCCAAAAGTGGAAGCCCTTAAAGAAATTGGGAATAATTGGAGTGCCATTCGAAAAGGGCCAGAAGAAGTACGGCGTGAGTATAGCACCAGCGGCTATGAGATCGGCGGGGCTCATTGAAAAACTTAAGGAAATTGGTAAGAGAAGATGCATTATTATCCTTTTTGAAAAAATGTTATTAAATTATTCTCTCTCGTGTCCTATTTGTGTACACTATTCAAAATCATTTAAGGCTTGTCAAAAAATCATGATCAGTTTCATAAAAATATTTATGATATATATAAAAGATTTGGTCTTTTGAAACCATTTCATCCGTAATGGTTTTCGGTTTTAGTGATCGCCAATGTCTTAAAACTTATATTGGGATTTAATAGGTGTAAAAAAGATATTGATAGTTTAATTTTATTACTTAAGACTTATCGAAGATAAAAGTTACTAGTTTTTTTTTTTAAATCTTTTATTTAATGGGAGTTTAATCACTTAGTGATTATGTCACCCTCGTAACAGAAATTATACAAAATGACAAAACAAAAACATAGCCATATAACAATGAGTAGCATAATACTAACTTAATTGTGTGATAATAGTATCACATGTTTTAATACCTAATTATCAACAGTTGCATACAAGACTTTATCTACACCCATAATATTAATCCTCTATAAACGATTCTGAAACAGCTTACTGCTAACATTAAAACAGCTAGTCCTCCATTACTGAGTTGGTATATACAAATAAACTAAGTATTAATGAAATAATTATTTACTGTAGTAGTACTTAATTAACATTTTGTATCGTGTAATTATTAAAATTCACGTGAATATGTACTTTTTTTTAATAAAAGATATATCCACGGGCTTATAATGCCCGCGCTTTTGTTATTCCAATTTTTTAGTTTGTTAAAACATGCATCGGTACTGCAATTTTTTTTTTTTGCTGACCCAGAGGAAATCCCTAACGGGTGGGTGCCTCCAGCCCGGGGGAGTAGGGGGGTATGTCCGATTCGCACGGACTAAAACTCTGGGGTGTTCTAAACTAGACTCGCCTGGGGCGGAATTACGGGGACGCTATGCACTTCCGCGATCCCGCCGGCATTGCCCAAGTAGAGCCGATCACCATAAGTGCCCTCCGAGAGGTTCCCTCGAACACTAAGGTAGCCTCCCTGCTCGGGACCGTGCTATGCGGACGATGAATCCCCCGGTCTATCGCCCGCTGGTCCGGCATTACGGCGGCAGGTTGTCCAGGTGACCAGGTAAGCCCTGCGTGGCCGACCGCGCCTTCCGCGACGAGCCGGGAGCGAGTACGGGTCTTGTTCTGATTCTCAATTCGACTGTATGTTGTTTTGTTTTTTTTTTATGTATGTTAGCTCAGAACTTTTGACTGAGTGGACCGATTTCGATCTATTTTGTTTTAATTGAAAGGTGTTGCGTGTCATATGGTCCCATTTAAATTTAATTGAGATCTGACAAGTAATTTTAGAGTTATCTATACTAATATTATAAAGAGGTAAAGTTTATAACTTTGTTTGTATATACGGGGTAATCTTCGCAAATACTGATCCGATCATGAAAATTCTTTCGCTAACAGAAAGCTACACTATTCAGGAGTGACAAGATAAAAGGAAAAAGATAAAAATATATAAAGGTTTTAAATCAGCAGGATTTGAACCTGCGCCCTCTGACGTGCCGTGTCAATAATTCAATCTAATCAAGCATTATTATTTGCCTTAGAAATTAATTGGTGATTTTAAAACATTTATATTTATCTGATTTGCTGAAAATAGTGAGAGTGTATTGGAACATATCAAATTTCACCGTACCCTTCTTATGTGAAATGGATTATAACGCCCAACGAAGTGGGCACGGGTCGGCTAGTATCTAATAATACGTATTTACTTGACTACTTTTTCGTCGACCTACGTTGTATTATACCGCATAACTTTTTACTCGGTGTACCGATTTTGATGATTCTTACTTTAATCGAAAGCTAATACTTTTCACGTAGTCTTGTTAAAATTAGATCAAGATCTGGTTACAATTTTTTGAGTAATCTTTAATAGCGTGTATTTACTTGACTATTTTTTCGTCTTATTACGTTGTATTACTTGTCGATGTAATTGAAGTCGGTTTTTATTTCGTTTGCGAGCAAACACAATTATTTTAAAACAGGTTTAACATTATGCAGTTACGTATATTAAAATAAATATAAAATTATAACATAATTCAATTTTTTAAATCTCTTCTCTTCTCGACGAGTTTAAGTGCATATGTTAGTCTACTTTTATATGTAGCATATTATGCAAACTTAAGTTAAATTTTTTTCACTATATTTTGTCAGATGGTATGGATGTTAAAGATTATGGTGACGTTGAGATCCCACCGTGTTATGAACCAGTAGATGTGGATAATATGACAAATCTTCCTCTAATATCTGCTTGTAACAAAAATCTCTCCGATATGGTCTCACAAGTTCTCAAAGATGATAGAGTAGCTGTTACTATTGGCGGCGATCATTCCATAGGAGTTGGTAAGTTGTAGCTTACAATTCAATTTTATTTTTTACTTACTATTATTTATTACAAAAAAATACTCCTTTCGAATACTTCTATTTGCCTTTATTCTTTTATTATACTGTACTTTGCCACTCTTTAAATTTATGAGTTCAGTCAGATGTCACAGCTATATCTAATTTACCTTTTTATTGCTATATTCATGAAATAATATCTATACTAATATTATAAAGCTGAAGAGTTTGTTTGTTTGTTTGTTTGTTTGAACGCGCTAATCTCAGAAGCTACTGGTCCGATTTGAAAAATTCTTTCAGTGTTGGATAGCCCATTTATCAAGAAAGGCTATATAGGCTATATATCATCACGCTAAGACCAATAGGAGTGGAGCACCAATGAAGAATGTTTCAAAATCGGGGTTTTCTTTTTTCCTTTTGAAATCTTCCGCTGCGTGAGCTGCGTAAACAGTTAGTTTCGCAAAAAAAGACAAACAGACATATATATGACAAGACATGTATATTGTACCTATATGTATAACAGAATTGTTCCTATTGCACGCGGACGAAGTCGCGCGCAAAAGCTAGTAATTTTATAAAACCCCTGTTCAATGTCAAATCGTTCTGTGTGTTTATGAAAGCCAACTAGTAAAGCATTTAATATAGGACTTTTTCTCAGGAACGGTCGACGGTCACTACAGAGTCAATGAAAATATGATTCTCATATGGGTGGATGCACACGCGGATCTAAACACAAACAAGACGTCCAATTCAGGTTCGGTGCACGGTATGCCCGTCGCGTTGCTTGTGAAGGAGTTATCAGATTACTGGCCCTACTTACCCACTATGGACTGGCAGGTTCCTAAGTAAATAATCTTTAATATACCATAATATTAAGGCGTGTGTTTTATTGTCTGATTTATTTTTTCCGTAACACGATTATTTTTAGCAACAGTTACTTGTTTACTCAATATTAAAACATGTTTTGTTCCTCAAGTATAGTTTTACTATTAATTAAGAGAAAAATATTTGAAACTTCTTCTTAACTGAAATTTACACAAATTTTTCAAGAGTTTAATTTAGTACAACATGAAGAACCTACTTATGAAGAAAAACATTTTAAGAAAATCTGCACGTCCCAGAATACATTCGAATCCCTCCCTTTCGTAGTTTAGTAGGGTAGCGGATTAAGCTCCTAAGTTTCCAATAGTAAAAGAATACATTACTCATTATTGGGACATGTGCAGTCATTGTTACAGCATACCATAACTATTACCTACATCAGATAAAAGTAGAAGAGTTTGTTTGTTTGTTTGTTTGAACACGCTAATCTCAGGAAATTTAATACTGGTCCGGTTTAAAAATTCTTTCAGTGTTAGATAGCCCATTTATCGAGGAAGGCTATAGTAGGTATATATCGTATCACACTACGAATGTCTACGACCAATAGGAGCGGAGCACCAATGAAGAATGTTTCAAAAACGGTTTTTTTTTTCTTATGAGAGCTTCCGCTGATGCGAGCGTAAACAGTTTCGCAAAAATCAGTTATGATATGACATTTGTTCCTATTCCACGCGGACGAAGTCGCGGGCAGAAGCTAGTTATAGTATAAAAATATCACCTCCCTACTGAATTGAATAATTCTGTTATATACTTTTATTGTACTTAAAAGAAAACCAACTTTGTTTTTACGTAAAATAAAATGCTACATTGGAATGTCTAAAAATATTTGCAGATTTTCTATAAAGAATCTCGGATACGTTGGTTTGCGATCCGTAGACGAATACGAAAGGTTAGCGATAGAAAAATACGACGTGCCCGCTTTCGCAATGGAAGACATCGAGGAGTAAGTTAAATATTTATATCACTGATCGCGGCAGGCGGTAAGTAAATGTTTCCAACTGCTGCGTCACTTGTAACTCCATACCTGTTTAAAATTGTAAAGGTGTAGTATGATAAATATTCGTCTGCATAATACGGTAAAAAAAAAGACTTGAAATCGTTCTTCTTCTTTAGATTAGATTTATTTATTTATCTAGTTGTCTAATATTTAGGTCGTTTTAGCAAAGGAAATTTGAATTTCACTAGCTCGTTGGCGCAGTTTGTAGTGGCCCTTCTTTCTGCTTCGCGGGTTGCGGGGTCGTTTCCCGCTTGAGTCTGGGTGTAATAATTATTTGTATTTATATATTTATATTATATATGTAATATTTCTATGTATATTTATCAAAAGAAAGTATTTAGCTATAACAGTCGACTGTACCTAACACGAGCATGCAGTTGCTTACCATAGGAACAGGCAACCGTGTGTGTATGTTATCAAGAAAAAATAAATTTACACTGTTGATTCATTCCCATAATCTTTTCCACTAAAATCTATTCATTTGCTTGTTGAAACTGTTTCTCGTTGATACTCAAAACCACAAACATTTAAATAAAATTTTAATCACTAATATTTCCAACAGGTACGGCATACAAAAATCCATAAAGCATATTCTTCAGCGGATAGATCCAGAAGGGAATAAGCCGATTCATGTCAGCTTCGACATTGATTCTTTAGATGCTTTGGAAGCGCCTAGTACGGGCACTCCTGGTTCGTCTACTATTTTATAAAATAAGAACTCTTTTTATTATTTATAATTATAGACTATTTCATTACCCCAAAAAATTTTGAAATTGGGATTTTTGCTTTATTTTTTACTCACTTATTTCTTAAGATATTAAAATACACTATCCTAATCAAAAATATATTCTTACAAACAATGTTGCACTAAAAGTATATCCTAGATGTGTATGAATCTATTCATTAGATAAACAATTTTGTTACATAAAAAAAATTTTAGTGCGCGGCGGCCTAACACTTCGGGAGGCTATTCGGCTGATGGAGATTATCCATGGAACGGGTCGGCTCCGAGCTATTGATCTCGTGGAAATAAATCCAGCGCTCGGAAACGATTCGGACAGAAAAAGGACTATTGAGGCGGGCTTATGTATACTGCGTGCGGCTTTAGGATTCTCCAGAAGGGGTACCACACCTCGCGGTATTTTAGACTTGCCTGTACAAACGCCACCATCGAAATAAAAAATTCGCCGCTAAAAAATATAATCAGTTAACCATCAGTTAACATAACAAGTGAAGATAATATAAGGTCAATGTTGAAATTACTAATAATTTTAGGAAAATTATAACCTATGTGTAAATATTATATATTTTGTTAATAAAGTTTCAACTGTTTTACCTTTTTTAATTTTATTACTCAAACCCATATGATAGTTAATGAGCGTAACTATCAAGTAAAATGAAAATAATATTAACTTTTTAATATTTTCACGTTAAACCGATAATATCTACATTTTTCCAATACAATATGTGTAAGTTTCCTCTAAAAATGGTGGCTTACGTTACATTAACCGTAAGTTTTTATTTATATATATATATATATATGTACAGACCTACCTATATAAGAAAGATTAAACTTTTTTAGTCTCTAGAAATAGGTTAACATTACATGGATCCAAATCATCTCTTTTTAAATACAAATTAATAAAATAACAATAGGTACTGTTTTTTTTTTAATTTCTCGTAGGTATAAACATAAATTCGAAATATATAAGTAATGTGTTCTTAAAGTAAATATTACATAAAATACGAGTAGGCTTACGGCAAGAGGCAAAACGAAGCAAAGATAAATCCGACAGCGTGTCTCTTCTGTTTTTTGAAAGATATACGAGTTCCTAAATGGCTAAAAATACACGGAAAGATTTTTAAGCACGCCCGTTGATTCCCACGCTTCGTTTTTTGATATTATATGTATATTCCCGTATATTATTTATATTCACGTAGTGCGTTGATTGAGAAGTTTAGTTAAGAGCATTTGTTTGTAGATAAACTAAAACATCGCGGAAAACGGTGTCATATAATCTTAGCAACCGTCACCCGCCCAATTGTGTTGTAAATAGCCTTTCAATTTGGATTATGTACCGCGAATCTTTAAAAAACAAACAAGTAGTCTGCACGTTTATTCACACAACATGCAGCGCAGCATGGGCGAATAGAAACCGCTCATGAGCTCTTTGTCCAATCCTTCGGATGCACCCGTGATCCTAACGCATCATTTTAGTTACGCGATTCAGCCTGTAATATCCCACTGCTAGACATAGGCCTCTTTTCCTCATGTATGAGAAGGGTCAGCTTAATTCGCACCACGCTGCTCCAATATGGGTTGGCGGATTTTAGTTATACCTAACGAAAAAAAGGTCGTCAAAACTATTTAAACAGGCGGTGCCACGTCTTTTGGGGCAGTAGGTAATCAGTTGAATTAAAACTACCCATATAGTAATCTCAAGATGGAGAAACCGCTCTGGTGTAGTAGTGCATGTAGGCACCTAAATAAAGCGGACGCAGGTTCGGTTGCCGCTCTAAATGGATATTTGTATTTGTACAATTGTGTTTACTGTCCGAGTCTGTACTTGTAGATCTTCACACCGTGCCTCGAAGAGCACGTAAGGCTGTTCATTAAATATAGTAAAAAAACTAAGAAATATATCTATATTTTTATTTTATTTGACTAGACCATTGGCGTATTTTGTAGTTGGTCACTACACTGCTTTCCACTCTCGGGGTTGTGGGTTCGATTCCCGCCTGAGTCTGTGTGTAATATTTGTATTTATTTATATATAAAAAATATGTAGCCATAAGAGTCGGCTGTTACCTATAAGTATAACAAAAGCATTAAGTTACTTACTTTAGGAACAGACGACCGTGTGCATGTTATAAAGAAAAAAAACCACAGTGGAGCACCGTGTTGGAATTAAGCCCTTCTTCTACATGCAGAAAGTGGCCTATGTCCAGCAGTGGACAAGCAGCAATTAGTACATAATCATAAATACAAAATGAAGCTATAATAAAACAGGGTAGATGAAGAATGGTAAAATTCGATAAAAATTAATAATAAAAAACTGTTTTAACACATAAGTAAGATTATAATAAATATATTGATATTTTAGCTTTTAACTTTCATCGCTTTATCAAACGCTTTGGAATCTACAATAAACAATAATGAAGCAGATGTAAAAAGCGTTATGGAGAAATTTTTCAAAAAAATTCCAGACGTGGACAGTAAATACGTCATCGATCAAGGATTATCAAAAACCATAAAAAAATACTTTAATGGTAAAGTAAATGCGTTTCCTTTGTTCAAAATCAATGTAAAAATTGACAGAAATCCAGTTCAAATACCTTGGACTTTAGATCAAGCAGAAACAACAAATGAGAAGCCAATGAAAAAACGATATAAATATTTAAAACACAAGTCGAGGTAAATAAAATAAAAAAAATATATCTGTAAATTTTATTTTACCTTTTTCAACAATATTTAACAACGGTTTATCGAAACAACTGGAAAAATCATAAATTGCAAGCTGTGTCAAGTTTCTTAAACATAAAATAAAGGGTTATGTCTATCTATTTTATAATAACAATTAATATGTGCAGTGATCCTTTATTTATAAACCAATAAGCATTACCTACCTTGTAAAAAGTTAGCTTTTTAAAAATATGATGTATTAAATCGTAAAACGAAAACGAATTTCACAGCACTGGTTGTTGCGTTAGCGTTCGCAGGTTCGATTCCCGCTCACGACAGTTTATTGGCCATATCAATATTCGTCGTGGACTGGGCGTTTGTGCTTGTGTATAATGTGTATATCACCACTAACACAGGAGAATTTCCTACTTGGGGTCGTTGAGTATGAAGCGTAAAAAAAAAACGAGAATAAATGATAAGGTGTTCTAGAAGTTAACTTGTTGTCGGAAATGCTTCTGGAACTTATTGTTTTTGATAGACATTTTCATCTCCCACTTGGCTTGCACGCGCTTCATAAAGTGAATGTCTCGAGCTTTCCTGGAAATAAATATATTTCTTTTAATGCATATTTACAATTGATCAATTATATTTTTGTTATCTCCATTACGAAATTAAAGAATTTATTTATCGATTAAAAAGAAGTTAATTTCAATATTAGCAACCACATATTTTTTTACTTAAATGTTTTTTGCATTACAAAACCTTTTTATTAGGCAGTAAAAACTAGTAATACTGTGATAGTTAACAAGTGCTCAATGTGAATATTCATGTAGTCAAAAAAGAGTAATAAATAAATACTAATTTCTAAACATTTTAAATATCATATCAAAAATACCGTCCGTTCAAGCAGGGATCGAATCTGCACCTCCGACTAACCATGTCGGCGCTCTTAGCCAATGAAGCTATCGAACGATTTACTCGTCCGTTCGAAATCTTTGATATGATGAATTTTTATCCAGTCTCAAGGGCCTGTGGCGCCGCCTATAGCGAGTCCTTTACAGCACCCGTAACTATTCAGTTTCATAATACAATGAAACTCTTAATTTTGTTTGTATTATTTTGGAAATTATAAACTATCATATCATACATCAACATCATCATATAATTTTTAATATCATATCAAAAATACTAATAATATCATATCAAAAATTCTAATTTCTAATAACATATGTACTTTTACATAATTAAATCAATAAACTATACATACTTGGCTGCAGCTGCTTGTTCCCTTGGCGCCCATCCTAACGCCCGATACATTCCTAGCACTCTATGAAGTTTACGATCAGATTTCTTAACTAGAGCTTGGCTATTTTGAGATATGTTCTGTTTATAATATCTGTAAAAGATTATTGTTATATAAATAATATAAAGATATTAAATTATAAAAAGAAATATAAATAAAATTAATTACGTACTAGAATTATCATGTGTTATCCAGCCTCATTATGTTATCACAAACTTATTGTATTAAATTAATGAACATGTAAATAATGTTTTTTTTTTTTAATTTTAAATATAGCTGTTAAATATAAAATTCATCACAACTGGCATGAATTTATGAGACAATATGGACTTGTTACTTTTGGTACAACAGTTGCAAATACAATGATAAGAAGTAAACAAGTATTATTAAGTATTCTAACAACATAATTAAAAAATCTGTACCTCATAAGATTGCGATGACCAACTGTAACACCAGATGGTAGCACCAATTGAAAATCATCACCTTCCAAAGTCTCTGGCTCTTCAACTTCCTCATCTACATCCATATTTTCTCCTTCTTGATTAGGATATGAAGCACTTGACAGGAAAGAACATTTAATATTTGTAAAAAATGCATGTGATATGTATATTAAACAGTATTAGAGAAATAAGTGTTTTCAAATTCTATTTGAATACTAGAAGGAAAAAACACCAATACAAAACAAAAATTGAATTTCATCATTGTTTTTAGGCAGCTGTACAAACATGTTGATTGAAAATAATGAGGTGTTTTAACACGGTGTAATATTGCGCAATACTAAGAAGTTTTTATATATAATTATTTTAAGTACCTATAGTCATAATAGTCGGCATATTCAGCTAATGCAAGGCCCTCGTGCAACATTTTACAATGACCTTTGTCTATCATATGGGCCCTTGCAGCTTCCATGGAGTAAAATGTACGGCCAGCTTCATTGCACCATAAACACATAAATCCTTGTGAAATCTAAAAGAGGAAAATACTATTAATATCTTAAATAAGCTTATCTAATAAACAAACAGTCCATAGGAAAATGGTACATACAACTATTATTGAAATACACATCTTGATAACATAAAGACAAATTAATTCATAAATGTTTCACACTAAGGTTAACTGCAATTCATATATCCTGCATAATGTTATAGTACTACACAAAAGGGTATATAGGAAAATTCCTATCCCTTTGCTCTTGGTATGGTATGGTATGGTATCACGGGCTGGTTTCCGCAAGTCGACGACCAGGCGCCTATTTTGCGTGAGTGGGGATATGCTAATTCACTCTTGCCACCCAAGCTCCTCCAGAAACTTCAGAAGTCTTTTTGGCTTCTTGAAGATCTCCGGAAGTGTTCTCGGGGGTTCTCCCTTTGCTCTTACTGGGGTTGCTCTTAGTAAAGGCTCTTAGTAGGGTTAGTAAGGGGGAACTGGGGATGGGGTCGGCAACGCTCTTACAATGCTTCTGGTGTTTCAAACGTCTATAAGCTACGGTGATCGCTTACCATCAAGTCTGCTGTACGCTTGTTTGCCAATCTAGTTATATTAAATAAAAGGTTAAACCTTAATCCATAATGCTGGTTCACTGTAGATTATTCATATAGTATAAATTTTGTTGAATAAATTTTGCTTACCTTCTCTCCGAGATACAATAAGAGTCCTTTAACATCTGAACAGTACTCAACATCAGGAATAAAGAATGAATGAGTCTCAGACATGTGTTTCAGATTTTTCACCATGTTCTTACTGTGGTGACCGCAGAACAAGCAGTCCCTAGGCTTAATAAGTGAATCACTACCTTTAATTCGACACTCTTCCCATTCATCAGAGTCAAGCTGAAAAACATAATACAGTAATTAATTTAATGCATCATTACCAGTATAAAGATGTTTGACTCCTAACTGCGTTCATTCAAGTAGGGGGTTCTGTAGGTGTTATAGATCATGATCCATATGAGATGATTGAAGGAGCACAGTTAGGAGTCCAATACCCTGTCTATATTTTGGACCAAGTGATTAAAATAAGGAAGTTCAATTTATGGTTGAAATTTAGAATCGTTTGGTACAAATTTAAGGGCGAAAAGGGTGAGAGGGGATGGGGGAGTCCCCATCAACCTCATATGACCCCATACTACGAAAAATCACGGAACGAAATTATGCCGATGAACGGTCTAATTTTGAGGTTATGTCTATGGAATTTCTTTTTTTTTTTCAAGAATGGTGCATTACCTTGTATTGTGAGTGGTATGGGGGGGTTGAGGGGGACTCCCTAACCCCGCTCACCCCTTTTCAGCCTTAAATTCGTGCCAAACGATTCTAAATCCAACCCATGTCCTTTTTAATACTTTGTTCATAAACACATACATATACCTTTTTTCAAATAAAAAGCAAAGGAGATATTTACCTCTTCAATTTCTGAATCTGTTTCGATATCATCATCACCAGAGTCTTTATCAGCATTCACAACAACGAATTTGTCCGGTTGAGGAGGACCAGCTTTACTTGCTTCGATTTTTTCAAAACTATTACTATCTGAGTGACTCTCATCTCTTTCTAACTGTCTTTCCTCTTTCTTTTCGCTGGTTGATCCTTGATCTACCGAACTTTTTTCTTCTGCCAATTTGTGTTTTTTGCTGTTAAGATGATTGTTATAAGAGTTTTTAGTATTGAATAACTTTGAGCAACATTTGCAGTACACGGATTCATCTCGATCGGCATTTTCTGCTTGTTCTCTGTGCTCTTTTGCCCTCTGTTCGAACTCCTCTATGGTTAAAGGAGGTATGGATGCGACTTTTCTTTTCAAGTTATACCTGTGCCAATCTAGTTTGTAATGTTCACGCTGTAAATCTGCCGTTTTGAAGATCACCTGGCATGTTATACACGTGTATGCGTTAGACATGTTTCAAGGAAATTTTATCACAGCTAATTTTTGTCGTTTATCACAGTTAAATGAACACGTTTTAGACTTGGTATTTTACAGCTATTCCCTAATGCGCTTAAAATGCTAGAGCTAGACTTTATATCAATTGATCAGTATTACTATCACTGTCAGTGTCAGTTCAACAGTTGATTCAGTTGTCAGTTGTCACCGTCACATAGTTACGAAAGCATGGAGTACGAAAGTACGGACACGAAAAAAGTATCGATACTCTGTGGTATCGAGTACATATTTTACATTCGATACCGATACGCCGATCACGATTCAGCCTGTAATATCCCACTGTTGGGCATAGGCCTCTTCCCCGTGTAGGAGAAGGACCGATACGCCGACTGAATTTAAATTTGTACCATAATTTGAAGCGACGAATTTTTTTTTTTTTTGAAGTCGGCACAAAAGTGCTCGAGTGTTTTTTTTTCCAACTGAACTTCGTACGATAAAATTTGAAGCGACGGCTATTTTTTTTTGTAAGTCCGCACTGCGACACAGAAGTATTCGATACCTAGAAGTACTCGATACCTAAAGTAGTCGTCAGTCGATACCTAGAAGTACTCGATAAGTCGATACCTCGAAGTATCGATACTTTTGCTTCAATACTTTTATAAGTACGATACTTTTTCGATACTATAAAGCTACGGCCTCATGCAGCCGCTCGACGCTCGTTTCCAGCGACAAATCTGGTCACGTGACCCCATTTTAAATTTCCCGCAACTCAAAAAGGTACTTACTACGTCATGCAGCCGCTCGTCGCTCGTCGCTCGTTTAACTACCGGTACGGCCTCATGCAGCCGCTCGACGCTCGTTTCCAGCGACAAATCTGGTCACGTGACCCCATTTTAAATTTCCCGCGACTCAAAAAGGTACTACGTCATGCAGCCGCTCGTCGCTCGTTTGCAGCGGCAATATGGTCAAGTGACCTCATTTTAAATATCCCGCGACTCAAAAAGTTGCCACCTCATGCAGTCGCTCGTCGCTCGTTTGCAGCGATAAATCTGGACACGAGACCTTGTGTTGCTGATTTCCTAACCTTCTTCATAGCTCGTGGCAGTAGGGTTGGCAACTTTTTTGACAAAAATAAAATAAAATGGTTTGGATAGGAAAAAATAAAGTATTTTTCAAATTTTATGTTTTTATTGCTTTAAAAACGTATTTTTGTGTGCTTTTAGCAAATGCTAAAATTTTTTTGTTATATTTTAATGTTTCAAAGCTTGTTTGGAACCAAATTTTAATTAAAATAAACAATTCGTTTTTAATTTTTATTGACGCTCTATTTCTCTCTTCTCACCACTTTATATTTATTACTGAAAAAAAACCTCTTTTAGTGAAAACTGAAGTGACGGGAACGGAGAGTAAATAAGAAATATTTTTTTATATTTGGTAAGCTGTCAGATGCACTTTTACGTATAATATATTGCAATTTTTCAACAGCTGTAATTTTCACTTAAAAGTGTTTATCATCATTTTAGTGAATTTTCTTTGGATCTCTTTAAGTCTTATAGATTCGGAATACATATCGTCCATCTTAATATTTAATCTGTCTTGTAATTTGGCCTTTGTAATTACCATTTCAAACATATTTCAAAATTTTCAAATTTAACCTCATTTTTCAGGCATGTTAGGAAGTATTGAAAAATAAAGTATTTTCACATACTATTTAGCAAAAGTATAAACTATAAACCAAAAATAAAGTACAAGTTATTATAAAGTACGGTTAGCAACCCTACGTGGCAGTGATACAAAGTGAAAGAAATAGGAGTGCATAAAGTAATAACTTAATTTAGTGTTTGGGCCGTCATATACATAAAAGTTAAATCTCAGTTATTAATTAATAATAATATTATTTTGATAAATTAGAGACATGAGAAATCTGTTGTTTTTTGGGGTGAATGGGGACGTCTCAAGTATGAATAGCAACGAAAAGTTAGTGGCTTGCTTAGTACATTAATTAATTAGATAAAACAAAATAAATAGGTAGCTAGAAATTGTTATATATTACACAAGAGCCAGCCCTGGTAAATTTCTCAATTGACCCTATTTTCGTCTCTATTAACCCCAATTTCCGGGTGAATAGGGAATGCATATATTTTAACGTTTTTTTCATAAATTGAAATGCTAATTGCATAGTTTTATATTTTATGACCAAGATACCATAAAGACTCAATCACGTCGATCACCATACAGCAATATATTCGCAAAAAAATGCTTTAATTTTGTCTAAGAAGTTCGGGTTTGTCCCTATTCACCCCATTTTACGGAACTCAATTCAAGAAAATTTTAGTTCAGTAACGGTTTTACTATAAAGGTGCGATATTATCAATCTAGTCAACATGAATAGTTTTTGTCGCTTTAGACCTTTTAATGAACACATAAATATTTATTTTAAACTAGGAACAATAGGGATGAATGCCAAAAATATCGGCAATGATCATTCTGTTTTATTTCAGTATCAACCTGTTTTCTTTATTGATTTAACAATTATATATTATAATTTTTTTTTAAATAATGTCCAAGTACATATAAAAAATTGGAAAAAAGAAAAAAGAACCAGTTAACGTCTTAAGTGTCCGACGTAAACCTCAGACATTTTTGGTGGACCAGATTCAAAATCTCGATGACCGTTGCCATCCGTTCCGACAGTGGTAAACGTCTCAAATTAACACCCACGCCCAGTAGGAATCCATCAACATCTTCGATTTGTGGTGGCGGAGGTAGTGTAGGCACTGGTTCCTCTCTAGACATTGCATCGGCAATACGGTTACAAAACTACAATGAAGAAACAAAATTATCGTTTAAACGTATATGTCCATACTTTACTAATATTAATTAAATGTTTTAAAGTATTTACCTTGTCTGAATTCATTATTTAGAGCGATTAATTAAATAATCGTTGCAGCACCACACTTATGTCGACCTAACTATCTCGCTTACTGACTCACGATCCTTTCCCAGCGACAAAGCTCAACATTTTCAGCTTTATCGCTACATGTCACGTGACCAGATTTGTCGCTGCAAACGAGCGACGAGCGACTGCAAAAGCCGTAGCTCAACATTTTCAGCTTTGTCGCTACATTTCCTGCGATCACATTATCCACAGAGTAAAATACTAATTATCGCTGAAAACGAGCGTCGAGCGGCTCCATGAGGCCGTACCTTAACTCGCGTCATGTAAAAAGAACGCTGAAAGTAGCTGGAGGTAGCTGGAGGGAGTAAGTTCGCACATGGGTCGCATCGCTGCCTATTGTTTTATTTTTGAATTAGCCTTTCGCTCACGGCTTCGTATAATGGTTATTGGTAAGTAAAATAAAAAATATAGATAGAATATCATTAAATAGAATTATAAACATGTTTGATTCAGTGTAGAATGTTTAATCTAATGACAAAAAATTCAAGTAATGTTATGAAACTCCTTTCATTAAGTCATCGTGGGTGTCGTTCATACATTATTTTAAATTCTTAACCGCATTATTATCAGCCTCTCTCTTCAACACTATACGTTATAAATAATTTTTCTCACTTCCCTATGTAAAACTATTTCGTAATTTAAGGGCCTATGCAAACCGCGTTTTTGTATCGCGACATACGCGCGTTTACATCGCGTCTATATCGCGTAACACGCGCGTCGACGGCGCGTTTTTATCCTACAGAGCAGTTTGTTGGCGTTCGTATCGATTCAAACGCGCGTCGACGGCGCGTTTGTATCGCGACATACGCGCGTTTGCATCGCGTTTGTATCGCGTCACACACGCGTTTGCATCGCGTCTGTATCGCGTTTAAAAAACGCGGTTTGCATAGGCCCTAAGACTTGTGCGCGAGCGATTTTGAGTCGACGTTGAACTATCCAACCAATAGCACACCGGCAAGCTTGCGGCGAGTGATACACACGCCCCTCCCCTACCTCATACCACCTCTTAGACCGATAAATCGTTTCTGCGCATCTTGAAGGCCAGCGTTCTTCTTACATGACGCGAACTATACTCATGAGTATAGTATCGATTCTTTTTATTCGATACCGTGTCCCTATAAAAAAGTCACATTGTGCGCATTCCACTAAAGGCCCGCAACGCCGTTGACCACGACTGCTGAAGCCGTTCCACTATCGTAAAGAACGCCGCGGGTGTTGTAGGCGAATTTTATGTGAAACGCATACCTCTTTGAGCACTGTCAGGTGGCAGCTGTGTGCTCGCAATGTGGATGCAAGTTGCTTAGTGGAATGCGCTCATTATAAATTCCTGGCATAAATGGTAGGCTAAAATTAGTTGGTTTTAAACATTTCTTTTCTAGAGTGTTTATTTTTATACCTTTACCACCTCCATATTTCTATCATTACTACTAATTGCACTTCATTTCTTTATCCGGATTTGGATTATTACGAAGTCGGTGGCGTTGCGGACGTAAAGTGGAACGTAGCCATTATTAATGATGATTGATGACATCATTGACATTTAATTTGACAGTACACAAACAAAGTACCTACTTTTTTTAGTCATTATTTATTTATTTATTTATTTATACTTTATTGTACACCACAACTACATTTTAACATTAAACACATTTAAAGATATTTACAGACTGTGAAGTTGAAGTACAATGGGCGGTCTTATGGCTATTTAGCCATTTCTTCCAGACAACCCAGACATACATTATCATTATATCATTAGCACAGAGTACATTGTAATAGTAGGGAAATCATTTAATCATTAGTCAACTGTCAATTCATGAATCATGAAACATCAACAGCATTAGCAAGTTAATTTTTTTCTGTATATTGTAAAATTTGTAAATAATTAGCGTGTAGTTCTTATATAATCAATCAGTCAGCTCTGTCAGTCAGTACTACTATGTTAACAGAAAATGTATTAAATGTAAAATGTAGAATTTCAATAATATAGATAAAAATAATGTTGTTGACATACAAAAAGAATTTTGTAAATAATTTCAAAAGTGTAATCGTAGTCAATATTTAGTGGAAGTATATGAATTTCATCTTTAAAAAATTTTCCAACCGGTTTTACACAGTTAGAAGAAAGAATGCTCGAAAATGAAGAAGTTGATATAGATTACTTTACTCCATCATCTAGGTTAGTATCTTTATTATTATATTTTAATTTATATATTTATGATAATAATTTTTCACTGATTTTTCATTTCTAGTACATCATTGTCAAAAATATTTAGTAAAAATATACAAACTGAGGAGGGACAAGATAACAGTACTTTAAAGTATGTTCCACCACTCCCTACACAAACTCATAAACCCGATGAAGAGAAAACTACACAGCAAGTTTTATATGTTGCAACAGTAAATGCATATGAATGGTAAATTATTAAGACTTAATAGTAATGTATACTTTTATATTTAATTATTAAAATAGTAAAATATTTAATTATTATTTCAGGCTAAGAGATTCGTATGTGTCTAAAGAAAAAATAGGTTTTGTGATAATAAAACTTATAAAAAGTGGTCTTCACAACATAATTCTATATGACTCTAACAAGACAATACTATCTAGCTTGACACTTACTACTGACTTAATAATAAATGTTAGAGACAATGTCAGTATATCATTTTATGATAATCATAAAAAATATTGGAGTGTGTATACAAGTTCACATGACATAACCCAAATTTTAGATATTCTAAAAGGATTACAAGTTGGTCTAAAATATGTGGATACAACGAAAAATGTTTCTCAAAATGATGATATAAATAGACAACGTTTGTCACCTATAGTCGCAAATCAAACTAAGAATGATAGTAAGGAAAGTGATACAGATTCTTCTATTAACAGAAGAACTAAGGATTTAATTTTAAAAAGAATGGCCACTATGGGACAGTCAGTTTTACCACCCACTCATCTAATAACACAAACAAGTGATTCCTCAGACACGAATGAATCAATAAACCAACATAAATCTAGACATAAACCTTACAAAAATATTATGAAGAGAAATGTGGAGAAAAATACTGTAGAAATTGACAACAATAATGATTTACAAATAAAAATTACTCCCAAGCCATTGTTATTACCAGAGGTAAATAAAAATATTTATCAAAACACTGATCAACAGATAGTAACTATGAAAACTATGGAAATTACAAAAACTCCGATATGTGCTGTACCTGAAGGTAATGAGATGAACATGTTTATATCTGAACAAAGAGTGAGTAACAGCGAATTACGAATAAATATGAGTAGAATGAATGATAAATTGGATCGTGTATTAGAAAAATTAAAATGTCAGGAAAATGATAACAAATGCTCCACTAAAAGTAACATGTCACACTTACAAAACGAGATTACAATTAAATTATTGAATGAATATGAAAAGAAAATTAAAAATTATGAAGCCTTCATAAAGTCAAAAGGATTTAATTGTGATGCCTTTGAACCTTTACTTCAATCTAGTGATTTGTGTAATATTGAATATTCAAATATTAATAAAACCAAACAATTGTGTAACTGTAAACAATTGTGTGAAGATAAAGATAAACAAATAATCCATCTGGAGGAGGAAGTCCAAACATTGACATCAAAATTAAAAGAAAGGGAACTCAAAGATAATGAAAGTAATTTAATAAGAGAAATAAGTGAATTAAAAGAAAATATTATAACACAAAAAAACCAAATTGATGATTTAAATAAAAAAATTGAATCATCTCAAAATTTATGTGATATTGAAAACAAACTTAAAAGTATAATGAATGATACATTCCAAACAATATCAACAAACTTTGATAGTGACATAAGTTACCCAGGTGCTATGGTAAAAAGTACAGTCGCTTCCATAATAAAGAAAACGACAAAAGCTTGCTTAAAAGATTTTTAAAATATTTGGTGTTCTATGAAAGGATATAAAATACAACAAGGGCGGATCCAGCTTTGGCGCCAGGGGGGTCACATAGTCGTGGTCAAGTCACAGAAGTTATAATTTAATTTTGATAATGATAAAAACAGGTAAAAAGTAGGTATTTTATTAATATATGTAAGTACTGTACTAAAAAATATCTATATTGTGACAAAAATCTTATTTAACAATTTTAATTAATGGTCCACCTAGGTCCTGGACCCAGTCCAGGGGGTGGTAATGACCCCCATAACCCCCTGGACCCGCCCTTGAAATACAACTACTTTTGAATGTTTCTGACTATACCTTGTGCTCCATATAATTTTTATAGTGTCGTGTAATGAAATAACGTAATCCATAAATCTTATTCCCTTTTAACAATTCTAATTGTAAGCTAATTTTGTAAAAGATGATTAATTGATTACATTCATGGTCCTTTATTGATTTTCTTTACTACAATATAAACATAAAACATGTTAATACAAAAATCGAGTAGTATAAATAATATAAAATAAATTTTCTATTAAATTATAACTTGTATTATTTTGAAATTCCTTAACGTTTTAATTTTGTCCTTCATTGTTAAAAATCTATACTAATATATAAAGCTGAAGAGTTTGTTTGTTTGTTTGAACGCGGTAATCTCTGGAACTACTGGGCCGATTTGAAAAATTCTTTCAGTTTTAGATAGCCTATTTATCGAGGAAGGCTATAGGCTATGTGTCATCACGCTAAGACCAATAGGAGTGGAGTCCACGCCGACGAAGTTGCGCGCAGAAGCTAGTTGTAATATAAATAGTTAACGTTTTTGTAAGAATAACTTAGTCTTAAACACTCAAAAACTCAGTAAGGGCCTATGCACACCGCGTTTGTAGCGATACAGACGCGATACACCGCAAGTCAGACGCAGCCTGTAGACCTTTGCCGCCTGAATACGCGTTTGAATCGATACAGACGCGCGTGTGTAGCGATACAGGCGCGATGCAAACGCGCGTGCATAGAACATTAAATACTCTAGGAGCGCGCGTGTGTCGAGATACAGACGCGATGCAAACGCTCGTGTGTAGTGATACAGACGTGTCGGTGCCGCGCGTTTAAATCGATATAGGTAGGGGGATCCCTAGTACCTACATATTTTTCACCTGATTACTATCAAGCTAATTTTCCGGGAGTAGCTTCATTTTGATGAGACGAACAAAAAGTTCCTCTTCGAAAACTCTCGACTGTGGTAGATAATAGAGTTAGCAGGAGATAGAGCCAAGGGCGGATCCAGCTTTGGCGCCAGGGGGGGGTCACAGTCATGGTCAAGGCGCCAGGGGGGGGTCACAAAGTCGTGGTCAAGTAAAAAGAAGTTATAATTTAAATTTTATAATGATAGATGAGGTAAAAAGTAGGTATTTTATTAATCTATGTAGGTAATGTACTTAAAAATACCTATATTGTGACAAAAATCTTGTTTAACAATTTTAATTAGTGGTCCACCTAGGTCCTGGACACAGCCCAGGGGGGGGGTCATGACCCCCGTGACCCCCCCCCTGGATCCGCCAGTGGATAGAGCAGCAGTGAGCGTAGGACCGGGATAACGTACTACGCAATTTGTAAGACAATCACGATTCAGCCTGTAATATCCCACTGTTGGGCATAGGCCTCTTCCCTATATAGGAGAAGGATCGGAGCTTAATCCACCACGCTGCTCCAATGCGGGTTGTAAGACAATAATACCATCAAATTATATAAATATTAACTAACTAAAAGAAAAAAAAACAGCTGGCTAGTAATAATTTTTGATGACCTTACGAGGTCATCAACTTCTCAATCAATCATGATTGATACAAATTGCGTGGTTCGTTATCCCAATAACCAATAACGATATATAATAATTATATGAATTTTTTAAACGCGTCGTCGACGCGCGTTTTAGAAATGCGCGTCGACGGCGCGTTTAAAAAACGTGGTTTGCACAAGCCGTAAGATTTGAAATTATGAATTACTTGTACCATATCTCTCAAACAAATGCCTAGACATTGTTCTAAGCATCTAAGCTAAATCTATTATTTTTTTTACAACATTGAATTTAGCGCATTTCGGTATTGTGCGCCACTGAGCCGCATTATGCTCTATAATTGGAAAACTAGAACTAAAGACACTCATTCGAGTTGGTATGTTTATATTATGTTAATGTTGTTGTCCATGTTTTATATGTCTGCTAAAAACGTATTAAAAATGCAAAAAGTAAATATCTGTAATATGTATTTCAACCTGGCTTCGGCGGTTCGGCTGTAACTTACCAGTAATCGAATAAAAAGAAAAATGTAGCTACTTCAGACTTGGCTTAGGCCTTTTGTTATAAAGGAATGGAAAAAAATATACAAATTCAGACTAGGCTGTATGGACTATAGTCATTTGCCTTTTCCTATAGGGGATAGATTTTAAAACAACAACGTATATCTGACAAGCAACTGACAAGTGACATCTGTAATTTTTATTTTCTAAGTTTTCTAATTGACTAACAAATTGATTAATAACTGTATTAAACTACTTTTAATTACTTTTTGTTTAAAATGCCATAAAACCAATCAATCAATAACATTATTAGATGACGTTAGTATTATATAGTAGAAATCAGTTTTTCTAACAGAAAGATACATAAGACTCAGTAATCGTGTCTTATTAAACAATTATGGAAGATTTAGCCCAATCTATAAACCAATATGAAGATCAGGTAAGTATATTCTGTATTAATTATGTTTGGAGGAATTCTATACAAATTTACCATTATGTCAATATATTTTTACAGCTTGCAGTAGTAAAACAAGCTCTTGAGACCACGCAAGAAACAAGCGAACGAGAGTCTTTACTAGCGTTGCAATCAGAATTAGAAGAACTTATTAAACTTACGCGAGAGAGCTTAGATGTTCAAAAAAGTAAAACTGACGAGCCTAAGCCTGATAATGACAATAATTCCAATGGACTGGATGACGAATATGCTTTATTTATGGTTGTAAACATTAAATCAGTGTAATCCTATGAAAGGTATCAACATAACAACCCTTCTAATAAAATTTCCTGCTTTTAGAAAGAAATGGCTTAAACTGGGGTTTATGATAATAATAAAGAGACTCAAAGTAAGCCTGAAAGCAGCGGTCATGATGGAAGTGATGATAACAACAGTGATATAGAGGTAACATTTGCGAGTAATATTACTTAATTAATATTTAATCTGGAAGGCTTATATAATAAAAATAGATACTTATTAAGTTATGTAATTTTTAATATATTACCGGTTCAATTTTACCCAGCTAGAAAATATTTGGCTTCTCTTATCCATTTTGTTCTTACTTGATTTGTTGTCTAAAGAATACAATAGTACGTTTGAAACTTTTTGATTAAATAATACAATTTCAATACTTAATTTTGATATTTATTATGTTTTTGTATAAATAATTATTATAGAAAGAGTTATATTGGCTAATGGTCAATCTATTGATGTCTATAATTTAAGGATGAGTTGTCTTCTCTGCTGGGTATGAAATGTGCTGTTTACCATACACATACATGGGGTGGGCAACCTAGCCTGCATAATGCAATGGTGAGCTCTGTAGTTCCCCGGCAAGATGATGACCAATTCAATGATCTTAAGGTGTGTATCTTACAAAAGTAATAGTATTGTCAAGAATATATTACTTTGTAAACTTGAACCAATTTTAAAACTTCTGCGTTTTACTTCACAAAATATTCTGTTACCTTCGTATGAAATAAAGATTTTATCTTATTATGGCAGAGTTCTAACAGTAAAGTGATAAAATATATAAAATAACAAGTAAAGTTAAAAATTTTAGGTTAAAATATTATTTACTCATCCAACACATGCAGAAATGTTACCGTGTCCATTTTACTTGAATGGTGATTGCAAGTTCAGTGATGATCAATGTAGGTGAGTTTTGATAAATTTTAGCATTTATAGATATCACAAAAAGTCTTGTTTTTGTACTTTTTAGATTTTTTCTAGAAATATAGACTCAAAAATCTACTAATTTACAGGTATTCCCATGGTGCAGTAGTAAAATTATCAGATTTAAAGGAAGCTATTGAACCTAATTATGATAATATTAAAATGGGTAGTAGAATTCTATTAAAGTTAAAGCCACCGGATGATGAGGTAATTATAATTTCATTATTACTTTAGATCAGGGTTGTTGCAGTGCAAAAATTTTCATATCTGCGAATGCTGTTGTAAATATAAAAATTTGTGATTCAATAAATAATTAATAAATAGTAAAATTGCAGCCTCCTCAGTTCCTAACCTATTTCTTAGTGAATGCATATATCATAATCATATTTTAACTTAGCTCCACTAAATATTGGTTCTCTGTGAACACTGGCTAGTAACTTTTGAAAAAGGGTAGAGTGATATGTTCCATATGTGTGAAATCTACTATATAAAAATAAGTCGGGTTATCCTTCCCGACGCTATAACTCCAGAACGCACGAACCGATTTCCACGGTTTTGCATTCGTTAGAAAGGTCTCGGGCTCCGTGAGGTTTATAGCAAAGAACATTCAGGAAAAATTTCAACAGAATAGCGGGAAAATCTTTTTTTACATACAGCGCCAACTGGTGGCGAAACGGAGTTCGCCGGGTTTGCTAGTTTTTACTAAATATATTTTTTTTTTACTTTTGAACTCACCGATTTGTTTTTCTTTCTATTGTAAAATGAGTTCGTCTACTATTTCTTGTTGGTGGCGACATTTTTATTCACTTTTTTACTCCACATTTACAGTAAAATATTCATCAACACGTTGTTGACTTCGATATATGTACATGATAAATAAAAACTAAAACCAAGCTAAGAAAATCTGTATAATCTTGATAAAAATATGGGGGCCTTTCTTTTCATGTCATCATTTGCTTAAAATCCGCATCAATTAATGCAGATGCAGATGCGGATATTCGCAACAGCCCTGCTTTAGATTATTAGTAGTTTTGAATTTTAAGAATAAAAATTTCAAGCATTTGTCCTATGTAAAGCAATTATTAAGGCCGTTTTACGCCGAGGCAACAATGTGCGTCATTGTGGCATGCGGTTTTGTCGTAAAAAATTGCCACAATTTGTAGCATGCCACAAGATGGCGCACGCCAGAATATGTAGCGTGCCACAATGCCGCACATTGTTGCCTCGGCGTAAAACAGCCTCTATATATTAACAGCATTACCATATAGTTTTTTATCATTCTTGATTTTTCAAAAAATATGTTATTACAAAATATTGTCATATACATTTGTGTAATATGCGTTACAGGACATGAGTACAGCCAAAAAATCAACTGAAAAATACCATTTATGGCATAGCGCAATAGTTAAAGGTGTAGATTTAGAGAAGAGATCTTGTGTGGTCAGATTGGAACATGGCGTCAAAACAGGGGAAAAAAGGAAATCCATATTGGATGAACATCATGTAATGTTTGAAGAAATATTTCCACTAAGTAGTGAGTTTGAAATTTTTTAATAATCTGAGTTCAGTTATTTTAGCTTCTACATAATAATAACAATTTAAGTTAAAGGAATATCTGTGCTATACAAATTGCAACCGTAATTTAAAATGAATAATCATAATCATATAATATTAATATCATAAACAATAAGTGTAGATAGTAGATATAAGGACGCTCCGAGAAGCCTGTAAACGCCCCAGGAGTCTTCTGAGCTTCTGGAAGGAGCTGGGCTGGCTGAACTAGTCAGTCCCTTTTTCACGCATAATGCACCAATATTGGGTTTAAATGCGGAAAATCGAGCTCACTAACTAAATAACTAACTAACAATAAGTGTAACATAACCACACCCTTTTAAAAAAATTGACTTATTCTTCTTTATTTGATTTACTGAGTACCATTATAATTATATTAACAGAAAAACTCCAAACCTTACTTATATTTCTAAATGTTAAAATAATTCTATAATATTTTATGTGTTTGTGAGGATTTTGGTTTCATTTAACTATGTTTAAGGCTATTTTACGCTGAGGCAACAATGTGCGTCATTGTGGCATGCGGCTATGTCGCATAAAAAATGTCACACATTGTGGCAAGAACCTTGCGGCATGGCAAGTTGGCAACACCTTGCGTCATATGACAGACTGTCGCAGCTTGTATCAAAGAGTATATAACCACTTGTATCCGAGCACAATGGATTCCGTGTGACACTTTTTGCGTCAAATCGGTTTCTAGGTTATGTTTTGATTGTACTTGTTTATCTTATAATTTACAAAATGAGATAAATCGGTCATGGAGTGGTGTAATGAAAAATATTTGGAAATATTTAAAAATATTTATTTTTGGAACGAAGTTCATTAGTTGGGGAGAGGTACGCTAGCCGGCAAAAAACGTCCGTAACGTCAAAAAAAGCGTAAGATTTTTATGTATGACGGCTATACAGTGTCTCTAATTTATAGTGTACGTGATGACTGTTACTATTATTGCAGTTTACTTTCTTTATACCTCGAATATAACTTGAAATTATAATTTTATAATAAGGAAATTCGGTCCTATCTGGTGTCCCACGACACCACACGTTTTTTTTTTTTTTAATTTATATATTTATTCGTTATTTTTAGCTGCATGGCTCAGCACTAAATAACCTGCTACTAATTTTTCTGGATCAGCCACATTCTGCGATGTCTGTAGAAATTCTACCTAAAATTTGTTGCCTCGGCGTAAAATACGCTACCGCATGCCCCAATTGCCGCAATTTGTAGCATGCCACAAGATGGTATAATATGTAGTATGTATGTGGCCACAATATGTAGCATGCAAACAAAAAATATAATTTCTTAGCACATAAGTTTCAATAAAAACCGGTCGGTGGACTCACATCTCCACTAGAGACATTAAGATATACAGAGTGTCCCGTAATGAATGGATAATCCTGAACGTGCGTGTTTTTACAAAACCAAATTTTTTTTTATCTCAAACAGTTCGCGGACTATGCCATTTTTTGTAAAATTTAGAAAAATCCCAGTTTTACTCACATTCGTGGGCACCACGTCCGCTATTTGAGACCTAGATCGGATTTTGTTTCTTTAAAATGTTCCCTAATAATGCTGTTCCTAAATTATGTTTCAAAAAACTGAATTACTATGAATAATAGTTTACAAGAAGTCGCTAAACTTAAATTTTCTTGTTTTTTATTATCATATCAAAATTTTCGATCCAGTGGGATTCGAACCCGCACCTCCCGACAATCCGTGTCCGGTGCTCTAGCCGTTAAGCTATGGATCTATACTCCGCGGAATCGAAATTCTTGATATGATTTTATTCGGTTTTAAGCAACCGTGGTGCCATCTATAGCGAGTCCTTTACAGCACTTCACTATTCAAAGTTTCATATTACAATGAATTCTTTTGACAAGAGACGACACTAAGCTATTTTTAATTCGTATTATTTTTATTTTTGTGTTACCCACACATGAATTTCGATTCCGCGGAGTATAGATCCATCGCTTAACGGCTAGAGCACCGGACACGGATTGTCGGGAGGTGCGGGTTCGAATCCCGCTGGATCGAAAATTTTGATATGATAATAAAAAACATTTTCGAATTTCCTGATGTGTGGGTAACACAAAAATAAAAATAATACGAATTAAATTTTCTTTTTGAAATTTACTAAACAGCTGTTTTTAGCACCTGCGGTGTAAAAAAAATGTATCGGAGTTGTGTTGGCCAAGCATTTTAAAAAATAGCCTACTTCATAAGGATTCTAAAACAGTACCCATACTATCTACTTTATATCGTAAAATTATTGAGCTTTAGCCATTAATATGTAAAAGTAGGCATTTCATTACAAAATTGCAAAAGAAAGAGAATGTGTGCACTTTGATCCAACTTGAAATTTTATTTTGACATATGCAATTATTATATTTAAGAAAAAAAATAAGGCGATACGAAGTTCGCCAGGTCAGCGAGTAATATATATTTATTAAATTTTTAGTTGATGGTGACGAAGATACAGATTCCGATGATAGTTTAAGCGACACTGAATATCCTCAGAGCAAAACAATGCGAACCGATTGTGATAACAAAGCATTAATAATAGAAAAGAGTTTACAGAATAATGCACCAGCAATGGGCGACTGGGAGCGACATACTAGAGTGAGTATGTATTTATTTTAATTATTTGTACAAACTAGAATAATAATTGTGTTTGCTAGCAAACGAAAAAAAACCGACTTCAATTACATCGGCAAGTAATAAATAATAAATTAATTAACAAACGCACTAGTCGTCACTACTCACTACGATTTTCGAGGGTTCCCCTCGATTTCACTGGGATCCCATCATCAGATCCTGGTTTCCTTATCATGGTACCTAAGTTGGGATATCGCCTGTCCAACAAAAAAAAAAAAAGAATTATCAAAATCGGTTCATAAACGACGAAGTTATCCCCGAACATACATAAAAAAATATATATATATGATCGAATTGAGTAACCTCCTCCTTTTTTGAAGTCGGTTAGAAACAGTTTTTACATATTTCTGCTTAGAACATACAACCTCGTCCTAACCAGATTTTTATAAATAACTTTCTAATGTATTGCAGTGTAAATATTTTCTTAAGTGTTAAGCATAAATTATACTTTCCAGTATGTGACGTATGATCTTCGTCTCGTTGTTTAGCATGACATAAAACAGAATGTGCTAATAGATAAGATATAAATGACACTTGCTACGTTTTTCCATATTATGTAAATATTTTCCATTGAAAGTGTAATCTTGATTTATATTGCACTAGCCGACCCGTGCCCACTTCGTTACGCATTATTTATTTTTAATAATTACTTCTAACGTCGATATCTCAAAAACTATTCATCTGATTGATATAGTGTAAAGGGCAATTTTAATCTGCATTAAATGCCTAAGCTAACTAACATATTCATTTGGATAAGGATTAATACTGAACTTAAGAAAATAGCTTTGAAAATAACGTAATGTTTTTAATTAAAAATTTGAACATAAAAGTGGTTATTGTAAGTCAACCATAAGAGATAGAGATATGCTATCGCGGACTTTTTTGTAGCATTTTTATAGATTTTGAATTCGCTAGTACATTATACAACTATATCTTTGCTAGTTTACGCAGCGTTCTCGTGGAAAGCTCCCCGTTGGCGAGATTTTTTGCGACCTCTTCAACATTTATCGCCGTATTTCTGCTAATTTACATTAAATCATAATAAATTATATACCTAAACCTTCCTCAAGAATCACTCTTTCTATTGTTGAAAACCGTATAAAAATCCGTTGCGTAGTTTTCGAGTTTATCGCGTTCAGACAGACAGACAGACAGGAGGACAGAAAGACGCGGCCGGGGGACTTATTTTTATAATAAGTATAGATAAGCACGTCCCAGTCATGTTACATGCTTAAAATTAATTTATGATTATTTATTTATCTTTGCAAATTTACTAAAATTTGCCAATTGCAAATTAGTACAATTTTTTGTTATAGTTTTTCTTGAAATGGTTGTTTTTTCTGTTATTTTTTTTCTGTTTGTAATCGTGCAATCGGCTGGTAGGCCGTGAGCAGATGCGGTGTCAGTCCATCTTATGTAGGGTGCAACTTCCATCGAAGTTCAGCCCTTTAGCGTGTTACAGCCAATCAGGTTGACCGGCCGTCTTCGTCGTCAAATATGTCCCGTCGCTTCTTCAGACGGCGATTACTTTCAGGTATCGTCAGCTGACCCGCAAGTAGATTTGGGTGTTTCTGCAGTCGTATTTTGTATCTAAGACAAGAGAAAGCTACTTCCTCTTTGATGGTTGGAATGTGGAGCAGTTCATGGAGTTCCGAGGTTTTCAGGAACCATGGCGCGTTCGACATCTGCCGTAGTATGCTATTTTGCACTCTTTGTAGTACCATCAAGTTAGAGGCACTCGCTACTCCCCACAATATTGTATGCCGTAGGTCATAATCGGCTTAAGAACGGTTTTGTAGATGAGCAGCTTGTTGTCGATGCTCAGCTTTTTGAGTTTCGACCCAAAAGCCAATGGAGATCCTTAAACTTTAGGTTGATTGCATCCCTTTTTGTTAGTATGTGTTTCTTCCAGGTGAGCCTTCGGTCAAGATGCATTCCTAGATACCTGGCATTGTCACGGTGTGGGAGCTGTGTGCCATTCAGGATAACCGGTGGACAGTTCTCCTTGCGAAGCGTGAATGTAACCTGTATGGATTTGGTGGCACTAGCAGACATTCTCCATCTGGCTAACCATTCTTCCATCTCTTTAAGAGAGTTCTGGAGTAGAGTAAATGACGCCTCGATCGGACTTTCACTCGACGCAAAATAGCTGTATCGTCCGCGAAGGTTGCGACAGTAACGTCTGGTCGCTGTGGTAAATCCGACGTGTATATCGTGTACAAAACTGGTCCCAGATGACTGGCTGCAGATATTTCGTAGAATTTGGATGTGGCATCGTTCTCTCTCACCTGAAATATCCTATCTGAAATGTATGATTTCAGTACTCCAAAGAAGGGGTGGGACAACAATGATTTTATTTTGCAAAGCAGCCCCTTGTGCCAAACTCTATCAAAGGCCTGTTGAATATCTAAGAATACGGCCGAACAGTATTCCCTCTTCTCAAATGAGGATCTTATTTTTCTACAAACTCTATGGACCTGTTCTATGGTTGAGTGTTCTTTCCGAAATCCGAACTGGTGGTTAGGAACGATACGATTTTGCAATAGGGCCTTGCTAAGTCTCTGTAGAAAACATTTCTCAGAGGGCTTTGACATAGTTGGCAATAAACTAATAGGCCTGGAGCCTTGTTGTTCGCTAGACATTTAATTTACTGTTTTATCTATACTCTATACTATAATATATAAAGCTGAAGAGTTTGTTTGTTTGATTGTTTGTTTGTTTGAACGCGGTAATCTCTGGAACTACTAGGCCGATTTGAAAAATTCTTTCAGTGTTAGATAGCCTATTTATCGAGGCAGGCTATAGGCTATGTATCATCACGCTAAGATCAATAGGAGCGGAGTCCACGCCGACGAAGTCGCGCGCAGAAGCTAGTCTAATAATAAATTAATATGTATTGTTAGAGTTTGAATACACTTATCTTCACTTTCTAGTGGCCTGAATCTAAAATGTTTATGCATTAACTTGCTTGTTTATTGACTATTATCACACAACTTGAATCCATTGTATACACAATCAGCCTTTCTAAAACCTTCTTTTAAAGAACATGATTATTAGAAATTGCGTTGTTTATAAAATAGTTTTAAACATTTTCTTGTTTCATATTTAATAAAAAAAGAACATGAACAAAAAAGTTGTTGTTTATAGTTGAATTTACATAGATTTAATTACTTTTTTTAATATACATAGTATTTTAAGCACAAAAATTGTTTTGCTTAACCGATTCAGTGCGATGGTAGATTTATCAAACTTTAGTGCCTGGCGGCGATCAAATTTTTCGTGTCGCCTCTGAGGCTTCTAGCGCCAGGGACTTTGATGAATCCTCTCGGGCGTCATCCGCCATGAAGTGTAACTTTACGCCTTTTCATCGGTTTCCCCTTGTTTTTCCCATAGTCGCAACCCAACACCGAACGGGAGCGGTTTAATAGTTCGTTTCAAGTGTTTATAATTGACTATATACTTGTATAAACCGAGATAGAAAGTAAGAGACTTATTTTATCAGGTGTCGTAAACCTTTTGTTACATGTTTGGCTCGATTGACTGATCAATTAATGTTATTTTATTGAAGAATGGGATATTACCGTTTGTAGGTCCTAAAATGCTCATACACCTATTTTGTAGTAGTATTTCATAAAAAAAAATTGTATTATAGCTTTTGAATAGAATATCTATTTCTAACAAATCAATTCAATCGAAAAAAAACTACAGGTATATAATTAAATACGAAATTATTTATTTGTATAAAAACATTCACTTGGTCTATTTGTTCTATTTACATTTATTATGAACTAGTTGCCCGGACAGACTTCGTTCTGTCTGTTATGAGTTTTTTTTTTGTATAAAAACAAAAAAAAATTAGCCGAATTGGTCGAGCCATTCTCTAGTTATGCTCTTAGCAACATTCATTTTTATTATATACTAGCTTCTGCGCGCGACTTCGTCGGCGTGGACTCCGCTCCTATTGGTCTTAGCGTGATTATACATAGCCTATAGCCTTCCTCGATAAATGGGCTATCTAACACTGGAAGAATTTTTCAAATCGGCCCAGTAGTTCCAGAGATTACCGCGTTCAAACAAACAACCAAACAAACAAACTCTTCAGCTCTAGCTTCTGCGCGTGACTTCGTCGGCGTGGACTCCGCTCCTATTGGTCTTAGCGTGATGATACATAGCCTATAGCCTTCCTCGATAAAATTAAATGGGCTATCTAACACTGGAAGAATTTTTCAAATCGGCCCAGTAGTTCCAGAGATTACCGCGTTCAAACAAACATACAAACAAACAAACAACCAAACAAACTCTTCAGCTTTATATATTAGTATAGATATATAACGTCATCTATGGCGTTACGACAACGACGCGTACGCACCGAAAATTGAAAGGTGCGCAGAATAGGTTGTGCACAAAAACGTAACGATGGTCCTTCGTTCAATACATTTTACACCTCATATTTTTTTCATACCTTATATGAAAATCGATTCTTAAGAAGTAAACTCCAATAAAAGAATATTTCATACATTCACTACACTTGTACATTAAATTCTTAGTAAAATAATATTTCATAATGGAATAATAGAATAAAAATTTCCAATGTAGTTTCACTCGTAATCTGAATCAAATTCATCAGTCACTATCCTCATTTCATTTTCATCTTTTTTTTTTGTAAAGGCTTACAACTTTTGATGTATGCGTTTTCATGCAATATCCCGATGCTAGCAGTGTATTCGTAATCTGCGTGACAAATAAAGACACTTTTGTTTACGGATGACCACTGAAAATTTATGTTTTATCAGAGTTTTTCACGAAAACATTTTGGATCCTCTCGGGCGTCACCCGCCATACACAAAAAATTCCCATGTCGCCCCTACGGCTTCATCCGCACTGGAATAAAGTTTTTTTTTTACATAATTTTTCTTTTGAAAAGGTTTACAACTTCTGATATATATTTTTTCATGGAACATCCCAATGCTAACAGTGTATTCGTAATCTGCGTGACAAATAAAGACACTTTCGTTTACGGATGACCACTGAAAAATGATGTTTTATCAGAGTTTTTCACGAAAACATTTAGGATCCTCTCGGGATTCACACGCCATACACAAAAGATTCCCATGACGCCCCTGCGGCTTCTGCCGCACTGAATCGGTTAATTAATGCAAAGATATAATTTTTTTATTGAATTGTAAATGATTATTATTATTTTTAAAGTTGATTTTAAGAACTTGTAAAAATTATTTGAAAACAAAAGTTCCTTTGCTTCATTTAAGTACTAGCTGCTGCCCGCGACGTCGTCTGCGTGCGTTCACTGCTCGTTCCCCGTAGGTGATAGCGTAATAATATGTAGCCTATGTTCTGACCCGACTTCTTAATAATATTCGTGCCAAATTTGAAGTAAATCCATGCAGTACTTTTTGAGTTTATCCCGGACATACATACAGACAAACAGACAAACAGACAAAAATTCTAAAAACTATATTTTTGGCTTCTGTATCGAAATCGATTGTAGATCACACCCCAAGTATTCTTTTAAAAAAATATTCAATGTACAGTTTTGACTTTCCTACCATTTTATTATATTTTAAGTATAAGATGTAGGTGTAGGTAAAAAGTTCAAAGTGCAGTACTAAAATGTCGCTTTTTAAAAATATAGCAATTAATTCAGATTCAGCTTAAAGATACCTCTAAAATCTAAATGAACCATTGTGTGTTATTTCATAGGGCATGGGTTCTAAGATAATGTTGTCAATGGGCTACGTCCCGGGCACAGGGCTGGGCGCCGCCAGCGACGGTCGCTTGAAGCCCGTGGAAGCGCGCGCCGTCCCCGCGGGCAGGAGCCTCGACCACTGCATGGACTTGTCCGAAAAACTTGCCGGAAGGGATCCGTTCAAGGTAAACAATCTAACTATTATAGTCGGACTTTTAATTCGATTCCAGATTTGACAATTTCAGTGTTGCAGCGTTATGACAAGTAATAAATAGTGACGTTGCGAAATTATTCGATACGGAAATCGATTATTTCCGGATCGATTCTTCTCGTTTATAATTTTACTCTCGTAAACTAAGTATATCAGGAAATTAAATATTTCTAAACGGATAATTTAGTTATGACGATTAATTTTATTAAGGATCTGAGAGTTTTCTTTAATAATTGTGTGTGAAATAAATAAATAAATGTGATCATGAAGGAACATGAGAAATAAAACAAATATAGTCGTATTTTTAATTAGACGAAGCCAACTGACAGTAGCTAATGTCACTTTGTAAAATAATGATACCATATTTAAAGTAATAGTGATGCGTTCAGTTCTCGTTCAATCAGATGAATGAGCAATGAGTGTGAATAGTCAATCACTTCAAACTATAAATGAATATATTGTTACGTGTTAGGATTCGAACGATTTGGAGAGAAAGACCTGCTGACTCTTTTAGAGACTTTATTCACTAGCACTAGGTATGACATTAAGCACTAGGTACAAACACTAAGTACAAGGTACAAACACTAAGCACTAGGTACACTCACTAAGCACTAACGATGTCCGAGGTCGTAGCCAATGTCGTAGGTTTCCGCTGGTATCACTCTTGATCGTCTTCACTTCGAAGTCGCTTCGTCGATCACTCAAACTGAACTGCCTCCGCTCGGCCACCCGCCTCTTTGGTCATACATTCATTTTCATCCACAACTTCAAAGGCCTCCAATTGCGCAGAAGTTTCATTTTTCACGTACATGTAGGCGTTGCGGATCATTACTTTTTCAGTAACAGTAAAAGCTTTTCGTGGACGCTTTTTTCTTGGGGACAAGAAAACATCCACGTCTTTTTGTGATGTACTTGGCTGAGGCTCCATTTTGATGGAAAACCAAAACAAATAGATCCACTCAAAGTTCACAAAAAAACTATAAACGTAACAACAAACACAACGTAACAAAACTTTAACAAAACCCAACAAAATAACATAATATCGATTCGCAATGAAACAAGATATTCGTGCAGTCAGACTGGGAGAATGAAGCCGAATGACAAGATAAACAAAATGGCGATAGAATACTAAGAGAAAATAGAAAACTATCTAGGCTCTTTTATTATAAGTTTTGTTTTTAATATAAAAAAAAAACAATTAATTTTGTATAAAATAAAACTAATACTAATTAATAAATAATTATTATGAATAATTATGTATTTATTTAAGTAAAAATCAATAATTTAGTATTTAATTGGCACACCAATATTATGATTACATAAACATAAATCGCGATTGTTTATCGATTTTTGTGTTAATCACTACACTATTAAATCTGGTATCATTATTTTACAAAATGACAGTAGCTAATGTCAAATCTGGAATCGAATTAAAAGTCCGACTATAGTTACTTCTTCTAATTTTACAGGCCTTGGCAACAAGATACAGTTAATTAATAAATTAAGCTGTCAGTTGATCACAACCATTGTCCTTGCGTTTTTTTTTTTTTTACAAATAGGTCAGCAAAGAAGCTTATGTCCCACATGACGGTAAGCGGTTACCATAGCCTATAGAATGTAAAGACCCTTGCAACGCCAGAAGCATCTCTTGCACTTTGCCAGTCCTCCCCAGGAGCTCTGGCCATATTACCCACCACAGGAACACAACTACAACTTAATGTCTAGTAAATATATTATAAAAGCTTAGAATTATTTTTTATATTTTAGCATTACCTTAAATAATTAGATCATACATAAAAATATTTGTTTACGACAATAAAACAATTTTCAATATTTTATTATTTTAAGGTGGAGCAAAAACTAAAAAGATTACAAAAGAAAGAAGAGGAACGCAATAAGCGAGCTTATGAAAGAGAAATAGAAAGAGAGAAGAGAAATGTGTTTAATTTTCTAAACAGTACTTTGGGAGATAAGCCAGAGAAACAACAACTAACTAGTGCAACACCTTTAGACATTAAGCAGTCTACTAGTAAAGATTTAAATATAGAGAAGTTTAAGTTGGAGGAAGATTGTAAGAAGATTGAAAACGAAATCATGAAGCTACAAAATACCTTACCCAAATACCCACAAGGCACGAATGGCCACAGAAGTATTAGTGTGCAAATAGTCGAGAAAAATAAAGAACTAAATTTGTTACGAAACAAAGAAAAACAAATTGTCAAAGAACAAAAGCAAAGAAAGGATACACAAAAGATGACTGTATTTTAATAATTACAATTCTAGTATGTAATAAATTTATTTAAATATTTCTTAATTTTTTTCTATATTTTCCTTTAAATATGTATTAGAAGTTCTACCTTAAATTTTAAATGCTATTATAATGCTTATACACAAAAACAACATTGAAGTCGGGTATGAGCAATAAAAAACATTCGTTATTACAAATTTCTATATTTACATGTGATGTTTTTAGTTTAAAATAAGCGTACATGGCATATAATTACAATTAATATATGAAATAATTTTTCTATAAATTAGATTTTTGTACTATCAAACAATATTACAAAGTAACTTATATATGTTAATGGATAATGTGACTAGCAAATAATATTTGCCGATTATATAAAATTGTAATATTTTAGTGACAGTGGGTCAAAGTTTTACAACTTAAATTATCTAATATTACCCTATGCTATACCTAGTTTAGGTATGGAATCGAGGCTTTACAAGCCTGATTATTTTGCAAGCGAATTAAAAAATTTGCATAACCTTTACAAATCTACAATTTCATTATAACTATATTAAAAATGAGTATAAGGTGAATAACGATTAATTTTTCTTAATAATTTCCCACTAACAATACAACCGTACTCTTAAATTTGCTACGTGAGCAAAACCTTTGTACTTTTCACTATCCAAACTGGTTTAGTAAACATATCTGTAAATTAATTTAACAGCAATATGCCAATACACTAATAAAAGATCTAACTTTAGAAAATTGTCTACGAGACCCACTATACATCCTAAAAAAATGACAAGCGGCACTTTTCAAAATACCACCAGTCATTTAAATAACAGCGTTCATTCGAAGATAACAAAATACGAGAAAAGTATTCAAGAATATCAACTATTCGACACTCACTAGACGTGTGTACTGACATATGCATTTGTCATGTTAAGATTCATTCAAACATGTTAACATGCCATTTTAAATTCTCCGCCTGCGTTATTATTCTACATTATCATACACTAACTTCTATGTATGCATTGAAAATTCAAATCATTAAAATTTCCTAAACAAATTCATCACAGAGATTTGTTAAAAACGACACTATTTTACCATCACCTCACATTCGGCTCTTTCACACTAGACCGCATTAAAATGAGTTCCTACACTTTCACATTTATAACACAATAGAGAGTGGCGAAGTAAAAGAGAGACTTCTTTGTACTAGACTAAGTGTTCAAAATTATTAAACAGGTAAGAAATAAGTACACGTATGAGACTCCTCGCCGCGATAACCTACAATTTTACGATGGTTAGTTTGTGATGTCTTTATTACGTAGTTTGTGATAATATTACTATGGAATTACGTACAAAAAATACTAGCATCGACAATCGAAGGGTAAATATGGATGAGATTCACGATACCGTCGATACGGTGTGCGATGATACCAGTTAACAGTCGGCCGACGCCAACACACGCGTGCATTATAGGATTCTTCCTCGGAGTAAATGTCACCCACGTCCTAAGCGAGAGACGAACGCGACACTAAGCGAAACTATTGTTATTTACAAATGAAAACTAAGTTGGAGTTAGATATGAAGTCGTACTTCTCGCAGTGTCGAGGGGGGGGGGGGACGGCGGGTGGGCGGCGAGCGGGCGGCGAGTGGGCGGTCAGCGGGCGGCCCGCAGGCGCGCCACGACGTAGGCCAGCGTGGCGTCCACGGTGTCGAACACGGGCACGCCGGCGCGCCGCGCCAGGTCCGTCAGGTAGTGGCGCCCGCGGTTGTAGTCCTTCACTGCCGTTTCGCTGTACTGCAAATACAGACAGATTTTCTTTTATTAATTATCACTTGGATATACTTACCAATTTTAGTTTATTTAAAAAAGTTTTGAATTCTATAAGAAACTACATTAGACTTCTATACGACTATCTGAATATGTTAAGCAATTAAACTCAAATCTAGACCGCGTGTTTGTTTTACTCTATTGGTATAAGACTGGTCGAGTGCTAGCTTGTCATACATGAAATTGAGTGGGACGAAAGAAGTTACTTGTATCATTGTGAAATTACCACGACATATGTTCGTAAAACAAAGCAACAAAACTAAACCCCTTTTTTATTCGTGTCTTTAATTTTTTAATACATCACTACATAGTATAAAACAAAGTCGCTTCTCGCTGTCTGTCTGTCCCTATATATTGCTTAGATCTTCAAAACTACGCAACGGATTTTGATGCGGTTTTCTTTAGTAAATAGAGTGATTCCAGAGGAAGGTTTATAATTATGTATAATACATGCATAATATAGTAGAGGAACACTGATAGTTTTTGCAATCGTGCGAAGCCGGGGCGGGTCGCTAGTTATATTAATAATTGTGTTAGCTTGCAAAAGTTGCAAATAACATTCACAACACAACACAATTTCAATTTACATCGCCAAGTCATAAAATGAGAAGTCAAATAAATACACATTTAATAGCGATTACTGAAAATATGATAAAAATATGATAAAAAATATGATAAACATGCAAAAAAAAAACAGTCAAATAGAGAAAAGCCTGCTCCTTTTTGAAGTCACCCTAATTAGAAGGAGGAAATAGGAAAAATCCTACTGGGGGCCTTAAAAAAAATTGCGTGCGTACAAAGTACACATAACAGAAGTGAAACTTCTTTGGCTAACTAATTCAAACCACTAATTAAAAAAAAACAAAAAGCCAACGTCACGCGGTGTTCCCAGGCGGTCACCCATCCAAGTACTGACCGCGTTGCCGTGTTGCCGCGTTACGTCAGTATCGGCTTGTGTACGTACCGAGAGCGCGCGCGCGGGGTCGAGCGGCTGCACGAGCAGCACGACGTGCGCGGGCCGCAGCCCCATGTAGTGCGCGGCCAGCACCATGGCGGCGAAGCTCGGCGCCTCCGCGCTCAGCGCGAACACCAGCACGCGCGACCCCAGCAGCAGCTCCTCGTCGTACGTGCCTGCCACCCGGAGGTTAGAGGTTAGCTCGTGCGTCCTCCGCGGTACGTCATTACACTAACGATTCACTTCTGACGTCATCGCATAACAAAATATAATTCGTACACAGATTTAACTACACGAGTAAAGTAACTACACATTGTTGTAATTCCTTTTATGAAAAACTAGCTTCTGCGCGCGACTTCGTCGGCGTGGACTCCGCTCCTATTGGTCTTAGCGTGACGATACATAGCCTATAGCTTTCCTCGATAAATGGGCTATCTAACACTGAAAGAATTTTTCAAATCGGCCCAGAAGTTCCAGAGATTACCGCGTTCAAACAAACAAACAAACAAACAACCAAACAATCAAACTCTTCAGCTTTATATATTAGTATAGATATGTATGTAACGTCTAATATATAAAAATCTCGTATATACACAGTATTTGTTACAGAACTCCGATTTTTATGAAATTTTTGTATATATTTGGGCTATTTTTTATACCCCCCAGATGATAACGATGTCGCCATCCGACCGGCGGAACAACGTCAGCCGGGTAGCAAGGTATGCGTCACCTTTGAAGGGCTGCGGCGTGACGTCGTCCGTGACGCTGTAGAAGTCGGAGGCGCTGAGGCGGTCGGCGCGCTCGGCGCAGTCGTCGTGGGGCGCGCGGTCGCGCAGCTCGACGTCGTCGCCGGGGCGCGGCTTCTTGTCGCGGCGCGGCGCGGCGGGCGCGGCGGGCGCGGGCCGGCGCGCGGGCGCGGAGAACATGCGCGTGTAGTCGTTGACGCGCGGCACCACACACGTGAAGCCCTCGCGCCGCAGCTCCTGCTCCGGGCAAGCGCCCTCCGACTGCGGTGCGCACAAACCACTCGTACATTCATATGTATATCACATACATTCTTTTAATAAACTAGGTAGCTACAAATTAACAAATATAAACAAATTTTAACAATTGTTACAAAGTTACATATATTATAAAATTAAAGAGTACATTTATCTCTATATAAAAATGAATCCCTGAATATGTTGCTAAGCGCAAATCTCGAGAGTGGCTGAACCGATTTTGCTAATTCTTTTTTATAATATTCCTTGAAGTACGAGGATGGTTCTTACGGAGAGAAAAATTTAAAAAATTGCCTGAAAAAGTCTAAAAACAACACTTTTCTATATTCCCATACAAAAGATTCGTAATAATACTTAAAAGTGAATTTGAACTTTAATAACAATCGACTGTTAGGCGGTACGAAGTTCGCCGGGTCAGCTAGTATTATATAAAAGAAAACGTTTAACATGGATAGATTGTAACATTTTTATCATTTTTACCATATTTCTATTGCACTAGGTCTATACCTACTTGAGATTTTCTGGCTGCTCCCAGAAATGTCCATTAGTTTAGAGTATGTATTTGTTAGATAACCGACTCATGCGTGGAACAGGTTAATTTGCAGTTTTGCACCAAGTACTTACTGTTCGGCGAATAGGTAGTGCAATAGTTTATTTAACAAAATATAAATACGCTAAATTAAAAATTTTGTTGTTTTCTTTCTTTTCACTTTAATTTTTAATTTTTTAATTGGAAAAATCCTTTAATATAAAGTTATATCATATAAATTTTAGCTACCAAAGATATTTCGTTTACGAGTAGCAAAGTAATTACACAGTCGCAATTCATTTTTTGTGTTCTTCACAAAGGAACAACTTCAATAAATTAGTCAGAGCGCGACTCGAACGATATTAGCACTAAGAAGGTCATTATAACAAAAATTGAAGGTGACAAAAACGGTCACGTATATAATTATTTAAACTATATCCTTTTGATTAGTCAGAATGTTAACATTAAGAAAAATTATATAAAAACATGATAGTAGAAATAGAAATTGAAATAAGGCTTCACCTAAGCATATATCCTACTTGTTGTATACGTATACCTACGTATTATACATTTATAGCTAAGTAAGATCGGTTTGTTTATACGCTAACGGCATTCGTGGAACGAGCGAAACGCATTGTGTGCTAACTATCCAAGAATTCATTCAGCAATTGATATACATTAATTTTGGTTAACAGATCGTTATCTTGGCGGTAATATGAATCAAATTGATTAGAGTCAGCTGGCTGTATTAGTAATGTTTGTATGACATTAATTATTACGACTATGGCTTAAAACAAACTTTTTTATAATAGTGATTAAATTTATTAAACAGTAGGCTTGTTCTTGTTCGATCATGTTTTTGACATAGTTAATAGTTGTAAATTTTCAGCTAAACGAACGAAATAAGAACTTGTCATTTGATGCTATCTTGAACTGGAAATGGAAATGTTAACCTAGTTACATTTCCAAACAGCTATTGCTTGTATTAGGTAACCACGACCCATATTTGTACATGAGCCTTAATATTTTATTCATAATAACTTCAATAGCATTAATGGAGGAGTCATACTTAACATTAACTTTTATTTTTTTATATGTTAGCTATATCATTAAGTAGCATTTATTCTATCGATCAAGAACTAAAATTGTTGAAAAACTGTTGCTTTATTATAGTTTGGAATAGAAATATTCTCTCACAACTACTTAGAAATATAGAGAAGTAAAAATCGGCATATCCGTTTACAATCGATAATATCCATTATGGGTTGACTGGAAGAGATCTCTCTTAGAGATAAGTTCGCCCTTGCCTACTTCCTTTATTATAATGAGTTGTATAATTACTTAGTGCAATAAAGAATATATATATCTGACACTAAACCCAATCTTAATACATTTTTCACCCTTAATAAAATAAAAAATCACGCTGCGACTCATATCATTAGAACAAAAGCTATAAATATAATATAAGAGTTTTTCGATGTTAGTTACTTGTGTAAAATATAATAATTATAAACTGACGGGAAAAGATCCGCCGAGATACACATCGTGGACGGGCGCTCCCAACATGGCAGGTAGCCTTTCGAGTCGCCGTTCCGTTCCCGGCGTGAACACTGAGTCACCGCTACTGCCTCCTGACGCGGTACCTTCATCTACAGCTGGTCGGCTGCTGCCATTCTAGAAACAAGAAAAAAAATTAGTTGTCTGTAAAGTTGGTTTACGGACGATAGTTTAACGTGACAACTTCATAACAAAACATCTCCTCGGACGCATAGGCCAATCGAGTGGAAGAGAGATAGATAACGTAACGGGACAATGAGTGTAACGATACAATGACCGTAACGCACAATGAGCCTAACGCTACAATGAGTCATCCTTTTTCGTGCATGCAGCCGGCGTTCATCGATTTATTAGACGTTGTCACGTCAAAAAGATAGGGAGTGAAATCGTGTGCAACAGTGACGCTGACCCTACGAGACTGCTGACCATCTCTTGCGAGAAAGAGATAAATATATTTTTAAACATCACGGTAATTGTTCTTATACAGTAAACGCCAGTCACGTATCAGAACTCATACACACACATTTTTCCTATTATATGTGAGTTCTTAGTGGAACGTACCCATTGTATGCACAATATTGAGAAATGTACGTAAAACACAACAGATAGATACTAGGTAGATAATATATCGATTTCATAAGAATTTATCTTGCCTGGATTCTGAAGGTGTTTGTTTAGAAATAAACATTACATCATAATTATTACGAATAACCATACTATCAATGATAGATTACACACTAATTATAAATCTTCATCTGAAATGTATAAACGAAACTTAAGTAGTTATACTCGTATGCATATTGACATCGGAATAAAACTGGTATAATAAGTCAAGTGTATGTACCTACGTATTTTGGTCTCTAGGTTAATTAGTTATTAGACATTCTGTTGCTACAGTGACTAGCGCGATAAGGAACATCAACAATCAACAAGTTGACAGTTTATCCTTTGTGAATAAAGGATGATTTGACAGAACAAATATATAATTATATATACACACATATTCTATATATATAAAAGAGATTTCCACCCATTGACTCATCACGATATCTCTGAAACCATAAGGCGTAGAGACTTGAAATTTGGTAGGCATATTCCTTTCGCCGAGTAGAGGTCAGCTAAGAACGGATTTTACGAAATTCTATTCACAAGAGGGGGTTACGGGGGTTAATAACATATATATCAGAGCAACGTTTGCGGGGTCAGCTAGTATATATATAAACTAGCTGACCCCGCAAACGTTGTTTTGCCATATATGTTATTAACCCCCGCAACCCCCTCTTGTGGGTGGAATTTCGTAAAATCCGTTCTTAGCTGACCTCTACTCGGCGAAAGGAATATGCCTACCAAATTTCAAGTCTCTACGCCTTATGGTTCCAGAGATATCGTGATGAGTCAATGGGTGGAAATCTCTTTTATATATATAGATTATTGTGTTCACTGATTTAACGCTGGAAGACAAGATGGTGACACCATAGATATATGTATATATATAACATAACATAACATAACAATACACTTTATTGTACACCAAAACAGAAATAATACATATCAGATTTTTTACAAAATATCATAAGGTACAAAGGGCGGCCTTATCGCTGAAAAGCGATCTCTTCCAGGCAACCTGGGGCAGAGGAGATGGTATTGTGTCGGTGTAGGTGTACAAATTGTGACATAAACTTATAAATATATTTACTTAAACACATATACACATAAATACATACATACATACATACATATAAACATACATAGACAGATACATACATACATACATACATACATACCTATATATATTTTTATTCACGTTGAGTATCAAGAAAATGCTTCCTGACAGCATTTTTAAAAGTAGAAAGCGATTGTACACGTCTAATATTCAAGGGTAAAGAATTCCAAAGTCGAGAAGCTTGATATATATATATATATATATATATATATATATATATATATATATATATATATAAGAGAATGTGAGAATGAGAAAACAAATCTGTAAATTACGATAATAATATATTTAGAGTGATAAACTATCACAGAAACGTTAATGCATATAGTTATTTCTTATCCTACCCATATAACATTCTTTATTTAAAAAAAAAATATCTGTTTAAGGTGGTATCTTCAGAAATCACTCCTTTTGCGTTAAGATCGCGCATACAATATTTAAAAAAAAAAATATTTAAATGACGTAACTGTGAAACCTATAAATTTGTACCGATTTGTGATTATAAATATAAATACATAGTACTCCATAATATAGGACAATCAATATTATCTATACAAATAAATAAAATTGCAGTGTCAGTCTCAGTACACTGTACATACCTAAACCAAAATAACATTTTTTACAATTTTTGTCTGTCTGTCTGCTTATTCCGGCTAATCTTTGAAACTTTCACTGGCAGATAGCTGATGTAATAAGGTGTAACCTAGGCTACTTTCATTTTGTTTTTTGTTTTTTTTTATAACTCTACAAACTGAACAATCTGAACTGAACTTTTTTGTTAAATTCCACGCGGACGAAGTCGCGGGCACAGCAGCTAGTAAAAAGTGTAGATATAATACATAGTACATATAGTATATCCTAAACACGTGACGAACAATATTTCAAAGAATACAGTATAGTATACCTTGGGTATGAACAAAGAGAGCTTCTGGCCGTAGGCGCGCAGGCGCGGGTTGTACGCGCGCAGGCCGTTCTGTTCGCGAGCGGTCGACACTCGCTCGCTCGACGCCTCCACGCTCTCCGACTCCGAGTTGTGGCGACTTTGATATTCTGTACCGACAATTGTTACTTATTCTAATATTATTTTCTTAGAATTAAAAGCTGAATAATGATTATTATATATATATGTTTGCTTAACTAAGTCTGATTTTTATTACTTATTCTGGATTAATTTTCCCAGACGAATCGAAAATTCCAATTTTAAAATTGTTGTGGAAGCTTGTAAAATTTCAAAAAGTAAAGTAATGAAATTAATCTTGCAGTAAATTGTCTAATTTAATTAAATAATGCATATTAAAGCCAATACAAGTCAAAAAGAAATATCTTAGAATTCTTAGATAGATGATAGGCCAATAGTTAAAACTTAAAACAAACATAAAAAATAAACAAAACATGTTGATTGTAATGCAAAACAAAAACACAGTCACACCGAAAATAAAATAATTCGTAGAATGAAACTGATCATTTCCTTCAGGCGAAGAATGATAAGATAAGTAAGCAATGTTTACAGCTCTCGTGTTGAATTGCAGTTTAAATTTTATCAGCGAGGGAAATACAAATAACGAAATGTAACTGCGAACTGTAATGAATGAATGAAATGAATACACGGTGAAGACAGCCATAAGCGTACCGTTACACTTTCTTGACATCGCCAAAACTCTAAATTATTCAAGGAACGTGACTTGACAGAGTGCAAGGTTACATGCACACTATATTATTTATAGTCACATTCCCGGCACATCTATTATTTAATATTTCGTTTCGATTTCAAGGGCGCATTTCTAATCAATCGATATACGTTATCTAGTACGTATTGGTTGTATAATTGCAAAGTTTAATGACCGATACAGATATTCGACAACGTGGTATTTAATGAGTTGTTTTTACGTGTCAATTAGCAGTCCATTAATAGAATTTATATTATTACATAGTATATAATTGTGTTTGTTAACAAACGAAAAAAAACCGACTTCAATTGCATCGGCAAGTAATAAATAATAAATTAATTAACAAACGCACTAGTCGGCACTACGATTTTCGAGGGTTTCCCTCGATTTCACTGGGATCCCATCATCAGATCCTGGTTTCCTTATCATGGTACCTAAGCTGGGATATCCTCTTTCCAACAAAAAAAGAATTATCAAAATCGGTTCATAAACGATGAAGTTATCCCCCAACATACATTAAAAAAAACATATATAGGGTCGAATTGAGTAACCTCCTCCTTTTTTGAAGTCGGTTAAAAAACAAAAACGCTTCCCGCTGTCTGTATGCTTAGATCTTTAAAACTACGCAGCGGATTTTGATACGGTTTTCTTAGTAAGTAGTGATTCCAGGGGAAGGTTTATATGTAAGTACTAGCTGACCCCGCAAAAGTTTTTTTGCCATATATGTTATTAACCCCTATATACCCCCGATATTTCGTAAAATCCGTTCTTAGCTGACCTCTACTCGATATAGAGTAGTGTTACGTGCGCTGCGTAAACTGTCCGTCAGATTAATATCTCTCTGTAAACAGAAGTTTGTAGTCTACATGCGCTATCAAAATCTGACGCGCTCGAGATTTTTTTTCTCTTTTTTTTACAATTTTGATAATCCGTACACGCTCCTCCCACCACTAAAATAGCATCATATGAAGTTTTTTTTCTTTTTAGCATCTAATCATCACGATCCAATAGGTCTTCAAAAGGAGGGAGTGACAACACATTTAACATTCTGGGCTCCCCTGTTATTAGGAGGTTATGTAAAATCGAACGATACGATGCTTCATTACGCCGCGCGCCTGTGCATGTCGTCCGAGTTGCACCGTAATAAATTAAAAAAATATATATATTAATTTAAAACTTTGTTATTCAAATGAAAGCGAGTAAACCCGCGGGACACAGCTAGTTTAGTCATACGATGATTCGAGTTAGTAACGGTACGCTTTGTAAGGCTCCAAGTAAATCTGAAAGCATGTCGTGCGTGCAACACGCACCGGGGGACAAGCCAGACGAGGTGATCAAATCGCGCAGCGAACGAAACGCGCGACGCACGCGCGCCGCCACGCTCGAGCCCGACGGCGTCCGCGGCGAGTGCAAACCTTTAACAAATGTCGACTTGACCCGACTGCAGCACCTTATGCCTTACGACATGTCACGCTCACTATTAAATATTTCTTAATAGGAGTATTTAAACAGGCTATTAAAACAATAACAATGCCTAATTACATATTGTACTAAACAATTGTGTATATTAGTGAGGCATTTAAAAACCCTTACTATAACCAAATTACTGAATCTCATCCGCTCCTGAAATACACATTGAAACTTGATATTTTAAATGTCTCACCCGCATCAGCAGCTAGCTCCGCGACGGCAGCACAAAAGGTCTCAAAGTCAACTGTATCTACGTTCGGTGGTAAACACCGTTCAGCGAGCTCGCGCGGCGCCTGCGTTGCATCTTTGAGTGCATCGATTGCTCGTGCGCGCGGTAGCCGAGCGTTTCTGCCGCCCGCTGCGTCGTAAACGCGTTTCAGTCGCAGAATCGTGTGACCCAACGAGTGACGCGGGTGCGTACGCGCGCCTCGGAGAACGGCGCGGGCGCATCGTAACGCCGACGGTATGTCCGTGAAGGCCGGTAGCCCTCGTCGCTCCACTGCTTCTTGTAATGTCGCTCGAGCTCGCGATAACTCAACGTATTCTCTGAAATAAACGGGATTAAGTTATGATTTTTTAAATATTTAATTTAATCAATTTTGATTAATTTATGACAGAGCGTCGTGGCATATAATCGTACTTTATCTAACGTTTATTGCATGATATCTGTCTACAGTTTCAGACTTTTTTATTTATTTATTTTTGGCAGGAAGTTCCTTATCACGCATTACCTACACGAACTGAGCGAGATCGAAAAAAAGCGTAACTAGACTTTTTCTCGACACTTCTTGCTATAGTATAAAACTAGCTGTTGCCCTTGGCTTCGCTTGCGTAGAAATTGATTATATTTACTAAGTGGTGCTAAAGTAGTACCTAATTGTTATACTACAGTAACTTAGAGCCTCTTTGAATACCACATTAATAATTCGACTTTCGTGCGCTAGAACTACCAGAATGCTCGCAGATTTCAACTTCGATCAGGCTTTATAAAGCAGTTATACGAGAAACAGTCTCCCATTAGATCTTCATCCATTTTTAGGTAATTTCAGTGATCTGAACTATTTTATTATCTAGAATTTACGCAAAAGCTGGAATATTAATTTATTTAATATGTAATCAAAACCCTAAAAAACCATAGTGAGGGTCTATGGACCCCCGGTCGAAACAAAGTTCCGTTCGCTTTTTGGGAGACGTTTGCCGTACGGTCATAATTTACGAGTATATTATAAAACATCAAGTCAATAGAGTTAAATTGAAAAATTTCTAGTAAAATATGTTTATTTAAAATTAATGACTTAATGAAAAGAGTACATAATTATATAAAGTGGATATGTAAAAACATAATGTTGTACATGGAATAAATACATACAATTTAAAAAAAGCAATGATAAATTAAACACTGAATGATGCAGGATATTTAAGACGCCTGCAACATAGAAATATCTCAAACGTGTTGCCAACCCTACGCCCAATACCCCCAGGAGCTCTGGCGACCTTACTCACCACAGGAACACAACACTGCTTGATTGATTGAGCTGTATTGTTTTGCTGTGATCTTCTGTAAGGTCGAGGTACTTCACCAGTCGGGCTGCTCTAGATTTTGAGCAGAATATTTCCTGCTATGCCCTACCCCTCAGTTATTTATATATTTTGAGACTATCAGTTGTCTAAATGGCAAATGGATCCGCTACAAAACTAGGTAATATGTCCAACTAACTGGTCAGAAATGGTCTCGCGGCCGATGGTCTGTCGGCGCGCGTAGGGGCGCAGCACGAGCAGCAGGTCGCGCGGCGCGGCGGCCAGGTGCGCGGCCTCCACGCTGGCGGCGACGGCGCGCGTCTCGCTGTCCAGCACAAACAGCAACGCCCGCGCCTCGGCCTTCGCGCGGTGCTCTACTTCTATTAACTCCGTCGACCAGTCGTCTACTTGCTAAATCGTAAAAGCGGACTAGTGAAATTTCATCAAGCCGTTTAATTTATGTTACACATAACCGATTAATTTTTATTTTAAACAAACATATTTTATATTACTATATTTAACAGAAAATAGAACTAAATTAAATAGAAAAAAAAGTGTAACAGTTCCGACGCACGACTGGAGTTTACTCCTTCAGATCGACTGTCTAAATATGCACAAAAAAGGAAAAAGATTAATACCATATCAAATGGTAAATAAACGAATCAAATAACGCCATCTATCGGGATACAAAAACGTAACGAGGTCATTTAGAAGATATTCGTTTAGATTTTTTTTGAATTAGGACAGACATGGTAACGTAATTACGATTATAAACGGAAACAAGGATTAGAACAAAACACGTTTCTATTCTATTACGTTCTGTACGTCTACCATGAGTTTGCAGAGACGATACACGTTAGCGAGTGTAGTTTTCTATGCGGAAGAAAGATAAAGATATTAGTAACTAATACGCAATATAACGCATTTAAAACTATAAATCTTATCGAGTACTCGATAGACTCTCTAGTAAAATTTAGAAATACTCATAATAGGTATGGTATAGTTAAATATTCCATTTGCGTTTCTACGTTTACTACTGTAGATAGGTCATGTGCGCTCGTAACAAAAACTCATGGTAGACCTACTGTATCTTTTTCAGATACAGTTACAACGTAAAAGGAATGTTGAACATCAAAAACTTTTTATCTCTAATAATTGAAATATTTAAAAGAAACGTGTTGTGTGATTGACAGTTTTATTCAATGAGATCACGTTCATAAGTTTTAAACGCTCAAACTACACGCATTATCGCTTTTGACATTGTTTTCAAAATCTCTATAAAAGGCTTTTCTAAGAAGACATTACTTTACCATAACTGAAATTATTACAAAACTTCAAATTATTAATTAGACAATTTATGATAAAATTATGCTCACGACTTGTCACTATAATGTTAATAACATAAATACGATAATATTCTAAGTTTACGTTGAAAATACCAATATTATACGTATATTTGCCAATATAAAAATAAGTAATCCAACATTTGGTTGAGATGACAAACGATTGTTACATCGTCATCGAACAGTCGTCGCCGAATCGTTAACAAACAAACGAATTAGTAAATTTAATGAACAGGTAAGCTTCAACCAACACCGCCAGTTAAATGAAACTAAGCAATAGTTAATTTGAATTAGATATTTATTGATTTGCGCTTAAGAGTGGCCAGTTTCATTTAACCAATTGACCAGTTTTATAATAATAAAAAAAACTTAAAGAAAACTTTAACTTAAAGGAAAATATAAATAGAATTTTACTCATATTAAACAAATAACGTAAGTATTAAAAAACTGTAAGACACGTGCAACAGCCGAACCATTATTTAAAAATTATATTAACCATATCCACGGGCTCTTAGTTGCCCATGCCATTTGTACTGCATAAAATATTTGATTAATTGTCGGGATGCGTTTTTTTACAATAGTAAAGTTAATTCAGACCAGCAGTTTCAAAACTGTCTAGAATTGCTAGGATGGTCCTGTCACTGACAGCTTGTTGCTGTATTAAATATACTCCTCTCCTCCTTCTCCTACATGGGGAAAGAGGCCTATGCCTAACAGTGGGATATTACAGGCTGAATCGTAATCGTAAATATATACTAGTGGTCACCCAGTGGTCGAAATTCGACCATAATTAAAATTTTAAATTAAAAAAAATACTTAATGAAAATAAAGAACCTCTTAAATTTTTCAATTTGATTGCAGACTTTGACAATCAATCAACAAAAGATTATAATATTCGTGTGTGTGTGTCAAATACATGGTAGTATGTGTAATTTTTTTATATATATATTTTTATGCATAATTTAAAAAAAAATATTAGCATTCTGCACTTTCTCTATATATAAACTATAAGTGTACGATATTTCATATTCCTCCGTCCGCACAATTTTAGTAAAAAATTTTTGTTCAAAACCCCTTTTCCCCCTTTTTTGTTCAAAGTTTTTGCTTTACGTATTAATATATAGATTAAATCTCTATACATAAAAATCAATTGCTGTTCGTTAGTCTCGCTAAAACTCGAGAATGGCTGGGCCAATTTAGCTAATTTTCATCTTGAAATGTTTGTGGAAGTTCAGGGAAAGTTTAAACGGTGAGAAACATAAATAATATGTAACAGAAAATACTAAAAACGACGATTTAATTTTTCAATACAAAATGTTCCTAGCGGGGAAATTTAATGTCTTTTGTCAAAAACGTTGTCAATTGGTTGTCAAATATTTATAGGTGCGTTCAGAAAGTGTTTTGTGTATATTTTTCACAAATATACGTAGGTGATACGAAGTTCACCGGGCCATCTAGTATATAATAAAAATGTTTCTTACAGCTGAGCCGTTTAGAATTAAGATAGTTTTTCATGCTTATGTTAAAAATAGATCACTTAAGTCTGTATGCTACGTTTATACTTTATAGTGGGTATATTCATTGTAGTTTGAGTCTCAAACAAAAAACTTTGAACAGTAAAATATAGTATGAGTTAATTTTTATGCATCATTATAAATTTATAAGATCACATATTATAAGAATGAAATTAAGAATGAAATTTATGAATTTTATATACAATTACATCGCTCGCTATAGGCGATAATGCCGCCTTTGCATACTTATTTTTTTATATTTTATTTTTATGTAACTATGTTGACAAACAAGCGTACGGCTCACCTGATGGTAAGACCGTAGCCTATAGACGCCTGCAACACCAGAAGCATCGCAAGCGCGTTGCCGACCCTATCCCCAATCTCCCCCAGGAGCTCTGGTCACCTTACTCACCAACAGGAACACAATACAGCTTAAAAACAGTATTATTTAGCTGTGGTCTTCTGTAAGGTCGAGGTACTACCCCAGTCGGGCTGCTCCATATTTTGAGCAGGAAATTTCCTGCTGTGCCCTACCTCAGTTTCGTTTGTAATGGTTCTAAATTGTATCTTCTTTTTACATGTGCAATAAAGATAAATAAACAAAAATTAAAGTCATAACTTTATTTTTATATAATACGTAGTTAGCGAGACAATTCAGTGACAAGTGACAACAGAATTATTTTAATTTATGCGCTTTCTCCGTGTCAGGTTTTGCGTATCAGGCTATATTTTGACATTTAGTTTAATTTAAGCTCTTTATAATAAAACTTATGGAAATCAGTCACAGAACGTGGTCCATGTTTATAAATATTCAAAATTAACAACAATCATCACAATATAGAGCAAGTGTAAAAATGTAGCCGAGCTAATGGATAATTAATTATACTTACTGTAATATTATCGAAACAATAAAAGGACAAATATATAGTTAAAATTTCAAAGACAACAAACAGTTTGTCAAAATATGTCTGTGATGTATCTAGAAACTAATGAATCGAAACATTAATTTTTACTTTTGACATCAAAGAAGAACAAAATAAAGATAATGTTTTAACGAGTAGTTTTATATTAAAACATTTGACATTTATATTGTTACGAGTACACAAAAAAAGGAGCTTGCGCCATCTAGCGGGGAGCGAAGGAGCCACGTTGTGTGCTGTACAAACCACTTTGTTACAAAGACAACGTGAAACATCCACTCAATACTAGATGGCGCTAGAGGACATATAGGTGAATGAACTCAGGATCGAGTACACGCACGAACGTTCTAGAACTGTCTGGGTGTAGGCTCGGCCCGGTATAAAAAGGCCGATTGAGGCCGAGCGGAGCCAGTTCAGTTTGAGCTAACGACGAAGCGACTTCGAAGTGAATACTAGTGATCAAGAAGTGATACCAGCGGAAACCTACGACATTGGCTACGACCTCGGACATTGTTAGTGTTTAGTGAAGTGTACCTAGTGATAAGTGAGTGTACCTAGTGCTTAGTGCTTGTACTCAGTGCGTAGTATTTGTACCTAGTGCTTGTGTTGGACCTAGTGCTAGTGAATAAAGTCTCTAAAAGAGTCAGCAGGTCTTTCTCTCCAAATCGTTCGAACCCTAACACGTAACAACTGGTGTCAGAAGTGGGATTTGGAGATGCCATTGACTCCGAGAGAGAACCCCAAGGAGGGGGTCAGGACAAGGGGACAACGAGCTGTGGAGGCCACTGGGGGCCAAGCTCCGCCCACTGTGGGCCAAGCCCCGCCCACTGGCCCCGCCTACCAGGCCACGCCCACTGGCCACGCCCCTCAGGCCCCGCCCACTTTGGCTCAAGCCCCGCCCACTGGCTCCACCCACCTTGCCACGCCCACCGGACAGGCCACGCCCATCAGCGGCACCGTAGCTACAGACCCTCAAGTGGCACTTCAATTAGGAAGTTTGATTGAATTAATAGAACGCAAGTTCGAGTCGCAAGAACGCAAGTTCAGCGCTTTGCAAGAATCACAAGAGCAACAAAAAAACCTCCAAGAAAAAGCGCTTTTGGCTATAAAAGACGTTAGTGACACGGTGGGTAAGCTTCGAAAAGATTTCGACGAAGTGCAAGAACGAGTTACCGGGTTAGGATTGGATGTCGAAAATGTGAAAACCGTCCTTGCTGAACTACAGAATAGAGTACTGCGCCTTGAAACCACGGGAGTTGCGATGTCTAGTGGAACTACCGGAGTGGCGCAAGGACCAAGAGTGAAAGTGCCGCCATACGACGGCACTACTTCGTGGAACGCTTATCGTCAGCAATTCCAGACTGTTGCTACTGCCAACGGATGGACGGAAGAACAATGCCTGACCGCTCTCACTGTTGCGCTCAGAGGGCAAGCTTTGTCTGTTTTGGAAGCACTGCCACATACAGGACATGGGTTCCAAGACCTGATAGAGGCAATTGAATCCAGATACGGAGAGCGACACCTGGAGCACGTGTTCCGTGCCCAACTGCGTGACAGAGTCCAACGCTCAGGAGAAGGACTACAACAATGGGCGTTGGAAATTGAAAAACTTGTCAGAAAGGCACACCCAGGAGCCGACACCAAGACGATAGACACAAATATTGTTCAAGCATTTGTCGACGGAATCAAAGACCTGGAGGTCAGAGCCGCAGTGAGGCTTCGTCACCATGCCTCGCTAAAGGAAGCATTGGCGCATGCTTTGGAGGTCGAGGCTGTTCGGCATGACATAAGGCAGACCCATGAGATCCGTGAGGTCTCTGAGGTAGTCAAGGTGGTTAAGGCTCCTACGAAGAGAAGTTATGGAGTCATGTGCTACAAGTGTGGCGAGAGGGGCCATCTTCAGCTTAACTGCCCGCAGAAGGAGGTTAAGGCTCCTACGAAGAAACGTTCTGGAGCCATGTGCTACAAGTGCGGCGAGAGGGGCCATCTTCAGCTCAACTGCCCGCAGAAGGAGGTTAAGGCTCCTACGAAGAAACGTTCTGGAGTCATGTGCTACAAGTGCGGCGAGAGGGGCCATCTTCAGCTCAACTGCCCGCAGAAGGAGGTTAGGGCTCCTACGAAGAAACGTTCTGGAGTCATGTGCTACAAGTGCGGCGAGAGGGGTCATCTTCAGCTCAATTGCCCGCAGAGGAAGACCCAGAGGGCAAGGATGAAAAGGATCGAGGAACAAATAGAGGAGCTGAAAAAGCAAAGGGTTTCGTTCCCTGCCCGGGATCAAGGGAAACGAATAAAAGCTAGAACTCGTCTCTTAGTTCTGACTGAGGTTTCTGAGGAGGTTTTTGAGGAGTTCTGACTAACTGAGGTAGGGCACAGCAGGAAATTTCCTGCTCAAAATATGGAGCAGCCCGACTGGGGTAGTACCTCGACCTTACAGAAGACCACAGCTAAATAATACTGTTTTCAAGCAGTATTGTGTTCCTGTTGGTGAGTAAGGTGACCAGAGCTCTTGGGGGGGATTGGGGATAGGGTCGGCAACGCGCTTGCGATGCTTCTGGTGTTGCAGGCGTCTATAGGCTACGGTCTTACCATCAGGTGAGCCGTATGCTTGTTTGCCGGACTCGTAACATAAAAAAAAAAAAAAAAAAAAAAAAAAAAAAGGAGCCCTAACCTCCTTCTGCGGGCAGTTGAGCTGAAGATGGCCCCTCTCGCCGCACTTGTAGCACATGACTCCAGAACGTTTCTTCGTAGGAGCCTTAACCTCCTTCTGCGGGCAGTTGAGCTGAAGATGGCCCCTCTCGCCGCACTTGTAGCACATGGCTCCAGAACGTTTCTTCGTAGGAGCCTTAACCTCCTTCTGCGGGCAGTTAAGCTGAAGATGGCCCCTCTCGCCACACTTGTAGCACATGACTCCATAACTTCTCTTCGTAGGAGCCTTAACCACCTTGACTACCTCAGAGACCTCACGGATCTCATGGGTCTGCCTTATGTCATGCCGAACAGCCTCGACCTCCAAAGCATGCGCCAATGCTTCCTTTAGCGAGGCATGGTGACGAAGCCTCACTGCGGCTCTGACCTCCAGGTCTTTGATTCCGTTACAGGAAATGGCCCAGCTACGTCAACTGCAATTCGTTCCCACGGTGCACCGACGTTATACAGCCGCAGCTTCCCACGGCTCCTGGTCTGTGGTCCTTTTACAGCAGCGCAAGTAGTACATTTGCGGCACCAATCCTGTACATCATCTCGACAATGCAACCAGTAGAATCGTTCTCGCACTTTTGTTAACGTCCTCTTGACACCTAGATGACCTCCTGATACGCCATCATGTACTTCACGGAGAACATCTGGTACTCTCGCTCTTGGGACGTTCCACGAAGTAGTGCCGTCGTATGGCGGCACTTTCACTCTTGGTCCTTGCGATGTCTAGTGGAACTACCGGAGTGGCGCAAGGACCAAGAGTGAAAGTGCCGCCATACGACGGCACTACTTCGTGGAACGCTTATCGTCAGCAATTCCAGACTGTTGCTACTGCCAACGGATGGACGGAAGAACAATGCCTGACCGCTCTCACTGTTGCGCTCAGAGGGCAAGCTTTGTCTGTTTTGGAAGCACTGCCACATACAGGACATGGGTTCCAAGACCTGATAGAGGCAATTGAATCCAGATACGGAGAGCGACACCTGGAGCACGTGTTCCGTGCCCAACTGCGTGACAGAGTCCAACGCTCAGGAGAAGGACTACAACAATGGGCGTTGGAAATTGAAAAACTTGTCAGAAAGGCACACCCAGGAGCCGACACCAAGACGATAGACACAAATATTGTTCAAGCATTTGTCGACGGAATCAAAGACCTGGAGGTCAGAGCCGCAGTGAGGCTTCGTCACCATGCCTCGCTAAAGGAAGCATTGGCGCATGCTTTGGAGGTCGAGGCTGTTCGGCATGACATAAGGCAGACCCATGAGATCCGTGAGGTCTCTGAGGTAGTCAAGGTGGTTAAGGCTCCTACGAAGAGAAGTTATGGAGTCATGTGCTACAAGTGTGGCGAGAGGGGCCATCTTCAGCTTAACTGCCCGCAGAAGGAGGTTAAGGCTCCTACGAAGAAACGTTCTGGAGCCATGTGCTACAAGTGCGGCGAGAGGGGCCATCTTCAGCTCAACTGCCCGCAGAAGGAGGTTAAGGCTCCTACGAAGAAACGTTCTGGAGTCATGTGCTACAAGTGCGGCGAGAGGGGCCATCTTCAGCTCAACTGCCCGCAGAAGGAGGTTAGGGCTCCTACGAAGAAACGTTCTGGAGTCATGTGCTACAAGTGCGGCGAGAGGGGTCATCTTCAGCTCAATTGCCCGCAGAGGAAGACCCAGAGGGCAAGGATGAAAAGGATCGAGGAACAAATAGAGGAGCTGAAAAAGCAAAGGGTTTCGTTCCCTGCCCGGGATCAAGGGAAACGAATAAAAGCTAGAACTAAGAGACGAGTTCTGGCTGACGCGGTGGAAATCCTGAAAACTGTTATCCTCCAGGCATGCAGCGGGAATAGTCCTACGACACAAGGGACTATTAACGACCGGAAATTGAACACAAGCGGCTTCGAGGAAGGGTCACTGGTGTGGCTGCATAACCCAACCCGCCGGAAAGGGAAATCTCCAAAGTTGCAGACCAAGTGGGACGGTCCATACAAAGTGGTTACCCGAATGAATGATGTGACTTATAGAATTCAAAAGCAACCAAGAGGGACATTCAAAGTGGTACACATAGACCGTCTGGCGCGTTACCATGGCAGTAACAACGATGCTCGGGACGAGCATCTCTAAGAGGGGAGTAGTGTTACGAGTACACAAAAAAAGGAGCTTGCGCCATCTAGCGGGGAGCGAAGGAGCCACGTTGTGTGCTGTACAAACCACTTTGTTACAAAGACAACGTGAAACATCCACTCAATACTAGATGGCGCTAGAGGACATATAGGTGAATGAACTCAGGATCGAGTACACGCACGAACGTTCTAGAACTGTCTGGGTGTAGGCTCGGCCCGGTATAAAAAGGCCGATTGAGGCCGAGCGGAGCCAGTTCAGTTTGAGCTAACGACGAAGCGACTTCGAAGTGAATACTAGTGATCAAGAAGTGATACCAGCGGAAACCTGCGACATTGGCTACGACCTCGGACATTGTTAGTGTTTAGTGAAGTGTACCTAGTGATAAGTGAGTGTACCTAGTGCTTAGTGCTTGTACTCAGTGCGTAGTATTTGTACCTAGTGCTTGTGTTGGACCTAGTGCTAGTGAATAAAGTCTCTAAAAGAGTCAGCAGGTCTTTCTCTCCAAATCGTTCGAACCCTAACAAGTAACAATATTATACTAGCCCGCCCGCCCCGGCTTCGCACTGTTGCAAAAACTATCAGTGTTTCTCTACTATATTATGCACGTATTATAATACATATAAACCTTCCTCTGGAATCACTCTAATTTACTAAAGAAAACCACATCAAAATCCGTTGCGTAGTTTTAAAGATCTAAGCATACAGACAGCGAGAAGCGACTTTGTTTTATACTATGTAATGATATAATATCGTTTTTTTAGGGTTCCGTACCCAAAGGGTAAAAACGGGACCCTATTACTAAGACTTCGCTGTCCGTCTGTCCGTCCGTCCGTCCGTCCGTCCGTCCGTCCGTCCGTCTGTCACCAGGCTGTATCTCAAGAACGGCGATAGCTAGACAGTTGAAATTTTCACAAATTATGTATTTCTGTTGCCGCTATAACAACAAATACTAAAAACAAAATAAAATAAATATTTAAGGGGGGCTCCCATACAACAAACGTGATTATCTTGCCCTTTCTTGCTCGATATCAATAATGACAACAGGTAGGCACTTGAAATATTCACAAAATACTCAGTTGTATTTTTAATTCAATAATAAATAATAAAATTATAATAAAATTAATATTTAAGGGGGGCTCCCATACAAAAAACGTCATTTTTGCCTATTTTTGCTCTCATACAATAAAAGTGATTTTTAGCCGCTTTTTGCCCGTTATTAATCAATGTACGTACCTAGTCAATGGTACGGAACCCTTCGTGCACGAGTCCGACTCGCACTTGGCCGATTTTTTAGATTAAATAATAAAAAAATCTTACAAATTTGGCGATTATTTCAGTAGTTAGTTAGTCAAGGCGTACTTACAGGATTGAAATATGTGATGCCCATCTTCTTAAGCATAGGAATAGCGATGTCCGATCTCCATGTGGTCGGGTTGCAGGACCCTCCCAGGAACACCTCGCAAGGAGGTGGCGACGCCTCGCTGCCTGTGCAATGGTACTTTATTAAAAAAATATAACGCTTATTAAGTTAAACAGATTAAACTTATAAAGAAAACCTTAATAAAAATGAAAGTTTATTTTATAAGTACTAACTACTAACTACCTAACAATAAGTAAGGTGATAAAAAAATGTCAATTAATATTTGACTATAGGTACTCGTAAAAGTATAGCATACATAATTTTTTGTTTTAAGAAAAGAGCGCCATCATTTTTAATATTCTTTTAAAATAACACGAAACGACCTTATCCGAAGATTATCAACTTTTTATAAACATCTCCTTTTGCGGACCAGATTCTTGGGTCGGGTAAAGTGAGGTCAGCTACATTTACACTGACATCATCATTTCTAAACAAACTCTTTATGTGTTATTTAAAAATAATAATTAATTGTTATTTTATATTTTTAAAGCATCACATTTATAAACATTTACTGCATTTTAAAAATGTCAATATTAAGAAATAATTCGGTTATCTATACTAATATTATAAATAGGTAAAGTTTATAAATTTGTTTGTATATACGGGGTAATCTTCGCAAATACTGATCCGATCATGAAAATTCTTTCGCTAACAGAAAGCTATACTATTCAGGAGTGACAAGATAAAAGGAAAAAGATAAAAATTATCAAAATTTTCGACCGAGCAGGATTTGAACCTGCGCCCTCTGACGTGCCGTGTCAACAATTCAATCTAATCAAGCATTATTATTTGCCTTAGAAATTAATTGGTGATTTTAAAACATTTATATTTATCTGATTTGCTGAAAATAGTGAGAGTGCTGTGTGGCTACGGCATAGAATTTAGCCTCCCCCTCTCTTCCCGTGGGTGTCGTAAGAGGCGACTAAGGGATAACATAGTTTCACTACCACCTTGGAACTTAAAAAGCCGACCGATGGCGGGATAACCATCCAACTGCTGGCTTTGAAGTACACAGGCCGAAGACGGGCAGCAGCGTCTTCGGTGCGACAAAGCCAGCCCTGCGGTCACCAACCCGCCTGCCCAGCGTGGTGACTATGGGTAAAACACATGAGTTCACGCCATTATTGGCGCGAACTTGTGGAGGCCTATGTCCAGCAGTGGACTGCGATAGGCTGATATGATGATGATGATGATGATGATGATGAGTGAGAGTGTATTGAAACATATCAAATTTCACCGTACCCTTCTTATGTGAAATGGATTATAACGCCCAACGAAGTGGGCACGGGTCGGCTAGTATAAGATATACTCGTAGGTTGTTATCATGTACACCCAATGATATTAGAAAAGAAAAAAAGGTAGATAGGTTATACGCGCACCGCAAATGGCACGCCAAAACTATGCTAATTAGCAAACCTGAGCTTAGTCGTTGCGCTATCGTCGCGGCATATAGAAGGGCGTTGAAAGTATTTTGAATTTTGTTTTTGCAGCGAAAAATGCCGTCGTGTGTGATGAGATTCTGCACAAACTACACAAGTAAGGTTTCCAAAAGTCAAGGAATCACATTTCATTCGTAAATATTATTATCATACTATTTTCCTTAATTTATTTTGTATTTTTTTACAAATTCAACAATTACGTATTTTAAATAATTTGTCAGAAAAAATCGAGAGGGATAAAAATACCCAAATGCATGAGTTTGAAAGAGAGGTGAAATTGTCTCCGATCAAAGAATAATAAACAGATGTTCTCTTCTGAGTATCGTCAATTCAAATAGTGTGCATATTTCTTGTTTTAGGGAAGGATAAATTAACTATGTCATCATTCTATTAGTTTAATATACATAATATGTATATTAAACTAATAGAATGATGACATTACAACTAATATATTATATTAGTTCAATATATATATATATATATATATATATATATATATATATATATATATATTTTTTTTTAATTTTGACTGATTTTAATTTAATTTTAGTATTGATTGCTTTTAATTAATTTGAATTTTGACTTTAATTGTTATTTTAATTCAATTTGAAACTAGTAAATACTGGATTTTTATTTTTTTTTATTTTAATTTTAACTGAATTTTCAATTTTTCATTAATTTCATCATCATTAATTTCATCATCATTAATTTCATTCAATCATTCATTAATTCAAGTGTTTTCAGCGAATTGAATGATCATTTAATGACGCAACCACCAACTTTTAACCATCGTTCTTTTTCATCGTTTTTCTTCTAATAAAAGCTATTATAGAAAAATACGTTAATGTCCGTCTCCACTCTGAACACAAAAATAATCCTGACTTGAACAAAAAATCAAAAAGACAAAAAAGAAATAAATTAAATTTATTTGAAGGTCATTGATATTCGAGTATTTGTATTTTATTTTTATTATAATCTTTTCGGTTCAATAAAGGCTATTTTATTTTATTTTGTTTTTATTTTATAACTAGCTGAACCGGCGAACTTCGTACCGCCTAACAGTCGATTCCTTAATTTTTTATTTTTTTTAATACTTGCCGTAACCCGTCCACTAATACTTAAACATTATAGTATGGTATTAAAGTTCAAATTGACTTTGAAATATTATTACGAATCTTTTGTATGGGAGTATAGAAAATTGTTGTTTTTAGACTTTTTCAGACTTTTTTAAATTTTTCTCTCCGTAACAACCATCCTCGTACTTCAAGAAATATTATAAAAAAAGAATCAGCGAAATCGGTTCAGCCGATCTCGAGATTTGCGCTTAGCAACACATTCAGCGATTCATTTTTATATATATAGAGATAAACTAGTCAATTTTTTACTATCAATTCGATTCTTAATTTATTTTAATCCTTTTACATATTATGATATAAGAAATGTTGCATCAATTAGATTTTGTTGGACATTGTACATTGTCTAGTTTCAATTTACGATGAATAGAATGTACGCATATTACTAGTTGTTATCAAAAATTCAAATTTTCATATTGTAAGTAACACAGTACAAGGATATTTTTATTTTACTATGCAATTACTGTAGGCATAAATCGGCATTATCCGAAATGACTTATCTGTTTTATTTTTCTTTGCCGTTCCTAGCTGTCATACGTCCCGTCTCTTTTATGCTCGAAGTATTAGGCATGTATCCGTCCTTCTCCCACATACAACATTAGTTCTGTGCGGGACGACGTAGTGCAAAATACAAGCGTCTCTTTTTCTCACGCAACTATAGCCGAGATTATAGGCACACCTTCCTTCTTCCACATTCAATTTATTTTGTGTGAGGTTATAATACTACCTATGCGTTTTATGTGCGTGTGAGTCGTGCGGCGGTGATCCAACGTGCCATTTGTAAACATCGAAATTGATGTAAATAACCTATCTACCTCTTTTTTTTCTAACATCATTGTGTACACCTGATAGCGATCGTTACTCATAGTAGGGAATAATTATATCCGCCAATCCGCATTGGAGCAGCGTGGTGGATTAAGCTCTGATCCTTCTCCTACATGGGGAAAGAGGCCTATGCCCAGCAGTGGGATATTGCAGGCTGAAGCGTATATAAGATATATGGTATAATTATTTGTTTATACTGTACTGTACACCACAACTACACATTAAACACAATTCCATTATTACATTTCTTCCAGATATATCTACATATAATTATATGATACATACACTGGCTTAACTTTATTATAATGAAAAAACTGTTTCGGATTTTATCGCGGTTTATTAAATTTTTTAGAAGCCCGACGTTTCGGATACTTTGTAGATTATTAATTTTATACTACATTTTTTTTAATTCTAAATAAAAGTAATTTTATTATCAACATACTTCATGTTAAACCCCACAAAATAAACAATCTTTTACTAAATGTTTAGTCGTTTTACATGTAATTAGTTGGGAAAACTTATAAATTGTTATACTATTAAACGAGCAATTCTTGTATATATATATATATATATATATATATATATATATATATATACAGGATGTCCCACAAGTCAAGCCGGAAACTGGAGGTAGGGTAAGTAGTGACAGTTACCAGAAAAATATAAAAAAAAAAAATTTAGTCCTGTACTTTTCATGTTATACTTATAAGCCTTCAAAAAAAATCGCAAAAACTGACACCCTGTGACGAACTTTCAAGTACTGCGACTATAAGTAATACTTTAGTTTTCTTAGTTTTTTTTTTTAGAATTGTAATCCTGAATAGTTCTTTTGTAAATTATAAACTAAAATTTAATCATAACTGAGTCCATTTTAAATAAAATGTAACTTTGCACTCAAAATCATTACGTTAACCAACTTTAACTGATTGTACTGAAAAAAAAATGTACTACACTATTAATGGCAAGTTATTTAAAAAGTTGGCGCATTTAGTCTAGAATCCAAAATAGTATAATACTTACGAGATTTCTTTAAATTCAATAATACTTTTTTTACATCTCTCATGTTCGGTAAGTAGGTTCTTATTACCTCCAAATGGGGCTTGTAGGTGACTCATTACCCAACTAACATTTACGACGTTGAGTAGACGTTTTGGTGGCAACTTAATGTTATTTAGTATAATCGTATAAACGACATTAGGACGTTTACTCGACGGCATTAGGGCCCATTTTATTCGACTTAAGAGTGCGCATAATGCAAAATTACCATCTTCTATTTGTTTTGACATGAAAAGTTCCAGACCAAATCTTAAAATAAAAATATATGACAAACTACGTGATATTTGCAAGGGTTGACCTTTATCAAAAACATAAAATAAGGAAATTTCCTCGATAAAATATAATCACGAAGTAACCTCTAATTTTTATATTTTTTCTATTTATACTCGATATGGTTATGACCATTAAGACAAAAATTTGATAATTAATTACATTTAAATATTAGTAAAGGCTATGCTTAGGCATTTAATGTAATTACTTTTAGTTTCGGAATTATATACAAAATAACATATTTGTCGTTTTTTACATTCGTAATGCGCTCAAAACTATATCGTCTATCGCACTCTGACACGAGGCTTTGTGTATATTTTGTTTCATCGGGCGCGCGGGTGAAATCTGATTTTTTGCTCGCCTTATGCACGCTCTTAAGGCTCTAAGAGTTTCGTGTAACAGTCATATAAATACCTATATAGTCGCATAGTAGTCATATACACGTCGGCGATTTGACTACATGTCATGTAATGATAGCTGTCGCGGCGTGTTTTCGACTTCGTGTCGAGTAATGCACACAATATGACGTTTATCTAACGTATTCGTTGTATAGAGATGATGCTTAATATTAAACGAATTAATAATTTTTAATTAATTGAATTTGGCAGTGTTTTTGGCAGGTGAGTTAATATATTGTATTTTTTACTTTGTTGAGGTGATAAAACCATTTCATCAGTTACTTATAAACCATTGTGCAATTAAATTTACTGATTAATGTGAGGTAAGTTTGTAACAAATTTTTTATGCGCTTTTAAAATTTTAATGTTTTCATATATTTTTATTAATAATTTATTAAGTGACTGCGTTATATGACAACTATATAACTTCCCGACGCATATACTGCGTATTCATTGTAAATGTGTACGCCATGACAGTTGATTTAGGGAACAATAATAAAATAATAAAACGCCCAGCTAACTTATTTATAACTATTATTTCCATCATCAGCTCTACCCAGAAGAAATCAGCTCTTAGTACATATTTTAATATCCTAACTTAAAGTAAATGTGAAAGGGAGTTGGTTTGTTTGTTAATACAATTAATCTATGTTAAAAAAGTAAGTTTTTTTTTGTTACTTCACGTTTAAACTGCTGAACCAATTTAAATGATGTTTGGTATGGAAATTGTTTGAGACCCTGGGAAGGACATAGGTTTTTATTCCAATAATCATCACTAAAGTGAAGTTTGTATGAAATTGTGATTTATATTTTGTTTATTTTAGGAAAATACCAGTAGCGTCGAGTTAGTTGATCAAAATGCCAGTTTTGATATTACACCACATTCATCTCAAGTCGTTGGGGTTATTGAATTACCATATGATCAAGCCACTGAGACCACAGGCATACCAGGAATGAGTGCAGAAAAACTGGATAGTATAGCGCAAAAGCTCGACCTACTAATAAGCGTAGCATCAGCGAATGAAGTAAATATACAAGTGCTATTTGAGCATCAGCAAAATATTTTACAAAAACTTGCGTCATTGGACACCAAATTAGAAGAATTGGTGACACGTATTTCGGTACCAGTAACTGACATTAATCGACAGGGTAATAATGATAATAATTTCAAAATTATAAGCAACCTACAGGAACTCACTACTAGGAACGTTTAAATAACCTGCAAGCTGAAGAAAATATTATAAAGTTTCTTTCTTTCTGTAACTTGTTGGACGTAACGTTCTTGGGGATAAATAAAAAATTAAACAATTTTTACTACCTTTTTTATTACCTATTTCCTAAATGTATGAATTAGCGGAGCAAAATATATATTTGGGTTGCATGAAACACTAACCAATTTACACTTTATATCAGTAATATAATATATGGCTTCAGTTTTAGAAATTTCATTCTCATATATCATAAATATATTAAGATATGAAGATTTCATTGGCGTTTCATAAACATTCCTCGTTGCAAGTAGCAGAACGCAATTCAACAAGGTGGTTGCTGTTAGTCAAAAACCAATTATTTCCATTATCAGTTGAGAGGATAAAGGTTTCAAGTTGAATCACTGTCTTAAGTTTACTTCCATATTTGCTTAGAGCTTAGAGCTGTTGAACAATGGTAGTCCGTCAATATTCACATTAAGCGAAACGCATTTCGGTTTATCATTCAGGTTTTGTAAAATCGCCTTTAAGGATTCAATGAGACCATTATGCCAGTAACGACCATCATCGATAAGAGTTATTTGTATATCTTTCTTACTTTTTAAAAGAGTTCTTGGGTCTAAGGCGACTATGCAGGGTATTCTTTTGTTCAGATTTACATTTAATTGCTTAATGCAACTTTTGGAATATTAAACTCAATGGCCCACTTTTTATAATGGTCTCTGAAGTCATCATTTTTGGTTGAATTGTCTTCTTTATCAACATTATCTTCATTTTCGAAAGCTGAATAACTGTTTTCATCTTCAGATTATGAACAAGAGTCCTGAACTTCGGCAAATGAACTGCAGGGTATACTCGTAGTATTTTGGTGAAATTGATTGGTTAAATTTGCATTTACCTGTGATACGGAACCCTTCGCATTTTCCTCACTCACAGCTTGAGCTTGAGCTCTATTACTTTGTATGAAAGTACGTGTTTGAAGCGAATGATAGTTGTTTTTAACTTTTCTTTTGAATGCACCACTTCTTTTAATAATTTTCCACTTTTTTCTATCCATGTTGTACCAAACAGTAAATAAATTTAAATATGATATTTCAAAATGGTGGAAGTTGTTTACAAGGTTATTATAACCCTTTAATATGAGTATTAATGAAATAGCGGTCGTATTATCATTTTTGGGATACTTTAGATTGTATACAAGTTATACTAGTACACTTATTCGACTTATATATAAAGGTTACAAGTACTACGTGTAAACAATTACTATTCGTTTAGCAGATGTTTAAAAGGTAATTATATGACAAAATTAATAGTATTATGACATTTACACTACGAAAACGTTTACACGACGAAAAGTTGTATATGCAAGTCTTATATATGTCGTCATAGACGCTATTATATGACGATTGTAAAGAAATGTCGAAATAACGTCTATACAACAATACTATACGACAAAAAATGTATATCTCTATTTGGACACATAATGCACCATAACATGACATAGAGTTAAAAAAATTACTGTAATAGAACTGTAATAAGACTCAAAGTAATATAATTGTTTGATTATATGACAAAAATGTTTGTTGGGTAGCGCTCTAGGGTAATAATGTAGCTAGAAACGCCCTAGGGCGGTAAGTAATTTAAAAAAAAAACACTTCTTTCTTTCAGAAAGTTAATAGCAATAGATCAAGCAATACATCTAACCATCATATTGGCAATAGACATCATGCATTCAGCCCAATGACCAAAGAGGTAGCTTTGCTATTCAGCCTTGTTTTCGTGTGAGTATAATAGTCATCAATTTTAAATATCAAACGGCAAAGCTCAATTTCGATCTTGAAAAAAAAAAAATTGAAAATTGTTCTCGTTTCACTATAAATTTCAACAAATAAAATGTTTTATTCTTGTAATGCCGGTTTTTTTCTACTTACCAATCTACTCACAATCGAGATGTAAAGCAGAATAGTTAGCTCGGGCGTAAGCATCAATTGCACCCTCGAACTATAGGCGCCCTCGCTGCGCTCGTGCGCCTAAATATCTCGGGCTGCAATTGATGCCTTACAGCCCTCGGCTACTAATCTACTATTAAAAACCCATTGAAAGGTGATTCTATTAAACTAATTTGTAACGTTTAAGTAAGAGTGAGACTTATTGTTTTACTAAGTGTGAGACAGCCAGGCTTTATCGCGAGAGATACCTAAGTGTTGAGCGTCATCTGGATTACCGAGTTTTTGTAAATGTGAACCAGTCACTCTCAGAAGGTCGATTTCCTAACCAAGTGGTAAGTTAGGGTACACCGGCCATGCCCTACGAGGAGGAAGTTTTACAAGCAGTCTCAATAGACCCTAGTATCTCAGCACGTACAATTGAAGCAAGCACACACAAAAATCAGTTTCACCCATACCACGTGCAACGAGTACATAGTCTATTACCGTGTGATTACCCAGCTAGAGTGCAATTTTGTCGAACAATGTTGCGGAGGTACAGAGAAGATCGGCGATTCTTAGACAAGATAATATGGTCCGACGAATCAAGTAATCAACCTTGACCAACCAAAATACGGTTACATGAACTTGCATAACTTACACGAGTGGCACATGGTAACCCCAAATTTAATGCGAGAAGATAAATCCCAATACCGATTTAAAATAAACATGTGGACGGGAATTTTGAATAGGAGAATTATTGGACCCATCGAGTTGCCAGAGAACTTGAATGCCGAGGTTTGAACTTTTTACAGAACCGTTTACCAAATTTATTGGAAGACGTGCCACTAAGCATTTACGGCAACATGTGGTATCAGCATGATGGCTGCCAAGCACATTATGCTCACACTGTTCGAGAGTTGCTCAGGTGGATAGGGTGGTCTGGCACTATTTCATGGCATGGTTCACCCGACTTAAATCCAATAATTTTTTTACTAGGGATCCATTAAAGAAAAGCTTTATTCAAAACCGATTGAAAATGTAGCCGAGATGCGCCAAAAATCTTGGAACCCACTGAAGACGTCAAGTCTAAGGAATATTAACAGGTCATTTTTAAGAAGATGCAGAGCTTACATTGCCAATGAAGGCAAAATAAACTTTTTATTCAAACATTTGAATTTTATTTAAAACCCATTCTAAGAAAACGAAAACGGTATACGTTGCCTAAAACAATTATTTTCTTAATTAGGAAATAATCTAGATAGTAGGTATTATACCATTTTGGATTCTAAACTAAATGCGCCAACTTTTTAAATAACTTGCCGTTAGTAGCGTAGTACATTTTTTTTCAGTACAGTCAGTTAAAGTTGGATAACGTAATAATTTTGAGTGCATGATAGAGCAATAAAGTTACATTTTATTTAAAATGGACTCAGTTATGATTAAATTTTAGTTTGTAATTTACAAAAGAACTATTCAGGATTACCATTCTAAAAAACAAAACTAAGTAAAACTAAAGTATTATAGTCGCAGTACTTGAAAGTTCATCCCAGGGTGTCAGTTTTTGGGATTTTTTTTGAAGGCTTATAACATGAAAAGTACAGAACAAAAATTTTTTTTATATTTTTCTGGTAACTGTCACTACTTACCATACCTCCCGTTTTCCGCTTGACGTTGATTTTTGGGACATCCTGTATATACAATCTGAATCTCGGAATCGGCTCCAACGATTTTCGTGAAAATTACATAGTATACAGGAGATTTCGGGGGCGAAAAATTGATCTAGCTAGGATTCATTTTTAGAAAATGTCGTTTTATTCCTGTTTTTAGGCAATGAAAAAAATGGCTAAAATATCGTTAGAATAGGAAGGTTAATTTCGCGGTTGTCATTAAAGTCAGTAATAGCTCAGGTGAGAAATCAGACGGTCGAGATTAACCGAGAAAACCATGGTTCAAATCTCAGTCACCACTCACCAGATAAATTCTTTTTCTTTTTTTTTAAATTTCACTCGTGATTTTTTATTTAAATAAAAATAAAATATAAAAATACCGAGAAATAAAACAAAATAAGAAATAAATAAAATATCACTAAGTATTACATGTAGGTGGTACCGAGCAACAGATATATGTATACAGAATAGATTTTATCACGTGATCAAGTAGAAGCCCACGCTCTCAGATCTCCACGCTCAGAACAAACTATCGTGTCTAACGTAGTGGCTACGTCAATACTGTGAATAACACCATTTATAGTCGTAACATAAAAGAATACAGCGACAACTGAATCTCACGTGCGACACTTATTTTTAATTCAAGATAATCCATACTGACATTCATGCGAAGTGACGGTGACGGGTAATGTGCGAGCTGACCCCCTTCTCGGACGAATTTGATTGAAGCACGCAAAAGAACTACGGTTAATTGTCAACAATTGTACTGTGGTCGGACACGCAATGATGCTGGATTAGTTATTACGAAAGCTTTTAAAGTCGATGTTAAGTAACAACCGCTAAGAGATTTTTTCAAATAGATATATAAAATTGGAGTGTTTGTTTATAACATTAAAATAATCGCTTTTAACTAAACGCATATATAATATATGTATATACACGGTACGTAAGCCAAAATATTTTTTTTTTACAATTTTTATCTGTCTGTCTGTTTGTTCTGGCTAATCTGTGAAACGTCTGGAGCAATTTTGACGGGACTTTCACTTGTATTTTAGATTTTTTTTAATTCCACGCGGACGAAATCGCGGGCACAGCTAGTTATTTATAAAATATTTAAAATATTAGAGTATAATAACTGTAGGGAGATACGAAACATTATTATTTACCTGAGTACGAATATAGATAGCTATAAATATTACTGACTAATGTGATGATACACCTAATGTAGAAAGTGTTCCACACAGGTGAGCGGTCCGTTCAACTTGGCGCCCATGGGTAATGATTGATGAAAAAGCGTGGGTTGAAAACCGGTTAAAGAATTTTTGAAGTACATAAAGCAACACTTCCTGATTATTCGGATAAGTAGTCAACAGTAATATTAAAAATAAACAATAATTGATAATTCTAATATTATTATTACTGTCATTAGTAAAAATGTAATTTAGTTACATTCGACATTTATCTACAGTATTATTTTCTCGCATAGAATTATAATTCAAGCATTCGGACGAAACAGATGTTAATGTTGACATTTCGGTGCACAAAAAACGTGGCCAACACTGAATCCAATTCTGGATCAACATTCAATGCCAGTGACGAAAACGTAAACACTACGCGTAGTCAATAAACGCACTGAACATCCCTTCCCGTCCGCACATATATATGTTGAGAAAAACTTTGTAGTAAACGTATTTACGTCACTCAATGGGAGCGATACAAATATTAGTATTGGTTCACTTCATATAAGATAACTATAATTTTACATCTTGCGAATTCAGTAAATGTGGATTTATTTGTACCAATTTTTATTTAGACTAATAATAGGTTTTACGTAAGTCGGAAACACACAGGGCACTATCATGGTGGTAGGCGGCATGGCTGCGGTTGTTTCTTGACACTCGCGCCGTCGCGCGCTGTCCCGGCGTACGGTCGGCGGCCGACTGGCGTCGCGGCGGCCAGCTCTACGTCCGACTACTAGCCAATTCCGCATTTTAAAATATTCCGTTATTTCTACAACACTACAAAGACAACATAATTATCGTTACGATGATCCATCCCGTAGAGTAGTTATCATATTATTGACCAGTTTACGCTTAATTAGCCCCGTGCAAATTAATTTGTTACCGCGATCTCCACTTATATTTATGTACTTACTTTGAGTGTTCATTATATTATTATCGATGATATAGGAACATGACAGTGAATATTGATGTACAAAGATAATAATCTTAATCCTGTCAAGAAGTCGACGCCGCCGAGCGATTATAAAAAAGGTTACCGTCACCTAACGAAAATGTTATTAGTATTCAAAAAAGGTCTTATTGTTAGATTACAATCAGATTTTTGACGATTACATGAACGTGACGTAATAAAAATATATATTATATAGAAGAATCGATTCAGCCCGTAATATCCCAATGTTGGGCATAGGCCTCTTCCCCATGTAGGAGAAGGATCGGAGCTTAATCCACCACACTGCTCCAATGCGGGTAGGCGGATATATTTCCTACCATGAGTAACGATCGCTATCAGGTGTACATGATAACAACCGGGACAGACGGCTTAACGTGCTCTCCGAGGCATGGTGGGGAGACCCACAAGGACTGCACAAACACCCAGACCACAGCAAACATCTGTATGGCCAATACAAATGTCGTGTGCGGGGATCTAACTCGCCCGCGCAACAGCCAATCGCAATCCAGTGCTGTGACCGCTGCGCCAACGCGGCGTCTGACCGCCAGATATAGAAGAATATTTTTATTTATTTGAGATAGCAGAGCTATTTATGATTACTAGTGGTCGTGCAGTAGTGGGAATTCGACATTAATTAAAAATTTAATTAAGAAAAAAAAAAACGAAAAATTATTAAAATAAAGAACCTTTTTTACATTTTTAAATTTGACTACTATACAGACTAACAATGAACCAAAGTGTATATATGTATGCGAAAATGCGTGCGTGTGTCAAATACGTGGTTCTGTGTAATGTTTTTTTTATTGATTTAATGTATTTTTATGCATAATTAAAAAAAATATTAGCATTCTGCACTCCTTATCTCTATATAAACTATAAGTGTGCGAAATATGAAATTTCATACTCCTTCGTCCACGCAATTTTCGTAAAAAGGGATATAAAGTTTTTGCTTAACGTATTAATTTATTCGTAAAAAGGGATATAAAGTTTTTGCTTAACGTATTAATTTATAGATATAGAGTCAAGGGGGCAAAGTGCGCCATACTTTTTTCATAGTTGACTTTGGTGCAATATTTCTTGTGTTTAAGTTCACGAGTGATACTAAGTCATGGTACCATAAGGATCTGTGATGTTTTGCAACAACAACCAATGTCGTGTCATTAGAATCTGACAGCAAATTAATGAATTTTAGCATAAAATTTGAAAACAGTCTGACCAGGCTACTTTGCCGACAAATCGGGTAAGTGCGCCTTGTATTAATAAAACGTAATATTATAGCATTAGAATAAAAACAGCCTTATATTATTATAAGAAAACAAGCAACAAAACGAATGATATTTACTTTTTTTTCATAGCCACATTCTAGAAGAATCTATGTATTTAAAACCAAATTTCGGCTAAATGCGCCATACAATCTTAAGTCAGAGGCTATGAACCTTTTTTCCAAATATTGATAATCGAGTGTCAAGTATATTTTTTCTTTTATTTACGATGGGAATACCCCATGGTATTCCCATCGTAAATGGAACTACTTAAATATTTGGTATTATAAACGGACTGAAATAAGAAGTTAGTCATTGAAATTAGTTATTAAGTGTAATATTTATTTTCTCGCCTTAAAACAAAAATAGGAAACATGACATTTTTGAACAACATTACGATTTTCTTGAATTTTAACATTTCGTATTGCCTCCTCGTGCTTCCATTACTGCGTTTACCCAGTTTGGCATGCTGTACACCAAGTTTTTTGTACGATTTTGGGGAATATTCTCCCATTCCTCTGTGAGAGCAATTTTGAGCTCACGAAGCGTAATTGTTTTACGCATCTCCCTAGCTAGTCCCAAGCATGCTCGATCGGATTGACATCTGGGCTGCGTGCTGGCCACTCCATACGAGTAATGTTCATCTCTTGAAGGTAGTCACTCACAATCCAATCTGTATGAGGTCGGGCATTGTCATGCATAAAAATAGCATTCTCACCCAAATTGACCATAAATGGACCAACGTGTTCATTCAAGATTTCTTTTTCAAATTCATTTGCAAGATTTGACCCGACCATACAAACAAGCAAAGAAACATTGCAAGTTAAATAAAGACTTGTAACAAAGACACATTTTAAACAGTTTGTAACCTCTGGATTGCGGCGAAGTGCGCCATATAAGAAGTCAGTATGGCGCACTTCCCCAACTATATAAATTTTAAGTTAGAATATTTAACTGCAAAAAAATATATAAATTTTACTAGATAGGAGTGAGATATAGTCAGAAACTGAAAGAAAAATATTTAAATTGTGCATTTACCTCACTCGTGTATTGGTAAAAACTAGATTTCTTGAGATTTTCGAAGATGATCAACCCATAGTCATCTCTGCTCACCACTTTGAATATCAGTGAAAATAAAATGGCGCGTATCAGTATCTCAAACTCACATGACTAGAGCCATCTGTGACTTTCACCAAGAACTATGATTTAGTTTGTAGCATCGATATATAGTGTCACTACTAGTATCCAATCGGTAGTTTTCGAGATATTTGTGGTAGGTGCACTTGCCCGGTAGGCGCACTTTGCCACATTAACTCTAATTACATAGGTACCTTCATATATTTCTAAAATCTGAGGGACGAATGGAGTGGGTAACGCATGTACTCATATTATTTTAGAATCTTGTAATTTTTTTTTTTAAACGTAATAAATATTTTATTTTATGGATGTACCTTTACAGTAATCATAATTATTGGCATTTTTATTTTGATTGAATAAAAATAATCTCAAAGATAGAATAGCAATTTCGCACAAAAAATTTCATATGATTTTTTTTCAATATCTGTAACCTCGTAATTATTATTTGAATGAATTTATTTTGAAAATATTAGAATAAGTCGATCTGGTGGGCACGTATTATTTCCGCAATCTGTTTATAGTTGGTGCGGAAGAACCGGGAAGGCCACGCCTGCCGTTTATTTGACTTCGTAGACGTTTAAGATGCAGTAAATGCGGAACTAAGACCTTTATTAGTCCTATATTATAAACTTATAAAGGACTTATTAAAAAGCATTATTTTCATGCTCCTTAACCACTTTACTAAATATCAGAACGAAGTATCTAAAACCAATGTTAAAGGAACTAACATTTTAAATGAGACAATATCCAATCTATAAAATATAAATAAATAAAGCAGAAAAATATATTATTTACTTCCTATTTCGTGTACCTACTAAAAATACCGGAAAAGACTTTTATAAGAAAAATGTTTAAATTGTCACATTTACAACAAGGAAGCGATATAAATTATGTAAATAAAACATATACATATATATGTCAATGTGTCATCGCATTACGAGCCTGACCGCATCCTTACTATTTTTACAGTATTTTACAAATATTTACAAATTTTATATTTTATGGTGTTTACTGAATTTTTTTATCAGATACCTAAAAACTTATTGTTATAAACAGTTAAAACGTCTGCAAATAAATTTAGAAATTGCTATGTGAGAACTGAACATGAAGGTAAAATCATCAAAATGTATAATTCTTTTACGAGATTAATCATCGATTTTATCATAAGTTAGTTCAAATGATTCCGTGTAATGATGGTGAATATATGGGAATGCGGAAACTGAACTTAATGATCTTTTTATTGAGTCATACATCTGTCCAGTTTTCGGAAATCTATCTCACACTCATATCTACGCATTATTATCTTGACATTTAAAACATTGCGAAATTTAGTTAAACGTACTCAATTAATATACTAATTTTTTTTAATTTATTATTTAAACTCATGTTACATCAAAAATTACAAATAATGCACTCCAAAAATCTCAGGGATTTGTCCGGACTTCCGGAGTGTTGTTTGAAAACAGTTCATTTAGGCAATCAACTAACAATAACAGCAAAAAATTGTACTATTACTAGCTTCTGCGCGCGACTTCGTCGCACTGTGTGTACTCCGCTCCTATTGGTCTTAGCGTGATGACACATAGCCTATAGCCTTCCTCGATAAATGGGCTATCTTACACTGAAAGAATTTTTCAAATCGGCCCAGTAGTTCCAGAGATTACCGCGTTCAAACAAACAAACAAACAAACAAACAAACAAACAAACAACCAAACAAACAAACAAACTCTTCAGCTTTATATATTAGTATAGATATTTAACTATGCAGAGCAATTGTTTTATAAAATAACTAGCTTCTGCGCGCGACTTCGTCGGCGTGGACTCCGATCCTATTGGTCTTAGCGTGATGATATATAGCCTATAGCCTTCCTCGATAAATGGGCTATCTAACACTGAAAGAATTTTTCAAATCGGACCAGTAGATCCTGAGTTTAGCGCGTTCAAACAAACAAACAAACAATCAAACAAACTCTTCAGCTTTATTATATTAGTATAGACTATAGATACGTAAATATGTAAATATAATAATGATTATTTTGAGGTTTTTTTTAACATTAAAACACGTCAATTTAAAAATACAAAAAGAAGTAATAAAAACCAATTGCAGAAAACGTAGGTACATTTTATTATTATTAGAAAAGTAGATATCTACTCATCATGTCACTTTTACACTACATCGTTAAAAACTTATATATCTACTTGTACCATTTTTAGATTTGATTAAATTAATCTCAATCATGGAATCATGTTACGTTGTTTATATGTATAATCACAATTTTCTGTACCACGTCAAACAATACAATATGATAATAGAACATAAATTTTTTTATGGTTCTCGATGAGTTAAATGAAGCCATCATTATAAACGAAGATGAGCCACGAGATGACGCAAATCCACTGATCTTATAGTTTAAGTTCCGCGACTATACTATTCAGTTTATTTACAATACTAAATAACGAAACTAGGTTTACTATAAACTAGCTGTTCTCAACGGCTTTCACCCGTGTGGTGAAAGAATTTTTTAAATTGGTCTAGTAGTTTTCGAGTTTATTCATTACAAACATACACACAAGCATTTCTCCGACTTGATTTACGTTATACTATTATTTATCACTGAATTTTTTGTTCAATAACAATAAAATATAGACTATGTCACTGCTGAATAGTGTAGCTTTCTGTTAGTGAAAGAATTTTCATGATCGGATCAGTATTTGCGAAGATTACCCTCTACAAACAAACAAAGTTAGAAACTTTACCTCTTTATAATATTAGTATAGATACAAAGTTTTTTATTTTATTAATATGACATATTCAAAAAAGTTCCGCTTGAGTTTGGGTGTAATATTTTTATTTAAATATTAGTTACCTTAGGAACAGACGATCGTGTGTGAATGTTGTAAGATATTTATTCACCTAATGGTCATTGCAGAATTTTGCAGATCCTGATCCTGCGATATGTTTAGCACTTATGTGCGTCATTTGTGTCCCATTTAATTTCAAGCAATAAAACGGTGGAAGTTTTATATTAAATAATGTTAGTGCATTTACGCACTTAATTCCTTATGACAATTAAATAATATCTACTGAGCTCAAACCATCAATGTTTAAAAAGACAGATATGCACAGTTGAACTTTTAAACAAAAGCTTTTGAAAATTACGTGTTAGCCTGAATTTAAACTAGTAATTATTCGTTTAATATCCATATATTCTTGCTGGTGGGTCATCGCAGTTGTTACTTACTTTACCAAAGAAAAGCTATTACAATATTTCGACGGTGCCGTAGAATAACGTACTATCTGCAAAATAGTCGTTTTACAGTAGAGCCGTTCAAAGGTTTCAATTGTTATATTTCGGAAACGAAAAAACCTGGCGCTTTTATACTTTGGAAAAATTAACATTAAGCCTGTGATTATTTATCAGTATTATTAATTATTTTGAAACAGTTTTATTTAAAAAGATAGTAGGGTCGATGTTTATATATAACGTTTTATAATGGACTTGTTGCTGTCACATTTACACATGTTACGTTATTCACCGGAAGCTCTAAGGATCCAGATGCAAATGGAACGTTTTTTTACGAAACTTAAGCTAGTTATTTCGTCCTATATGCATATTCCAGATTTATTTTGAGCAGTCATTTTCATAAATAGCGTGTCATAAATAGTATTTTTTATTATTTTTCGTATGAAATCGATTAAAAATAAAACATTTTAAAAATAAAATCAGTCATTTATTATAAAAGTACCAAAATTATCAGTCCAAATTTCAAAAAAATAATTAAACATAAAAAAATATCTTCACTTCTTTAAATCAATCAACGTTTCTTAAATTCACATAAAATACTAAAATTATCAGTCTCCAACATCACATTTTGATCTTTCTTTGAATTAATTATAATTAGTACCGATTAACACCAGCAGCGACCAACGGCTATTACGGAGCACACTGAATACCCGCTGCTCCAAATACTATGTGGCTCCGAGCAGTTCCAACTGGAACTCCAAAACCGATTCGATTTGCTGTCGACGTGGACGAGATGACCGACAACTTGGTGAAGATGGTGTGTACACTGGGTCGCAAACACTTTCCGCCGAGGTAGTCAAAGAAGCAGTCTAAACTTTCTCCCGAAGCCTTGGATCTGATGCGGCGCAGGTACGAGTTGCTAGCTGCCCAAGCAGCTTCGCCAGAACAGAAGGCTTTGTCTAAGAGGATACGGAAACTTGTACGCCGAGACCGCTGCTCAAATACGAGAGAGATTGCTACTCTGATTGAACAGAATAGAAATATAAACTTTTTAACGCCGTCATCCACCGAGGTACCAGGAGTGTGGTGGTACTTCTTTAAGAGAGGCGACAAGTCTTTGTTGAAGAATCACAGACCAATCTCACTTTTGAGCCACGTCTATAAGCTGTTTTCAAGGGTTCTCGCCAGAAGACTCGACGAATTCCATCCACCGGAGCAGGCTGTGCATTTTCCTCCGGCGTGGCGTGGGGTAAGACAAGGAGATGTAATATCACCGAAACTGTTTATCACTGCGCTGGAGGATGTCTTTAAGACCTTGGATTGAGAGGAACGAGGCAACAACGTCAACGGCGAATTCATCTCGCACCTTCGTTTAACCGACGATTTCTTAATCTTTGTGGAGACGTCGGATGAGCTAGGCTGAATGCTGGCCGGCCTAAACAAGTCCTCCCGACGAGTCGGTCTCGGTATAAACTTAGATAAAACGAAAGTTATGTTTAACAACCAAGTGATACCGAGACCGGTATCGGTTGACGGTATCCTTTTCGATGTTGTTCAGGATTATGTCTACCTTGGCTACACCATTCAACCAGGTCGAAACAACCCGAGAAGGAGGCTGATAGGATGGTTTGGTTGGGCTGGGCGGCGTTTGGCAGGCTTCGTCGAGTCTTGCCTTCGAAGATTCCACAATGCTTGAAGACAAAAGTCTTTGAGCAATGCGTCCTGGTTGTGTTGACATACGGAGCCGAGACATGAACACTGACGGACTGGTCCACTAGTTTAAAGTCGCTCAACGTGCAATGGAAGGGGCTATGCTTGGGGTTTCTTTCAAAGATAGGATTAGAAATGAGACTATCCGCGAGCGAAAGTAATCGACATAGCCCACAAAATTAGCAAGTTTAAGTGGCAGTGGGCTGGTCATCTGTGTCGCAGGACCGATGGCTGTTGGAGCAGACGGGTCCTGGAGTGGAGACCTCGTCTTGGCAAACGCACTGTGGGACGTCCTCTGACCCGTTGGACCGACGATCTACGTAAGATTGCTGGTGTAGTCTTCATGGAGGATTGCGGAAAACCGGGATGTCTGGCGCGAACTTTGGGAGGGTATGTCCAGCAGTGAACTACAATAGGCTGAACTGACTGACTAATACGTCTTTTAGCTCTAAAGCAATGTTTTTTGAACCCGGATGTAATGGTGATGATGATGGGCTTACAGGTGTCTTTGAAACTGAAAAAATAATATAAAATATAAAAATTACAAAAATAAAAGAAAACAATTTTATTTAAATACGAATAAATTTATAATTTAATTAAGAAAAAAGCAAATTAAACCAAATTACAGTATTTTTCTGGAAGAAAAAACGTACCAATGTTACATATTACATCAGTTTTCCGCAAAAGAACGTTCTATCTTTACATATTACATTAGGGTTTCCGCAAAAGAACGTTCTGTCTTCACATATGTCATCAATAATTCCGCAAAAGAACGTTCTATCTTCATGTATAACTCAAAAACGTCAGAATATGTCCGTGGTAAAACGACATATCACTACTTGTAACTCATACTTTAATATCAACTAATTAAGTTTTCCATTAGTAGTCAAAGATGTCTTTTACAATTTAATTTAATTTGCAAGAGCATTTTGGTAAGAAACAATGTAAAGACTAATCTCCATTAAATAGCGTCACATATGAATATGAAACGCGAAGTTTGCCGTTAGTTATGTAAATTAAAATAAACCACCATAGAATATTAAACAATCTTTAAAATGCAATTTTGTTATACATATCAATAAGGAATAAGATTAACTTACCGGGATAATTCGATATTTCCTTGTTATAACCAGATATCTTTCCACTATCAAATTCTTCTTTCGAATTTTTACAGTTGTTTTTCACCAAATCAAGGATTTTATTAGATCTGTTATTATATTTGGACATGTTTTAGTACTAATTATGAATAATATTTAAGAAAAATAACTTTATCATCGGCGAATGCGGTAACTCGTGCGCACAAGCTCGTTTTCCACTCAACAACGTAACAAGTGACTTTGGCGCGGCCAACGCGCGCTACTCCCGTCCGCGAGCGCCGCGACGTATGCGTATAGTTCGTTATAATACGGAGACACAAACACATGGGACGTTGTTCGCCTCAGAATCTCAGAAACTATTGGTCGTAAAATTATTTTTTTTGCATGTATAGTTAGATCTTCGATTCCTGAAGTCAATTATTAAATAAAATTGATTTCGTACTATATTCACATGTGACGTTATTCTACGGCACCGTCGATTTGTTGATTTGTTCTTTGAGCATTATTAAGTTGTCTCTCTAGTATTTTGATTTTTATGGTTTATATATTTGAAGCTATGTTATAGACTAAAAGACATAAACGCAAGTCGTTATCGATTAAGGTGATAACGAGAAAGAATTCCCGATGGCTATTTAAAGTAAGCATGTATTGCCCTATTGACTGACAATTAACTAAGTTTAATTATTTTTAATGAAATTACAATTAGGTAATTATTATTATAATAATAGAGATGATGTAAAATATTTATTATTATCATATCAAAAAAGGTATGACGTAATAAAAATATGATATAATTAATAAGTATCATTTGTATGTGCACAGAATTAAAAAGTTTTGCTTTGTTCGATAAAAATAAAATACGATATCAACAATTACCTACAACGTTATTGTGTATTCGAATGTAAATTAGTTTCTAAGCTTTAAGGCAGAATATTTTTAGAAATAACTAAGATCATAGCTTTATTGAGCTATTGTTATGCCATAAATATGTAAAGAATGAATAACATCCCTATCCGTGACAGATGGCGCGTAGGCGCAGCGGCACTGAACTTAGACTTGAGCACTGCAAGGGAAGCCGCTCTGAAGTATTTCTGGATTGGTACCGTGCGGAAAGTTAGTCATTTCGCTTTACGATTTGTTTAGCTTTATCGGGACAACGCTGTCTCACGTCGACCTTCCGCAAGACAAAATAAACGCACGCTACGCAATAAGGTACAGGTCAACACAGCAGCGGAAGTTTCGCGATTCACATACGCACATCGGTTTGTTAGTCCTCTAATAATCCTCTGCCTAACAGGTTGTTGTGCTCAGGTGGGGTAATTTTTTTATAGTTTGATGGTATTCTTAAGCAAATAATCACGAGACTGAATAATGTCGAGCTCCGCAAAATGAAAATAAAAAACGTGGTAAATATCTCGTTTCAAATAATAAATGTTAATTTAAAATCTTAAATAATCACGAGTAAAACAGAGTAGTTACCGTTAACATGTTTGCATATGGCTTCCTTTTCCCGTAGTTCCTTTTCTAAGCTCCATACGGGTGACTCGGGCTTGTCCGATGTTCTGTTAATAAAAGAGACAATTAGACATAAAGCTAGATTATTATATATTTTATATAGCGAGGTCTGAGGTCACGATGGGAAACGGTTCAAATTCTACAGCTATATAGTATTGTATGGATGTTGCTGCGAGCGTGATTCAGTGCATGACCAACATTTTATGCTACATATATTACAAGGGTCAACGCACGCATTTGCGATGGCGACGGTGCGGCAGTCCTGCCGTAGCTCGGCAGTTCAAGACCGTGCAAGCGTCGTACACGGCAGCCCATTGTGGACGTCATCGACAGAATTAAACTGATTCATGTTGCACTTGAAGCGGGCACTAATTACGCTATTATACTTAGTTTTTATTTATATTCGTGTAGGATTCTGTAACATTCGATCCATTATGTGCGATGCAGCTTGCCTAGAATTTGCTTTACTGCCAAAACTCTGCGCACATTGTTAAAACGTCCCGTAATGCCTATGTATAAAGCGGCCATTAAAAGCCGAATGCGAGTAGCAGTCACCTGAACATTAGTTTATATTTATATAATGATCTAATCCACTCATCCTAAGGCCGTAGAATATTGCGACACCGACGTCTTGCTTTTGTTTGCTTGCTTTTATTAAACTTCTGCACATGAGCACAGATATTGATGTGACTTTTAAATAAAAAGTAAATTTGGTAATTTCACTTCCTTTTTCATTTTGGTAACTTCGTTGCTTAAATGCTTTCCTTTATGTAACACGAATATAGATTGATTGATATTGTATAGTTTTATATTAAGTTTAAATAATTATTAAAAGTATATAATTAAAATATGTTATTCTGTTGTGACTATCGTTTACAAGAAATGACATAAGCCGGAAGCATAACTAGGATAATTATGTTTCCTTGCAAACAAAAAATATTATTGTTTGCTCACAAACGAAAAAAAACTGACTAAAATTACATCGTCAAGTAATACAACGTAATAAACGAAAAAATAGTCAAATAAATACGCCTTATCGAAGATTACTCAAAAAGTAGTCATCACATCTCAATGAAATTAAAATGAAACCACATGACAAGCGTCAGCTTTCGACTAAAACTAGATTCATCAAAATGGGTGTACTCAGAGTTATTCGGTATAATAACAACGTAGGTGGACAAAAAAAATAGTCAAGTAAATATACGCATTATTAGATATACCTAAATCGAAAAGTACTTGTCAGATCTCGGTTAAATTTAAATGAGACCACGATACAAGCACCACCTTTCGATTAAAAAAAATTTGTTGAAAACGATGGACCCAGTAAAATTAAGAACCTCCTCCATTTCTAAAATCGGTTAAAAAGCGTCATTATTTTGTTGTTCTACCAGCTGTAATTATAAGATTTTTTATTTTATTTTAATTATAATGTTATTGAATTATTCATTAAAAATGTAACATGTAGTCAAAGAATAACCCAGCTACTCGTTTCTTTTAAGTTAAACTTTAGAAAGCAGATCTTATAAATGCAAGGAAATAGCTATGTATAAATAGACAATTACGTTCATATACTCGTATACGTTGTCAGCTATTATCACAAGGATATTATCGACGTTTACATGTTAATAAGACATCGTGATATTATAATTATACGAAGTCATTTATATCTATATCTTGCGACTTTTAACTGTCTTAGTATTTAATATAATGGAAATAAAATGTATCTCATTCAAGAAAGACAAATGAAAAATGTACACAAACTTACTGTCTGGTCTGTCTTGAACACCGACGAAGTTCAGCAGCAAATACGCAAAATTCTCCAAAGGTCAGGATGAGAGATTTTCTTCGTGCACACTGACGCGCGCAAACGAGCATTTCAAACACTGGAACAAGAGTAACAATTATAAATCAGCAAAGATTTAGATAAATGACCTAAAAGCCGCAGCTAGGGGCACGGTATCGAATACAAAGTATCGATACTGTACTCATTAGTATGCGCGAAATATTAAGGTAGAGAGGAAGCGCCGTAAAAACCTAATCCGTCTATGTTTTCCAACGCTTCAGTCTGTAATATCTCAATGCTGGGCATAGGCCTCTTTCCCCGTGTAGAAGAAGGATCAGAGCTTAATCAACCACGCTGCTCCAATGCGGGTTGGCGGATAATTCCCTACTACAAGTAACGATCGCTATCGTGTAGGTACATGATAACAACCGGGACCGATGGCTTAACGTGTTCTCCTAGGCACGGTGGGGAGACTATTAACTTTTAATATGCGCTAATTTAAAAAGATTGCAATTTTTTTAGGCATTTTTGATGATACATAAATAAATAATTAGATATCTTTAGCTATTAAATATTTTACATTTTATTCTAATTGATTGTGTCGATTTTTTAAAGATAATAGTCTTATTAGGGTTCCGTACCCAAAGGGTAAAAATGGAACCCTATTACTAAGACTTCGCTGTCCGTCCGTCCGTCCGTCCGTCCGTCCGTCTGTCACCAGGCTGTATCTCAAGAACGGCTATAGCTAGAGAATTGAAATTTTCACAAATTATGTATTTCTGTTGCCGCTATAACAACAAATACTAAAAACAAAATAAAATAAATATTTAAGGGGGGCTCCCATACAACAAACGAGATTTTCTGGCCCTTTTTTGCTCGATATCAATAATGGCAACAGGTAGGCACTTGAAATATTCACAAAATACCTACTCAGTTGTATTTTTACTTTAATAATAAATAATAAAATTAAAATAAAATTAATATTTAAGGGGGGCTCCCATACAAAAAACGTTATTTTTGCCTATTTTTGCTCTCATACAATAAAAGTGATTTTTAGCCGCTTTTTGCCCGTTATTACAATCAATGTACCTAGCAGTGGATCGTCCTGGCAGACCCGAGGGCCTGACCGGGTACGGGCCTTGAGGTTACCCTCTTTACCCGGGCTTTCATCACCGGGGCATTTTGCCACCGGGGTCAAATTGTTTTGGTCCGTTATAATGGGCCAGGGCCTGTAGCCTTTGGGGTCGTCGGTCAAGTGATATTCCTATCGTCAGGTCGTTCCCTATCGGGTGGTCTCTCTTATCAGGTGGTCTCTCTAATTGTCCTCCCCCACGTCGTCCAGATCGTCGCCACCGCTGTCCGCGCTGGGTCGGCTCGGTGGTGCTTGCAGGAGCTCGCGAGGTAGAGGACGCCCTTCCGGCGGTCTCGCATGTAGCGGGGCAATCCCGTGGAGGTGTACGCACGCGCCTTTGTCCGCTCGAGCGAACATAGCGCGCGCGAGGCGACGCACATACTCCTCCACGGTGGGCGTCCTGGTGTCTCGATGAAGCACGTCGTTTCTGACATACCACGGAGCTACTGTAATCAAGCGCAGGCAACGGTTCTGCTGGACTTGCAATCTTCTGGCCTGGGTCGCCGAGCAGAGCGCGTACCAGGCCGGGGCCGCATACGTCAGGCGCGAGCGGACGTAGGCACCGTAGACCATCAGTTTGGTTCTGAGGGGCAGTCTAGATGTGAAGACGGAGTGGAGCTTCGACCGGGCCGCCGCTGCGTGGTTCACCGCACGGTTTACCGTGGGAACCATGCGCAGCCTCCGGTCGATGTGGCACCCCAGATACCTCACTGAGGTCTTCCACTCTACGTCCTGGCCTCGGAGTTTGAGCTGGCGCAGCGGCCTGGAGCCGCCGGTAAGTAGAGCGGCCGTCTTCCCAACGTTGACGGCCATCCTCCACTTGTCCAGCCACTCCGGGAGCAAGTCCAGTAGACGCTGCATCCTGTTCGTGGCGACGATCTGGTGATACGACGATGCAAAGAACGCGCTGTCGTCCGCATACAGGGCCAACAGCACGTCCTCCTCCCCCTCACGCAAATGATTGCGGAGGGTGGGGATGTCGTCCGTGTACGCCGCGTAAAGTCGCGGCGACAGACAGCTGCCCAGGGGTACTCCAGCTCGGATTGGGCGTGACTGGGAATCCACACCATCCACCGAGACGAAGAAGCTACGGCCCTCCAGGAACGACGCCACCACTCGCACATACGCGGGCGGTGTTGTCGTGGCCACCAGCTTGGCCAGGAGTCCGGCGTGCCATACACGGTCGAAGGCCTTCTCCATGTCGAGAAAGACCCCGACCATGCAGTGCCGGTTGTTAAGCTCACTGGCCAAGTGGCTAAGGACTCTCGCCAGCTGGAGCGACGTCGAATGGCTGCTGCGGAAGCCAAACTGCTCTTCGCGCATGGGCAGATGAGGCGCAAGTCTCCGCAGCAGCAGTCGCTCAAACAGCTTGGCGATGTGCGAGAGTAGCGTGATGGGCCGATAGCTTCCCGGGAGTCGACGGTCCTTCCCCGGCTTGGGTAGGACGATGATCTTCCCGGTTTTCCACACCTCGGGGATGTGTCCGGTCTGGAGTATCCCGTTGAATGCCTTCGTGAGCGCTACGAGGCATCCAATAGGCAATCAATGTACCTAGTCAATGGTACGGAACCCTTCGTGCGCGAGTCCGACTCGCACTTGGCCGATTTTTTTAGTTTTTTTTTTTGATTTTCGTTTTTTTTAACACCATATACAAACACATATATATATATATATAAATACATATATGGTGGTAACTGTTAGGCCCATCTTGCTCAAAATTTAGAGCAGTCCTACCAGGAAAGTACATCAACCTTACAGACGATTACACCTAAATAATACTGCTTTCAAGTAGTGTTGTATTCCTGTGGTAAATTAGCAAGGGTTCCGGGAGAGGGTGGAGAATTAAAGTGCCACGCCCTTACAATGCTCTTGGTGTTGCAGGTGTTTTCAGGCTACGGTATTCGCTTACTATCAGACGGACCGTATGCTTGTTTGCCACATTTATAGTATAAAAATAAAAGATAAATGTTCGGTATGACTAAATAAATGTTTTAAAGAGGTTGAAATGTCCCATTACTAAAAGCGTCTTCTATACATGAGAAGTTTTGGAGCGTAATCCTCTAATAAATAATAATTGGCGGACAATTTCCCTAACGAACAATTGATTGTAGTAATCATCCTTGTAAGGAGTTTATGATACTAACTGAGATCGACTGCTCGAAGTGTTACTTAGGGGGACACACTGGGGAGACCTTAAAAGACAAACGCCAAGCAACTAATATTTGTACAATTCGATCCAGAATTAAATCTACAGCTGCCAAGGGTTGCAGAGCAATGAAAAAAAATATCATAACCAATACATCAGAACCGTCGTTGATTTTCGTCAGGTATGAATGTGGTACGTTAGAGGAATAGGGAAAAGGATAAAAAGATGGAAGGATTAGATTAGATAAAAGAAGTTACTACTGATTGACATTGAAAATATGGATTTTAATTTATGACCGTGGTTAAGTCTATTCAAGTATGTTGCGTTTGGTTTGGCATTGGAAGTATATTTACGAAGCACGTTTATACGTAAAAATCAGTCACAATTAAAAATATCAAGAGAAGATCGTAGAGTTACACAAGTAATGAGTAAAAAATTAAAGATTACAAGCAACCACAATGTTGTATAATTTTTGAACGAACAGAAAATAAACACAGACGGACTCAGAATCTCCTTTTTTATAGTCGGTTTAAAAGAAATATAACCAGTATTGTTACAATTGTTGAATCAATTATAGTACAGTCATTTGGTGCTCAAAAATGGGGTTACCAAGAAATTTTTCCGGTAGTTTTGAAAATTGGTGATTTTATAGATTTCGACGCGCTCTTTTCGAATTTTCACTTTGCCACCTCGTATCTTTGCCGCTCGCGCCGCCATATTGGAAAAATGGCGCTCAAATACAGTTTTTTGAGAATAACTCCGTTCCAACTCATTTTACGATAAAAATAGTAATTTAATAAATTAAACTAGAGAAAATTACCTACAATCTATGTAGTAACGTTTTTTTTGTAAAATCAATAGTTTTAGCGTACGAGAGCTGCAAAGTCCACTCTAACACGCGTTTACGTGTCATAATTAATAATTATGTTTCGTTAAGTCCAGTCGACAACTTTTGAATATTTTTTTTTAATTTGAAAAAAATATGGCGTATTCTAAACACTATAAATATTTAATTCCCGTTGGAAATTTTACTTAAACTTAATTTTTCAACAAGTTAAACGATTGTTGACGAACAAAATTTTCTCGAAATTACGTCTCAATAATTGTAAATGATAAAAAAAAAAGTTTAAAAATTGCCGTAAAAATTTTTCGCTTCGTAGAGCCTTTCTTATATACACAATTAACAAGATCACGTCATTAAAGTTAAAAAAATACTCATACTTTGTTTATAATAATATTTGTACTTGAACAAAAACTGTTGGTTTTTACAAAAAGTGATGATTTTGCTGGAACTACAAAAATTATTATTAGGGTCTACGCAGCGAAAAATTTTTACGACAATGTGTAAACATTTTTTTTATCATTTACAATTGAGACGTAATTTCGAGAAAATTTTGTTTGTCAACAATCGTTTAACTTGTTGAAAAATTAAGTTTAAGTACAATTTCCAACGGGAATTAAATATTTATAGTGTTTAGAATACAGCATATTATTTTCAAATTAAAAAAAATTTTTTTTTTTTATGTAACTAGGTTGGCAAACAAGCGTACGACTCACGCGATGGTAAGACCGTAGCCTATAGACGCCTGCAACACCAGAAGCATCGCATGCGCGTTGCCGACCCTATCCCCAATCCCCCCAGGAGCTCTGGTCACCTTACTCACCAACAGGAACACAATACTGCTTGAAAACAGTATTATTTAGCTGTGATCTTCTGTAAGGTCGAGGTACTACCCCAGTCGGGCTGCTCCATATTTTGAGCAGGAAATTTCCTGCTGTGCCCTACCTCAGTTAAAATATATATTCAAAACTTGTCGACTGGACTTAACGAAATATAATTATGACACGTAAACGCGTGTTAGAGTGGACTTTGCAGCTCTCGTACGCTAAAACTATTGATTTTACAAAAAAAGACGTTACTACATAAATTGTAGGAAATTTTCTCTAGTTTAATTTATTAAATTACTATTTTTATCGTAAAATGAGTTGGAACGGAGTTATTCTCAAAAAACTGTATTTGAGCGCCATTTTTCCAATATGGCGGCGCGAGCGGCAAAGATACGAGGTGGCAAAGTGAAAATTCGAAAAGAGCACGTCGAATTCTATAAAATCACCAATTTTCAAAACTACCGGAAAACTTTCCAGGTAAAACTACCAAATGACTGGACTATTAATTTTTCCCCAATTCTGTCATTTTAATAATGTCAACAGAACTTGTGATGTGTTTCAAATATGCTATGAAAAGGCTTCATTGAGTCAAAGTATGTAAATTGGTGTATATAACGTAAGCCATAGTAAACTGCCTGTGTTTTTTTGTTCCTAATGTTATTCTCGGAAAGAACTGTGTCATGAACTCATTAAGGGCTGAGTAATAAAGGAAAAACTTTCAATTACTGTTGTTGCAAGTGACTGCTTTATGCTGTCATTAGATGACGATAGAATATAATGGTGACTGCTACAAGCGGAATTAATAGCAGCAAGATCTTAGATCTTTGTATACAAATCATTACAAAATGTTTTTACATAGGTACATACTAGCTGTGCCTGCGACTTCGTCCGCGTGGAATTTAATAAAAAAGTTATTGTTCAGTTCGCAGAGTTACAAAATAAATAAATTTCTAAAATAAAAGTAGCCTAAGTTACTCCCTATTACATCAGCTATCTGCCAGTGAAAATCCCGTCAAATCGGTCGAGCCGTTTCAGGGATTAGCCGGAACAAACAGACAGACACAAAAATTGTAAAAAAATGTTATTTTAGTTTTGATGTGATGACGATGATGAATATTGACGTTCGTCAGGTTTTAAGCCAAATACCCGATAACATCTGAGACATCCGTCTGATAGCATATCACATTTTTGAGGCAGTGTGAAAAAAAAATAACGTATCTATAGATCAATACAAAGACGTTGGTGGCCAGTTTATAAATCTACATAATATGCTACATATAAACTACCTTATTATTTTACAGGCACCGTCATATACGATTTATTGATTCGTTAGCTTACAAGTAATAAATAGTTAACTAGTAAAATAAGGTCATCGATTAGCTCAAGTTATTGTTAAGTTTTAAATTGTTGAATAAATAAAAGATTAATAGCCCAGTCAAATTAGCTCAAAAACGGACTGAGAATTACAAAAATTGGAAGCAGCAGTTTTCCTTCGGAATTCGTTGGGGGAAGTCTCTGGTAGCTTAAATTCAAAAAGTAGGGAATCGATCCAGGCTAGTTGCTTCATCCGCCATCTTGATTTAAAGGGTTATATTTTTGTATCTTGAATAACTCGTTTATTTTCCATTTTACACGAAAAATAGTTATTACAAAAGTTGTTTAAAATTAAATTTCCTACAATTTTGGTTGTCGTCAATTTTTTTTAGGATTGATATTTTTCGATTTATACCTGACAAGAGTTTTGGGTGGCCCTAGGTATTGTATTATCGCGTTAACAATTATTATTGCAATAGCGCCTTGGTTTTTGACAGACATACGAGTAAGGGCCTATGCAAACCGCGTTTTTTAAACGCGATACAGACGCGATGCAAACGCGCGTATGTTGCGATACAAACGCGCCGTCGACGCGCGTTTGAATCGATACAAACGCCAACAAACTGCTCTGTAGGATAAAAACGCGCCGTCGACGCGCGTGTCACGCGATACAGACGCGATGCAAACGCGCGTATGTCGCGATACAAACGCGCTGTCGACGGCGCGTTTAAAAAACGTGGTTTGCATAGGCCCTTAGAGATTTATTTGTACCATAAATAAAATGACTCCGACTTAAATAAAATAACTCAGGTGACAGCAAAATTTTATATTAATTTGGAATTAATAATTTAATAATTTACTACTATTAGGGTCTATGCAAACCACGTTTTTTAAGCGCGCCGTCGACGCGCGTTTCTAAAACGCTTCTAAAACGCGCGTCGACGGCGCGTTTGTATCGCGACACACGCGCGTTTGCATCGCGTCTGTATCGCGTGACACGCGCGTTTAAAAAACGTGGTTTGCATAGGCCCTTACTAATTATTTCATTTGATTTTACATTATCTCTTGACTTATGCGACCAAATAAAAAGCTATAAAAGACAAACTTTACGTAGTGTTTTCTAATGTTTACGAGAATTTCATTCATTATAATGAAACAACTTTTTCCGGTTTTATCGTGGTTTATTAAGTCTTTTAGACGCCCGACGTTTCGGATACTTAACTGCAACTATGGGAGGACTCTACCCTCCTTCTCCTCCCGTCCTCCGTCGACGGAGTTACTGAGTAAAACCAGTAGTTACTGACTTACTGAGATTAGCAAGTTTAAACAAACAAACTTTTCAGCTCAAAATATTAGTACAGATGTATTGACTGTGGTTGTCGCTGTTACACACAAGAGAACAAGACTACTAGGTAACTCGAAACACAAAGTAGGTAAAGCAAGGTCTTAAAATGAAAAAAAAAAAACAATATCTAAGTTTTGTATAACATTATAATTCTTTTATGGTTCAAAAAGGACAGACTTTTTGCTTTCAATTTCCAATTTTAAAAACTACGTTATCGTTTAATGACTCTAATACATAATTCTTAAAAAAAGTATTCACCTTTAACGCCACAATAATAGTTAAATTTTTTTTAGGTTAACAGCAGTTGTTTAGCGTACTAAACACTAACGTGTGTACTGTGTAGAGTATTAGAGCGACTTTTGTGAACCTTGGGTTTGTCGTCTACAGCACCGCCTCTACCTACTAATATAATATAATTATATTAGCAGTATAATACAATCAATTCGTCAATTTTTTTTAGTAAAAATTGTAATGAATCGAATCGCAGAAGCTACACTTCCAAAAAAAATATATTGGATAGCCTATTTATGTATGTATGTAGAAGGTATAGGTCAATAAATATAATAATGCGATACCAAACAACGGGATATCACGAATCAAACGCGAGTGAAAAACCGCAGGAACTAGCGATCCACCCCGGCTTCGCAAGGGTGCAATGCTGATATTAAATATAAAATAAATATTTGCAATGTGTAAGCGCAAAAAATGTGTTTATTTACGACATCACATTAGAAACCTCTAAAACTATCAATGTTCCTTTACTATATTATGCATGTATTATACATATAAACCTTCCTCTGGAATCACTCTATTTGTTAAAGAAAACCGCATCAAAATCCGTTGCGTAGTTTTAAAGATCTAAGCATACAGACAGCTGGAAGCGACTTTGTTTTATACTATGTAATGATGAGTAGTAAATACAATACAACAATAACATGCCGCGTAGTCATGACAATGTTATTATGTAATGTATATTTTTAATCCACGATTAGTTCATACCTATATCCGTGTATTGATATTTAAAGCACAACTCTCATTAACAATCATTTATACCAAATGATATAATATTTAAAAATAAGTAAATACATACTTATAGCAAAATAAATAATACATATACACAAATTAAATTTAAATTAAGTTACTGGGAGGAGTTCTTGTTATAAAGAAAAAAATATTTTATTTACAGTAGATTCTATAAAAATGAGATATATCTCTTCAGCTTAACCATTTTACTTGATATAATAGATTAAGACATGACTAAATAACAAAAAAAAACAAAAACTAATGATATTAAATAATCGTACAAAAACAGCGTACAAATAGTGTCCAGTATGTAAAGCTATTTGTCGAAACTTACACTGAAAAATATATGACATATCTATACTAATATTATAAAGAGGTAAAGTTTATAACTTTGTTTGTATATACTGGGTAATCTTCGCAAATACTGATCCGATCATGAAAATTCTACATGAAAAAAAGCTACACTATTCAGGAGTGACAAGATAAAAGGAAAAAGATAAAAATATATAAAGATTTTAAATCAGCAGGATTTGAACCTGCGCCCTCTGACGTGCCATGTCAACAATTCAATCTAATTAAGCATTATTATTTGCCTTAGAAATTAATTGGTGATTTTAAAACATTTATATTTATCTGATTTGCTGAAAATAGTGAGAGTGTATTGGAACATATCAAATTTCACCGTACCCTTCTTATGTGAAATGGATTATAACGCCCAACGAAGTGGGCACGGGTCGGCTAGTCTCTACATATAGATACTAATATTATAAAGCTTGTTTGTTTATTTAAACGCGCTGATCTCAGGAACTACTGTTTCGGTAAAAACCTATTTTTGTGTTGAATAGTCCATTTATCGAAGAAGACTGTAGGCTATATAACATCACGCTACGACCAATAGGAGCTAAGCATTCATAAGAAATGTTACAAAAACGGGAAATAATATTATCTTATGAGAGCTTCTGTTGCGTACCCTGCGTAACGAACATTAACGAAACAATACGAAATTCATTAACGAAATTCATTGCCATTAAAAGCTCAAAAAAAATCCGCGACAGCATATACATATACAATACGCCAATAATAATAGACGCCAGAAAACGCCAATAATAATAGTAATAATTAAAGGATTTTCGAAATCTTTACAATACAAAAAGGATCTTATTGTCTATTTATTACAATTGTATATTAAAAATATCCTTCATTAAAAACCAACCATTACAAAATCCTAAAAGTCAACGAGCACATACGATAGGGTATAGCACTTTAAACATAACGTGGGGAGGGGGACCCTCTTATATGGACATTTATGATAATTTCGTAGTGATTAAAATACGATTATAATACGAAGGCGTTACTAGGCCTATAAAAAACGCTTGAACCTTCTTATAAGGACTATCAACTCATAAACTGTAATTTATTGTAGTGAGTAATATTGTATGAAGTCAACACGTAACACCTGGCTCACGCACTATACGCAGAGACGTAAACAACGAAATCATTAATTCGGCGAACAAGACAATATACATATTTTTATTTAACTAAAAACTATAAGGACATACTATGATTGTTCTAATAAACAAGTGTAATCATTTAGCAGATAAGATTCAAAACGATAACGATGCAAGATGGCAAATAGAACGAATGACAATGAGTAAATGTGTTGAAAGATTAAGAAAATGTAGAGTTCACAATTAAAAAATACGAAGGCATATTTTTAGTTATGTTTAATTTAGACTAACAGGCTATAGACAACTTTGGAAATATAATACTACGAGTATAGACAATCAACTCATACGGGAGGTGATTTAAAAAATAAATAGATACGGCATTTCAAGTCTTAGATTTCAGTCTTTAACAGAATTATTAGTACCAATTATTATAGGTATTTAATACAAGCATTTAAACCATAATAAGACCATGTTGGAGCACAACCTGAAAAGAAGCATCTACAAGCGCGACATATTGCTGGCAAGAGCTTTGCTCAAGATGCTGAGGGCAAGCGAGGGGTCCAGACTCCAGGCCCGTGAAATAGTGACACCAGTGGAGTGTGTGATGTACATAAGAAGATATAGTAAAAAAGGTGTATAATTATAGAAATAAATTATTATACATTGCGTGGTTACGGCAGTAAAGAATATAGCCACCCCTTTTCTTCCAGTGGGTGTCGTATGAGGCGACTGAGGGATAAAAAAAAGTCCCACTACCACCTTGGAACTTATAAAGCCGACCGATGGCGGGATAAACATCCAACCATGTTTAGGCTATACGCAAAAAAAATGAAAAATGTATAGTAAAAAAATTAAGCTCTTGTAATAGAAAAATTCCGTCAGCGTCGGACAACGTCTTAGCTTTACTAAGCAGTCACAGGACTGTCGATCTGTATGTAGTTAAAGTAATAAATCGCCTGTAGGGGCTGTAGGATAAGCAAACTTATAAATAGCAACATCATGTTTAATAAAAGGCATGGGAATTTTAGAGCCCGTGGATGTTCGTGTTAAGTTCGTGCAAGGCAGTCAATGTTGCTTCTTAAAGTAATATTTAAGCAAGAAGCCGTCTTTCTGTAAAAATATGAGTTATAATTACGAATGAAAAAATATGCGAAGTAACGCTGTCTAACTTTTCATTGCCCCTTGTTGAGGTCAATAAATGATAGTCGCATCTGAACAAACGTTTATATCATAACAAAGGCATCGTAACCAGTATTAATGGGAACGTAAACCGAGTGATCGCCGTGATTTATGAGTCACAAATTAACAATGGGGCGTAACCCCATACGGCTGTAAATTGTTTCATATGTCGTGCATATTGGCCAGTCAATCTGACTCGCTTAACGTGCTCTAATACTATAACTATAATAAATAATACTATAAATACTATACTATATATATATATATGTCGGGGAATCAATACAGATAGTTATTAATGTCGGTACCCGCGATATTCACCTACCCTACATCATTTTATTATTCGAGTCATTCTGTCATGCATAAAACGAACGGTGCAACCGCGGCTCAGGCAGTCATGGCTCTGGCTTGGCGCGGTGCACTTGTGTATCCTGCTAGTAGCTTAACCTCGACTCTTCTAATAGTTAGTTTGTGTACACGAATTAATTGTTACTGATTGGGCAACTCGACCGGTGGTGGTGAGTGCCAATGCGCATTGTTAGGCGGCGCCGCCGTAAACCAACACTCGGGTCACAAGTCCCGGGCACTGCGTCGAGTTGTCTCTCTGCCACGCGATAGACGGTACCCGCTCGGTGAGTCCATTGAATACTAAGTAGTGTAATTATGTTGTTTTAAATTACATTGTGAATTAACCAGGCCATCCGTTCTTCTCCTACCTACTTCTGATTCCTACATCAGAAGTGGGATACTGTTCTCGTGCCCACTAAGAGTGTTACTAGTGAGTAATTTATTTCATGATGCCACGAGAATCGCGTACGCGTAGTCCCGTGTAGATCGAAGCGCAAGTCGAGTCGTCATCATTTAAACCGATTTAGTAGTAATAGTAACCTGTCTCTTCATAAACTTTTACTTAGTATGACTGAGGAATAGACTAAGCTCAAAATTAAAAAAAAAAATATTTAATATCGCGAGCGTAGTCGTGTACTTAAAGTTAATTCGGAGTTTGGGTTTCTTTGTTTAAGTTCTATTTTTAGCAAGTGTGCAAGGTAGTTGCAACATTTGGTGATGAAAATATCGATGTACTGTATTTTACTGTATTTTAGTTCTTTTCGGTCGTTCTGTTTTATTCTTACCGGTGTACAAGTGGTTTTTGTTCAGTGTTCGATTACGTAATTCGAGTTACCGGTTATTTGTTGAATTTAGTTTTATTGTGATACGTAAGGTAGTTGTGTAGTGATTAATTTTGCTAATAGATTTTGCGATTCAGTTTTTGTTTCGATTCAGTCACAATGTCAGACCGTAAGCGTAATCGTAGTGCGAGCCGTCGCGGTAGTCGCAGCGACAGTCGTTTAAGGAAGATGCCAGAAGGTCATGTACCAATTGAGTTTATAGATGACGATCATAATGGTGAACATTTTAGTGATGTGACAGAAAACTGATGTAAGCGCTCTAAAGACTGTAGTGTGTATTAGTACACTGTGATGAATGAGTGATCCAGGAGGGATACACTGTGACGTGATCCAAGAGGGATACGCGTGGATTGTGGAGCAATTGTAATTGCTGGTTGGAAGGGTGGCTTACATAGTTGTAGGTGTTGTAGAAAATGAATTGGTTATTGAAAGTTTGATTTACGTTGGTACATGACTCTGCGTAGCTATATTTTCGTTAAGTTTTTGTGGTTACCCACTTGTTTGTGATAAAGTGTTAATATCGTCTTAGCTTGAGTATTTCCGATTACCCTCTCTAACGGATATTTTTGTCTTTACGTCTACTATCTTACACGATATTTTAACTAATATTATTTGTCGAAGTACCGAAAGAGCGTAAAGTTAGAGACACCATCTTCCGAATAGTTAATATTAATTTTCTGATTAGTCAGTCACCATTTTCATCATCTATTGATGGGATTATTGTAATTTGTAATTGTATGAGCAGCTATTGTTTAGTTACGTAGTTTTAATTACGTGGCGTATAAGTGATTACTGTGATAATAATTAATTCGATATAGTTAAAACACACACGTATCGTGAACTATAGATTAGAAGTGAGAAATGAGTGTTTCATTGAGGGTTTTAGTCTTTTTCTACCTTTGATTGATTTTTTTAAAACTGTTTAAAAGTTGTTTTAGTTGTTCTGTTTAAGAACGTTTAAATTACAGACAGTTAATTGATAACACCTAATTGGTGCAATCGTAAACTTGTTACAACAATAGTTGTAGGTAGGTAACCTCAGATTAATAATTTTGTTTATGAGTAGGTGACCATTAAAAATTCTTACTATATTCTGTCCATTCGTTTGTTTTCTGTTAACAGTTCAAGAAAGTTTGAAATTAGAGACTCCCTCGCACGATACCAATTTGATTTGAAATAATAATCGATTTTGTATATAAGAAGAATTTTCAATCGACTCAATGAAATATTTTCAGTTTAAGAATATTAATTATTCCTTTAGATACTAGTTATTTTAGTTAATTACGTAGCTAGTTTGTTAAATAAGTAGACAGGTATGTCATTTTCTAAGTATATTTACTCATACCTCTTGGTGTAGAATTGATTTAGACTTTGTTAACCACGCGTTTTAAAGTTAAATGTCACTAACGCGTGAGCAGTTACATTTTAAGGCAGTCGTTGTAGGTAACTGTTAAAAGTCTTGATACGAGTATGTTTCCATCTGTTCTAATAATTATTGTGTAACTTTGGGAAGCAAGGGTTGTAAATGGAGCTATACGATTTCGCTACTTCCTTCATAGGGACAGTTAGGCTTTTTAATATCCTATTGGCGATTTTGTTCTGTTACAAAATGAGGACCGTCATCAAACGAAACTTGATCCGAAATATTGAGGCCCTTTTCGCGTATTAGAAGTTCTCGAAGGTAATCGGTATACCCTTAAAGCTTAAATTGTCAACGTACCTACAAATTTGCTCACGAAAAGTTAAGAGAAATGCCAGCACGTCATGTACCAGACGATATTGATGTAATTTATGATCTTGTTGATAATGATGATGTTCAAGTTTAAGTAGAGGGAGAGACTCGAGTGAACGACTCTATCGACCGTAATGTGTTCAAACGTACCAGTGTAGTTAGTAGTCGTAGCCCTGTAGAAGGTGTCTCTTGGGGCAACCCAAGAGTTCATGGGTGCGCGGTGTGCGTTTAACTCTGGCGGAGGTCGTGGTGTTTGATACCGTAGCGTGTAGTCACAAGAGGTGACTGACACGGGTGATCCATTCGATGGATATGTGTACTGAGATGTATGTGACTGACACATGTACTGTGATTGCTCTTCGTCTAAAGAGCCGTAGTGTTAGAGGTCTTTACTCGAGGACTTTGCAAGCTTGGTTGTAACTTGTTGTAGAAGTAAACGTGCGTGTATAGTTTTGGTTGTGATGACGTCGATGGTACATGGCTGTGGTATTTGTGTAAAGTGATTAGTTATAATTGGTTTAACGACATTTATGATTCAGATTAAAGTTCTTGAAACATTTAAAATAGTTGTCTGGTAATAGAACCTATAGGTATGATCACGTCTTCACGATCAATTACGAAAGATTCCTCTTACTTATGTACGTTGTTAGATTTTTTAAATGTTGATGAGTAAATAGAGCACATACTATGGCTATTTGGTCGTATCACATGAGGTGATGACGATATGTATTGGTCGTATCATAAGAGGTGATGACGATATGTGTTGGTCGTATCACAAGAGGTGATGACGATATAGGTGGTAATAGTAGTTGTCGTTTGTTGAGCGTTGTATGTGATCTTAATGTGTCAATAATAAAACTTTATTTTTTTAATTACGGCTAGAGGAACCTTTCGTCTTTGAAGGGATAAGATCGATTGGTAGTTTTTTTTAATTAAAGATTGACTGATGAAGCAAAGAATGTAATTTCACGTTAAGGACAGGTAGGCCGAGATTCTAAAGATGCTTTTAATTTGATCGTCTTGTTTACATTCCACACGAGGGCGTGTGCTATCAGGATGGTCGTGACTTGCCCTTAATTACTTATATAGTTTATTAATTGAGGTGAAACAGGTTCACACTGACCTATACTGGCCTATTCTGATAATAATTAGTTAATTCTTCGGTCTAATGGCTTTCAGTTGTGCCAACAAAGAGCATTGTCGATTTTGCTAATAAGTAATCACATATGATACTATGACTGTCAACTGATACTATGACTGCCAACTGATACTATGACTGTCAACTGTGATACTATATACTATGTCTGCCCTCTCATACTGACTCGGAACTAACGACGGTACTTAAGAGATGAATAGTAAATTGAATGAAATAAAAAGTGAGGTGGTTAAACATTTGATGGACAAACAATCCGGGCTAGTAAGGTCTCTCCTGCTGTTCTGGGAGACGATCCATGTTACGCTGTAGGGGTCTCGCCTGCTTTAGTGGGCGACGATTCCGACCAGCCTGTTTTACATTAGTATGGTCTCTTCTGCTGTTGTGGGAGACGATCCATGATTCACTGTAGGGGTCTCGCCTGCTTTTAGTGGGCGACGACTCGGACCAGACTTTTTGTAATGATGAGTGTAACGCTGTAGGAGTCTCGCCTGCTTTTAGTGGGCGACGACTCAGACCAGACTGTTTGTAATGATGAGTGTAACGCTGTAGGAGTCTCGCCTGCTTTTAGTCGGCGACGACTCAGACCAGACTGTTTGTAATGATGAGTGTAACGCTGTAGGAGTCTCGCCTGCTTTTAGTGGGCGACGACTCAGACCAGACTGTTTGTAATGATGAGTGATGCGCTGCAGGAATCTCACCTGTTTGAACTATAGGGGTTTTCATATTTTAAACCTAGATCAGTGTTACTTACCATATTGATATGACTGTAATGATAATGATGTTAACCATATTGTGACTGGTGTGACTGATTGACTTACTAACTGAAACCAATTGTTTCTAGTCCAAAGGGTCAGTGTGTACCGGACCAGATATTAAGATGTTGAATAGATTTTTGTCAGGATAGTCGAGCGATATTTTGTTTTTTTTTTTTATTAAAAATACCTAAGGTTGTAATAAATAGCGCGCGAGGACGCGCGCACGTCAGAATGGCCGTGTCGGGGAATCAATACAGATAGTTATTAATGTCGGTACCCGCGATATTCACCTACCCTACATCATTTTATTATTCGAGTCATTCTGTCATGCATAAAACGAACGGTGCAACCGCGGCTCAGGCAGTCATGGCTCTGGCTTGGCGCGGTGCACTTGTGTATCCTGCTAGTAGCTTAACCTCGACTCTTCTAATAGTTAGTTTGTGTACACGAATTAATTGTTACTGATTGGGCAACTCGACCGGTGGTGGTGAGTGCCAATGCGCATTGTTAGGCGGCGCCGCCGTAAACCAACACTCGGGTCACAAGTCCCGGGCACTGCGTCGAGTTGTCTCTCTGCCACGCGATAGACGGTACCCGCTCGGTGAGTCCATTGAATACTAAGTAGTGTAATTATGTTGTTTTAAATTACATTGTGAATTAACCAGGCCATCCGTTCTTCTCCTACCTACTTCTGATTCCTACATATATGTGCATGTATGTAAGTATATTTATATACATATATTGTAGGTAGGTACTATAAAAATCTTAAACTTTTTCAGTTATTTTTAAAGTTGCCAAAAACTTTAACACAATTCGAAATCAATGTGAATAATGACTGATGTATTTTTCATCCGTTGCGTCTTAGTCATTATCAAGTAAGTTATTATTATTGCTCATTTATTTACGGTTTGTGTCAGCTGTTTGATAAGTCATTAATCATTAACATCGCAATAGTTTTAACCTAGAATGGTCTGTAATTGTTTATAAATACTTATTTTCAAGGTTCATAACTTGGAACAAGTCTACAAGTTAGGTATAATCTACTTTATTCAATGCAGTTTTAGAAATAAACGCTTGTAATTGATATCTGCACATAAGAGATATTTATAAATATTTTATTGCTCTCAAACGAAAAAAAAACCCGACTCGAATGACAACGACTTTACTGGTTACAACGTAGATAGACGAAAAAATAGTCAAGTGAATACGCATTATTGGGATAACTCAAAAAGCACTCGTCAAAACTCAATTACATTTAAATGGGATCACATGACAAACACCACTCCATCATCATCGGCCCACCCAGTAAGAAGTTATGCAGTTACACACATAAAAAATTCAGTCGAATCGAAAGGTTCTCACCTGGAGTTGTTTCATCTTGATACGAAGTCTAAAGATGAGTAATTAATTACTCTAAATAATTGTAGTAAAACGAAAATAAATTAGTTTTGAATACACATACGTATAATAAGCATGTAAAACAATGCAGACGCAATTAGATAAAGATAAACTATGAAATCAAAACTTATATCTATACTAATATAATAAAGCTGAAGAGTTTGTTTGTTTGATTGATTGTTTGTTTGTTTGTTTGAACGCGCTAATCTCAGGATCTACTGGTCCGATTTGAAAAATTCTTTCAGTGTTAGATAGCCCACTTATCGAGGAAGGCTATAGGCTATACATCATCACGCTAAGACCAACAGGAGCGGAGTCCACGCCGACGAAGTCGCGCGCAGAAGCTAGTTTGAGTTAAAAATCTATTTATCTCTGTTTAATCACTACATTATTATAAAACATTCCGCTGTCTGTCTGCCCCTATATATGCTTAGATCTTTAAAACTACACAACGGATTTTGATGCAGTTTTCTTTAGTAAATAGAGTGATCCCAAAGGAAGGTTTATATCTATAATACATACATAATATAGAAGAGGAACATTGATAGTTTTTGTAACCGTGCGAAGCCGGGGCGGGTCGCTAGTAAGAAATATATCTTCAAAACCTAATTTAAAATAAAAAACCGGCCAAGTATGAGAAGGACTCGCGCACGTAGGGTTCCGTACCATTTTACTTTCTCTTACCTACCTGTTACCATTTATTAATATCGAGCAAAAATAGGCAAAAAATGGCGTTGTACCGGAACCCCTCAAATATTTATTTTATTTTAATTTTATTATTAATAATAATAATTAAAGTAAATATACAACTAAGTATTTTGTGAATATTTCAAGTGCCTACCTGTTACCATTTATTGATATCGAGCAAAAATAGGCAAAATATAGCGTTTTTTGTATGGTAGCAGTAGCACCCATTAAATATTAATTTCATTTTGTTTTTTGGGTACGGAACCTTAAAAACTGCAAATTATAACAAAAATGACAAGTAGGTATGAATAAAAATCACAAATACATAATATATTAGTTATTAAACTGATAGTGATCAATTATGAATATTGTTATCAAAAATTAATACAAACAATAGAGATAAAAGGCGGAATCACCTTTATCTTTACAACCAAATGTTTCAATTTATTGGTAAAACTTTATCATTTAATATGAACACATCCCATAAATCTGATTGTTGTGTAATTTAAAGATATCCACTATGACTCAGCGGCGAAGTATACTTTTCTTAGTTATTGATTAGATTTCTTCGGAAGTTATTAAGTTTAGCAGTCACAAGAAAAAAAAAATGAGTTACTCATTAACAGCCTCACTGACTGACTGACATATTTGGTATGTTATGGCTACGCGAGGATGAAAATAGCTCACACGTCCAATGTAGCTGATTTCATGTTGATTATGTTTGGATATGTGGTAAGTTTATTCCATATCTTTTAATGAATAATGTAACTTTATAAATAAATGTTACTGTCTTCGTTGACATAAGTAATAGAAATTTATAGATATCAGATCTCTAAACAATACCTATTGCACGCCTCCAAGGAGGCTGTGCTTTACTCTCACAGATTTAATTATGCGTGCTCCTTTTTGGTTTAAATGTATTAATTTATTTTGTACCATTCCAGGTTCCATATTAAAAGCGTACCTAATTTGGATTACACAAAGAATTACATGTTGCTTTCACATATTTAGTCAGCTAAAGAGAGTTACCTGGTCCTCACCTCCTCATGCTCTTTCTCTCTTTGTAAGAACATTACACTTATTATAATACCATATTTATCAAATTACAAATGCAATGCCAACTTCAAAAAGAATATCATAATTATTTTTATACATTTGTTGTTTTTAAGAAAAACTGTTCTTTGATAGGGCAGATAACGCAGAACACTAGTACAAATAATATTTTTGCCCAAAATTACATACAGATGCAATAGCATAAATAATTGTGTTGCTCGCAAACGAAAAAAAAACACTTCATTTATACACAATATTACAAGTAACACAACGTAGGTAGACGAAAAAATAGTCTAGTAAATCGGCTTTATCGAGACACGCGGCAGCGTGTCAAGCCAAGTTCAAGCAAAAGAACTGGCGACTCAGCGCCGTGTGTATATTTACACGAACCATTTCGAGCGACTTTTGACCCCTCCATAACTCAAAATCTATTCAACAGAAACAGATCAAATTGCATATATTTATTTATATCCATAAGGACAACTAGAACCCCAAATTTCATTAACCTAGTTGAAACGGTTACAAAAATATGAAGGTTCAAAAGTCGCAAATTTTCCACTGACTGACTCATCAAAAACCTAACCCACTTCCAGATGACCTAAGAAGTCGAAATTTGGCATCTAGCTAGGTAATTACGTGTAAGCGCAGGAAAAAATCTGAAAACAAAAGAAAGTTAAAAAATAGAGGGGGTCCCCATACAAAAAAAAAAAACGTTTTTTAATTGTAGCGTCTGAACCGTTTTAAGTGGATATTTGAAACTTGCACAAAATATGAATTGATACATTTGCTATATAAAACAAGTATAAAAATAAAATGAAGTCAAAAAATAAAGAGTGTCCCTATACAAAACACTTGTAATTATTCATCCGATTGCTGTCAAAATCGATATCTGTGGACATGTTTGGTCTCAGAAAATGAATCTGATAACAGAATGAGAAAAAGTAGCCGGCCATCTTGAACTTTTTAGTTATTCGACCGATTGCTTTCAAAATCGATATCTGAGGATCCGATTGGTCTCCGACATCGAATCCGTTAACAGAATGAGAAAAAGTAGCCGCCATCTTGAACTTTTTAGTCATTTGAACGAATGCTTTCAAAATCGATATCTGAGGAACCGGTTGGTCTCCGACATCGAATCCGTTAACAGAATGAGCAAGAAAAAAGTATAAATTTCAAATAAATATCTCTACAAAAAGTAATGATATCCCACCAAACACATAAATGTGAAAAATGACAGCCAAGTTCAATAATAAGAATATGTTGTTTGTGGACTTCGCCGAAAAAAGTATTGGGATCTAAATGAGCGCCAAGTTCTACAGAAAATATTAAATTAAGCTAAAGATTTCACTTGGCTAGTTTTTACCTAAAAACAACATTAAAAAGCTATTAGCCAAATAAAAGATGAATTATTAGTGATCAAATTTAAATGAGACTAACAAGACAAGCATCAGCTTTCGATTGAAATAAGAATAATTAAAATAAAAGTTATGCGGTATAATACAACGTAGGTCGACGAAAAAATAGGCAAGTAAATACGCATTATTTTATAACTCGAAAAGTACCTACTTGTTAGATCTCAATGAAATTTAAATGGGACCGCATCACATGCACCGCCTTTCGATTAAAACAAAAATCATCAAAATCAGTCGACCCAGTCTAAAGTTCTGAGGTTAACATACATTAAAAAAATTCAGTCGAATTATATTGTTTTCTAATGTTAACGCGAATTTCACTTATTATAGTGAAACAACTTTTTCGGATTTTATCCCGGTTTATTAGGTTTTTTACATGCCCAACGTTTCGGATACTTTACAGCAACCATGGTCACAGGAGGACTTACAGTCGAATTGAGAACCTCCTCCTTTTTTGGAAGTCGGTTAAAAATGAGTAACATTTAAATGTCTATTATATTGTTTGAAAGAGCGTTGGTGGCAACTATAGTTTAAACATATGACTGATGTGATTAACTGATTACTCATCCCGATACACATGTGACGAGTGCGACATAGAATTTGTTAAGGTTGACTGCACATACTTATTTGGATTGAAACATTATATTATTCTAGACCTAAACTTAAATCACAGAGTTACACGGTCTTACAGTCGAACGATAAACAGTATTTTATTTGGTTTCGTTTACTTATAAAAGCTATTTAGGAATATTAAATTTTGTAAACCCGGGTGCTGATTCTACGAAGGTAATTTTTTTTAAAATTATGACCATCTGTTGAAAACTGAGGTCGTGTTTTCACTTATTCGTATTAGACTTACATTTTTCATTTGTAATAATATTTGGATCGATATCTCCGTACGTATTGTAAAAGTACCTACCTACCTGAAGTGTTTTGTGTATGACATAGCATAAGAAAATTGGAGGAAAGTGTTAAAATATTACGTGAATACTCTTACAATGCTCGAACTCGATGTATTAACGAGTATGTACCTACTAATGTAGCACAAACGCTACAGCATATTATAGAAATACTACTTAAAGATATTTATAAATAAATACAAATATAAATCAAGAAAACTTATTCACGGTAAACATCTAAAACAATAAAATTGAGAAACTCTATAAATTAAATTTCAATATGTACACTTTTATTTCCATGTCGTTATTTTACAACCACTTTATTGCACACGTGACCATAAATAATTTATTCAATTTTCCAAAAAAATAATGAAAAGAAAAAACTTTACTTTTATATATAATACTTTATTTCCCCTAACATGAACTAAGTACAGGCAACACTGAACTAAATAAAACTGCGATTATATGAGTTATTATTCACTGTACGTACATACTACAAACTGCAGTAGTAGAAATGGTCTTCCTTATTAGAACTCTATTACTCCAACGGTATACGAACAGAGCAATTAGCATCCTAAGAAGCTTACGAGTATTGTGTTCATTTAGGAGAGAACTCTAATAATAAACTGGTACGTTATCGTTGACGTCATAGCGCGATAAACAGTACGATATCGATTATCATCATACTATTGCGAAGAAGTACCCCGGAATCTGTACGACATAATATGTATATTAGGACGGGAAAACAGTTTCTTCGTATATTAGGTATATAGAATTTCAAGGTAAGATAAAAGATTATACACAATTTATTTACATTAATTATAATATACATGTACCATTTTGCTCGATAACTTGCCGCCATCTCCAGACAGTTTCCGTTTCTGTATAAATTTTGGCCCTTCTCATTAAAAAACCGCAAAAAATACTTTATGGTTGATGCATTAAGGTTTCCCAAGCAAAGTGTCTCAATTTTTGTTTAGTGGCTAAAGACATGTGGTCGGGCGTTGTCGTGATGAAAGACAGCACCTTTTCTCTTGATCAATTCTGGTCGCTTTACGCTTATTCTCAATTTCTTGCTTAAGTCTCATCAGCTGTTGATAGTAGAAATCCGAATCCAAATGGTTTTTCCCGGAGGTAAAAGCTCATGATGCTCTTCCAATCCCACCATACACTCAACATCACTTTACTTAATGTCAACCCAGGTTTCGCGATAGTCTGTGCAGCTTGACCAACCTTTGACTACGATCTCTTTCTTACATTCTTATCGTATCGCTGGATTATGATTTATGGTCAGTTTTAGAGAGTATGGCTTGCTCTAAATGCCATGATAATTTAGAGTCCCTAAAACAATCCATACGATTGGCTGTGAAGAATTTTCCCATGGAAATAATGCGTTCTTCTATTGATAACTGCCTCAACGTTTAAAGGACTGTATTGCAGCCAATTTAGACCAATTCGAATAAGTTTTATAATATATTTTTAATGGTTTTATATTAATGTATGAAACTAACACACTGTAATAGTAATAAATGTCACGTGCAATAGAAAAAATGTTTTTTTTTTTAACAATATTTAGGGTAAGACTATGTATATTAGCGACGTGCAACATGACAACATTTTATTTCTGAATCCAAATATTAGCTACCATTACATCCATCTGATTTACGAATATAATTATGTATTTATAAGTAAGATGTTCTTATAGTACCTAGTAACGGTCCGACGACAAAAAAAAATCTATTGGTGCAAAAGATATGAAATAGATATATAGTGAAACTTCTTTAAGCGCACGAGGGGTAAAATTTGAGCGACCGGTAACGCGGCAGCGTCAGGGACGGTCAGTACTTGGATGGGTGACCGCCTGGGAACACCGCGTGACGTTGGCTTTTTGTTTTTTTTTTTTCAATTCGTTTTTTTAAATTAGTTTTTAGGGTTCCGTACCCAAAGGGTAAAAACGGGACCCTATTATTAAGACTTCGCTGTCTGTCCGTCCGTCCGTCTGTCACCAGGCTGTATGTCAAGAACGGCGATAGCTAGACAGTTGAAATTTTCGTAAATTATGTATTTCTGTTGCCGCTATAACAACAAATACTAAAAACCAAATAAAATAAATATATAAGGGGGCTCCCATACAACAAACGCGATTTTCTTGCCCTTTTTTGCTCGATATCAATAATGGCAACAGGTAGGCACTTGAAATATTCACAAAATACTCAGTTGTATTTTTACTTTAATAATAAATAATAAAATTTAAATAAAATAAATATTTAAGGGGCTTCCATACAAAAAAAAAAACGTCATTTTTGCCTATTTTTTTCTCGATATTAATAAATGGTAAGAGGTAGGCACTTGAAATATTCACAAAATACTTAGATAATTGTATATTTACTTTAATAATAAAGAATAAAATTAAAATAAAAAAAAAATTATTAGTGTGGGCTCTCATACAACAAAAGTTATTTTTTGCCGCTTTTTGCCCGATATTAAAATCAATGTACATACTGTTTTTTACCTAGTCAATGGTACGGAACCCTTCGTGCGCGAGTCTGACTCGCACTTGGCCGATTTTTTTAAATTAGTTTGCCAAAGAAATTTCACTTCTGACAAGTGTACTTTGTACGCGCGCAATTTTTTTATCTACTAATATACAGCTGTGCCAAGAGGGAGGAAGAATAAATATCGGTAATATGTTAAAATATATTACGAGTAGTTTGCTAAAAAGCAACCATTTGCTAAACGAAGTTAAATAAAATCGGCCAAGTGCGAGTCGGACTCGCGCACGAAGGGTTCCGTACCATTGACTAAACTAAATATAAGTAAATTTTCTATAAAATATTTATTTAATTATGACGCCATCTATGATGCTATTAGAAAACTATTATTATTAGTCTATTGACGAAGTTTTCCTAATTTCTGATAGATGGAGTTTTAGACTAATAAAAAATTATCGCCCCCCTTAAATGTTTATTTTATTTTTAAGCGACTTCCTAAAAAGGAGGAGGTTCTCCATTCGACACGTGTTTTTTTTTTTTTTTTTTTTTTTTTTTATGTATGTTAGCTCAGAACTTTTGACTGGGTGGACCGATTTCGATCAATTTTGTTTTAATTGAAAGGTTTTGCGTGTCATGTGGTCCCATTTTAATTTAATTGAGATCTGACAACTACGTCGTACTTTTACAGTTATATCTAATAATGCGTATTTACGTGACTACTTTTTCGTCGACCTACGTTATATTATACCGCATAACTTTTTACTCGGTGTACCGATTTCGATGATTCTTACGGCCAGTCTTTAGACAATAGTATTTCGATTTATGGGGTTTTTTGAAAAAGTGGGGGGAGGGGGTGTGGTGGATTATCCTCTGGTGCCTCTCCCATCCCTAGAAATCTCATGATTATAACGATATCATGGCAAAAAATTTTAAGGTAAAAATTATTTAAATACTTACCGAATACCTAATTTTAATTATACGTATTTTAGCTCCGATGCTGCAAGAAGTGCATTCATACTCCGTTCCGTAGCTTTTAAAACACTTACACATTATAATAATACACGTATGTACGTAGAAACTATTTGTAACACTTTTATACATAATATTATTCGTATTTACGTTAAAAGTATCTCTTGAATTCTTGATCTATGTTCTTGATTGACATTTGACAAGAGTAATTTATACGATACGAAGAACAGATTAATATGAACTGACATATCGATGTAGATGTTTTCGTTCTATCTATCAAACAGGCAAAAGTCTAAGACCATACAGCCTATTCAGTCAGGATTCTTTACAATACATTTTTTTTATATGAAGGCAAAACCTATTTAATCGTAAATATTTTTAATTTTGAGCTTAGATAAATTAGATTATCGACATAATTTCGTTAATCTAACTCAGTTTTTATATATTAAATTAATACTTGTGCATTGTAGGAAAAATTAGAACGACATAATATTCTAATAAAATTAGTAAAATTGTGTGTTAGAATAGAATATATATATATACAGAAATCCGAACACTTTTTCAAAAAACCCCATAAATCGAAATACTATTGTCTAAAGGCTTACCATTCTTACTTTAGTCGAAAGCTAATACTTGTCTTGTAGTCTTGTTTAAATTAGATCGAAAACTGATTACAACTTTTTAAGTAATCTTTAATAGCGCGTATTTACTTGACTACTTTTTCGTCTTATTACGTTGTATTACTTGTCGATGTAATTGAAGTCGCTTTTTTTTCGTTTGCGAGCAAACACAATTATGTTTTTAGTATTTGTTGTTATAGCGGCAACAGAAATACAGCCTGGTGACAGACGGACGGACGGACGGACAGCGAACTCTTAGTAATAGGGTCCCGTTTTTACCCTTTGGGTACGGAACCCTAAAAAGGAATAAGTAAAGGGATAAAAATTACCTAAACTTAATAGGCATGTTAGGTATAAACAAATTATAACGTAATAAGCATTATTTAATGTAAAAACCCGAGTTACTAAATATAAAATATGATAAATCACATTGCGACATTGAATTAAAATATTCCTCCGTCAAAACCTTATCAAGTTTCGTTTAAGATATTGGTTGTATTTAATAGTGATATATCGAAATCACTCCAACTGAATGAGTCATCGCCGTACAGGGAATACTTTTGGAGGTAGACCTTATGTAATTTAGAAATGGATGGGAGTAAAAACAAAAAAAGTTATTTTTGATTCCTAGGGGTTGAAGCAAAAGCTTTAGCAGACATTGTGTGGCACAAATTTCTTACTACATATTTGCCTTGAAATTTTTATTTCCATAGAAACAAATAAACAACTCTCATAAGTACTTACGAAATTAATACTCTGGTCGTGAGTTATTCAACCCGTGCCAAAAATTATAACTCTTTCATTAAAAATATTGGAAGTTAAGATAAGCACTAAAAAATTAAAAATCCTTCAAGTTTTAAGACATATAATCTAAATCTATATAAAATGCTTTGTTAGTACGTAAATACACAATTTTCTCTATCACCACTAATCCCAATCAACTTCCCGTTGGTGTGGTAAAAACTCCTTGGTCTCCTGGTGGTAGTAAGGGAGTTTGGTCGCGATTGGTGAAAGTGGGTGATGGTGGGTGGTGAAAATGTTAAAACATATATTTCTGTCCTTTCTAACGCATTAGGACATCTGAAAAGATCTCAAAAGGAGACGGATACGATTCCATACATTCTTGGGCCAAAATTTAACGTAAAATTTAACGTAATGAAAATGGTACCAATTAATGTATTTACGCTTATTGATCCCTCGCTAAAAATTCTGTATATTTTGGCTATCTGAGAGCGGAGTTATTACACGTTTTGTAAAATTGAGGTTATGTTACAATATCTATGAAAAACCCAATCACTAAGTTCTTGAAGCACTAATGTTTATCATATTAAATCATTACAAATATCAATCACTTGAAACCACAAATAAATATCAGGAATGGACTCAGGACGCATCTCAATACACTGAAAACAAAACATGAATACCTACATGAAACGAGTGACGGGACCATGACGGGACACACAGTTTCAATAACAGTCAGCTGTCAAAGCTGTTATTAAAAATATGATTTATTTTCAATCGATACGAAATCGATAATCATTTTGGTTTATCAGATATTAATTGTTATTTTCGATATTAATGTAACTTTATTTAAATACACTTTATTGTTTACAATTTCAATTGTGTATCTGAATACTTTGAGTTAATTAACTAGTGCAAACCTTTTTTTTAAATTCTATAATCGATTATAATTAAATCGATACCCAATGAATTTGACGAAAACTATCTTTTTCATTTTTCTCAGCTTCCAGATTCAGAATTGAGCTGATATTTTATATTTTTAAATAAAAAAATAGGAACAATTTTTTAAAGCATATCTTTACTTACTACAATTTTAGCCTAAAAGTCCCCATCTCCTTTCTGTAATGGTCTAGAAAGTTTCTGTGATGTATCTTAACCCGAACAACGCCGGGTTTCGCTGCTAGTAATAAAATAAACTCTGATTGTGTAATCAGAATGAAACGCTTTGTCATAAAAGTTTCAACACGGAACCTTAAATATAATAAGATAATATTCGAAGCCTATTGAAAAGAATATATTAGTCATATACCAACAAACAAGTTTATTCCATATCTAATGATGTCATGATACCTACCTACATAACAGACTATCTATCAAACCATTTGTATAAATGTTACTAAACCCAAATAGATATATAAAATTGCGTGTTATCTTATACTATTAAACGAGCAATTCTTGTATATATATATATATATATATATTCTGAATCTCGGAATCGGCTCCAACGATTTTCGTGAAATTTAGTATGCAGGGGATTTCGGGGGCGAAAAATTGATCTAGCTAGGATTCATTTTAAAAAAATGTCGTTTTATCCCTGTTTTTAGGCAATGAAAAAATATCATTAGAATACGAAGCTTAATTTCACTATTTATTAATATAGCTGTAATAGTGTAATTAGGAAAGCGATGGATTTCAAATCGTTTTGACCCGGGTTCGAATCTCAGTCTCCAGATTATTTTTTTTCTTTTTTTTTTAATTTCACTCGTGATTTATTATTTAAATAAAATTAAAATATAAAAATACCGAAAAAAAAAAAACAAAAAAAAAAATTAAAATACCGAGCTGGGCTCGGTCACCCAGGTACTTTAATTATAAGCAATCATTAGAATATGTTTATTCTTATTTCATATAGAAAATTTCATAACTTACGCACGAGTACCTACATATTAGGCGTTAAAACTTTTAAGTACTCAAAATATGTTTGTTAAAAGTTATAAAATCATAAAATTTTATATTTGATGACGTTATTTAAATTTTTTTTCAAAAAAAGGTCCTAAGAAATTCGAACTGACTAACTATTGACTAAGAATTCGGACCACCAATTTTTAGTCGTCGTACAGTTTAAGATGTTTCTTTGATATATTATTTTTAAAATATCAGTCGAGATCGCGGTAAAATTCTAGTTAATTAGCAACAAAAAAACTCTTCGTGCTTTGTAAAAAACATTAACAGTTTCTTCTACTATAACTTGTAGCGTGATTTTCACAGCTTATGTATTTCTGTATAATCTAAAATTCTAATGATGAAGTATTTAATATTCAAAATCAGTTTAAAAATTACACAATTGACATTATCCATCATATGTCATGACTCAGGGTCAGGAGTCATAAAAATAATTCAATAACTCACCCTGCGTCTTAGTTGGATACAGTTCGATATCGTTGAAGAGGCTTTGTACTCGGTGGGCGGGCGCCGGCTGGTCGGGTGGACCAATACGGCACTCCCAAGCGTGTGCTACCTCCCTGGGAAAAACAATCCTATTTTAATATATTTAAAGTGAAATCTTTTTTTTAAATAGAAATAGATCGGCAAACAAGGGTAAGGCTCATCTAATAGTAAGAGATTACCGTAACTTATAAAGTTATAAACGTTTGCAACACCAAGAGCATCACACAACGCATTGCCGACCCTATAATCAACGACTATCGGATATAACGTCGGCAACTATACGGTCCCTTCAATGTCGCTATATCCGTTTTGACTGTATTTACAATCTCTGTTTTGTTAAAAACATAAGGAGATAGAGTGCTATTGAATATCTATATGTATAAGAAAGGAAAGTAAAAAGGGAAGAAATATTTAAAGAAAAATTCATATGTAACAATTAAAATCCACTTCAATTGATACATAAATCATTTTTAACAAAAATAAATCATGCTTTTTTCCTGTACGAGATGTTATAAACTTTGCAAACACGTGTAAATTATTATGATATTGAAACAATTTCAGTCTTATGTAAGCCTATTGCATAAATTGCAATAAATTGAAATACGATCATTACAAATGTAGGGATGATGGTCAAGGTGAAGCGATTTATTTTGAACACATTATTACATTTCATTGCGTCAACGTAAATTGATACTTGACCGCATATAATGAAGACATAACACATTCTTCGCTGTATTCATTCAATAATTTAATACCTTATCATGCAATAGTTACGACTATCTATTTTACAGGCTATCTAAAGATTATATTTGCCTAACAAACAAAACTAGGTTTAATTGTAGAAGTAGCGGTATGAAAAGTAAATTATAGCAAAGCTCATTCACACAAGAATATGTAACAGAGTTCAAATTAGCTAGCACTAGTTATAAATATCGCTGAGAAGGCCGTAGACTCAGCTTACTATTGCACTGAAGTATCTGGCCACGGGACATTCGCCGAGGCGAATATCCGCGCGGTGCGAATGGCGAAGCGTCTAGCGACTGAAACAAACGCATAGTAATGTACGTAGCAAGCCACGCGCAACGGCGACCGGCGAAGCGACCGGCGAAATGTACCGGGCGAATCGCGCGGGCGACTTGCGGCGCGACGGGCGAACAAAACAAAGGCATGAATCAGTACGGCGCACGCCACGGAGTCGAGCGATATTCGCAGCGAAAGTGTCGCTGAGTATCGCACTTCCTTACTAGTCGCGGCGGCGAACTTGACTACCCGCGTGGCCTGCAAATCTTGCCGCGCGAATGGTCGCCTCGCCCGCCGCGCCGCCGTTCGCACCGCCGTTCCCCGTGGCCAGGCGGCTCTGTCGCACCATTACTCATTCTATATTATTTCTACATACATATTATCGATGATTCTATAAAGTCCGTTAAACAGGTCCTTATTTATACATAATATAAATTCATTAGAAGCGCACTTTAGACAAAACAATGGATGCCAAAGGTCTGATTACCAAAGAAGCTGCGGCTCAGCCGTTCCCACGTGAAATTCTCTAGAGTCGTCAGCTCGTTCAACTGATAAGGTTATGCGAAAGTATGTTTTACTTTGAATAATCAGAGATCGAAAAATAGTCAAGGAAGTTTTAATTGATCAACAGATTACGAGAAATCATTTAAAGACATTTAATGTTTCGAGATACTTTTATATATTACATAGTAGTTGTCATTGTTCGCAAACGAAAAGAAAACTATCGGAATGCGTTAAAAGTGTACGGCATTCGTAAGTTACGATTTTTTTCTTTCATATTCTTACTAACAAATTATTTTTTATAAGATAAAAAACTTTTTGCTTTACGTAAAAAAATAAAATAAAATATTGTATAAACTTACGGCATTAATTGTACCGCTGAAGATAGATGTTCACAACTACAATCATCAGTAGACGGATATTTCACAAGCAATGCATTTTTATGACACAGCATAATAATTATGCTACTAAAAATCTTCATAATAAAATTTCAATAAAATGAGACTGAAACGTGCACAACAGTCGTATTTATGATTGTTTATAAGTGGATTTGTCAGTATGGATAGTGTAGTGACGTGAATATACGGCGGACTCTATCACGACCTCTCGGAGATAAGGACTGGAGCAATCTATTGGTTGTTTCCTTTATATATATTATTTTGATGATATTATTGTGAGAGTCAGCTAAAATAGTAAAACCAAAATTACTTATAATATGAGATATAGACAGCTATTATTGATATGCACATTACACATAACCAGTTGTCTATTAATTATCTACATATTTAAGCGACTTCAAAAAAGGAGGTTTCGCAATTCAACCGTATATGTTTGTTCGCGGATAACTTTGCCGTTTATAAACCGATTTGATAATTATTTTTTTGTTGAAAAGGAGATATCCCAAGGGTGGTACCATGATAAGGAAACCAGGATCTGATGATGGCATAACAGAGAAATCGAGGGGAACCTTCGAAAATCGTAGTGGCGACTAGTGCCATTGTTAATTTTTTTCGTCTACCTACGTTGTATTACGAGTACTTGTCCTACGTTGTATTATTGTTGTGTAAAATTTACATTGTACTACTTGTTGTACGGTTTTTTTTGTTTGCTAGCAAACACAATTATATGAAATATATTATTCTTCTTCCAATTAAGCTATAGGTAGATATTACTATATAAAATGCACATTTTCTAGAAATTATAAGTCAATAAAAATTTTCTTTTTTTAATAAAAACTTTAAATTTGTAAAATGACGATTCTGCAATTCTGCAAGCAAATAACTTTGCTTTTGCGTTACACATGGATTGATACTTACTGTTTACACTTTAAAATTATTCATCTTCTTTTTAGAGCATGACAATAAACATAAAAATATATAAACGATTCAGCCTGTAATATCCCGTTGGGCATAGGCCTCTTCCCCATGTAGGAGAAGGATCGGAGGTTAATCCACCACGCTGCTCCAATGCAGATTGGCGGATATATTCCCTACTATGAGTAACGATAAAAATATATAAAGCAAGATCATAATCAATATGATTGCTAAGTCCATTATAAATTATATTGATAAAGATCTTTTCGTAATACGAAAAAGAAGGAGTTATTATTAGACTACCAATAACATTTATTTATTTATAACATATACAATTAATTAATTGATGCTAATAACGTAAAATTTCCCCATAAGTTGTTTTTAGTCTGGATAATCCCAACCTATCAGAGAACAAAGAGAGCGAACTGTTCATTGTTCGGTACTTATTAAACAATGTAAAAATGACTGATGAGGTCAGTGTGGCAGTAATTCAATCAGGGTAGAGTCAGCGCTCGGCTCCTTTATCGGCGATCTCGTGAGAACAAATGATTTTACTATAAATAATTTCTATATATAGTATGATTTGTATCAAAACTATCTGTAAAAATTTAGTGTCTTAAGTTGTGACTTGTAAATATGTATAATGTTTAATAAACTATTTCTATATATTAAATTAATTATGGTGGAATTTCGACTGCTGGGCGACCACTAGTTTCTATACTTAGTTAAAAAATAACTTTGTTACAATTAGAGCTGGCGTGCACCACGATTTTTAATCGCGCTATTATTTAATCGCAGAAATGCAACGTATGAGTTATAGTTGTCACAAAATAAGAGGCCCGTTTGGACGTTTAACAAATACCCTAGAACGTAACTTAGTACGAAACTGTAAGAAACAATAAAGGAATTATTAATAACATAAAGTGTTTTTAAAACATAAGTACGTAAATTTTTTGGCGCGTTAAATAATAATTAATATGATAGATTATATTGGAAGTGTTCTTTTCGCGCTTACTTTATAGTAGCATGCAATTTCTAATTATTACGAAACGTCTCAAAAACAGTTACGTTCTAAGTCTTTTTGTTTTTAAATACTAGTTTTGTAACTAGTTAATTACTGAATTTCACCAGCATCATTCGATTTTAATAGTAAATCGATATTGTGTAGTGATCTCTACTGAAAATAATTTTATTGTATTTGCTCGCAAACGTAAAAAAAAAGACTTCAATTACATCGACAAGTAACACAACGTAGATAGACGAAAAAATAATCAACTAAATACGCGTTATCAAAGATTAAAGTCTTTACAGGTACCAATATGGTCACGGGAGAACAATGTCCTTGTGTAGAGAACCTAATAAAACGCGATAAAACCTGAAAAAGTTGTTTCATTATAATGAGAGAAATTGGCGTAAACATTAGAAAGCAATAGAAAAATAGATTAAAGACAAATTGATCTCTTGTACCATTGTATTATTTCAATTTACCTACAATATTAAAGTTTAAGTTAAATTTTCTAATCAGAAATTTAATTCAATATACTTTACACTAGAAAATTAAATCGATCAAATACTCATACAAACTTGAGTCGATTTATCGTGAGTATCGAATACCGAGTCGTATGGTTACTTCCCTATTTACGTCTCGATGACATATGTCCAAACGGGCCTATTATTTTGCGATGACTATAGTAGGACAGTGCGCGCACAGCGACTGAAAAATCGCGGCGATTTTAAAATCGTGGCTTGTCACATTTTCTCGCGACTGCTCGCGACGCGATTATCGCGAAAATAAAATTCACCGTATGAAATTGTATGATCCCGCGCGCACTGCGATTTTAAAATCGCGCATTCGGACCTAATTCGTATTCCATCTTTCCAATAGTAAGCATGTCAGCGCCTCCATATTATAAAAGCTTAACGCGAGATTTGCTTGTAAACAAGTAAATTAAATAAATTAATGTGATTGATTTTAACTATTAAAATTTTCAAACTAAGGAAATACGAGTACTCATATCTCGCAACAAGCTTTTAAATCATAATTATAGATTACTAGCTGACCCGGCGAACTTCGTACCGCCTAACAGTCGATTTTTTTTCATACTTATCCTTCCCGGAACCCCTCCACTAACACTTAAACTTTATGGTATGGTATTAAAGTTCAAATTGACTTTTAAGTATTATTACGAATCTTTTGTATGGGAATATAGAAAAGTGTTGTTTTTAGACTTTTTAGGCAATTTTTTAAATTTTTCTCTCTGTAACAACCATCCTCGTACTTCAAGGAATATTATAAAAAAGGAATTAGCGAAATCGGTTCAGCTACTCTCGAGATTTGCGCTTAGCAACACATTTAGCGATTCATTTTTATATATATAGAGAAGAGATGTAATGACTTTATAAGTAGATAGTAAAAGTTTTAAAGTAATAATTTTTATTTCATTTTAGCATATTCAAATAAAAGCTTGTTTTTTAAAAAGGTTTTTTACTTTTAATTTATTTAAATAATAATTTGGTTGCTGAGAGAGTTGTACTACAGTATACTGTAATAATCTATACTAATATTATAAAGAGGTAAAGTTTATAACTTTGTTTGTATATACGGGGTAATCTTCGCAAATACTGATCCGATCATGAAAATTCTTTCGCTAACAGAAAGCTACACTATTCAGGAGTGACAAGATAAAAGGAAAAAGATTATATATGTATATAAAGATTTTAAATCAGCAGGATTTGAACCTGCGCCCTCTGACGTGCCGTGTCAACAATTCAATCTAATCAAGCATTATTATTTGCCTTAGAAATTAATTGGTGATTTTAAAACATTTATATTTATCTGATTTGCTGAAAATAGTGAGAGTGTATTGGAACATATCAAATTTCACCGTACCCTTCTTATGTGAAATGGATTATAACGCCCAACGAAGTGGGCACGGGTCGGCTAGTCTATACATAATATAATAAAATGGTAGGAAAGTCAAAACTGTACATTGAATATTTTTTTAAAAGAATACTTGGGGTGTGATCTACAATCGATACCGAAGCCAAAAATATAGTTTTTAGAATTTTTGTCTGTTTGTCTGTATGTATGTCCGGGATAAACTCAAAAAGTACTGCATGGATTTACTTCAAATTTGGCACGAATATTATTAAGAAGTCGGGTCAGAACATAGGCTACATATTATCACGCTATCACCTACGGGGAACGAGCAGTGAACGCACGCAGACGACGTCGCGGGCAGCAGCTAGTTGTAAATATAATAATTCTCATGTTTTGTACATTCGTCGTGCTATTGAAATATTGTGTGTTCGTATCTCAGTAATCTGTCGAATGTTTGAATTTTCATTCTATAATAGCCAAAGAATTTTTTGGGATACATCCGAAGTTCATGGTATTTCTGATAAAAGAAACCTTTGATAATTCTATCCACTGTTACATAACATATGACATATGAATTTACATAACATATGAATCCAGTATTGACGAATTTTATTCTTTTTTATTCTGATCCTCCGAAGTAGTAACTAAAGACAAGCGACATGTCCATGGTGCAACTGAGCAAAGATCGCGATTTTTTAATCGCAGTGCGCGCACCGTACATTCTGCGATTTTTTATAGCGCGATTTTAAAATCGTGTCGCAAAACAGAAAATCGCGGTGCGCGCCTGTACTTAATACGTATTTAAAAACGCATTACGTTTTTCCGTTCGATTAAATGGATAAAAATAAAGTACCTGGGTGACCGAGCTTTGCTCGGTATTTTTAGTAAATCATGTTTTTTGGAAATCATATTCAAATATGAATTAAAATCAAAAAAAAACTTTATTCAAATAGGACCAAAGAGCACTGAGAGAGCTCTAGTGAAACCACATTGTTCACTATGAAAAATTCCATTAACTTTAAAATGGAAAAGAAGTTGATTTATTATATTTTTTTCAAAAGTTTTACTTAAGCACGGTAGGGTTGAAAAGGGTCTACAATTACTGGGATCACTACGATGTGCCTTTTTAATAATTGTCTTTGCTTGCAAACGAAAAAAAACCGACTTCAATTACATCGACAAGACAACTGAGGTAGACGAAAAAGTAGTCAAGTAAATACGCGTTATCAAAGATTTCACAAAAAGTTGTTATCAGATCTCGATGAAATTTAAATTTGACAACATGGTAAGCATCAGCTTTCGACTAAATTAAAAATCATCAAAATCCGTACACCCAGTAAAAAGTTATGCGGTATAATACAACGTAAGTCGACGAAAAAATAGTCAAGTAAAAATGCATTAATAGACTGAGATGATATAACCCGAAAAGTACTTGTTAGATCTCAAATAAATTTAAATGGGACCAAATGACACACACCACCTTTCGATTAAAGAAAAAATTTAACAAAATCGGTCCACCCAGTCAAAAGTTCTGAAGTAACATACATAAAAAATACAATCCAATTGAGAACCTCTTCCTTTCGGTTTAAGTCGGTTAAAATTGGTAAAACTTTACTATATTTAACCAAATCTGAAAAAGAACCCACCTTAATAGCATTGTTAAGTGTTAAAGATAAGTACGGAGCGAGGTAATCAATGATAGTACTAATTAATTTAATGAAATGCTCCACAGATCATTGTGCATTGTTTTTGAAGTGAAACTTCTCTTAAGCGCATGAAAGGTAAAATTTTGACGGATCAAACGCGTCACGTTAAATACACCGGATCTCGTCCGATCACCGAAGTTAAGCAACGTCGGGCACGGTCAGTACTTGGATGGGTGACCGCCTGGGAACTCCGCGTGATGTTGGCTTTTTGTTTTTTTTTGTCAATTATTTTTTTTTTTAAATTAGTCTGCCAAAGAAGTTTCACTTCGTACTTTGTACGCACGCAATTTTTTTTTAATTATGACTTAAACGCTTTTAAAATATCTAAAGAATCAACCCGCGAGAATGAAAAATGAACATTACATTTGCTAACGTTATTTTTAAGAAGTTGGGTAGAATTAGTTGAAGATGAATTCAGTCGAAAAGAAGTCAATGGGTATTTTATCGAAAAAGGCTTCAAAGGCGTATGCCAACTTGTCATCAGATGAGCTGCTGTTGTTTGATTATTATATTATATTGGTATCTATAGTTTGCTTATTACGTTTCCCACAGATACTATTAGGTAATCTTTGATATATTTTGATTTAGCAGCCATACAAACAGCTTTTAAAAGTTTTAGAATATTGTTTTACGTAAGCCAAAAATCTAGTCTCCTGATTCCATTGCTTCTTACTGTAGGTAGGTACAGGTCGTAAAACCTATTTCTACTCTTACAAATACCTTCAGAGGCCCATTCACTAAATGTACAATTTACATTTATATCTACAGTTTTAATTTTAAAAATGTTATATCCTCTAAGATTAATTTGAAAACTAAATTATAGATTACATCTGGATCTTGCGCCATCACAATTATTTACTTTACATATTTTGTGCGCTACTATATCCCTAAAACAATTTGTTTTCTTTACCGTTATTGGTCTACATATAATTCTTCGAGAATTTATTTTAATTTTCTCATCAAGAGAAAATTTTGACCGCAGTGATCGGAAGTTCATTTTTATCGTAAATTTCAATATCTATACTAATATTATAAAGAGGAAAAGTTTATAACTTTGTTTGTATATCGGGGATAATCTTCGCAAATACTGATCCGATCATGAAAATTCTTTCACTAACAAAAAGCTACACTATTCAGGAGTGACATAGACTATATTTTATTGTAATTGTACAAAAAATTCAGTAAAAAAGAAAAATATTAAATTATATTATCAAAATGACAAAGAAATGATCGCCATCTATCGCTATTTATTAGTCTACTTATTTTATTTACTCTTATTTCAGTTAACCAACGTCAATCGACGACGAAGTTTTTTCGCTTTTTGATAGATGGCGTTGGAGCAACATTTTATTTATAAAGTATGTTATTTGGTTCTGTGATTTAAAATAATAAATACACAATATTATTACGATTTTATAAGTCAAATTCTAAACAATGAACCTAATAAAACAGTACTAAGAGCTACACAATATAATTGCATCACAAAGATAATTAACGCCCAACGAAGTGGGCGCGGGTCGGCTAGTGTATTACTAAATAGGTTATCTATTATAATTGATAAAATATGAATAATATTTTTCTATCTTACCGACATAATAATAAAAAATATGAACTCGTTATTTAAATAAAAAATCACGAGTGCAAATAGAAAAAAAAAGGATAAAAAAACGATTGATCTGGAGGTGTGGGATTTGAACTTGGGACCTCTCGATTCGGTACCGGTCAATTTCCTACCTGAGCTATTTGAACTATGATATCAATTGTGAAATTTAGCTTCGTATTCTAATGCTATTTTTTAATTGCCTAAAAAACAGGGATAAAACGAATTTTTTTTAAATGAATCATAGCTAGATCAATTTTTCGCCCCCGAAATCCCCTGCATACTAAATTTCACGAAAATCGTTGGAGCCGATTCCGAGATTCAGAAAATATATATATATATATATACAAGAATTGCTCGTTTAATAGTATAAGATTTATACATTTTTATTCATGAGTGATTCGGATTTTACCGAAGTCGAATAATATTGATTTGTAAATTTAAATCAAACTATTACTTTTGTTTTTTATTTTTTATATTGAACCTGCACGTTTTAATAATTTTAACCTAAAAAAATCTATTAGAGATTTCTAAGTTTTTTAAAAAATATCGTAGTACTTAATTTTACTTTTTTTAGGACACTATCGACTAATAGCTTAATAGTCATTGGCAATCTTTCAGTTTTTACCAAATAGGCATACATGTATTAATATTATGTTATTACTTATTAAATATTCTTTATTGCACACCAGATAAAATTATGGCTCATATTATTTTAACGACTGAGCGTTTAGACAGTTTAATTATTATCTACCTTAACATCATCAATAAGCTCCAATAGGTAAAAAAAATCGACCAAGTGCGAGTCGGAGTCGCACACGAAGGGTTCCGTACCAATAGCTAGGTAAACAACAGTAGGTACCTTACATTGATTTTAATATCTGGCAAAAAGCGGATTTGTTGTATGAGCTCCCTAAATATATATTTTTAATTTTAATTTTATTATCTATACTAATATATAAAGCTGAAGAGTTTGTTTGTTTGATTGTTTGTTTGTTTGTTTGAACGCGGTAATCTCTGGAACTACTGGGTCGATTTGAAAAATTCTTTCAGTGTTAGATAGCCTATTTATCGAGGAGGGCTATAGGCTATGTGTCATCACGCTAAGACCAATAGGAGAGGATTCCACGCCGACGAAGTCGCGCGCAGAAGCTAGTTTAATAATAAAGTAAAAATACATATAAGTATTTTGTGAATATTTCAAGTGCCTACCTGTTACCATTTATGGATATCGAGCTAAAATAGGCAAAAAATCGCGTTTGTTGTATGGAATCACCCCTTAAATATTTATTTTATTTTGTTTTTAGTATTTGTTGTTATAGCGGCAACAGAAATACATAATTTGTGATAATTTCAGCTGTCTAGCTATCGCCGTTCTTGAGATACAGCCTGGTGACAGACGGACGGACGGACGGACGGACGGACGGACGGACGGACGGACGGACAGACAGACAGCGAAGTCTTAGTAATAGGGTTCCGTTTTTACCCTTTGGGTACGGAACACAAAAAAATGACTGATACTAATTAAGAGACGTAATTGCGATGTAGAGACATCACTCTCTTTTTTTAAAGAATCCGTTTTATTTTCGATTAGGTAAAAAATATTGCATTCCTAATTTTTATTACAAAAACCGAAGAAGTTTTCCTTTACTTCATAAATAACACGCAACGAGTATACGATCTTAAATTTTTTTTACTACAAATTACTTTAGACAAAAAAACTTCTTCTAAAAAAACTTTCACTATTTTATAGTATAAACAAGAAACTTTCAATGTTTTTAAATTTCCGTATACTATAAAGCTAATACAAATGTCGGAAAAGAGCAAAGATTAGAAATATGCGTGCGACCCAGGCTGGCTAGCGTTTACAAAAATATACCATGACATCATGGTGTGCGACAGAGACCTGCTTCTCCCTCCTATTCGCTCACAGAACGCTTATTATAAATACACTAGCGAGTGCATTTACTCCATTCGCGTTCAATTAAAAACGTTCGATTCCGCATTTCGGACGTTCACGAGATAAGAGAATGTCCTAACGTCCTCAGCGATACCATAACGCCAACCCACACCGGTATCCATCGATTACTTTCGACACGAAACATGTCTATAACGGTTAAACTAAAACTGCTTTTCGAGTTATTTGTATGCATACTTTATGTATGACATCATTTAAATAAATTATATTTGCTTTCGAAGTTAAAATTTCGTAGTACTATAATTTAATACTAACTAAAACTTAGATAGTTTTTTACTTAAAAACGTATTAACTGAACATGAGACTAAATAATTGGTTATTTTTCACTTTAATTAAATAATATAAACATATCATGTCACGTGGTAAAAGTAGAGAAGAAAATATTTATTTTATTATGTTATTAAAATATTTATGTTATAATGTTAGATAGTTAGACTTTATTATAAATGGAAAAAAATAATAATATTTATTATATTATAATTATGCCAAATGATGTCCGCTATTGTGTTTATCTGCTCATCAGTGTGCAAAATATAGTATGAATAGCACAATGAGGATCAGTAAAGTTCTAGCAAATTCAATAGAACTAGTATCCACGTTATTCTCTATGACATAAGAATGATATTTCTTTTTGAATTATCCAAATCGGACCATTACTTACGAAGATATTAAGTTATAAACATTATGCCGTTCCTGCCGCTACGTCAGTGTACGCGGGATGCGTGTGACGTCACTCGGACGTTCCATGCCAGTTAGCCCATAGTAGCGACAAGCTGCGATGGTGTTTTCATTTAAACTATCTGTCCTACAAAAAATTTGTAAGAACATAATTTGTAGCAAATTGCTTTGCCTACAAATATGTTCATATAACTTTTTGCCGAAATTTAAAAATTGAAGAAGTTATAAGCAAAAAAGTGAGAAAATTTCTGTAAAGATTTTCTTTTTTGCTCTATAACTTTTTTTTTATACATTTCACTAAAAAATACCTCTGACCACTCTTGTAGATGGTTTTTTGAGGAAAATTTTTCTCTACAATTTTTTGAATTTCATTCATTTAAAACGCTGTTACACCGCTCCAAAGTTGACAGGGTTCGTCAATGCTCATGAGAATCCGGTCAAAACGAAATGCTTAACTTAGTTTTATGATCCTTTTTTCATTGTAAATATATTCTTAAATTTTTTTTGTTAAATCCCTGCCTACAACTTTACTTATTCATTGGCATAAGCTGTCTGTGGGGTAGGCCTACTAGGAATACCACGTTAAAAAAATATGATTTATGAGATATTTGATTACCTAAGTAGATACATTCGAAGAAGATTAAGAGAAGTCAACGCATTTTTGAAAAACATTACTATTTCCGAAACTGATATTTCTTTTTGAATTATCCAAATCGGACCATTACTTACGAAGATATTAAGTTATAAACATTATGCCGTTCCTGCCGCTACGTCAGTAATAATAATAATAAATAATAAACGTTTCACACTCAACGGCCCCCAGTAGGATTTTCTCCTGTGCCGGGGGTCCGGAAACACACACAATACACAACCACAAACGCCCAGACCTTGACAAACATGTCTACTGTATGGCCAATACAAATTTTTGTCATGTGCGCGGATCGAACCCGCGGCTGCTAGCGCAACAGCTAGTGCTGTGACCGCTGCGCCAACGCGTCGTCATGTAAGCTGGATCAGTGTATGCGGGATGCGTGTGGCATCACTCCGACTCATAAAACTCACTCCGGATCATAAAACTAAGTTAAACATTTCGTTTTGACCGGATTCTCATGAGCATTGACGAACCCGGTCAACTTTGGAGCGATGAAACAGCGTTTTAAATGAATGAAATTCAAAAAATTGTAGAGAAAAATTTTCCTCAAAACACCATCTACAAGACTGGTTAGAGGTATTTTTTTGTGAAATGTATAAAAAAAAGTTATAGAGCAAAAAAGAAAATCTTTATAGAAATTTTATCACTATTTTGCTTATAACTTCTTTAATTTTTAAATTTCGGCAAAAAGTTATATGAACATATTTGTAGGCAAAGCAATTTGCTACAAATTATGTCCTTACAAATTTTTTGTAGGACAGATAGTTTAAATGAAAACACCATCGCAGCTTGTCGCTACTATGGGCTAACTGGCATGGAACGTCCGAGTGACGTCACAGCCTTCCGCGCCGGCCGGTTAGTAAACTCCGCTAGTAATTTGATCATAACTTCGTCAATTTTTGTCGTAGAACAAAAATTTTTGCACTGTATGTTAAGGATTTCTTAGTTCTATAAATCTGCATTCTCAACTAAAAACGTTACGGATCCTCATTATGGCAAAAACTTATTATGACAGTTTGTTGCCAAGAGGTCGTGAGTCGTGACTAAGTGCAGAGCTTTTGGATCTGATGTCATTTAAAGTTGTTGACCCCAGTAGGTACAAAGTAATAAGCATTGTTTTCATTCATTCTTTTCAAAGTTTTGGCAAGGTGTAAAACTGAAATACAAATAAAAGGATTTTTATCAAATCGAACAGCAATGAAAAGATAAAAGCGATGACTTCACTACCCTTCTATTAGTAATTAATCATCATCACTCGTCATTCGCGTAGGGACGTGTGTATTCATTATATACCTATATATTTTATCTATAAAATAGTTGAACTTTGGTCCAATTAATAACTTGATTTACAAAAATGCGACGAGTATAAAAAGGGAATGCGCATTAACACAACAAAATCGGCTGCTACGTAATTAGTGACATCACCTCCGCCCCGCGGTGGAAACAAGCCATGATGACAGTCATGTTCATGTTGTTGACCCAACTGACAAAGGAATATTTATTGCCATATGAGAATAGATAACAAAAATATTGAATCTATATTTGTATCAAATGAAGTACTGTACCTACCTACCTACCTATTATTTATAACGTTCTAAATCACAAATTAATCCTTGAACTCGATCATTTCTTAATTTTAGTTAGGAATACAATACTATTTGGTAAACGTACACGATTAAATATTAAACCGCAATACAACTGAAATTCTGCTACGCCTTGATTTCCCATTCTGAAGTCTTACCGCAATGCTGTCACATTGCGTGCCGACTAACACACTACTGATGTATTTTTTTAGTTAACATATATACATATTACCTACACCACAAGGAAAAAACATGAAATGTATATATATGTATTACAACAAAATATTCACTTACCGGGCCAAAGTACTTTTTAATTTGACAACACTGTTGGATTTGCTAATATTTTGCGGGATCATTTTGCATTGAACACATTCGGCTTGCTTGAGTGTCGATAGCTGAGGTAATTCACACATAAGAGGTTCCATTCTGCAGGCAATAGATGGTCTCTTCGGCGGAGAAGATCGCGGATAGGTGTGATGTCTAGAGGAACTAGCCGATTGTTCGTTACATCTGGATTTCGGAAGCGTTCTAGCGCATAATACTGTTGCTGCATTCTTCAAATGCGTTCGAAATCTGTTATTACTTTGGGTGCTTAGTATTGCACCCTCCATTTTGCAGTTCTTAATATATTTCACTTCACTTAATGTATATTCGAATCCATTGTTCCAATTTACACTTTGTTATAGTTCAGAAGAGGTAACGTCATATTTTCTAAGTCATTATATAAATAAACTGTTATATAAGTTTAATACAAAATTAAGAGCTCAAATTCATGTCAACATACAAAAACATGCATGCACTTTAAAAATATAATATAACTAGCTGTGCCCCGCGGTTTCACCTGCGTTGATTTGAGGGAAAAAATGCTTTCCTTTTTTTCAATAGTATAAGATTTAATTAGCTTGATATATTTTGCTTAGTTTACACTAAATAAATTTCTGAACGCACGCATAAATATTTGACCAAAGAGTATATTATAACTAGAGATTGCAAACCGGGCCCGGCCATTCTTACCGAGCCCGGTCACCGGACCCGGTACGTAAACCGCGACTATACAAGTTTGGTTGTTTACAGTTACAGTACACCTATCATATAAGATTTCGCTATTTAGTCAATTAGTAATAGTAAAACTCGCTAGTCTAAACTCTTAATAGCCAAAAATTAAGAAAAAACATACTTTACTTTTAGCAAACAAGAATTTGTTTTGTTTATAACAATTAACAAAGCTACCAAAGTTTATCTATCTATCTAATCTAAGTCTTTATGACACGTTTAGTATCTTAAGCTGCGTTATTAGTTTATTATTAACCGACGTCCAAAAAGGAGGAGGTTCTCAATTTGATTGAATTTTTTAAATGTAGACTATGTACTTTTTCGTCGACCGTATATCGTATCGTTATATCGTATCTCGTATTAAGCCGCATAACTTTTCACTGGGTTTATCTATTTTCATGATTCTTACTTTAATCAAAGGTCCAATACTTGTCATATAGACTTGTTTAAATTTGATCGAGATCTGATTACTACTTTTTGAGTAATCTTTGTTAGCGCGTATTTATTTGACTATTTTTTCGTCTTATTACGTTGTATTACTTGTCGATGTAATTGAAGTCGGTTTTTTTTTGTTTGCGAGCACACACAATTATTTAAATACCATGTTTTCAAATAGACACTATAAGGAGTAAAGAGAAAAACCTACTTATTTAAACTTATTAAAATGAATAATTACTAATACTAATGTTACTTTTCCGTCCATAAGTAAAGTAATAAATTCTGTATTAAGTGCGATTTTGAGACTTGAGTGAGGCTGATTATTGTGATAATTGTTCATAAGCCAGTTTGAAATACATTATTAACCTTGAATCATTGTGTTTTTTCATTAATATAGAGAAAATTTTCATAAAATGCCCGGCGGGCCCGGCCGGGTTGGCGACGAATGCAACCGGGCCCGGCCGCGTTGAAAAACATACCGGGTTGCAATCTCTAATTATAACCACTACGTTTTATATTTGACAACCAATATATATTATGTCAATCCATTTTCATTACTGACATTATTATACATTTTTAAAATGTAAAATACGCCACTATCCGTATAATGTGGATATATGTTGTCGATTCGAAACCTTTATTTAAATACGTTCTTTAATTTTATCGGAGAGTTTACCATATCGACGGGATGAACATTAAAAGTTTGACAGTTACGAAACACGAACATAGTTCCATACAAATTTTCATTCCCACCTTTCAATCCCTTACACCCTTTTATTCGCATTAAAAAGTAGCCTATGTCCTTTTTCAGACTCTAGACTATCTGTATACCAAATTTTATTTAAATCTGTTCAGTAGTTTTGGCGTGATTGCGCGACAGACAGACAGACAGACAGACAGACAGACAGAGATACTTTCGCATTTATAATATTAGTATGGATTATGGGCCATCTAAAAATCACGTCAGATGAATTTCACGATTTTTGCGCCCTGCCCCGTCCTTGTCACAGACGGTCCAATCATGAGACCCTCCCCCTACCCAGGGGACGTCACATATTTTACAATTTTACACCTATAAATTATGGTCTAAGATCCGGAATATAACAAAATCTTCCCTCATCTGTTAATTAGATGAAACTTTTATAGGCTGATTTCAATATTGTGAATTTATAAAAACAACCTCTGCCACCATAAGCCTGCTGCAAATAATAATACTTAAAAAAATTTATTACAGATTACTGCTGACTGAGGTTACTGACCTGGCTGCAGGTAAGTGTAGCAATCATAGAGATGGCTGCCTACTACAGTCAGGTATATAATGTAAAATATTAACGGTTTAAGCTTACTACATGTAATTAACATGAGAGGGAAAAGATAAAAAAAAAAATTGCAGCAGACTTATGGTGGCAGAGGTTGTTTTTATAAGTTCACAATATTGCAATAAGCCTATAAAAAATTGTTTCATCTAATTAACAGATGAAGGAAGATTTAGCTTCTCGGATCTTAGACTTATTTATTAAATTAAAACATCAGTTTCGACATTATGTTTATTTCCATTTCAATTATCTATATGTCGCAGATCAGAAGTAGGTAGGAGAAGAACGGACGGATGACCGAACTACTAAGTATTAAATGGACTCACCGAGCGGGTACCGTCTATCGCGTGGCAGAGGGACAACTCATAGCAGTGCCCGGGAGTTGCGACCCGAGTCTAGGTTTAAGACGGCCGTCTTTAAAATGCGCATTAACGCTCGCCTCCACTGCCCGAGTTGCCCACAATATAAAGTAACAATTAATTCGTGTACACAAACTAACCCTTACAAGAGTTGAGGTTAAGCTACTAGCAGGATACACAAGTGCACCGCGCCGCGCCAGAGCCAAGACTGACTGAGCTGCGGTTGCATCGGTCTTTTATGCACGAAGGAATGACTCGAATAATAGAATGAGTGAGGGTAGATGAATAATAATAACAACACAGGTACCGTCATTAATAACTATCTGTATTGACTCGCCGACACGGCCATCCTGACAAGTCACACGTCCCCGTGTGATGCCGTAAAAAGCAAAAAGGTACTGCGATATCTAAGTTTCGTCTCGGCCTATCCTGACCCACACTTAACCAAGGATAAAGCGATAGTACAACCACTTTTTGTTGACACACCATACAACCATACGCTAATCTACCATTAAATCAAAATTGACCAATCGTTTCGGTATAAACATTACTTCATTATTGCTTTCCACATATGAGTCGCTACTGTCACCTAAATCGAGCGATAGTAGCTCATGCCACCTCCATCGAGTGACGATAATCAACCAAAAGAGTCGCTACTGTCACCTAAATCGAGCGACAGTTGCTCATGCCACCTCCATCGAGTGACGATAACCACTAAAGTCGCCACTGTCACCTAAATCGAGCGACAGCAGCTCATGCCACCTCCATCGAGTGACGATAACCACATGAATTGCATCCATCAAGCAATATAACCAAAGCATGTTTCTCATGCCACCTCCATCGAGTGACGATAACCACATGTATTGCCTCCATCGAGCAATACAACCAAAACATGTTTCTCATGCCACCTCCATCGAGTGACGATATTGCCTCCATCGAGCAATACAATCAAAACATGTTTCTCATGCCACCTTCATCGAGTGACGATATTGCCTCCATTGAGCAATACAATCGAAACATGTTTCCATGCCACCTCCATCGAGTGACGATATTGCCTCCATCGAGCAATACAACCAAAACATGTTTCTCATGCAACTCCATCGAGTGACGATATTGCCTCCATTGAGCAATACAATCGAAACATGTTTCCATGCCACCTCCATCGAGTGACGATATTGCCTCCATCGAGCAATGCAACCAAAACATGTTTCTCATGCCACCTCCATCGAGTGACGATAACCACTAAAGTCGCCACTGTCACCTAAATCGAGCGACAGCAGCTCATGCCACCTCCATCGAGTGACGATAACCAACTAAAAGAGTCGCTACTGTCACCTAAATCGAGCGACAGTAGCTCATGCCACCTCCATCGAGTGACGATAACCACTAAAGTCGCCACTGTCACCTAAATCGAGTGACAGCAGCTCATGCCACCTCCATCGAGTGACGATAACCAACCAAAAGAGTCGCTACTGTCACTTAAATCGAGCGACAGTAGCTCACGGCCCGACTGCCTCAGCAGCTAGTGACAACTACTATTGCCACACATATCGTCATCACCTCATGTGATACGACCAACATATATCGTCATCACCTCATGTGATACGACCAAATTAGCATCAACAACATTAAACAAATCTAATTCAGCAGCTACATCAGTAAGAGGAATCCTTCGTAAACGATCGTGAACATACCTATAGGTTCTATTATTATTTCAAGAACTTTACAATAATCTGAATCATAAATGTCGTTAAACCAATTATAACTAACCACTTCACACAATTACCACAGCCATGTACCATCGACGTCATCACAACCAAAACTATAGACCGTACGTCTACTTCTACAACAAGCTACAACCGAAAATCCTCGAGTAAAGACCTCTAACACCACGGCTCTCTAGACGAAGAGCAATCACAGTACATGTGTCAGTCACATACATCTCAGTACACATATCCACCGAATAAATCGCCCGTGTCAGTCATCCCTGTGACTATACGCTACGCTCTCAATAGACCACGACCACGACCTCCGCCAGAGTTAAACGCACGCCGCGCACCCTGGACTCTTGGGTTGCCCCAAGAGACAATTCTACCGGGCTACGACTACGAATAACTATACTGGTACGGTTGAACACATTACGGTCGATAGAGTCATTCACTCGAGTCTCTCCATCAACTTAAACATCATCATTATCAACAAGATCATAAATTACATCAATATCGTCTGGTACATGACGTGTTAGCATTTTGTTTAACATTTCGTGAGCAAATTTGTAGGTACGTTTACAATTTAAAGCTTTAAGGGTATACCGATTACCTTCGAGAACTTCTATTACGCGAAAAGGGGCCTCGATATTTCGGATCAAGTCTTATTTGATTACGCTCCTCATTTTGTAACATAACAAATTTTAACAGTTACTTATAACGACTGCCATAATGGGCCCATGATTGTACCAAAGTGTTATCAATTAACTCTCTGTAATTTAAATGTCCTTAAAGAGAACAACTAAAGAAACTTTTAAACAGTTTGAATAAATCAATCAAAGGTAGAAAAAGACTGAAAACCCTCAATGAAACACTTATTTCTCACTTCAAACCTACAGTTATTCATTCACGACACACACTTTTAAGTTTATAACTACATTGAATAAGCTATCACAGCAATCACTTATACGCCACGTATCGTGTAGAAAAGTTAAACAATAACTGCCTATTCACTTACAAATTACAACAATCCCGCCAAAAGACGGCACCAAAAGAGGCGACCGACCTATCAGAAAACCAGCATTAACTATTCGGAAGATGGCGTCTTTAACTTTACGCTCCCTCGGCACTTCAACAAAGAACAATAGCTAAATATCGTGTAAGATAGTAGAAACAAACTCAAAAAATATCCGTCACAGAGGGTAATCGGAAATACTCTAGCTAAAACGATATTAACACTTCATCACAAACAAGTGGGTAACCACAAAAACTTAACAAACCACTTAACTACTACAACTACGCTCGCGTCATTGAATATTTTAACTTTGAACTTAGTCTGTTCCTCAGTCATACCAAGTAAACGTTTATGAAGAGACAGGTTACTACTACTATTAAATCGCTTTAAGTGATGACGACTCGACTTGCGCTTCGATCGCACGATAATTCAACAAATAATCGGTAAATCGGATAATGTAATCGAACACTGAACAAAAACCACTTGTACACCAATAAGAATACAACAGAATGACCGAAAAGAACTAAAACATCGATGTACGCACTAATCGCCACCAAATATTGCAACTTACTTGGACACTCACTAAAATAGAACTTAAAGTTCAAAGAAACTAAAAACTCTGAACTGAAGAAAAACAATAAACAACAGCAAACAACAAATGAAGTGGGCGTAATGAGATCTTATCCCACTTCTGATGTCGCAGATCAGAAGTAGGTAGGAGAAGAACGGACGGATGACCGAACTACTAAGTATTAAATGGACTCACCGAGCGGGTACCGTCTATCGCGTGGCAGAGGGACAACTCATAGCAGTGCCCGGGAGTTGCGACCCGAGTCTAGGTTTAAGACGGCCGTCTTTAAAATGCGCATTAACGCTCGCCTCCACTGCCCGAGTTGCCCACAATATAAAGTAACAATTAATTCGTGTACACAAACTAACCCTTACAAGAGTTGAGGTTAAGCTACTAGCAGGATACACAAGTGCACCGCGCCGCGCCAGAGCCAAGACTGACTGAGCTGCGGTTGCATCGGTCTTTTATGCACGAAGGAATGACTCGAATAATAGAATGAGTGAGGGTAGATGAATAATAATAACAACATAGGTACCGTCATTAATAACTATCTGTATTGACTCGCCGACATATACAAATAAATAAAATTGGAGTGTCTGTTTTTAATATTAAAATAACCGCTTTTTACTAAATGCATTATGGATGTCACGGTACACATAAAAATAACATTTTTTACAATTTTTGTCTGTCAGTCTGTTTGTTCCGGCTAATCTCTAAAACAGCTCGACCGATTTTGACGGGACTTTCACTGGCTGATAGCTGATGTAATAAGGCGTAACTTAGGCTACTTTTATTTTAGACATTTTAAATAACTATTTTGTTAAATTCCACGCGGACGAAGTCGCGGGCACAGACAGCTAGTTTTCCAATAAAATAACATCAATCTACAAAGGGTATGAATATAAAATTATTTTAATATAGATAACTTACTAATAATAATATAGATAACTTACTAAATTTTAATAATACTATAGTCATCGCAAAATAATAGGCCCGTTTGGACATATGTCATCGAGACGTAAATAGGGAAGTAACCATACGACTCGGTATTCGATACTCACGATAAATCGATTCAAGTTTGTATGACTATTTGATCGATTTAATTATCTAGTGTAAAGTATATTAAATTAAATTTCTGATTAGAAAATTTAACTTAAACTTTAATATTGTAGGTAAATTGAAATATTACAATGGTACAAAAGATCAATTTGTCTTTAATCTATTTTTTTATTGTTTTCTAATGTTTACGCCAATTTCTCTCATTATAATGAAACAACTTTTTCAGATTTTATCGCGTTTTATTAGGTTCTCTACACAAAAGGACATTGTTCTCCCGTGACCATGGTACCTGTAAAGACTTTAATCTTTGATAACGCGTATTTAGTTGATTATTTTTTCGTCTATCTACGTTGTGTTACTTGTCGATGTAATTGAAGTCGTTTTTTTTTCGCATGCGAGCAAATATAATAAAATTATTTTCAGTAGAGATCACAACACAATATCGATTTACTATTAAAATCGAATAATGCTGGTGAAATTCAGTAATTAACTAGTTACAACACTAGTATTTAAAAACAAAAAGACTTAGAACGTAACTGTTTTTGAGACGTTTCGTAATAATTAGAAATTGCATGCTACTATAAAGTAAGCGCGAAAAGAACACTTCCAATATATTCTATCATATTATTTAACGCGCCAAAAAATTTACGTATGTTTTAAAAGCACTTTATGTTATTAATAGTTCATTTATTGTTTCTTACAGTATCGTACCAAGTTACGTTCTAGGGTATTTGTTAAACGTCCAAACGGGCCTCTTATTTTGTGACAACTATAACAATTACATAATGTAATCTTTTGAATGAGATGTCACAAAATTTTTGACAAAGGTGTAACGTAATTTATGGATGGCCCCTTAGCCTTAGAAATACAGAATTACATTTTTTATTAACTTGATTCATGAAAAAAAGCTAATAAAAAGTCAAAATCGTCGTGCTATATAGTTGCGTTTTAATTTCATCTTTATACTTGTAAATTTTGTGTCCGTCTACTTAACAAATCCCTCGATCGACTGCTTTGCAATAATAGCTAACTTGGCTCTATTATTCACGAGATAAAATGCAATTTTGTAGTGAAGTGCCAGTAACGTAAGACTTAATGTGGTGGGTATACGAGTATGTATATTTATATATTAGTTAAGACGACGCTGAGCGTGATAAATGTTTAAGTTTGCGTAAAGCAGAAAGTCTTTTTATTTTATGAAAATTAATTTGTCAAAAAGAATTATAAAACTTTAACGATTTTTTTTTAACGAATTTTGATAATTTATAACCGACTTGAAAACAGGAGCAGTTCCTCAATTCGAATGTATTTTTATGTGTGTTAACCTCATAACTTTGTACTGGGTGGACCGATTTCGATGATTCTTTCTTTAATCGAAAGGTGCTGATTGTCATGTGATACCATTTAAATTTAATCGAGATCTGATAAGTACTTCTTCAGTTATATCTAACATTTATTGACTTGACTATTAATTCGAATGTTTTTTTAATGTATGTTACCTCAGATCTTTTGACTGGGTGGACAGATTTCGATGATTTTTAGAGTTTCGTACCTCAAAAGGAAAAAACGGAACCCTTATAGGAACACTTTGCTGTCCGTCTGTCTGTTAAGAGTAAGACCCTTTTTCTCAGGCACGCGTGGAGGTATCAAGCTGAAATTCATATCAAATACTCAGGTCAAAAAATCAAACTTCTAAACCAACGCAATCAAAAGATACAGCCGTTTATGCTGCAAATTTTCGACACTTACAAGGGAATCAAAACCTACAGGGTGCTTCCCGTGAATTCAGAATATTGAAATTTGGTACGAAGCAACGCCTTATGGCACAGATAAAGGAAAAATTGCGAAAAGCATAAATTTTCGAATTTCCTCGTGTGTGGGAAACACAAAAATAAAGATAATACGAATTAAAAATGTTCTTAATAATTTTGTTTGTACGGAACCCTCGGTGCGCGAGTCCGACTCGCACTTGGCCGGTTTTTTTTTATCGAAAGGTGGTCCCGTTTAAATTTAATTGAGATCTGAAAAGTAATATTGATTTATCGCCAATAGTGCGTATTTACTTTGTCATTTTTAACCGACTTCCAAAAAAGGAGGAGGTTCTCAATACGACTGTATTTTTTTATGCATGTTAACTCAGAACTTTTGACTGGGTGGACCGATTTCGATCAATTTTGTTTTAATTGAAAGGTGTTGTGTGTCATGTGGTCCCATTTAAATTTAATTGAGATCTGACAAGATTTTAGAGTTATATCTAATAATGCGTATTTACTTGAGTACTTTTTCGTCGACCACCGTTGTATACCGCATTACTTTTTACTGGGTGTACCGATTTTGATGATTCTTACTTTATTCGAAAGCTAATACTTGTCATGTAGTCTTTTTTAAATTTGATCGAGATCTGATTTCTACTTTTTGAGTAATCTGCAATAGCGCGGATTTACTTGACTATTTTTTCGTCTTATTACGTTGTATTACTTGTCGATGTAATTGAAGTTGTTTTTTTTTTTCGTTTGCGCGCAAACACAATTATTTTTGGAAGCAAGTATTTCGACTTTATTGAAGATCATAGCTAAATAATACTGTTTTCAAGCAGTGTTGTGTTCCTTTTGGGGAGTAAGGTGACCAGAACTCCTGGGGGAGGTTGGGGGTAGAGTCTGCAACACACTTGCGAATTGCGATGCTTCTGGTGTTGCAGTCGTCTATAAGTTACACTCATCGCTTACCATCAGGTGAGCCGTAGGCTTATTTGGTGACCTAGTTATTAAAAAAAAAAAAAAAAAAACTTCGTCGTTCTACGTTGAATTACTGGTCGATGTAAATTGAAGTCGGTTTTTTTTTATTTGCGAGCAACACAATACAATTATGTATATATAAATATATAGATTATTTAGACCCGCGGAAGGCTTTTAGAACATGGACGGACGGTCAATGAGGTGCGGTGGGGCGAAGCGTAGGTGCGCTGACATCACCATCGAAGCCGCTCTTACATCAGCGCTCGACGGCTGCCTCCCACCGCCTGACCCCTTCACGCCCGCGCCCCTTCTGCCACTAAGATCCCTCGTGAAAGAAGGCAAAGGGAGAACAGGCCATTGAACGCTTGTAAAGGTCTTCGTTTTTTTTTCTATTACACTAATAATGCTTTCATGTACTAGATGTTTTGTACGAGTACTAGTCTTGTAGTATTTATAATGATAATATATTTAATTTTTTGAAAGCATTTTATTAATTTTAATTAATTACAGTACAAAAGAGTTACCTTTTTCCACGTGGTAACATACTTAGCATAATTTTTTTTAGCAAAACAGAGTATAGAGGAGCTTGTAAGTGCAACAAAACAATTTATCACCGCCTACATCCATTTAAGCGACAATGCGACATCGTTGTCGGCACATTCTGTTCGGGGACGGTCAATAAAACTTATTATAGTAAAGGCGTGTCTTTACTTGCTTAAGATATCAATGGTATCAAGACGTAACAAAGACAACGATTATAATTTATTTTTTGCTTTAAACTAATTGTCTACTTCGTCGTCGTTACATCTTAGGAATAGTAATTTTATAAATGAATAAAAATATTTTAATACTTTATCAGTCAGTCAGTCAGTCAGTTCAGCCTATTGCAGTCCACCGATGGACATAGGCCTCCCCATGTTAATAGTTTATATTCTGTACCAATTTTAAAGTTATGATTCAGTAAATGGATATCATCATAAATACGTGATAATTATTGCCTACGATCGGTACCGTAACATTAGTAGTTATTTAAGTTAACAAGCATAAACAAGCGTAAGAAACCTGCACTGACATCAAGGACGAATATCGCCCACTGAACATCTGTAATTATACCTACTAGTTACTCGATTTCATGTCAGTTAACTCATAATTGTCCTAATTGCTTTCCGTTAAAAATATTACGGCAGCGTCTTTAGCTACACATGACCTCAAAGTGTTAACTTTAGATGTGAGGAAGTCATAACAATTACTTTTTAATGGCTCGTTCATTAACAACCTAACATTAGTTAATCATATGTAAAATTAAACTGTGTATTTATAACGCCACAATAAAATTATAAATACGATTGATATACCTACTACGAAAAAAGGTTTACCCGGCTAACATAAAAGTTAAAGGTAACATAAAGGTATGAAGAGTAATATTGAGTGTCCTATTATTTCCCACGACAATAACATGAAATTGATTTATCAATCACTGAGCGGCGGATGCGCTGCGGTGTCGCTGGCCGACAGAGGCGACAGAGTCAGTGAACAGAGGGTCCCAGTTTTACCACAGAATGCTGATATTGTAAACATTAAGCCAGCTGATAGATACATTTTGATGAGGAAAACATTGCGAAATTATTCTAGTACCAATCAAAAGCAGCATATTTATGTACTTTAGACTAACATAAGGAGTTTCTAATAAGTCATAGTAATTTGACATGATTGTCAGTCATATCACAAGATTCAATCTATCCGAACGATTCATAAATCAACGAAAACTGTAATCATCTCTTTATCACGTTTCGTGGAAGATTTTAATTCAGTCTCATCTCGCGATTAGTTAAAGGTCATGAACGAGGATATGGTAATCGAAGTCGTGCATACATGTACTTAACTACTTACATAACAAAGGAATCTATGTTTAACCGGGGCGTACGTATAATATAATACGCCGAATATTCATTAATACAAGTTTAAATTTAATTGAACCCAGAAGATTGATCAAAGTCAGAATAAAGTAGCTAAAATGGTCATAGTGGCTTGTTAAATTCGGGTATTTTCTACTATCTTTAGTGAGCTTTTAAATGAAAAGTGACATATTAACGAAAGATAATGTGTTATCTGTGTTCAAGGCTTAACGATTCTTCTTTACTGGCTTTAACTTCCAAACTTTTTAAAGAAAGTGTCCGTGTATCGAGTAAATTACATGAATAAAAAATAATAATTAAAAGAAAACTAAAAACCCGCCTGCATAAAAAACAACTAATAGAAAATGAACTGAAAAGGCTGGAACAAGATAAAAATTCAAAATTACACAAAGCTAGCGAAACAAATCGAAACAATATCAAGTATTATGTACTATACACTTAAAAATATCAATACGGTAGTCTTTCAAAATTTTATGCAACATCGTACCTACATAATATGCAGTCGGGGACATGAAATTGAAGGATAAGTCAAATCATTGTCTCTTTGTGCATGTCTCCGACTGCATATTATGTACGATGTTGCATAAAATTTTGAAGGACTACCGTATTGATATTTTTAAGTGTATAGTACATAATATTTGATATTGTTTCGATTTGTTTCGCTAGCTTTGTGTAATTTTGAATTTTTATCTTGTTCCAGCCTTTTCAGTTCATTTTCTATTAGTTATTTTTTATGCAGGCGAGTTTTTAATTTCCTTTTAATTATTATTTTATTGATGTCTTTCTAGTTAGACTAATAACGTAATCGGTTCAATTCATTAAAATAGTTTACATCATGTGGTTGATTAAGTAATTTTTTAACGACGAAAAAAATGAGGCCGTTCTAAAGTTGCCACGTATAATATATCATTTTTATGTTTGACCGAGCATAACTTTTTACAGAGTAGTCCGAAGTTGATAATTCTTTTTTATGGGAAAGGTTACACCCCGAAATTGACCGTCGAACGTTGCCTAGGAGGCGAGGAAGAAGCTCGGCTCGCATCTTGCTTGCCTTAGGCATGGGAAAGAGCAAAGTCAACATTTTTTAAACTTTCTTATTGTATTTCTTTATTATTATTACGGTAATAATAATCATAATATACATTTTTGAAATCCTTGTATTGGGTCCTTTAATTTGATACCCATATTATAGTATTCCTAAAAAAAATTATTTCTTCATTAACTACAATGGCTTCGCACAGCCGCCATGTTTGTTTTTTTAATGTCACCTATCTAAGAACACTTGGGCTGCTAAGACGAATCTAACGATATTTCAATTATGCAAATCCGTTCAGCGGTTCTAGAGAAATGAGGTAATTAAGAATATTACATACATACATACAAGATACGCGCGAAAAACATAACCCTTCCTTGGCAGTCGGGTAAAAAGGGTACCCTTTAATTCGTGCCACTTTCATAGTAAGCTAGTTAGGAAATGTAAGGAGGATAATTTTATTTTATTTTTTTATTTTATTGTTATAAAGGTACTTCAACGACTTATTCACTATTAACAATATAGGATTCAGATATTCATAAAATAAGTTTATGGTGAACTAGTCACTTACAGAAGTACACAACACTTACATAAGAAAACTTTGTTCAATCGCTACATCAATTAAAAAAAACAGATTAACAAACAAAAACCAAAATTAAAGAAACAGCAAAAGCACAATTAAAATAACTTAAGAATGTAGTCAACGAGTGTATTATAAGTATCAAATAAAAATAAATGATAAAAACAAAACCAGAGATAAAAAAATAAAAATTAAAAGTTAAAAGCAATGAGTGTGAGATACCTAGTGTTAACCAGAACCAGTCAACGACTTTTTGGCAAATTGGGGAAGTGTGTCCGCAAAGATGTCAATACCACAGCAACTGTCCAGTTTATTGTAGTTGGTAATTAATCTATTCATGGGCGCATTTTGACCAAGTTTGGTCTTAGATGAGCTTATTGTGAAGGTATTTATTTTGCGTTTCGATCTCACCAGGCTTTGTCGAGGTACACATATATTAATTTCGGAGAGCAAGTCAGGTACATTAACTAAATTATTTATGATTTTATAAAGCACAATCCGATCAGATGAGTTTCTACGTTGTTCTAATGATATCATGTTGAAATAGCTTAATCTAACCGAATAATCAGCACCATAAGGACATCCAGGGCACTTAAAACGTAGAAACCTGGTGAAGCTTTTTTGTACGCGTTCTATCCTATTAACGTGGACACGATACGAGGGATTCCAGACTGGGGACGCGTAATCTAAGATGCTTCTGACTAGGGTATTGTATAGTACCTTAAGGGTTAATGCTGATCGAAACTCAGAACAAGCTCTCTTTACAAAGCCAACCATTTTTGAAGCTTTGGCTACTATCGAATCGAAATGGTTCACGAAACTAAGTTTCCTATCAAGCTGTACACCTAAGTCACGGATAGTATCAACTTTCTGCAGAGTAAAACCATTTAGATCGTACCTTGATGCTCGTACGTTCCTGTTACGAGTGAAAGTCATATGATAACATTTACATGCATTGAGAGTCATTAAATTGTCCTGACACCAATTCTGAATTGCATTCAAGTCTTGTTGAAGAAGAAAGACATCCAAATCCGATTTAATCTCCCTATATACCTTTAAATCATCTGCATATAAGGAACATTTGCAGTGCTTTATGGAGTAAACAATGTCATTTACGAAAATCACGAATAAGATCGGCCCCAGGTGAGATCCCTGTGGTACACCAGAGGTAGACAAATATGTCGGCGACTCGTAACCTCTTAACACCACTCTTTGTTTCCTCTCTGATAGGTAAGATTCAAACCATTTAAGCAAAGGACCAAATATGCCAAACTGCTCCAGTTTTATTATTAGTAGTCTGTGATTAACCTTGTCGAAGGCACTACTGAAGTCTGTATAGATGGAGTCGACCTGTATACGAGAGTCCAAAGATTTGCTAATGTCATTAACATACTGCAATAAATTAGTAGTAGGAGATCTACTGGCACAAAATCCGTGCTGTTGAGGAGCCAACTGTGGTTTTATGTGAGATGTAATTATAGGACACACAGCAGCCTCAAACAGTTTTGCAAAGATGGAAAGAAGAGATATAGGGCGATAATTGGAACTTATATTTGCTTCTCCTTTTTTAAAAATCGGGACGACGTTAGCGACTTTCCATTCCGATGGGAATTTAGTAGATGCGATTGAGTGGTTGAAAATGATTTTTAGGGGAAGAGACAGATTAGCCGAGCACTTTTTTATGAATAATGGAGATAGGCCATCCGGTCCTGGGCTCTTGCATGCATCTAAATTACTTAGCAGCTTTAGCACCTGTCCTTCAGTGAAAGTAATTTTGGCTAGACCGAATTGAGAGTAGATGAATGAGCTAGTTCGTACAGAATTTGGGCAAACGGACGGCATGAAATTTGACGAGAAGTGTACAGCAAATTGTTTGCTTATCTCCTCTCCCGATGTTGCAACATTTTCACCCAGATACATAGTGGATGGAATATCACTAGATTTAGATTTTCTGGCTTTCACAAAGGACCAAAAAAGCTTGGGGTTTTTGGTGATGTTTTTTTCGGTGTTCGTTATATACGTTTTGTAACAATCTCTAATCGCTATTCTAGCACGGTCGTCTAACAGTTTATATTCGTAGTGATCCCTAGGATTCTTAAACTTTTTATAACGTTTTCTAATTTTTTCTTTCTCATTCAAAAGCTTGATGAGTGACCTAGAAAACCAAAATGGAAATCTACTATTTTGTGCTCTTGAGACCGGAACAAACTCATTGATCAAACTGTATATGCGCGAGTATAATACCCGAACCATGTCATCAACGTCAGTTAATCCCGAAAATACCCTAATCCAATCTATGTCTCGTAGTTTCATATTGATTTCTGTATAGTTAGCCAGCCTAAAATTAAGCTTCGATTTCTTTTTACTTGTTAAGAAATGTGGCGTAATGTTGCTGATAGTAATTACTAAGGGTGGGTGATGCAGATCTACTTTAGACATCGGACTACTACACTCGTTAACACATCCACCGTAGAAGTTGGACAAAATAAGGTCTAAGGTTTTATTGTAACAATTTTTAACAGTATTAAGTTGCAACATATTGTTCTCAGACATGAAATCAATTAATGAATAACCTAGCCTATTTGCATAATTTGTTGCGGTTGTACATAGTGTGTGACCGAGACTTTTATCTACGTTCCAGCCGATGAAACTGAGGTTAAAGTCACCTGCTATAATTGTATCCCCTCCCCCGGAATCGATCAAAGCCGACACACCGTCCAAGAATTTGTCAAGTGTAATTTGTTGAACCGGTGGTGGCAGATACATGGCACAAATATTTAATATTTTCTGACTCTTTCCTTCGGTCACCTTAAGCCTGACCCAAAGATCTTCTATGTCCGATTCCCATTTTGTGATTCGTTCGGAAATAATAGTCTTAGACACTGCGATAAGAACTCCTCCACCTTTTTTATTACCCAGAACAGTTGACGACCTGTCACGCCTGTAGACCCGGTACCCAGAATCGAAGAGTTCACCATCGTTTATGCCATCATCCAACCATGTTTCCGTGCCAATAATAACATCATAGTTAGTCAATTGAGCAGCCTGCCTAAAATCCTTAAGTTTACTTTTAAGGCCTCTAAAATTCTGATAGTAAATTGTGAATTTTGGTACTTGCCGCACGGTATTTATTGCATCTGTTTTAGTGAGCGAAAATTAAAGTGTCTCAACGGCTTCCAAACTTTTCATATGTTTAGCTTGTTGACCGTCAGCTTTCCTGACGAGGACTTTACCGTCACGCACCCAAACGTACAAGTAACCCTTTTCTCGCGCTGCTTTTCTTGTTGCTGCGTGAATTTTTTTATTCAAAGGTGACAAATGTTCTGACACGAAGATCGGTCTGATAGGACCCCCATAGCCCAGGTGTTGTGTGCTTAATTTTTCCTTAGGATGTGACCTATTAAATTGCATGACGGATGTTAGAATGGTATCTCTTAGAAGTGCACTCCGTAATTTGACGATAACTGCCCTAGGGTTCTTGTTTTCTGGATCCAATTTTCTGACGTGCACTGCCGATAAGATGTCATCTTCCTTAATTGTGTTGGATACTATGTTTCCCAGTTGAACAATTGTCTTTGCCAGGTTTTCAGTTTTGTTTTCTGGTATGCCGTTGATTTCTATATTTTGTTGACGCGAGTGTTGTTCTATCAGGTTCATACGCATAGATAGATCGATGACCGTAGTCTTGAGGGCCTCATTTTCCTTATGAAGATTCTTGTTGTCACTCTTACATATGTCTAGCTCAGTCTTCATGCGATCAAATTCGTCGCTCATAAAATTGACGGAGTCTTTCAGATCACGAAACATTTCTTTAATCTCCCGTAGCTCCTCGTTCATGGAGGTCTTGATATTTGCTGAGATCTCTGACGCTATAACTGTCCGTATTTCTTGGCGAATTATTTCAAGATGTTCCTTTGAGAAAGAGTGACGAATGACTGTGTCCGGGGAGCAGTCCGTGCGAGGGCGTCTTGGTTTTACGTTCACGTTGTGTTTGTTCGGTGTGTCAACCAAAGCCACGGGAATGATAGGTTCCGATTGTATACTTGTCATACTCGAATCGCCGTCTTTTGGAGGAGTACGAAGCATGTTCGATACGATTATCCAACAATCCCACAGTCACTCTATAGTAAACACGTGCAGGCAGCTTTCAAAAATAAGCTCCACAAAAACTCAAAGATGATTATTTTGATATTATGTGATTCCGTAGCTGTAATTTACCACTAAATGGCCGTAATTTTTATACTGGTAACACCAACAGCGCCGTCTAGTGGGAAGTAGCGTTATTCTTATTTCACAACGTAGTGGTTAAATACTCTTTGTTATTTCACCTATTCGTCACACCTACGGTGAAGTTGGCGCTAGTTGTTACAGTGTGTTGACAGTCCGAAGTCCAACCATTTAAATTTTTTCGCAACGGTCATACAAGGTTTGACTTTTTTTTTTAATAGCACTGAAAATGGTGTGAAAAAGTTTTGAAAAATAGCACACTGTTGAATATTTAGGAACCTCTCATTCTAAAGCTGGTCTCACTGACTCAAAACTAATGTTTTACTGTTTGTTGTTATTCACTAATATATACTTGTAGGTTTTTTCAGAGTTAATAAAAGTTGTCACAAATAATAACACTTGTATATAATCAGTAATACACTCAATTGCACTGTTTCCTCTACTATTTATACGATTTTAACATTAAATACGGATTTTTAAATATGCAAACGAAGAAAACAAAGCGATCATTTAACTGAGGGTAGGATAATGTAATCGTAATAATAGGGGTTAAAGTATGAAATTGCCATTTTATTGTACGTAATAGGTTTTGGAATTGACATAGAACCCTCATTTGGTTTGAGATTTTTGAGTTAAACTTTTTTCAAATGGCAGCTATGTAGTTCTTCTTTTAAAAAATGTGCAACATTCGATTATCAACTTTCAGTTGTTATTTTATTCAGCTTAGACAAGATAAATGGATATTTCGAAAATTCGAGTGATTTTTGAATACGAGTTTGGAGAGGGGATTGCTAATGAACGCACCGTGCGATTTTGGTTTAAACGCTTTCGTGATGGAAACTTTGATTTGAAGAACGAACCACGCGGAAGATGAATTGAAAGAGATGGTGGAAGCTGATCCGAGCTAAACTACCCAGGAATTAGCGGCATGGTTTAACGTTACCTTACCAACAATATTGACTCATTTTCGTAAATCAATAAAATAAAAAATATGAAAAATGGGTGCCTCATAATTTGACTGTTGAAACTTGCGTTGCCATGTTGAATCGATACAGAAATGAAGGAATATTGGATCGAATTGTGACAGCACAGCAATCTCATACAGCACGAGAAACCGTTTTGACTCTACAGGAACTGCAATTAGAAACCATTCGTCACCCTCCGTATTCGCCAGATCTTGCTCCAAGGGACTACCATTTTTTTCGTGATTCGGATAATTTTCTACGTGATAAAAAGCTTTCTTCTCAGGAGGCAGTACAAAATGCTTTCACACAGTTTGTCGAATCTAGATCACCTGAGTTCTATCGCAAAGGCATAAATGACCTTACTATTAGATATAAGCAATGTATAGATAATAATGGTAATTATTTTGATTAAATAAATATGATAAATTAAAAAAAAAACGAATTTCAATTTTTCAGTACAAATCGGCAATTACATACTTTAACCCCTAATATAATGGTTTTGATGTATAATTTACCTGGCACAAGGACACCATTAATTTTAAGAAGATTAAATCCTGTTGTGTAAACAGAAAAAAACAAAATTGTTTCAAAGTAACAAGTATCGGGTAATAAAAAAAAGAATTGCTAACGGTAACTTAAACGGACTGGACAGACGACTTGTAAGATCGTCGCCGTTTGAAAACCGTTGTCTAAATAACTCGAACACGTTTAACAATCCGACCTGACGATAAATGATAGTTTGAGACCTATTTTCACAAATGATTGTAGGAGCTCTCATGTCCGTTAGTGAATAATAGATAGAGGTCAACCGTTTACACGTATCGATTGTATTCTCGTCCAAACGAGTTCAAGACATCCTGGCACTAGTGAGCTCACAAGTTACAACTGTATCCTGCTGGAATGCACATATATATTTTGAATTGGATGTTACTTTTAAATTATAATCCTAAAATATTTACTTATGTGACGGTGCTTGGTAGAGAGAGTTAGGTTTATGATATCGTAATATCATATGAAGAGTGTATCGATATACTTTTCAAATTATTTTGGTAATTTACTCTATAAGTTTAAACCACCGAAAAAACATCTAATAAGTATCAGATATTGTTGCATTTTTCAAACTTATTACCTGACTATGTTTTTTCTTTTAAATTCAAAATATAGTATTTAGCTGTCTGTGTTTTTTATATATAACTAGGTCGGCAAACAAGCGCATGGCTCGCCTGATGGTAAGCGATTACAGTGGCTTATAGACGTCTGCAACATCAGAAGCATCGCAAGCGCGTTGCCGACCCTATTCCCGAGCCTCCCCAGGAACACAACTAGGGATTGCAATCCGGTGTCATTTTCAATCCGGCCGGATCCGATCGAATTTTTATCAATCCGGCCGGATCCGGGCCGGATCCGGCCGGATTGATCAAACCATAATAACCTAACTTTTCTTTTTAATTCAAACGTATGTTGACCGGTAATGAAGTGAAAAAATTGTACATTTTAATTAAATATATATTTTTAAATTAAATCTCAGTTTCAAAACAAATTATATAATCTATCAAATGAAAAGATAAAAATGTTTAAATCCGTGGGAGTTATTTCTCAGTATTCATATATGTCGAATTTATTGATACAAATTGATCTAAGCCAAATTCCAATTTCGACCACGTCGTATTAACACGTGGTGAGACGAATCAAAGAGCTAGATTTGTAATTTTAATTAGCCTTTAATTATTTTAGCATTTAATTATATTAAATTTTTTAGTGATTAAGGGTATTACTTGGTTAAGGCTTCGGTTACGGATATATATAGGTACGAATATTTATTGATATGATATGGTTCCAAATATAAGATTTAGCCCGTAACAGTTCACTGCTGGGCATAGGCCTCTTTCTCCATGTAGGAGAAGGATTGTAGCTTAATCAGCTAATATGTTCCCTACTATAAGTAACGATAGCTATCAGGTATTTATGATAACAATCGGGACCGACAGCTTAACGTGATCTCCGAGGCACGGAGGGGCGGACCCACAAGGACAGACATCCACCCTGGAGAGAAATATTTGTACAAATACAAATATCCATCCCAAGCGGGAATCCAACCAGCAAACCGTCGATGTTATGATATTATGGTTACAAATATTAAATTTGTTCCGATTATCCTTTAGTTTCGGTTACAGATATTCGATTTTAGAGGAAATGCCACAATACTTTATTTTACTTCCTAACGTATATTGTATTAGTTACTGTTACAAATTCTGAGTACTCTATGTTAAACAGCGATGACTCCCACGATGATTTGGTTGCAAAATTAACTGACTTTATGATAATGTTATTTGACCAGAAAAATGTAAAACATAGCAAAAAATTTAGTATTTAAATTACCCTTTGATTGATCTATGCTAAATCATCCGAAACTTTAATATCGGTTTATGGTACGGTTACAGATACATTTTTATTACGTATATCCAATAGTTTGGTTACGATAAAATAACATCCCTAGTTTGAATATTAATATTTCTAGGTATTCTGCAAGTAACGGCAATGTGAAGTTATTTAATATTCGCACAATAAGTCAAGCAACTTCAGTGTTTTTTCAGCTGTAAATAGAGTTGAATACCTTCACTATAATGCATCTATAACTAATTTAAATGGCAAAAAACTATCAATCAAGTCTTTAGTCTTAGCGTCAAAGGACTCGTGTATTTAAGAACCACGCTCTTTCTTTTAAAAAGAGGTCATTTCTCAATAAATGCCAACACCGGATCCGGTCACCGGATCCGGCATTTTTTACCGGATCCGGTAACTGTAAAATGATGCCGGATCCGCCGGATTACCGGATCCGGTTTTCCGGATTGCAATCCCTAAACACAACACTGCTTGAAAGCAGTATTATTTAGGTCCTCTGTAAGGTCGAGGTACTTCGTCAGTCGGACTGCTCCAGATTTTGAGCAGGATATTTCCTGCTGTGCCCAATCTCAATTAAATATAATGTGCCTTACCTCGTATAAATAACAAAAATTAGTTGCTACTGATTAACTTCTTACAATAACAAATGCCTTTACGTTAACCACACTCTTTAAGATTGTGTCATTGCTTGTTGACATCCTGGTAGTTAATTAAAGATATCATTCATTCGATTTTACTCCCTCGAACTTATCTAATCACACGTTATAATGCCGTAAGATGGATCTGTTGGCATTTGTTACATAGAGTTGACTATTTATAAAGCAATAAGTAAAACATTTGTTGATTAAAACAATTCATATATTATTATTTTAAGGAAGCTTATCTTATTTATAAATATTATGATAGTATGAAAGTATCTTGGACGATTTTATTTTCAGTTATAAGACTAAATAATTAGTTATTAAAAAGCCTTGATTATACAGGGTGTCCCGCGATAAAGTGCAACCCCGAAAGGGGGTGAAACTAGACCATAAATTATCGACAAAAAACATAGAAAAAACTTTTTTAAAATAATATTTTATTTTTTATTGACGAATTAAGATTTTTATATCTTACCTAGACTCTATGTACAAAAAATGATGATTTCTTCCAAAGTAGTGGGTCGATTACTTTAAAATAAAATAAAATATTACGCCACGTACTTGGCGGTAAGGCTAAAATAAAAATTAGCTGGCAAAAAAGTGGCATTATGTCTTTAACTATGCTTCTTGTGAAAAAAAATCCATTTTTTATGACTGTTTTTTTCAATGATCTCTAATTTTCTCGGAATTATGCCCCCAATACCAGGAAATTTTATGATTTATTATTATTTCTTACCATATTGCCATTCAAATAAAAAAAAATTTACGCCTGTATCCCAAAAAACACGTACAAAAATCATCATTTTTTGTACAAAGAGGCTACGTAAGCTATATAAAAATCTCAATTCGTCAGTAAAAAAAATAAAAATTTTTTTTTTAATTTTTTTAATTTTTTTCTGTTTTTTGTCGATAATTTATGGTCTAGTTTCACCCTCTTTCGGGGTTGCAGATTATCGCGGGACACCCTGTATAAAGATTATATTGTACTAATAAAAAATTAAAAATACAATCAAGCGCCATTGGTAAAAAGTTAATCTAACTTTGATGTCGCTAGGAGTAATTTTTTTGACCGGTATCGCAGAATATACATGAAATGCATAATTTGTAACAATTATTAAATTATTTATATGTAATTATACCGGTTAGGTATATGTTTATATCTATATCTTCTATATATATAAAAGAGATATCCACCCATTGACTCATCACGATATCTCTGGAACCATAAGGCGTAGAGACTTGAAATTTCGTACGAATAATCCTTTCGCCAAGTAAAGGGCAGCTAAGAACGGTTTTTACGAAATGCCACCCCTAAGGGGGTAAAACGGGGGTTGGAAGTTTGTATGAAAGTCCAATGTTTTTGTAGTAGAGACTTGAAATTCAAAATGTATGCTCTATAGATGGTGTTGAGGTCTACTAATAATGTATTTTGAGAAATCAACCCCTTTTTGGGGTTAAAACAGGGGATGACAGTTTGTATGAAAGTCCCATGAAAAATACACCTACAAACTTGAAATTAGGAAAGGCTGTAGCTATGATTTTCCTCAAATTAACGCGGGGGTAACCGCGGGGCATAGCTAGTAATATATAAAAGAGATTTCCACCCATATATTGACTCATCACGATATCTCTGGAACCATAAGGTGTATAGACTTGAAATTTGGTAGGAATATTCCTTTCGCCGAGTAGAGGTCAGCTAAGAACGGATTTTACGAAATTCCACCCACACAGGGGTTGCGGGGGTTAATAACGTAAATAATATATAATGGCAAAACAACGTTTGCGGGGTCAGCTAGTAGTTTATAGCCTTACTAGGTTTTTTTAGTTACTACTAGGTACTACTACTACTACTACTACTTACTTTATTTAATATACATTTGGATAATTTTTTTTCACGGTACAAACTTTGTGATATCCTAAAAATAGTTTATTTGGAAAATGACAACAAATTGATACACGAGTATAATAAAGCTTTCTCTGATTACGGAACTCTAAAAATAAGTTATTTTAAAAATATTGACATTAGTTAGATAACTTGCTCATTTCGTTTTATCGTCGGAAAAATTTGATTACCTACTTGTCAGTTAACATAATTCATAATAGATTAATTTTAACTTATTTTAACTGAGGCTAACTTGCAAAGTTAAATCTTACGAAATTTTTTTTATATATAACTAGGTCGGCAAACAAGCGTACAGCTCACCTGATGGTAAGAGATTACCGTAGCCTTTAGACGTCTGCAACACCAGAAGCATCGCAAACGCGTTGTCAATCCTATTTCCAATTCCCCCCAGGAGCTCTGGTCACCTTATTCACCAACAGGAACACAACACTGCTTGAAAGCAGTATTATTTAGCTGTGATCTTCTGTAAGGTCGAGGTACTTCCCCAGTTGGGCAGCTCCAGATTTTAAAAAGGAAATTTTCTGCTGTGCCCTACCTCAGTTATAAGAGTCACTAGATTTTCATTAACGACCCTTACATAAGAAAAAAATATTTAAGCAGTGAGCGACAGCTAACTCCGAATATTTCAACCGATAGGTATATTAAGAATTTAAATATTATACTTTTAAAGACTATATTTTTTAACCACTTTGTTATAATAGAATATAGCGTGTTTAATACCATTTGCAACATTGCTAAGGAATGTTTAGGAAACTAGGCTACGAATAATAACACTGTAAATGAATTAATATAACCGCGGAGGAATCTAACACACACAATTATTTGAACCTGTAGGAAACTTGCAAATGTTTGTGCCTAATAATAAACTTACATAAAATCCACAAAATTGCAAAAATATAGCACGACACGATTGTAAGATTTACAGATTTCTCAACATTATTCGGTAACGTTAAAACACAGGGTTCACGTGGCGGGTCGTCGTTGTGCCTTGGGCTTTAGTCACCTGTTTACAATTTAATGGTAACCTTCCATCACTAACACCATAATAGTATAATTCACACAACGTCACTGTAAATAAACGGACGTGTTTGTTAAATTAGCATTTCTATTATTCATGTTAGGCGGACTGTACCACGCAGCGGCGGCGGTCGCGCAGCACTGGTGACTGACGAACGATAGCGCGTGTCCGACCCTACAGCTCCTACCTCGACATCTCTGATGAAACGTAACAACGCTACATTATCGCTAGTTCTAAACTATACTACGTGGACAAATTGTGACTTCATTCACGCTAAGTAAACTTGGTACGGGGCGCAAAGTATTGGCTTGACACTGATAACAAGTACATAATGTACCTTCTCGTTTCACTCGTAAATACACAGAAATATGTATATATGATGAGTAAACAAACGCGTACGAATTAATGTCGTTTGGCGAAGGATAGTGTATACTTAAAATACTTTATTGTGTTAAATTAATATATTCGTACTAATGCACTCCCTGAGAAATATACGAAATTATATGCAAACTAGCGACCCGCCCCGGCTTCGCACGGGTGAAATGCTGATAATAAATATACTACAGAATGTCTCTGTATACGACGTTTACAGTTTTTTTTTGTCATTAGACAATACAAACATGTTTTCTTTAGATGTTACTCTTGACTTGGTAAATTATGGAGTCTAATCCTATCCAACCTAATGTACTTACTATAAATGCGGTTTAAAAATTATCCTTAATACCGAATAAAGTACGAACATACAACATCTTCGAAAATATTCATTTAAATTACATGTTGTAAAGGGCCATATTGATCTATATTAAATGCGCAATGTATTTAAGGTATGTTGTACTTAATTGCATAAGGATTAATTGTGTATTGCTTAAAATCGCTTCGTAAATGAGCCATTATTTCTCGTAATAAGTAAAGGATAAAAAATGGTTATCGTGGACTATCCCTAAGAGATAGATATATACCATCGCGGACTTTTTTGTAAACCTTTTTAAGTTGTACAATACTGTAGTACATTATTTTGATCTATCTCGTAGGGTTCAGCCAGCGTTTGCAATGTAAGCGCAAAAAAATGTGCTTAACGACATCACATTAGAAACCTCTAAAATTATCAGTGTTTATCTACTGTATTATGCATGTATAATACATATAAACCTTCCTCTTGAATATTATAATTAATTATCTATTCCAAAAACCCGCATCAATATCCATTGTGTATATAGTTTTAAAGATCTAAGCATACATAGGGACAGACAGACAGCGCGAAGCGACTTTTTTAATACTATGTAGTGATACATTTTATAGCTATCAGTGATAACAAAATATTAAAATAAGTTATCGATATCTCCTATTAACCTCGAAAATGTAAAATTTTCATTGTTAATGCCCGCCCCCGCAATCCTTATTGCGGATGAGTTATCATAAAATCCGCTCATTGATAATTTATACATCACATATAGGAGATTCCTACCAAATTTGGAGTCGATAGGAGCTACAGCAAGAAATTTCCTGCTCAAAATATGGAGCAGCCCGACTGGGGTAATACCTCGACCTTACAGAAGATCACAGCCAAATAATACTGTTTTCAAGCAGTATTGTGTGGTTGGTGAGGTGAGTAAGGTGACCAGAGCTTCTGGGGGTTGGAGATAGGGTCGGCAACGCGCTTGCGATGCTTCTGGGGTTGCAGGCGTCTGTAAGCTACGGTAATCGCTTACCATCAGGTGAGCAGTACGCTTGTTTGCAGACCTAATTATATATTTTAAAAAAATATTGTTGTAACGACCCATCCCCGCAACCCCTTGTGGGGTAGGATATCGTAAAATTCGTTCATAAATTATTTTTATATTATATTATTTATAATAAATTATTAATATATTACATCACTTACAGAAAATGCAAACAAAATTTGGAGTCTGTAGGAGCTATAGCTCTGAAATTTAAAGTTATCATTGTTAACACCCACCCCCGCAAACCCCTGTAGGGTGGGATATCGCACATTTTGGTCATAAATTATTTTTTAAGCACACAGAAAATTCATAAAAAATTTGGAATCTTTAGGAGCTATAGCTCGGAAATTTTAATTTTTTATTGTTAACGCCCACCCCTGCAATCCTTATTGGGGATGAGTTATCATAAAAAGCGCTTATTGATCATTTCTACATCTCATATAGGAGATTACTACCAAATTTATAGTCGATAGGAGCTATAGTATAAAAACGGGAATTTTCCATTGGTAACGCCCCCGCCACCTCCTCTTGTGGGTGGAATTTCGTAAAATCCGTTCATAGCTGATCACTACCCAGCGAAAGGAATATTCCTACCAAATTTCAAGTCTCTACGCCTTATGGTCCAATTTTCCATTGTTAACGCCTCCGTAACCCCCTCTTGTGGATGGAATTACGTAAAATCCATTCTTAGCTGATCACTACTCGGCGATAGGAATATTCCTACTAAATTTTAAATCTCTACGACTTATGGTCCAATTTTCCATTGTTAACACCCCCGCAACCCCCTCTTGTGGTGGAATTTCATAAATACCGTTCTTAGCTGATCTCTACTCGGCGAAAGGAATATTCCTACCAAATTTTAAGTCTATACGCCTTATGGTTCAATTTTCCATTGTTGACGACCCCGCAAACCCCTCTTGTGGGTAAAATTTCGTAGAATCCATTCTTAGCTGATCTCTACTCGGCGAAAGTAATATTTCTACCAAATTTCAAGTCTCTACGCCTTATGGTTCAACTTTTCATTTTTAACACCTCCGCTTTAACCCCAAAAGGGGGTTGATTTCTCAAAATACATTATTAGTACACCTCAACACCATCTATAGAGCATAGATTTTTAATTTCAAGTCTCTTACTTTAAACACATAGGACTTTCATACAAACTTCCAACCCCCGTTTACCCACTTAGGGGTGGAATTTCGTAAAACACGTTCTTAGCGGATGTCTACTCTCTATAAGAAACCTATCTGCCAAATTTCAGGTTTGTAGGTGTATTTTTTATTCGACTTTCATACAAACTACCATCCCCTGTTTTAACCCCAAAAGGGGGTTGATTTCTCAAAATAAATTATTAGTACACCTCAACACCATCTATAGAGCATACATTTTGAATTTCAAGTCTCTTACTTCAAAAACATAGGACTTTCATACAAACTTCCAACCCCCGTTTTACCCCCTTAGGGGTGGAGTTTCGTTAAACCCGTTCTTAGCGGATGTCTACTCTCTATAAGTAACCTACCTACCTAATTTCAAGTTTGTAGGTGTATTTTTTATTGGACTTTCATACAAACTACCAACCCCTGTTTTAACCCCAAAAGGGGATTGATTTCCAAAAATATATTATTAGTACACCTCAACACCATCTATAGAGCATACATTTTGAATTTCAAGTCTCTTACTTACTTCAAAAACATAGGAATTTTATACAAAACTTCCAACCCCCGTTTTACTCCCTTAGGGGTGGAGATTCATAAAACCCGTTCTTAGCGGATGTCTACTCACTATTAGAAACCTACCTGCCAAATTTTAAGTTTGTAAGTGTAATTTTCATTGGACTTCATACAAACTATCATCCCCTGTTTTAACCCCAAAAGGGGGTTGATTTCTCAAAATACATTATTAGTACACCCCAACACCATCTATAGAGCATACATTTTGAATTTCAAGTCTCTTACTTCAAAAACATAGGACTTTCATACAAACTTCCAACCCCCGTTTAACCCCTTAGGGGTCGAATATCGTAAAACCCGTTCTTAGCTGACCTCTACTCGGCGAAAGGAATATTCCTACCAAAATTCAAGTCTCTACGCCTTATGGTTTCAGAGATATCGTGATGAGTCAATGGGTGGGTTACTCTTTTATATATATAGAGATAAGAAAGAAACAAGGCGACTAAATAACAACGACAGTCACGTACCTACAATTCGGAGGAGACTCAGCATAGTTTCAAAAAAGTATTACCGAGGGTAGGTCCAAAGTTCGTGGAATGGAAGGGTTTTAAATAAAATAAAACAATAAATCTATTTTTCCTATTCAATATAATTCTATGAATTAATTTTTCTAAACCATCGTAAAAATATTTTTACCTTTTGCCTCAAAATGAGCCAATATTGCCTCCTTCACCCCATTAATGGGGTGAAGGAGGCAATATTGGCTCATTTTGGAGGCAATGTTGTCGTAAAATTTCCTTTCCCTTAAGTCTTTTTTTAAATAATTGTAAAACAAATAAAAATCACTTGGGGACAGATCTCTACTATAGGGTGGGTGGACTAGTAATCTGAAGCCCCGTGTGTGCAGAGTAGCCATTGCAACTCTGCTCTTGTGAACCGGCGTGTTGTCTTGCAAGAGCAACACACCCTTAGTCAATTTTCCTCAACGTTTTTCCTTGATGGCCTTCTTTAATTTTTCTAGTATCGTTGCGTAATATTCTCCGGTTATGGTGCTATCCTTTTCTTTGTAATCAATCAGTATGACACTCACAATCCTAAAACACAAAAGCCATCAACTTTTCAGCCGACTTCGACACTTTGAATTTCTTTGGCGGTGGTGTAGCCTATTTATGCCATTGCATGGACTCTTGTTTGAACTCAGGTTAAACGTGATGAACCCATGTCTCATCTCCAGTAACAATCCGCTTCAAAATCTGTGCAGATTCGTCTCCACACAACTCCAAAAATTGTTTTGACGCATCGACGCGCTGCTGTTTCTGAAGCGGCGTGAGCATTCTCGTTACCCATCTTGCACTGACTTTTGTCATACCCAGGTGGTCATGTAGGATTCGCAAAATAGAGGTATCTGATACTCCAACTAATGCAGATAACTGTTTTTTCTTCAAACGGGTGTCCTCCAATACAATTTTTTTTACTTTTTCGACGATATCTGATGTGGTGGCCTCAACTGGCCGCCCTGAGCAGGGGTCGTCTTTAATCGGCTCCCGACCATGTTTAAAAAGACCATACCACTTGTAAATCATTGATTTACTAGGGCACTGTTCCCCATAAACGGTTTCTATTTTATTTAAAATGATCTGAGCGTTCTTTCCTTGCTTGGTAAGGAATTTTATCACAGCACGGTGTTCAATTTTCTCTATAGTTTTCTTTAGCAGGCGAGTGTTCGTAAGTTAAACATGCAATAGAGCTGAAAATCAATTTATAGACTAATGATGAGTCCCCAATTCGTATGACACTAAGCGAGCGCCCCTATCTCCACTCCATCCCCTCCATTCCACGAACTTTTGGACCTCCCCTCGTACTGAGAGCCGAGAGGGCAGTTTTATTCCGATAAATGTCAATGACCTTATGTGATAAGAAAAGGTCTCGCCGGGACACATATTCACATTATCCATACTTGTGTACGCAAACTATAAATGCCAAAATAACACGATATTATGTATGTCTATTAGCCTGTCTGTTGCATTTTTAAAAGTTAACCGTTGAAGTCACCCAGAAGACAGTAAGCTAACTTTAAAATTATAATTTAAGAGGGAGCGATAAGAGTTGGAATTTTATATGAGAACATACAAGTATATATTATATATATATATATATATATTTTTTTTTCATAATTATATTTATAAATAACTAGCTTGTGTGCGCGACTTTGTCCCCGTGGAATAGGACCAATTCTGTCGTACATACATGATTTGTACGAAACTTTAACCGTTTACGCAGCGGAAGCTCTCAAAAGGAAAATAAACCCGATTTTGAAACATTCTTCATTGGTGCTACGCTCCTATTGGTCTTAGCGTAATGATATATAGCCTTTAGCCTTCCTCGATAAATGGGCTATCTAACACTGAAAGAATTTTTCAAATCGGTCCAGTAGATCCTGAGATTAGCGCGTTCAAACAAACAAACAAACAAACAAACTCTTCAGATTTATTATATTAGTATAGATTTTCTAAAATCACTGTGGTTTGTTGTGGTGAATTTAATAACAATTCTTCACATCAAAATGTTATTAAAATAAAATACGACGATATTACGACAAGCAATCTCATGCATATTTTGTTACATTGAATGTCGTATAATTAATATTACCTATATGAGATTTTGATTATAATATATCAACATCTCGAGCGACTATTTTTGATAAGCAATTGATGTTCGATGCTGTGTGGTTACAGCAGTAAAGAATATATACCCCTCTCTTCCCGTGGGTGTCGTAAGCGGCGACTATGGATATCACAGTTCCACTACCACCTTTTAACTTAAAAAGGCGACTGATGGCCTGATCCTGGCAGAGTACATGGAGGGGCAATTCACCCCCAACCCTGCTAATACAGAAGATGAAGATGTCGTCCGTCATCACGCGGCGGTCCGCGAACAAGTGGAGAGTTTTCTGTCGGCGCCCGCTCCGGCGCTCCGGGTTGGTGAACTCATCACCCTGTCTGAGCTGCGGAGGGCAATTTCCCGCCTACCCAGGCGGAAGGCGCCCGGTGCCGACGGGATCACCATCGCCGCGTTGATGCAGCTGCCCATAGGGTGCCTCGCGGCGCTCACGAGGCTCTATAACGGGATACTCCAGACGGGTCACTTCCCCGAGACGTGAAAAACAGGGAAGGTCATCGTCCTCCCCAAGCCTGGGAAGGACCGCCGCCTCCCTGGAAGTTACCGGCCGATAACGCTACTCTCGCACATCGCCAAGCTGTTCGAGCGTCTGCTGCTGCGAAGACTCGCGCCGCACCTCCCAGTGCGCGAGAAACAGTTCGGGTTTCGCGGCGACCACTCGTCGACGCTCCAGCTGGCGAGAGTCCTCAATCACCTGGCCAGTGAGCTCAACAACCAGCACTGCACGGTCGGGGTCTTTCTCGACATGGAGAAGGCCTTTGATCGTATGTGGCACGCCGGACTCCTGGCTAAGGTGATCAACACGACGACACCGCCCGCGCTTGTGCGAGTAGTGGCGTCGTTCCTAGAAGGCCGTAGCTTCTACGTCTCGGAGGAGCGCGTGCACACACCTCCACGGCATAGCACCGTTACACGCCAGGCCTCCAGACGGTCGTTCCCTACCTCGTGAGCTCCTGCTGTCACCGCCGGCTCCCAACATCGCCGCTGGTGGCGACGACAATGAAGATATCGACGAATAGGACACCCGGGACCCCCCCACGTGGTGTCCTCAAGAACCTCACTAAGAAGAAGATGATACAACCACTGGACATCTACAAGTCAAATTATTATTTAGGCCATAGCCTACTTGTGTAGGTATGGCCCTGGCCCACCGGGCCAAAACGCAAGATCCAGAGGGCGAAGTCCCCCTGTGAGGAACAGCTCGGGCGGAGAGGCGTGAGCCTAAGACCCGTACCCGGACTGACCTAGGTCAGTCTGGATGAGCCCACGAACGAACGACTGATGGCGGGATAACCATCCAACACACATGAAATACACAGGCCGAAGACAGGCAGCAGCGTCTTCGGTGCGACTAAGCCAGCGCTGCGGTCACCAACCCGCCTGCTCAGCGTGGTGACTATGGGCAACACACACGAGTTCACGCCATTTTTGGCGCGAACTTGTGGAGCCCTGTGTCCAGCTCCAGCCGTGGACTGCGATAGGCTGAAGTGATGATGATTGATATTCGATGCTACAAAAATTACTACTAATACGGCTTACTTTGATGTTATTCAATATAAAAAATGATTTTAAAGACACGAAAATTCACGTAGTTTATTTGTAATAATTTATTTTACCCCTTTAGCGCTATTTTTATAGCTACTAATGTAATACAGTAAACAAATAAAAACAATTATAATTATATTTTTTCACTCATTTAAATTTCAATCAATAAAGAGAATAATTTTTTTTTTACAGTAAGTGTAAAATGTTCCGATTGTTAGCAAACCCATACCACAACAATGTATAGCAGCTAAAGAACAAGCTGATATAATTGTGCTTTAGCCACATATTGCTAGCTAGCTAGTTTAGATTTCGTCTCAAGATATAAAATCATTAGCTAAGCACATTCAACCAGTTCAACCTTCACGTTGATCAATACATCGCGTGAGGCAAGTTTTCGAGTCGGAACAATGACCAAAATAAAGTTGATTGCGGGGAGCTTGCTGCGATATTTTGGCAAGTCGGTCTGTGCGTGTCGCGGGCGCCCGATGATGGCATCGCCGTGGAGGATCGTGACGTCACCGCGCATTTTCCAAACGTGGCCGCCAGACGAAAATAGTCCCCGCCCCACCACAGGCCCCTTACACAGTCACCGACAAATTTAGCGAGCGGAGCCGGACAGAAGCGGACAGCCTTCGTCGTCAGAAGTTTGACAACCAACCACTTGCATATCCGAAGCTTTTTAGTTTAGTCAACCTTTAATATTAACAAATTCGAGATGTCGGCTAGTATTTGCTTTATAAATATACTAGCCGACCCGTGCCCACTTCGTTGCGCATTATTTATTTTTAATAATTACTTCTAACGACGATATCTCAAAAACTATTCATCTGATTGATATAGTGTAAAGGGCAATTTTCATCTGCATTAAATTCTTAAGCTAACTAACATATTTATTTTGATAAGGATTAATACTGAACTAAAGAAAATAGCTTTGAAAATAACGTAATGTTTTTAATTACAAATTTGAACAAAAAATTGGTTATTGTAAGTCAACCGTAAGAGATAGAGATATGCTGTCGCGGACTTTTTTGTAGACTTTTTATAGATTTTGAATTCGCTAGTACATTACTTAACTATATCTTTGCTAGTTTACGCGGCGTTCGCGAGGAAAGGTCCCCGTTGGCGAGATTTTTTGCGACCTCTTCAACATTTATCGCCGTATTTCTGCTAATTTACATAAAAGCATAATAAATTATATACCTAAACCTTCCTCAAGAATCACTCTTTCTATTGTTGAAAACCGTGTAAAAATCCGTTCAGTAGTATTCGAGTTTATCGCGTTCAGACAGACAGAAGGACAGACAGACAGACAGGAGGACAGAAAGACACGGCCGGGGGACTTATTTTTATAATAAGTATAGACGACAGACATAGTTACAATTTCTTTTAGTATACCTGTAACTAAATTTACAACACGGAAAGTGTTTTAAATACACTGGTCCACTCTTGCTTTTTCTTACTTTATTAATTTCACAGCGACATCACTAAAATAAATTTTACATGACAGTATCTACAGGCAGTGGCTACACAGATGATAGAATAGAACCCTTTCATTCAAAGAAATAAGAAATCGGAAAAAAATTAATAATATAAAAAAGGTGTGTGCGTTTCACTTCTATAAGTGAAGTATAAGTGAAACTTCTTTGGCAAACTAATTTAAAAAAAAAAATTAAAATTAGCGGCAGCGCGGCGTCCAGCGCGGCGCGCCCTTCCCTGTCGTTTTTTCGTTGCATCCGGTTTGAAATCACAACGATTCTAAAGAAGTTTCACTTCAAAAACAATATCATAGAATAAAGCTTTATAATATTACTAAAGGGATTTTGGAGTTTGTTTAGTTGAATGCGCTAATTTCAAAAACTAGTGATTTATATGATATTAAATTGAAAAATTCGTTGTGTTGGATAACTTACGTCTTGAGGAAGGCGATGAGACTATACAACATTACGCTACAACTAATAGTATCAACGAAAAAAATGTTGCAACGGTTAAAACGGGAATTTATTCCTTTAGAATAATATTATAAAGCTGAAGAGTTTCTTTGGTTAAGGGCGATCTCAGAAACTACTGGTTCGAATTTTTCTTTTGGTGGTATTCAACAAGTTCTAAAAATATGCGTTTATTCCTTCAAGGCACGTTATCAGAAAAATCACAAACAATAATCATGTTTTAGTATGAACATAAATTTTATTTGAAAATAATTTTGATTGCAAACGAAAAAAAACGACTTCAATTACATCAACAAATAATACAACGTAGATAGACGAAAAAATAGACCACACGACAAGCACCAGCTTTCGATTTAAAAAAAAAGACTCGTCAAAATCAGTCCATCCAGTGAAAAGTTAAGAGGTAACACAAAAAAAAAGATATTCGAATTGAGAAACTTCTCCTTCTTTTGAAGTCAGTTAAAAAGGAAAACATAAGATTTAGCCATAAAAGTAGATATATGATAAAGAATTTTATATAGAATACCCGTATGTAAGACTTACTACTAATATAATATATAAATAAATAATAATAATAATAATTTATTTCAAACATCATTCCATACTTTTTTGTTAGATACATTTTTTTTTTAAACTAAGGTTACAGAAAACATGAACATATAATAAAATACAGTACATATACAAAATAAGTTATAATATTGTTCTGTAGTCTGTACAGGTTGAAAAAATAGGATTTTTTTAGTTTTTATATTACGAAGGTACGTCGCAGAGATATGAAGAATTTATGTTTTCATCAAAAAATGTCAGATAACATAGATTGCCCGAATTTACTTTCTTAGCATTTCTTATTCTGAGACAAAAAAATGCCCTATTTATGAATAAACCGACTTAATTATGTTACTTGTCACTTTTCATAAACAAATGTAGTGTATAACACCTGTAAACGATTGAGCCTGTAATATCCCACTGTTGGGCATAGACCTCTTCATAAACATTACCCTTAAACTAATTATAAATGTTTAATATGAAGAGGATATTGATTTACTTAATAATTTATTCATTTAACACTTTATTGCGCACTTGATATTACATAAGGATAATAACAATATAGGTAGGGATCCCTAGTACATTTTTTTAACCTGATCAGTATCAAGCTAATTTTCCGTGAGTAGCTTCATTTTGATGAGACGAACAAAAAGTTCCTCTTCGAAAACTTTCGATTGTGGTAGATAATAGAGTTAGCAGGAGGTAGAGCAGCAGTGAGCGTAGGATCGGGATAACGTACCACGCAATTTGTAGGACAATGTTACCATTAAATTAAATAAATATTAACTGAATAAAAAAAAACAGAAAAAAAAACAATTTTTGATGACCTTACGATATATTATATGATGGTCATCAAAAATTATTACTAACCAGCTGATTTTTTTTTCTTTTAGTTCAGTAATATTTATATAATTTAATGGTAATATTGTCCTACAAATTGCGTGGTACGTTATCCCGATCCTACGCTCACTGCTGCTCTATCTCCCGCTAACTCTATTATCTACCACAATCGAGAGTTTTCGAAGAGGAACTTTTTGTTCGTCTCATCAAAATGAAGCTACTCACGGAAAATTAGCTTGATACTGATCAGGTTAAAAAAATGTACTAGGGATCCCTACCTAATATTCTAACTTGAAAAAAATGCAAAGGCGGTTTCATTACAGTTAGTAAGCTGTGCCCCACGATTTCACCCGCGATAATTTGAGAATATAAACGTACTAAATGGGCATGACGAAAGATTTTGAAAACCTCTTCCATAATGTGGGTACACATTTACTATTTAAAAAAATACCTATATTTCGGTAATAAACATAAGTTTAAGGAATTTTTAAACTATTTTTCTAATGTTTTCAATGTTTTGTTCAAAATTAATGTGGGTACACATTTACTATTTACAAAAATACCTATATTTCGGTAATAAACATAAGTTTAAGGAATTTTTAAACTATTTTTCTAATATGTTTTCAATGAGAGCGGCAAAACGGCTGCAGGTCTCATGGCGTCGGCTTGACGTCACAGAATAATGTGGGCCTTACTTTTTACTTATTCTTTAAAGCGCGCCTGACGTATTATGTTATGTTGTGACGTCGTGCGCTGTAATTTGTGTTTCAATCAAAATGGCCGATTGCAGTATTTTACTGTTTTATTTTATTGAAAATCACAATAATCTTATTATATTACATAAAACTAAACCAGTATTTTGAATTTTTTAAATATGAGTGTTCCCCTAAAATCATTAAATTGACGATTTTTTGATACTGTCGTCATGCCCATTGTTTTCAAATCATTACTGTGCAACTTGGGCAACTTGCACAGGCGCACGGCGTCATTTCATTTTACATTATCTTGTAAATTATAAGTCGAAAATAAATGCTATAAAAGACAAAGTTTGGATAAACTTCCGAAGAACACATACCGCCAACTAAAAAAAAAAACCTAAAAAAAAAACAAAAATAAAAATAACCCTAACCTATCTAACTTCAAAATTAGACCGTTCATAGACATAATTTCGTTACAAAAAATTGCGTGCGTACAAAGTACACTTGTCAGAAGTGAAACTTCCGTGGCAAACTAATTAAAAAAAAAAAACAAATTTAAAAAATTAAAATACAAAAAAGCTAAGTTTAAAAAACAAAACAAAAAACACGCTTTAATAGCAATGGAACTAAAAAGTAGAAAATAATTTTTGTTTAAGAGAGTATGTGTTACTGCAATATAAAATCTAAAAATCAATTATCATAATTAATTCAGAATAAGATTAATATGAATATTAAGATATTAACCTATTCACTGCGGCGGTTTTTTAATTTAATATTGAGGTGCGGAATACGCCAATGGGCGTCTTTTTTAAATTCCTTAGGAGAAAACAAGTTCACAAAAAATTAAACTTGCAAGTTGCAATATACGCACATTTTAAAAAAAATACAACAAGGTACTGCTCGCCGTTTCCGTAATTTTAACTTTTTGAAAAATTGCGAATTCCAGCGTGCGGCGTGCGGAAGACGCCTATCGGCCTTTTCCAGGAGTTATTACCTCTGATATTAATTTATACTGATAATTTAGCTATTGTTATCAGTTGAAACTAAAATATATGAGACTGTAGTTTAAAAGTAAAGTATAATTATATAATTTCAATAATTTACTTGCCATTTATCGCCATATTCTCCAATCTTCACAACCCAACTATTGAAGAACAAAACTTCACAAAAAAAATCCTAATTGATGTTAATTTATTTTTACACCAAAAATACACACACACTTTTGGCGTATTGTAGTTTTTCTAAGGTTTTAGCGTAAAAATGATCATTTTTCTTGCACAGTGCTGAAAACGCCGATCGGCATTCCATATTGTCCTAAATGAAGTGCGGAGGACGCCCATCGGCGTTCGCGACGAAAACCTTGGCGCACTGGGCTAATATGCGAAATTTTTATCGCCGCAGCGAATGGGTTAACAAAAATTCAAATAAAGTGAAAAAGCGTAGGGTGCTTGGTATCGAATGTGAATTGTGAGGATCATTTTATTAGTTACCTAGTGTTTGCAATATTAGAATTAGATATTATAATAATATGAATAAGCACCCCACGCTTTTTCACTTTATTTGTAATTTTTATTAATATCTTAATATTCATATTAATCTTATTCTGAATTAATTATGATAATTTTTCACACCAGACACAGCCCTGTGACAGAATAACTGCCGAGTCTCAAGCTTTTCTAAACCCGGGAATCCTAAAAATGGATCTCTAATTAATTTTATCCACTGTTACATTATCCTGAAAATTCTTTAAATACACGATATATAAATGCTGTGTAACACTAGCTGTGACCCGCGGTTTCACACGCGTTAACTTGGAGAAAAAGCGTACTAAAATGTTATATTACCTACAGCCTTCCTTGGTAAATTGTCTACCCAACACAAAAAAAAATTTTCAATTCAAACCAAGTAAACAGTACCTAACAACAATTAAATAACAAAAGTAAACTACAGTCACACACATTATAATTTTAAACAATTATGTTATGGAATATTGGTAATCGCGTGTTTATATACACACCGGCACAATTAGCGGAACAGAAAAAAAAGTGAGACTATGAGATAATAACGCATATATTTGACGAAAATGTAATTAGACACAAAATAACAAATTGATTAACATCTTTTAACAACGACTTTGAAAAGTCTTCGTTATTTTTTATTGAAAAATAAAGAAATTTGAAATAAGTGAAATTTTTAGATGATTATGAACCATCACAAAAAATAAAAAAAAAGTAAGCATTAAATGATTTAACAATATCATTAAAGCAAAATTAATAACGAGTGTTTCCCCCTCTTACTCTGATTACGGTTTCCATTCGTCTGGGCATGCTACAGATTATGTTATCGATGATTTCTTGAGGCAACCCGCTCCCACTCCTCAAGTAATGCGTTTCCAAGTTCATTCAGATTGTTGGGGTGTGGCATTCTGGATTTAACCCTTCTTTTTAGCAAGTCCCAGACATGCTCTATCGGATTCATATCGAAGGAATTTGCTGGCCACTGTATCACCGGTATACCTACGTGGCTCAGATATGCCTGTACCGATTGTGCACTATGAGCACGAGCATTATCTTGCATTAGAATAAAGTCGTCACCAATAAATGGGGCAAATGGTACAACATGTCCTTCTAAAATGTCTCTGATGTATCGATCTGCTGTCATGGTCCCTCTTGTGACTATCACTAACTCCGTGCGAGCTCCCAAACATATCCCTCCCCAAACCATAATCGAGCCGCCACCATAAGCCACTGTGTGTTCAAAATTAGACTGTATGTGGCGTTCTCCTTTGCGTCTCCATATTCGCTGTCTCCCATCGATCTGTTCTAAAAGAACTCTGCACTCATCAGTAAAGAGAACCTGCTGCCATTCGTTCAAATCCCAATGACGATGTTCTCGCGCATAGCTTAATCGGTTTACGCGGTGACGTCTCTCAAGTTTTGGGCCTTTGGCAGGTATATACGACCCTAAACCAACTTCTTCAAATCTCCTGCGAACTGTACGCTCACTTACTCGTACTCCTCGAACGTCTTCCAGTTCATTTCGAGCTTGTACAGCCGTTAATCGCGTATTCCTACGAACTCCAAGTTGTAAAAAACTGTCATCTCGCCTCGATGTTCATCTTTTTCTACCTTGACCCTCCTCCTCACAAGAGAATTAGACAATCTGTACCGCTGGATGCTGCGATGAATCGTTGATACTGGTCGACGAAGCCTTGAGGCAATCGATCTGTAGGTATGGCCATTTCTTCTCATTTCATCAGCCCTAATGATTTCCAGTGATGTTAAGTCAGGCATAATAAAGAGCTTTAATAAACAAAATTGCCTATAGAATAACAAATTTATAAAAAACCATTAAGTGCTATTTTTCAAAAAAATTACAATTACGTAGTTATTACTCGAACAAGTTGATAAAACGTATTGTTCGGGAAAATAAAACAAATGAATGAAAAAAGTGTATGTCATCTACTTAACTCTTTCAGTCTTGGTGGTTAGTGTCACTAACCACCTCTTTCGGAATTTTTAAATTGACATCTATGCTATCTAGTGACAATCTGTTGAACTATAATAAAAGTTTGAGCCATGCTTGACAAGATATGACCGATTAACAATATATTGAATTAAGGACAGTTCATTTGTATTGAATTGAATATTGCGCTAACGTACTTTTATTCGAGTGTATGATAAAAATAACTGTAAAAAAGGTAAGTAAGCTTTTTTCTTCAATGTTTTTTACTTAATGTATTCACATTTATTTATTTTATACGTGTTAACATCAAACTACTATTACTTTTGTGTTTTCGATGTGTATGAACAGCGCAAATTGAGTGGTTAGTAAACTAACCACCGTGACTGTTGATGATTGATTTATGGTCATAATCTACACGAAACTTTTAACGTAACTGTGTCTTTTTCGAATTTATTACATTATTCCGCGATGGCTAAACGATAGAGAAATCGCAGAATACTTGTTGGAAGACATTCCTTCAGGTAGCGAAAGTGTTTGCAGCGATGATGATGACGAATACGATACAGAAGATCAACCAAATTCGCTGGTGCTAGGCGATTTGATTGAAGAAGTTTTAGTAACCGATTATGACGACTTTGATTGTGATGATCATCTCCCTTTGTCTAGCTTAGCACGCCGGAATCCTGATTCTACAGAGTCCAACACCGTAGATTCACACAGACCGAGACAAGAGCTCCAAAATGAAAGAATAATTATAAAATAGACGTACCTGGTGAGTATTCTGAAAGTGTAGGAATCATCTGAGGTGTAGGATCATATTCTTAGTATGGAGAATGTTACACCTCTTTGGCTGTTTCGCCTTTTTTGGACAGAGCATTTACAAGACGTTTTATGTTTTCTAACTAACCTTTACGCTACTCAATCCGGAAAGCCTTATACACCCACCACAGCAGAAGAACTTAATGTTTTCATTGCTTTGAAGTTGGTGATGGGTATAAAAAATTGCCGAGCTATCGAGATTACTGGTCTTCAGCGCCTGATTAGCATGATTTGCAATAGATTCAGTTGGCTTTTGAATTACTTGCACGTAAATGGCAATAGTGTAATGCGCAACAGAAATTGCTCGGATTTTGATTGCTTGCCCAGATGTTGTCAATGCTTTTTTAATTTATAAAGAACTTCAGTCTTCTTCACGTCCGAACCTAAGCACATTGACTTTGAACGAATTTAGACGAAGCTTATACCAGGGTCTATTAGCGCCAGCATATGTCAAAGACAAACAAAGGCCCGAATCTGTAAACAGCAACCGTACTTCTGCCGCCTCTTCACCAGGATCTGCATTTATAAAATGTCACAAGCCTACAGTCCCTGAGGAAATCCGTCTAGAATACAGTCGCCATCAACCTGAGAGAAGCACTTCGAGAAGATGCTGCAAATTTAGCACTAAAATATCTCCAGTGCGTACTATAGGGCAGTGCAATAGATGTAAAGTGCATCTTTGCCTACGCAAAAAAAAAAAACCATATTTTTCAGATTTTCATAATAAATAATTTTTTGGTTAGTTTTGCTGATGGGAAACTTATAATATTAATAAATAATATACATAATTTATCATTATTTTATTTGTATCAATAGTCATGGTGGTTAGTGTTACTAACCACCTCATTCCTCGAAAGCCTTAATACCTAATGATTATTTTTTTACTTCATGTGATATTTTAGTTATAAATGATGCTAAAACGAAAACATAAATGATCAAAATATTGTTAACTAGCCGACCCGTGCCCACTTCGTTGGGCGTTAATTATCTTTTTTAAAATGCAAAAATAGTTTTGAAGAAAACTTTTGACCAAAACTACGTCCGGAGTACCGATAAAGTAAAACAGAAAGTAAAGAGAAAATATATAAAATAAAAAATAAACGGCAGCGGGCGCCTACAGCGATGAATAAAATCGTAATAATATCGTGTATTTATTATTTTCAATTACAGAACCAAATAACATACTATAAAGAACAAATTTTAAACCACTTAAATAAATAATATGTTGCTCCAACGCCATCTATCAAAAAGCGTAAAAACTTCGTCATCGATAGATTCAAATAGACAGTAAATAAAATAGAGTATTAAATAGTTAAATCTAACAGCGATAGATGGCGTTCGTTTCTTTGTCATTTTCATAATATATTTTAATATTTTTCTTTTTTACTGAATTTTTTTGTACAATTACAATAAAATATAGCCTATCTATGTCACTCCTGAATAGTGTAGCCTCTCACTATTTTCAGCAAATAAGATAAATATAAATGTTTTAAAATCACCAATTAATTTCTAAGGCAAATAATAATGCTTGATTAGATTGAATTGTTGACACGGCACGTCAGAGGACGCAGGTTCAAATCCTGGTGATTTAAAATCTTTATATATTTTTATCTTTTTGCTTTTATCTTGTCACTCCTGAATAGTGTAGCTTTCTGTTAGTGAAAGAATTTTCATGATCGGATCAGTATTTGCGAAGATTACCCCGTATATACAAAGTTATAAACTTTACCTCTTTATAATATTAGTATAGATGTAAAAGCGTGACTGAAAGAGTTAATTTTCTATTTTCAAATTTGACAATTAATTAAAAAAATATCATAACTGGCCAGTTCCTCAAGTAAAAGATTTTAAAATCCTGCTTTTTTTTGTGTTCCGCTAATTGTGCCGGTGTGTATATAATTATAATATGTATAATACTTTGTAAATTAATATACGAACGATTTGCGAATAACAATATTTTAGAAATTTATATATTAAAGTTACTTAAAAACAATTAAAGCGTGAGAACACATTTACAAGTTTACAGATTACCTAAAATAAGGTGCATATGAACGTATGAAGATACACTCAGAACAACAGTGATCGTACAGAAAACGTGTTATTAACCCTACGCCTCATGAGTTAGATTTCCTACCGTTAAAGGCAAGACTGGGGTCCAACACACCGCACGCTTTTCTTGGCCATAAAACCGGCCTATACTGATGAAGAGATTAAAGAGACTAAATAATACATGATTATCTTCGTATTTCTATAAGGAAGAGATCGGTGTCTGATATATCTGTTTTTTTTTTTAAATTAAGTTTTAAAAAAAATCTTCTTCAGAGTCTGAATATATCAGGCTATTAGAAAAAAGTGGGTATCGCTTTATGTAATTAATAAAGTCGGGCTATTGAAAATAACGAAAACCAAAAAAAATAAATAAAAAAAACGGATACAATATTTTATTTTTATATACTTAAATTCATATAAAGTGAATATTATTTTATAAGTTTCACTATATAAATAATGGTAAAGTATCTTCAAAAAATAAAATAAATGATTGCCACACAAAACGGAGCAAAAGAATACTTTGTACTTCTTCACACTTAACACAGTGCAAGTGGCTTTTCCGATCTTTTGATCTTCCACACAAGCCACATCATACCTGTTTCTTATCCACCTCGGGTACCGGCCCTCATTCGTCATCAACACTGGTTTAGGTATTGAAGCGAACTTCTCGTTGGAGTACCAGTCGGGTTTAACAATTTAACCCGTATTCGCATATGTGGCTCCACGAGATCATGCATAGGAATACATATATACATACATATAATATGTATATTTCCTTGAATCATCCGAATCACTCCAAGCTTCCTCGTAATCTTCTTTGTCTTCTGAAGGAATATCCGGTTCCGCAACTTTCTCTATTTCTCGCAAAATATCGATAGCCAAAGCAAGCAAGTTGTAGTATTGAGACATTATCTTATTCTCTACAATCATTAGTTATTGTATCAAATTCAAAATTATATTCAAATTCAAGTCATTTATTTCGCCATAAGGTATATGTAATACACTTAACGAAAGTCAAAAAAAAATGATTTACAAAAAAAAACTAAACAATAATAACAGAAAGTTAAGGCAGCAAAAAATCAAACAATAAAATAAAAAATAAAAATTTATATCTTAACACTAGGTACATTACAAACTTACGTAATGTACCCAGTGTTCTAAGCCGCCTTAACTTAGTCAAAATATTAAGTTATAATGTCTCGGTAGACATTACCTACCTACTTTATCCTCGGCTTTATTAAATATTACAATAAATAATAATGGCCCTAGTGTAGGCCGAGAGAAAAAAAGCCGGAGGAAAATAACTCTCGGTACTCTTTTAAAAAAATGCAAAGTCAGATACAAGATAAAAACGCAGTAGTGGACCATGAAATAATCTGTACAAACACGAGACAGCCAATCGTGCGTGCCGAGACCATCCCATGCCACCTGCTCACAATATTTGTAACTATCTAATTTACAAGGCGGGTCATAGACATAGCCTGGTCGAGCTTTATTTAATCCCATGTCTTTTCATCATTAAGGTATTCATTGATTGTATAATTGGCTTTATTGTATAATGCTCGCTTTATAATTTTTTTTAACTTCAGTAAAGGCAGAGATTGAAGCACAGCCGGAATCTTATTATATATTAAGATAGACATTCCTATAAAGGAACTACTTTTCTTCTTGAGCCGGCATTTAGGAAAAATTAATTTGTGGTCGTTCCTGAGTGTTACATCATTTGAGGCATTTCGATCACTACGACTAACAAATAAATGCCTATTTTTCCGTATGTACATTATATTTTCATAAATATACTGCGATGCAAAGGTCAGGATGTTGATCTCTTTAAACTTCTCTCTCAGAGATTCTTTACATCCCATTTTATAAATATAACGGATAGCCCTTTTCTGCAGAATAAAAATGACGCTAATATCAGCCGCATTGCCCCATAGCAAAATGCCATAGGACATTATGCTATGGAAGTAGCTGAAATAAACTAATCGGGCTGTATCGATATCCGTTAATAATCGTATTCTTTTAACCGTGTATGCTGCAGAACTCAGTCTATCCGCCAATTTACAGATATGGGGTCCCCACTGTAACTTTGAATCAATGGTGATTCCAAGGAAAACAGTTCAGTTAACTAAGTTCAGTCTATCACCATTGAGTTCAGGTTGCATATCTATTTGTTTTACATTTGGAGCAGAAAATTTAATACAATTAGTTTTCTTACTATTGAGAAGTAAGTTATTTACGCTAAACCAATGCACCAGTTCAGAGAGAGCATTGTTTACATCGTCATAGTTTGTTTCTTGTCTACGCAATTTAAATATTAATGAAGTATCATCAGCAAACAATACAATCTCGTGCATCTTCTCTACTAAATATGGTAGGTCGTTAATATATATTAAAAATAAAAATGGACCAAGAATTGAGCCTTGTGGAACCCCTATCTGTATATAAGACCCAGATGACTTAGTAACATTCACTTCAACCCTCTGAGTTCTACCACTAAGATAAGAGCTCAGAAGTTTTAGTGCGCCATTTTTAATGCCATAGTGACTGAGTTTCCTGATTAATGTGTCATGATGAACACAGTCAAATGCCTTGGATAAATCACAGAATACACCTAAAGCATCACGTGACTCCTCCCAAGCATTGACTATCGAAGTAAAAAGCTCAACACCGGCATCAGTTGTGGAGCGTCCTCTAGTGAAACCGAATTGCTTATTGTGTATAAGTTTATTTCTTGAGAAATGATTTAAAAGCTGACCGAGAATCACTTTTTCAAATAGTTTACTACAGGCAGGTAGAATAGAAATAGGCCTGTAATTTGTTGGATCAGTATGACAACCGGACTTAAACAAAGGAATAACTTTACTATGTTTCATAAGATCAGGAAATTCACCACTTATAATACATTCACCACTTATAATACATTACTTATATACATTGGGGGGCTGATGCTGCGCGCGTCCGTAGGATTTACCATCTCATCCTCTTAGAGACTCACCCTACACGTGCCCCCTGGGTGGTGCCAAACGCGCAGCAACGATCTTAACGATCTTTACGATCTTTTCGAAAGGGTGGTTTTCAGTGGCCAAAGGAACTCCTAAAAAGACTGATGCGGAAGGATCTGGGAGCCCACCGCATTATTATTCCCAAGAAAACCCCAACCCCGTATGACAACACAAGGAACAATGATACGATTGTTGGACGACCCGATTAACGCTCGGCGTCATCCGGTACCCGGGCCGGATGATGGGAAATATGCGACCGAAGCCACTGGAGAGGTGTCTCGTCAGGCTTCTCTGGATGTGAATGCTACTGGCGGTGAGAAACAAGTTTCATGCAAGACCTCAATACGAGCCCAACACCGTATTGCCACCTGGAATGTCAGAGGTCTTCTAGAACCAGGAAAATTAAGCATCGTGGAAAAGGAAATGGAAATACTCAATCTCTCTGTATTAGGCGTCAGCGAAACACATATACGCGGTCAAGGCCATTTCAGAACAGTCTCGGGAAACACTCTGTACTTCTCTGGATCTGAAGACTCTAGCCACCATGGTGTTGGAATCCTACTACCTCCTAAAATTAACCAACATGTTCTTGGATATAACCCCATATCTGATAGAGCTATATCACTTAAACTCAGTACCAGGCCATGTACCCTCAACATCATCCAGGTCTATGCACCTACTTCGCAAGCTTCAGAAGAGGATATTGACAACTTCTATAGCACACTTGAAACGGCGCTTGACAAGATACCCAGCCGTGAAATAACAATAATTATTGGTGATTGGAATGCGAAGGTTGGCAACACAATGGAAGATCGACATATACGGCAAACAGTTGGTAGATATGGACTCGGAGTTCGAAATGAAAGAGGTATGAGACTAATAGAATTCTGTATTGATAGAAATTTAACCATACTAAACACATGTTTCCAACACCACCCACGTCGGCTATACACTTGGAAATCACCAGGGGATAGATTTAGAAATCAGATCGATTACATTCTTATTGATTCTAGATGGCGATCTTCTATCTCAAACACAAAGACCTATCCTGGAGCGGAGTGTGGCTCCGATCACAACCTTCTCGTGGCTGACTTTGCTCTTCGGCTCAAAGCACCCAAAAAGCGAATACAACCTATAAAGCGACTTAGAGCCTCGGAGCGATCTTTATTCCAAAGTACTGTGGAACATAAACTTAAAAACGCTCATTTACCCCGGTCTGATGCAAATTCACTTTGGGAAGATTTTAAAACACACATCACAGACACGCTTACTGATATCTCGAAGTCAAGAAAGCCAGAATCTAGGAAACAACAATGGTTAAGTGAAGCTACCTGGGACCTGATAGATAGGAGGAAGGCAATAAAAACGAGGGGACTGCAAGATCCAGTAGTGATGGAAGACTACGTTAGCATATGTAAGGACATCATTAAAAGCTGTCGAGAAGACAAGGATAAATTCATACAAGGCATATGCAGCGAAATCGAACTTCACTCTAAAAAATTCGAGACTTCAGACCTGTTCAAGAAAGTCAGACTCTTATCTAAACAGTTCAAACCGAGAACGTGGGTCATAGAAGATTCTGAAGGTAATCTCTTAAACGAGCTTGACGCTATATCTGAGAGATGGCGTGATTATTGCGAAGAACTGTATAATAACTCCAACGAAACAGGAACTTCTGAAGTGAATTATGCCGACATGGAGCTAGAGCCTAGTATATTACGATCAGAAGTAATTACAGCTTTAAAATCTTTAAAATTGAGGAAAGCTCCAGGGCCGGATAAAATAACAGCTGAAGCGTTGACCGCTCTGGGGGACGCTGGGATAGACATATTGCACATGATCTGCAACCTAGTTTGGCGTAACGGTGTATGGCCAAAAGACTGGGCCCTTTCTGTTGTGGTCCCTTTACATAAGAAAGGGTCAACACGAAAATGTAACAATTACCGCACACTAGCGCTCATCAGCCATGCCAGCAAAATACTGCTCTACATCTTAAACAACCGTATCCGTTATTACCTGGACTGGCAGATCCCGCAGGAGCAGGCGGGTTTCGTCAAAGGAAAAGGCACTCGCGAGCAAATTTTGAAAATACGTCAACTTGTGGAGAAGTCGTACGAATTTAACACGCCAATGGTCATGTGTTTCGTCGATTACAGCAAGGCTTTTGATTGTGTCGACTGGAGCTGTTTATGGAGGGTTCTTTTAGAATTGGGCGTACCACAACACCTTGTAGCGCTACTCAAGACACTTTACTACAATAGTGAAGGAGTTGTAAGGATAGACGAGATAATCTCCAAGCCCTTCAAATTTGGTAAGGGTGTAAGACAAGGGTGTGTGCTATCTCCTGTCCTGTTCAATATATACGGGGAATACATTATGAGGCGAACGCTCGAAGACTGGGAAGGTGGCGTCAGTATCGGTGGAATAAAATTAACGAACTTAAGATACGCTGATGACACGACACTCCTAGCAGCGACCGAGGCCGAGATGGCTTCTCTGTTGAGCAGGATGGAAGAAATAAGCATAGACATGGGCCTTTCCGTGAACAGATCCAAGACGAAGGTCATGGTTGTAGATCGTGCTAAAAAATTGGAACTCACTGGCTCACTAAATCTAGAAATTGTAGAGAACTTTATTTACCTGGGTTCCAACATCAGCAACACTGGGTCGTGCGAGGTCGAAATTCGAAGGCGCATCGGAATGGCCAAGAATGCTATGTCTCGGCTGCGTGGGATTTGGAGGGATAGACAAATCTCTATTAACACCAAAGTGCGTCTTGTCCGTGCACTTGTCTTCTCAATATTTCTGTATGCTGCTGAGACATGGACAATTAAAGCAGCTGATCGGCAACGCATTGATGCCTTCGAGATGTGGTGCTGGAGAAGGATGCTCCGGATCCCATGGACAGCACGCAGAACCAACGCATCGATATTAAAACAACTAAAAGTAACGAAAAGGCTATCCACCACCTGTCTACAGAGGATTCTTGAGTACTTCGGTCACATTGCCCGAAGGGAAGGTGGCAACTTAGAGAGGATTGTTATCACTGGCAAAGTGGAAGGAAAGAGACCTCGAGGACGGAGCCCGATGCGTTGGTCGGATCAAATCCGCACCGCACTCGACACGAAAGTCCACGATGCACTACACGTCGCAACCCACAGAGCAACATGGCGCGACATCGTTCGAGGGAAAGTCGTCAGTGGAGGGGGTCACGACCCTCTGTGATGAGGAACACGACGCAAAGAGAGAGAGATAATACATTCATTAAATATGATCGCTAAGAGGGGTGCTATGATATCAACAACCCTGCCTATAATTTTAACAGATATACCCCAGAGGTCTGCGGTGTTCTTAAGTTCTAAAGTTTTAAAAGTTTTAACAATTTCATTAGCATCTATGGGTCTGAAAATAAAATTACCTTTGCACGCATTTACATTTTGTTTAAGCAACGATTCAGCGAATTCGGGTGATGATATAAGCGCCTCAGTTGTCGAAAGTGGAATGTTGGCAAAATGTTTTTCCAAAGCTGTTGCCACTTCATTAACCGCTTTAATGGAATAATTGTCAATGATGAGTTCACTGACACCATTACGTTCTTTAACTCTTCCAGTTTCGACATTTATAATATTCCAAGTCATTTTAATTTTGTTTTTACTTGAATTAATTTTATTTCTAATGACAATTGACTTGGCCGCGGCACAAACAAGTTTAAAAATTTTTGAATACTTTTTAATATAATTACAAAAAACAATGTTAGTATTATATGATTTCTCATGTAAGAGATCATACAATTTTTGCCTACTTTTATAGATTCCCGGAGTCGCCCAATCATTGAATGACATACAATACTTATGAGAGATTGTTTTTGGTGTAAATACAGTCTTAAACACACGGTTAATATGACCGCATAAAACTCCATATTTGTCATTAACACTACCGACTAATGGTATCTCTATTTGGTTTATAATAGTGTTTATAAATCTCTCCATACGTCACAGTGATCAGAATGTAATTTATTAATTATTGCAGAGAAGGACGGAGTCCCATCTGTAAAAATATTATCAATACATGTGGCTGTAGAGCTAGTTATTCGAGTAGGCTCGAGGAAGAGGTTAGTAAGATCACAACATTTAAACAGAGTTAAAAATCTATGACTGAGTAAGGTATCATCCAATAAATTGATATTGAAATCACCACACACTATAATGTCTTTGTTACGTGTAGCAGTTAGCTTCGTTAATAATTCTTCTAATACTGCTTCAAATTGTTCGTAACATGCACTGGGTGGTCTATAAATACTGACTATTATACAATGCGCTAACTCGATATATCCTATAAATAATGTATTTAAATATTGTCCTCAGGTGCCATAATAATTGAAATATAATTATGTAAAATAATGATTCATCTCGGACTAAGAATCAAGGTGGACTTGACATCCAAATAACAATACCATGTAAGAGCAGGCCAAGTATATATGAAAGTTCCGAAGAGTGATAAGGACAACAGCATGTTTTTTTGTCTTTGTCATAGTTTCACTTTTTTTTGTTGGGCACAGTTGCGAACTGTGCCCAACAAATCGTACGCGAATATTTGTAATCGTAATTCACTGCGAATTTCAATTGATTTTCATTTGTTTTTATGTTAAATTTAGAGTTAAAAGTGAGGAGAAAGCAATAATTATGGTGCATTGCTGTGTAGTTGGCTGTAAAAGTCGCAGTGAGCGTAAATTAGAAAACATAACCTTTCATTCGTAAGTATGATTTTCTTTGTTTTGAGTCGTTTGATTTGTAAAGACAATTAAAGTTTCCTTTAGAATACACAATGTCAAGATCTAATATGCAGGATTACACTAAGAAATGTCTGAAATTCTCGTTTTTAATTAATGATGTATTTAGTATTAACCGGATAAGTTTAGTAATACACAAGTAATCGTCAAATACGGTGAAATGATAATGTCTTGCGGCCATTTTGTGCGACTTTTAAATTTTATCGGATTATTCTTATTTTAGGGATACCAGTAGTTACAAATAAAAATTACCCATAATTTTGGTAATTTTATGGGCATTTTTTTTTTGTTTATTTTTTTAATAGTGAAAATTAAGTATTTATTTCGGTTTTCTTATAAATATTGTCCAAAGATATTCAGTTAAAAGTTATAAACCAGCCTAGTAGTTTCATTAATACTTTTAACAAGTGGTTCCATTCTATTCCTCCATTACATAACATGTTTATAGTTTATAATCAGTATTTTCTTACTACGTAATACATAAATATGAGATTAAGGAAATTATATTAAAATTTAGTGTATGGTGTGATAAATTATATTCGTTTTCAGATTCCAAAAAGACACGGTACTGCGTGATTCATGGATAAAATAAACAGGTCGAAGAAATTGGACTCCAGGAAAAACTACGTCTTGAAGTATTAAAATTATAATTTTGTGAGTTCCTAGTGCTGCTCAAATTAAATAAAATATATAAAAGTGAAGTCTTTTTATTAATAAGCCCAACACAATTAACACTTCTCTTTAATTACTGACACGCCCGAGATTTTTTTTTTCAAAATGTCTACCTCTTTATACAGCTTTCCACAAAGAGCAACCGGCAGATTAATATTTCTGTAAACAGAAGTTTGTAGACTATATGCGCTATCAAATTCTGACGCTCTCGAGAATTTTTTTAACTTTTTTTTTACATTTTTGAAAATCCTTATACGCTCCCCCCGCCACTAAAAAGTAAACATCATAATTATGAAGATTTTTTCCTTTTAGCAGCTAATCTTCAAGATCCAATAGGTCTTCAAAAGGTGGAAGTGACAGCATAATTAGCATTCTGGGCTCCTCTGTTAATAGAATAGGATTATATAATATACCACGAAGCCATCATGCGTCAGTTAAAAAATAAAAAACGGGGTAATATTTTGATGACCTGGTAACCCTGCGTTTTGAAGGTACTCTATCTTTGTCCCTTTCGGGTGTACGCGGTTGTCAAGTCCACCTTTGATTCTTAGTCCGAGTGATTCATGTATAAAATGTAAAATGAACTTACCATCACAAAACTCTGATGTAAACTCATGACGGTACATACACACCCTACTCACAGCTTCGAAGAGCATTGCGTAGCAATCAATTATCAATTAGGTAATGTTGTTACTGATCTGACACTTATGTTTCAACTTGGAACTGAATTATGGTTCTGATCAAGACTTGTTAAAAGACAGTTTAAAGATTCGCGTAGGGTCCATTTGGACCCCAGTCATGAGTTGTAGAGTTAAAACTATTTCAAATTTTATACGGTAATTATCCGTTTATCCTTCACTAGTCAACTCATAGCTGTTGAGGGTGTTGTTAATTTAAAAAAAAAGCAAATCGAAACATCAAATTGATATCACTATAAATAAAATATTATCGACCTTGACAGCTCACAACAGATGTTACTTTCCGGAAGCCCATATCGGTCGATGACAAAAACTTGATTTAAGCAATTCTGCCGATGTCGTTGCAATACTCCTCATATATCGAATCACTACATAGTATAAAACAAAGTCGCTTCCCGCTGTCTGTCTGTCCCTATATATGCTTAGATCTTGAAAACTACGCAACGGATTTTGATGCGGTTTTCTTTAGTAAATAGTGATTCCAGAGGAAGGTTTATATGTATAATACATACATGTATAATATAGTAGAGGAACACTGATAGTTTTTGCAATCGTGCGAAGCCGGGGCGGGTTGGCTAGTCATAAATATACTAATAAAATTGCATTTCCTACTTAATTCGTTCGTTAAGAGTACAGTGATTTTTTTTTGCTTTCAGTTAGTTAATATCTATATAATTTAATAGTAATAATGTCCTACAAATTGCGTGGTACGTTATCCCGGTCCTACGCTCACTACTGCTCTACCCCCTACTATCTCTGTTAGCTACCACAATCGAGAGTTTTCGAAGAGGAATTTTTTGTTCGCCTTATCAAAATGTAGCCACTCCCAAAGATTTAAATCGTTAGATGCGCCCTCGCCATAGTATGACCGCTCCAAAATGTGTCCATCCTCAAATGGGTGAGCTCACTCATTCGCAATCAGTGCTAATTTATACGCAATGACGGTTAGACGTTGCACATCACAATTAACGCGCTAATTTCAAAGGAAAAAAGTCTATCAAAATGCCGTCGTGTGCCTTTCAGAAGTGCAATTAAAACTCAAGAAACACAAATAAAGCCCAAGGTGTAACATTTCACTCGTAAGTATTTATATTTAATTAAATATTGAATTTATCTTATTTCGGTGTCAAAAAATACCACGGAATAGCGAAAATTGTGCGACAGAGAAAGTAGTATTACACAATTTGTGTAAGATAAACAGAGATGACACTATTGTCTCAGTACCGTTCTCATATCCAATATAACTAGATACGAAAGTAACACGAAAGCGGTTTGCAAAGGGATCATCTATAAATGGACATTAACAAACGGCAATGCTGTGGTAGCGTCGGCATATTATGTTTTATAATTATTATATTTAAAAAATTGTTTTAAATTGCACCGTTATATTTTTTGTAATATTAGTTCGTCCAAATATATTTTAGCTTTTAGAAATCTAGTAGCTTAGTAAATGATGGGTGTTTTATTAAAAATGGTTCAATGGTTCACCTTAGAGTAACTATTTCGGTACTGGAATAGAATTTAAATAACTGAAAACGCCTTCTTAAATAACGTTTTAATTTTTTAGATTTCCGCAAGACTCACGTTGCAAAGAAAATGGATAAAGGTAATACAACGAGACCATGGAGATGAGGAGTGGTTACCTACGAAATTATATTAAATTGATTTTATTTCATGGAGAATATAAATATTATGTAATATTAATAACGTGTTTTATTTTTGCAATTTTTATAAATTATTTACATTAACTACCTTATTTCTTACATATTACAATTTAATGAATTTGTTGACCGTACTTCGCACGCATTAGTGTGTGCGCGTAAGCGACTTGCAAACGCACACATTCAAAAACAATGCCATAGTTTTTGAAGGTGAGGGCGCATCTAACGATTTAAATCTTTGGCCACTCCCAAAAAATTAGCTTGATACTGATCAGGTGAAAAAAATATACTAGGGATCCCTACCTATTTAATTTAATAATAAAAAATAAAATTATTATAAAAAAAATATTTTGGTGGCTCATAAAACCAGGGTTTTTTTATGCCGCTTTTTGCCCGATATTAAAATCAATGTACCTGGTACTGTTGTTTACCTAGCCAATGGTACGGAACCCTTCGTGCACGAGTCCGACTCGCACTTGGCCGTTGAAAAGAACTTGGCAGATGAAAAGTAACGATGTAAATATAATGTCCACTCTCTTCGACAGCATTAAACTAGGATGCGACGATAAACGATATTACACAACGATGTATTACCCAAATACGATAGTGGAGCCGCGTGAACAGTAGGTACATTTCAGTGTTTTACAGTATTCAGCGTTCACGAAAGCGTCTCGAACGGTCATTCAGTGCTGAAAACGCGTGCGACATTTAATCGGTTCTGAGAAGTCCGCCGGTGTTTCCTGGAAGCGCTACTATTGGCGCACACACGTACAAGTCGCGTACTTACACGTACAGCACACGTACTTACACGTACAGCACACCGTCGCCCACGGCCCTGATAACACAGCCGTGACGAGACGTATCGGTACTCTCATTAACGAACTCACATTGCGTGCCCGGCTCAGTTTACATGTAATCAAACAATTGTTCTACACGAGTTGTGATGATACACTCGAAGACTAGAAGAATTGTTCAAAGATTAAATCGCGTTTACGCTACTACACGCTCTCTTATTATTTTAAACATCGCTACAGAGATTTGTAAATCTACACAAATCTTTCTTAATATATATAAATCTCGTGTCACAATGTTTGTCCTCAATGGACTCCTAAACCACTTAACCGATTATAATAAAATTCGCACACCATGTGCAGTTCGATCCAACTTGAAAGATAGGCTATATATATAATTAATATATACAAAAAATATATAAGGCGGTACGAAGTTCGCCAGGTCAGCTAGTAGTATTATAGAAAACTGGTAATATTAGCATATCGTCGCGTCGTTGTCGAAATCTGCTATGTTATTATATGATACTAGCTTCTGCGCGAGACTTCGTCGGCGTGGACTCCGCTCCTATTAGTCTTAGCGTAATGATAATTATATAGCCTATAGCCTTCCTCGATAAATGGGCTATCTAACACTGAAAGAATTTTTTAAATCGGACCAGTAGATCCTGAGATTAGCGCGTTCAAACAAACAAACAATCAAACAAACAAACTCTTCAGCTTTATTATATTAAAGTATAGATTTTGACAAGACTTACTTATCAAAAGACACCTTTCTTATCAAAAGACAGGTCTGTATGTGGCTAAGAGCTATCGAAGAATTGTGGTCAATCAAAAATGTTTTGTTACTCTGCATATAACATGTACGAGTATAACGCATATATATAACAATCGAATGACTACTGATATATTGCATTTTGACATAATTTTATCAAGCAAAGCACTTGTAATGAGTCATCGTCATTTATTGACGGACGAATACACTTATTTATTTTGACTGCCAAGATATGTCATTTTCATTGTAGTCTGACATTATGTCAATGGTATTCGAGTATTTGTACTTTTGTAGTATTGCGATTTAAACAAATGCAAAAATGAATTCAAAAATTTTGTTTTAGTATCGTGTAAATAATTACCTATATGCACTTGATAAATACTTAAATAGCAAGTAGGTACTTTGAAATCACAGACAGACACTTAAGTTTAATTTATCGCTTCAGCCTGTAATACCCCACTGTTGGGCATAGGCCTCTTTCCCACGTAGGAGAAGGATCAGAGCTTAATCCACCACGCTGCTTCAATGCGGATTGGCGGATATATTCCCTACTATGAATAACGATCGCTATCAGCTGTTGTACATGATAACAACCGGGAGAGACGGCTTAACGTGCTCTCCGAGGCACGGTGGGGAGACCCACAAGGACTGCACAAACACCTAGAGCACGGCAAACATCTGTATGGCCAATACAAATGTTTGTCATATACGGGGATCGAACCCGTAACCGCCAGCGCAACAGCCACAAACCAGTGCAGCTGTTACCGTTGCGCCAAATTGCGGGAAATATAATTTATACCAGTCTACATATGTATAGATTATCCGTATTTACTTGACTATTTTTTCGTCGACCTACGTTGTTTAATATTACGTTGTTTAATAATGTTTAATACCTCGTAACTTTTTACTGGGTGTACCAATTTTGATGATAGTTTTTAATCGAAAGCTGGTGCTTGTCGTGTGGTCCCATTTAAATTAGAGTAGGATCTTACGAGTAGTTATTGAGTTATTCCGAATAACATGCATTTTATTTGTACTATATTTATCTATGTAAATTAGTCGTTTTTTATTTTATTTTATGAAACAAACACAATTATGTAAAAAAATAAAAAAATGCGTGCGTACAAGGCACACGTCAGGATTGAAACTTCTTTGGAAAACTAATTTAAAAAAAAAACGAATTGAAAAAAAAACAAAAAGCCAACGTCACGCTGTTACATAACTACCTACCTATACCTATTGCCTATAATGTATAACACACCTTTTTACTATATACTCTCATAATTATCATGTACTATCCTAACAACCTTTAGCCCTTAATTAGTAATAAACGATATTTACTGTTTACTTCCATATCATGTACTTTAGATCATTAATATGTAATCACTCTCTTAAATTAGTTTGTGAACAATATTTACTATTTACTTCCTAATGATGTACTTTAGACTATTTGTAAATATTAATTTCGTGTGAACAAATTTGTTATGTGAACTAAATGATATCTAATCATCCCTTCCTATTTCATCCTATTCCAAGCCTTATAAATACTCCCGCGATCCCGAAACAAAGACATTCTATTTCCAACTCCTTTCAATATCACTACTCTGTTTCTAGTATAAGTTATATTACTATTTACTATTTCTGTTAAATTAGTTTCTTTATATTGAAATATTATTATAAAAGTGTTAATAAATAAATTAGTTTTTAAAAAGACTTATTTTGCTCTCGCCACATAACAAATTTGGCGCAGTCGGTAGGATTCATTCGCGAAGAAGACGAACATAAAACGTGTATATCAAGAATATAATACGGTAGCTGAAGGCTTTTAAACATGTTCGCCGGACCTGCAACGATCCTGTTTATAACGTTATTGTGGTAAGTGGCTAAATTTGTCTGCTCATCCCTTTCTCTGTATTTTATTTCTATTTTTTTGTATATTTTTGTGTATATTTTCTTATATTTTTTCAATTTATATTTATTATTTCATATAAATGTCCAAGTCTATCAAGCACGAACCTTGTTCAAACTCTCAAACATTAGAAACTAACACAATGGCTCTTGACTTTAACACCCTACTCAAACTCATCCCAACATTCGACACGACACACCCACAGCAAGTATATAGGTTCATCAGATCTTGTGATTCCGCGTTTAGCTTAGCAAGTAAAGACGACCAAAAGATACTGTTAGTGTACGCTCTGAACAACATTACGGGAACGGGCGCTTCCGATGTACACTGTAGACAAAATGCTTGTTGGGAAGACCTCAAATCATATTTAATCGAAAAATTTTCTAACGTAAAAACTATCGCGCATCTTAATCTAGAGCTTCAGTCGATGTTTCAAAAACCTGGTGAAAGTTTAACGGACTATTTTCATAGGGTAGATCTTTGTCGTAGCAAAATCGCTGAAAAACTTAATACCGAAATATCAGATACCACTTTAACCGGTAGAATTTTAACCACAGAAGAGACCGCCTTAAGCGTCTTCGTAAACGGTGTTAATAGCGAAATAGGGACAATGCTTAGGACAAAAGGATTCTCCAGCCTGTCCGAGGCAGGGCGATTTGCGATGCAGGAAGATAAGATTAGGATGATGAACGCGGCTAGGCAAATGTTATTCAAAAGCACGAACAACAACAAAATAAAAATGACTTCGCAAAGTAATTTTTCACGGCAATCATTCGATTTTCGTCAGAATGCTTCTTTGTCTAATACTAAAGTATGTAGCTATTGCAAAAATATAGGACATCTGATATCTGAGTGTCGTAAAAGGGCATACAATAATAGCATACGCACTAATCCCAGTCCTACAACACGTCCACCGATACAACGTGCCTTACCAGCCCCTACATCAGCATCTCGTGTTAATAATTTAAACTCCGACGCGACCAAGGAGGAGAGCAACTCCTTGGAAATCGCTACAGCCTCCTGCTCAACGACCCAACTACCAGCATCGATCGCGAACCTCCAACTCGACTAATAAATCCACATCAGTCATTTTCCACATCTACAACACAGTCGAATCGTAGACATAGCTCGTTAAATCCAGTCCATCGGGGACAAAGAAAAGCTACTAGTTACGAAATTAGATCGTCACCAGTCTATCGGAGACAATACAAAGACGCATCTACTCAGACTGTACTACCAATCCCGTCACAATCGGTAACTTACGAACAGGGTAACCAGCCCCAAAACCTCAGTACCGACAACATCAATTCTGAAACTTCTAATTCTACTAACCCTACTAAATCTACTAATTCTACTAACCCTACTAAATCTACTAATTCTACAAAATCTACTAATTCTACTAATTCTATTGATCGTACTATTTCAAATGACGCCGTTCTAATGACTAAATCCACTGTTTCAACTAACCCTACTATATCTACAAAACTTACGAACACTACCAAGCCTACTAACTCTACTAAATCACGTAAATATAACAAACGAAAACATTCTAAATTAAAAACTCAAACTAACACTAAAAATCCTGAAACAATTCCTTCCAAATCAATATCCGAAGTTCAAAATTATGCTATTTCCTCTTTAAACGATATTCCCCCTGAAAATCTACTCCATTGTACATTCCAAATCGAAAATCGTCCCGTAACGCTCCTCATCGATACCGGTGCAGGAATTTCTATTATTAGACGTGATAAAATAGGTTCAGCGCAAATTAATACGTCTGATATAGTTTCCATAATAGGTGTTTCGAGCACTCAGACGTCAACAAATAGTTTCGGTTCCGCAGAAATATCATTAGATAACTTCCCTAAATTTAAATTCCATGTAGCTAATCTCAACATAAAAGCAGACGGTATTCTCGGTAATGATTTTATGACGAACTTCAACGTAAATATATATATACAATCGAAAACAATGCGTATTTTTAACAAGTCTTACAAACTACATTATTTAACTGAAACAATTACTAATATCAAAAATAACAGTCCCGATAAGCAGCTCCTAGCAAATCGATCCGAAACAATAATTAGATGTACGACAAATAGCCTTATCGAAGGCACAGCGTTAGTCAACAAACAATTATTAGATAACGATGTTATAATTCCCAGCGCATTAGTTAGTGTCGCAAACAACTCTTTCACTATCACTTGTATAAACACATCCAAAACAGATAAATTAATTACTACTCCTATTATTCATGTAGACCCTTATAATATAAATAACTTAATCGAAACAAACAACAAATACTGTCAATCGGTTCCTATTAATAATTTAAACTCAGAAGACAGGCGAAGTAAAGTTTTACAACTGATAAGAAAAGATCACTTAAACTCAGAAGAAACCGAATCTTTATTCAAAATCATTTCCGAATACTCCGACATTTTCTTTATCGAAGGCGACTCTTTAACGTTTAGTAATTATACTAAACATCACATTCCTACAACATCAGAAACTCCCATCCACACCAAGACATACAGATTCCCACAAATCCACGAAAGCGAAGTCCGAACACAAGTTCAAAAAATGTTAGATCAAGACATCATTCAACCTAGTACGTCTCCTTGGAGTAGCCCCATCTGGGTAGTACCTAAAAAACTAGATGCGTCTGGCAAACAGAAATGGCGTTTAGTAATTGATTATCGTAAGCTAAATGACGTAACTGTAGGCGACAGCTATCCTCTTCCCAACATTACTGACATACTAGACAAACTTGGACACTCTCAATATTTTACAACCCTAGATCTTGCCTCAGGATTCCACCAATTAGAAGTCGAACAAAAAGACATACCTAAAACAGCTTTTAACACACCTTATGGCCATTACGAATACAAAAGAATGCCATTCGGACTTAAAAACGCACCTGCCACCTTTCAACGCGTAATGGACTCTGTTCTCTCAGGCTTACAAGGAGAAAGATGTTTCGTTTACCTAGACGACATTGTCGTATTTGCGTCTAGTTTACAAGAACACGAACAAAAACTCCGTGAAGTATTTTCTAGGCTGAAAAAATACGAACTAAAAGTCCAGCCCGACAAATGCGAATTCTTGAGACGTGAACTCGCGTATCTAGGTCACATAATTTCCAATGAAGGCGTTAAGCCCAATCCAGATAAAATTCTAGCAGTAAAAAATTTTCCAGTTCCTAAATGTTGTAGAGATATTAAAGCTTTCCTAGGTCTTACAGGATATTATCGTCGATTCATTTCAAACTTCAGTAAAATAACGAAACCTCTTACCAGTCTTCTTAAGAAAGATATTCCATTCATTTGGGGAGAATCGCAACAGGTAGCATTAGTCGTGTGTCGTTCACGAATGAATCCTTCAAATGAAATACTTCAGTTAGTTTGTGTCCTTCATTCTGTACTTCAGTTACAATTCAACCATATCTTTAGTTCAGTTGTTTAGTTCACCAATCATCGGCCGCGAACTGCCTCGTTCGTGAAACGAACGAGACACGAGCAGTGCCGATTGATAATTTGCTGTCACGCTCTGTTGTACGTACCATAATAATGTTCTATTTCTTTCACTCAAACTTTCGCTCGGTATGTATCCGTCGGGTCCTCTAACAATTTGCACGTACAGTGTACATTGCTTGTCATATTAAAAAACTAATTTAGAACTGTCAAGAAAAATGGCAATGTATGAATGTACAGTAATACAGTTGACAATACGTTTGTTCGAGTTTAATAGCTAGCTACATAATATATATACTAATCTGTGTTTAATAAAACTAGCTGCTGTGTCCGCAACTTCGTCCGCGTGGAATTTAACAAAAAAGTTATTGTTCAGTTTGCAGCTATAAAAAAAATATTCTAAAATAAAAGTAGCCTAAGTTACACCTTATTACATCAGCTATATGCCAGTGAAAGTCAAGTCAAAATCGGTCCAGCCGTTTCAGATATTAGCCGAAACAAACAGACAGACAGACAAAAATTGTAAAAAATGTTATTTTGGTTTATGTACCGTGTATAGATCTATATGCATTTAGTAAAATGCGTTTATTTTAATATTACAAACAGACTGCAATTTTATTTATTTGTATAGATATGTGTCGAATGTTGTAAAATTTTTACGAACAATTTCTCTGAACAGATATACGTACTAACTTCAATTACCTATTTAACTATTCGATACGAGCTCATGTCTCAACTCGTCGAACTAATTTAAGTTTGCGATAAGATGATTCATTGAACTCTTCTTTTAACAACCTTTCATATCTCTTGATAAACTAGTGAAAGAAAACCGATCTACAAAGACAACTGAACTATACTGAACTACTGAACTAAAAGATGGATATAGTTCAAAGTAATGAAAAGACACATTTGTATCTTTTCATTTCAGTGACACATTTTTCGCAAGGCTAGGTAGCATTCGAAGAATGTAAAAAACTTCTCACTAGTCCGCCCATATTACAATATCCTGATTTTACAAAAGAATTTGTTTTAACTACCGATGCTTCGATACACGCCATTGGCGCGGTTTTGTCGCAAGGTGAAATTGGTAAAGACTTACCAATCGCATATGCGTCTCGCACTCTTAATAAAGCTGAATCCAATTATTCCACAATTGAACGTGAACTACTCGCAATCGTTTGGGCTGTAAAACATTTCAGACCTTATTTGTTTGGTAGGAAATTTAAAATCGTTACAGACCATAAGCCTTTAACATGGTTATTCTCTATCAAAGACCCGGGTAGCCGTCTCGTTAGATGGAGATTAAAACTCGAGGAATACGATTACGAAGTAATTTATAAAGCAGGCAAAAATAACACAAACGCAGACGCATTATCTCGACCTCCATTAGTAAATACCAATGCAATTAACTCGACACTTGACATAAATACTTCAACACCCAATCAGCAGTTCTCAGACGACTATTTACAAATAAATTACTCCTATTTCTCTGAAAACCCCACTTATAACTTCGACACTCCAAATCTTCATATATCACCTGACAACCTCTTAGACGAACGACATAAATCCATATTTATTCCCATTTCTTGCGAACTCTCAGATCATAATGACCTTTTTAACAAAGCTATTTCAATGTGCTCTCAAGTAGATCCATATTTAGAAAAACCCAAAACACTTTACGACGCTGATTTATTAATTTCCAACTTCAAACAAAATATAATATTCGGATGCACAAGACCAACGCACTTCGATCCATGGGATTCTGAAAGTTACTTCAAAGCTCTATTAAGCTGTTTACAAAACCATAATATCAATACTCTCTACGTACCAGACCTTAAAAACGATCCCACGTGTAAATTGCAAGGTAACGAGCAATTGCACATTACCGCTTATTTAGCTGACACTTATAAATGTAACATTACTATTTGCGAAAGTAGGATAAAATACCCAACTCCCGACGAAATTCCCGAAATTCTAAAATCATTTCATGACGATCCCTTAGCAGGACATAGGGGAATAATAGAAACAACGCGTAAAATAAGAAGTGAATATTTTTGGAAAGGTATGACAGACGCTATTAAAAACTATGTTGAAAATTGTAAAACATGTCAACGCAACAAAACACAGCGTAAAATTTTCAAAGCTCCCATGGTAATTACTACCTCCTCTTCCGAACCATTCGAACGAGTAACTATCGATCTAGTATCTTACTCTGACATTACAGGTGACTCTAACAAATACATACTGACACTACAAGACGATTTAACTAGATTTGTTCAAGCTTATCCTATCCCTGATAAACAAGCTATTTCTATTGCTAAGTCACTCCTCATCTTCTGTCAACATTATGGTATTCCTAAACGTTTTCACTCGGATCAAGGCGGTGAATTCGTAAATAATATATTAAAACAATTAGTCAAACTCTTAGGTTCTCAACATACATTCAGCACAGCTTATCATCCACAAACCAATGGTTCCCTAGAACGATTCCATGCCGTACTCAGAGATCATATTCGTATGTATTCTACGAAAACATCTCACGACTGGGACCGCATAGTTCCTCTAGCTATAATGTGCCATAATACATCCTTAAATCAATCCACGGGCTTTACTCCTCACGAATTACTCTTTGGATACAAACCAAGACTACTATACACGTTTAAAGAAACACGCGAATATACCACGAATGATTATCTTAACGATCTCAATGAAAGGCTTAAAGTTTCTCGCGACATAGCGCAGCGTAATATTAATGAGATGAAAGAGAAAGCTAAAGTTCGTTACGACAGTCAAATAAAAAACATAGCCGATTTTCAGTTAGGTGACAACGTAATGCTTCGAGTTCCTAATCTAAATAATTTAGACAGTAAATGGGATGGACCTTATAAAATTATTAGAAAAGGTTTTAATGAAAACTATCTCATTAGGAAATCAGGTAGAAATCAATTAGTACACGGAAATCGTCTAAGACCTGTGCGAGATTCCAATAATCAACTTGACACGTAGTTTGATGAATATTAGTTTCAGATTCATAAATATTTACTTTTAAACAATTTATTCAATATATAATTAAAATAATAATATCTTTCAGGTTACAACATCACTTGGTGATGGCGAACCCTACTCTACAAAATCGCACTTCTTATGAACCACAACCTTTAAACGTTAAAGTCACTGAAATCATGAACAACCCTTATTTTAGTTTTATCATTTTATCTATACTCAAATTTATACTATACATACTTCTATACAAATTATACAAATTCCTTAAAAATAAATTAAGTAATAATGCGTAAGTACTAAGTCAATTTTCTTTCCAGGTACTCCACAATAATAAATGTTGATGGAAGTACACTTATGACTATAGACGAACTACCATCTAAGTCTGGATTATTCTACCAACCCCTAGGAGACATCCTCATCTCAGAAAGCTCCTGGAAACTAGTAATATTTAGAAACCTAGAACCACTTTTCTTCTCACGTAATTCCTTAAAACGATTGGTCACTAATTACGAAACCGTAATAAACTCTAGTAAATATATTACCCCTAGTATTTATACCACGAAATCCTTCACCAAAGTTAGTTTAGATAAAATAGATACTAGATTGAACGAACTTAGCTACTATACAAATAATCATAATCGAGTCAAACGCGAATTGATAGATGGCCTTAGTACAGTTTTAAAATGGCTAATAGGCACTCCTGACGCAAAAGACGCACAATACTATAATCAATGCATCGAATTGCTGGAAAAACAACAATTAGACCACAGGCAAGTATTAAGCCAACAATTACAAATCATTTCCTCCACCATTTCTAATTTCAATGAAACCCTTTCACGAATTTCCTACGATGAATATTCTATGAATGATAATCTGAATAAAATTAGCTCTTATCTGAACACCACAAGTAAAATCATTTTTGATCTGAAAGTTTCTGAAGAAATATCGACTATTTCAATTCAAATTCTCGAATCAGTTCTTTCTTTGGAGAGAGAACTGGAGGAAATCATAACAAGCATATTGTTTATAAAATCGGGAGCAATCCACCCTTCTATAATTTCAACCATTAGACTTTACAAAGAACTTTTAGCAACAAACCATCTTAGAATAAATAACAATTTAGTTGCACCTATAACATTAGAAAACATTCACGATATTTTACAATCTACAACACCTACATCTTACATTTATCTTAACAAATTAGTATATATATTAGAATTCCCTTTAGTTAAAAACGAAAAATTTAATCTTTATCACATGTATTCCATTCCTATTAAACACTATAATTCCTCCTATTACTCAACCTTATTCCCTGAGCATACATACCTTGCCACTTCTACTACACGTCAACGTTACGTCACCACGAGTCTTCTGAAAAACTGCAAGTTGTTTACAACGAAAACAAGAGTTTGCAAAGACCTGCCAGTATATAATTACAACTCCAGACCCATATGCGAAATAACCATTCTACAATCGTCCAGCAAGGAACTTCCAGGTAATTGCGAGCTTACCACCTTCTCTGCTCACGTGGATACCTTTCAATCCATCGGAAACAACCAGTGGATATTTCTGCTGAGGTTCAAGACGCCATGTGTAGTTGAATGCGGAAACGAAATAAAACATCAAGAAATCTCTGGCTCCGGAATAATTTCCCTGAAACCAGGATGCAAGTTCTACACCGCTTTTGTGACACTCAACGCAGAAGAGGATACAATGACGAACTTAACTCATCCGATCGTCACAGTGAACATTGAAGAAGCCTGTCCTCCTGAAGTACTGAAACAACCGATTCCACCTGAGTTACACCCTATAATGGTGAAAAACGTTCCCCTTGATTCCTTACATGTTATTAAGGAACAAATCAAAGTCCAAAAACAACTTCTGAAGGAACAACAGAACTCCTTCAACAATAATTTCTCCAGTTCTAAATTTTCTTTCGCCACAGCCGCACTTGGCTTATCAATGCTTATTTTTCTTTTATATAAATGCTGTCCATGGCATCTCTGTTCTCGTCATTTCTTTTCTCGAAATCGAAACCAACCGGATCTTCAGCCCAGATCAGGGTGTATACAAATCTTTAACAACTGCATCAACGGTTCAAGACGAAGACTGAACGTAGAGGTCCCGATGGCTACTATTGCGACCACATCATGCATCTCGGAAGATGAAGAAGAAGAAGAAGAAGCCTCAACATCAACTTCAATTCCTGAAAAATCGCGGACTTCAAGAAAGCCCCGATCTTTATTCTAAGAGGGGAGGTGTTACATAACTACCTACCTATACCTATTGCCTATAATGTATAACACACCTTTTTACTATATACTCTCATAATTATCATGTACTATCCTAACAACCTTTAGCCCTTAATTAGTAATAAACGATATTTACTGTTTACTTCCATATCATGTACTTTAGATCATTAATATGTAATCACTCTCTTAAATTAGTTTGTGAACAATATTTACTATTTACTTCCTAATGATGTACTTTAGACTATTTGTAAATATTAATTTCGTGTGAACAAATTTGTTATGTGAACTAAATGATATCTAATCATCCCTTCCTATTTCATCCTATTCCAAGCCTTATAAATACTCCCGCGATCCCGAAACAAAGACATTCTATTTCCAACTCCTTTCAATATCACTACTCTGTTTCTAGTATAAGTTATATTACTATTTACTATTTCTGTTAAATTAGTTTCTTTATATTGAAATATTATTATAAAAGTGTTAATAAATAAATTAGTTTTTAAAAAGACTTATTTTGCTCTCGCCACATAACAACGCGGTGTTCCCAGGCGGTCACCCGTCACCTATCCAAGTACTGACCGAGGGATTCAACGTGCTATGGACGTTTAAAATTCGTGACGCCCGCGCCGTGACGCGTTTGATCCGTAAAAATTTTATTCCTCATGCGCCTAAAGAAGTCTCACTTCAAAAATGTCATAAATATTATTTAAAAATAAACATTAAGTGTGTTATATTTTCAAAATATATCACCAACTAAGTAGGCTATTAGCGTTAAGAAAATAGTGACCAATCGCTTATACTTAGCTTAGCCATGCTCCTTGACCAATAACGCCGTGTACGGTGTAACCTTTGAAGTTATAAGTCAGACGATATAAGAGAAATATCTTATCGTGTTAAATTGCATGTATACTACTGTTTATGCTTCAAATCAAAAATTAAAACACATAGGTACATTTATATCTTATATTTTAAGAATTATAAAAATCGTTCCAGCATCTGTTTTGTACTTATAAAATACCTAAGTAATGTAACACTTTTTTCTTGCAAAGACAGTGTCTAATCTGACTAGATTGTCCATTATTTAAGTCTCATGCTGTTAAACTCGAGGAATGCAACGAAGTACCACGTCTAATATTACAAATTAAATATTACAACATTGTTTTAGAAGGTAAACAGTTTATTGTAGAATATAAATTGACTAGCTGTTTTCAACGGCTTTCACCCGTGTGCGCAAACAATTTTCCGTGGGAACCTATTATTTTCCCGGGATAAAAAGTAGCCTATGTTACAGTACGCGCGAAATAACTTGGCACGTCTGAACATAGGCTCTGCGAACTTTTGCGCATGTACACTCACGAAAAAAAACTGTCATTACCAATTTTTATTTTTATTATAAATCAATGTACGAATAAAATTTCCCTAATACAGTGACCAAAAAAATAAACATCATAGCACTTTAAGATGCTGCAAAAATAACTTTTATATTAAAAATTCAATTTCAATACCTTACCTTTCGATAGTGGCAGCTAGATTTTTATCACAAACAACACAATAAATAATATTTACACTTAATACTTTTTATATACATTACCACTTATTATTATTTAACACATATTTACGCTTATTATTAATTATTATTTAATCACTGTCGCTGAGGGGGAAAATCCCAAAATCAAAACACACTTAATACTAACACTAAATAAAACAAAATTAATACTAACACTAGATAAAACAATTAAAACTAAATAAAACAAACTGAATACTATAACACTAATTACTAATACTAATAATAAAAATTAACAACATTAGAAACGAAAACTTTTGTAGCCGATAGTGCTCAAGACAGAGATAGTGGCACGAATACTAACGTGTGACTGAGACAAATTACCGTATCCGAGCATTTCCGAAAAGCACGAAGCTGTATGAAGTAAGCAAAAAGGGATGTGCAATACTCGCGCCTGAGGTGTTGTTTAATCGATTTTTATTGAAATCGATTAAAATTAAGTCCTAAAAATATATTTATTTTTAATTTTAAAAGGGGGTTTTAAATTTCCTGAGATAGTGGCACGAATACTAACGTGTGACTGAGACAAATTACCGTATCCGAGCATTTCCGAAAAAGCACGAAGCTGTATGAAGTAAGCAAAAAGGGATGTGCAATACTCGCGCCTGAGGTGTTGTTTAATCGATTTTTATTGAAATCGATTAAAATTAAGTCCTAAAAATATATTTATTTTTAATTTTAAAAGGAGGTTTTAAATTTTCTCAAATAGTTGTTACTTAAAATAAGTCTAAGTTACTTAAAGTTGTCAGTCAGACGGTAGACGTCTAACCGCTCGCACGCATACTGACTTGCTACTCGCCAAAGTACACAACCAACGTTTCTCAAAGTTTACCAAATATAATATTCCAATATGTTTACTTGTAAGCGCTGTGATGTTGAAGCTAGAGATGGTGTTACGTGCTCATTATGTGAGGGTCGTTTCGATTTTCCGTGTTCGGGTATATCTGAAGCGGGTTGGAGAAAGTTGGGTGAAGAAAGAAGAAGCACTTGGAAATGCAACCCCTGCAGAAACCAAGCAACTGCTAGTCCACGCACTATTACTCCTAAGGCAGACATGGATAGCATATTATCAGAGCTAAAGAGATTGTCTTCTAAAGTGGAGGTACTCCCAACTTTATTGGATAACGTAAGGGCTATACAAAATGAGCTTCTAGAATTAAAGACAATCTCAGCCGAGTTCTCAGAGTTGAAGTCTTCTGTGGAGTTCGTGCATCATTCTGTAGAAACCTTGACAAATAGAGTATCAAGCGTGGAGTTGGAAATTACTTCCCTTAAATCTACAAAAGATGAGATTGCCGTTTTACAGAAGCGATGTGATCATCTGGAGATGCTGCAACGCGAGAGCGAGCAAAGGTCTCGCATGAACAACATCGAAATTAAAGGGGTGCCAGCCTCCAACAGTGAAGACTTGTTCGAATTAATCGACAAGCTAGGGGGTATCATCAACTATCGCATACCCAAAGAACAGATCAATTATATCGCCAGAGTGCCCATGAGAGGCAACAGTCAGCATAAAAACATAATATGTTCAATACATAACAATTATATCAAAAATAATTTCGTAGCTGCGGCGAAAAAATACAAAGGTGTTATAAACGCAAGCATACTGGGACTTGGCAAGGACGGCAGCAGGATATATATCAATGACCACCTGACCATCGAAAATAAAACATTGCTCAATAAAACCAAATCACTTGCAAAGGAAAGAGGCTTCGAATACGTGTGGGTGACCGGATGTAAAATATTTGTTCGGAAAAACCATACCTCACCCAAGCACCACATCAAAATGGAACAAGACTTGAAGAAGTTTTTTTAATGATAAATCCATATCGACCCTACGGCAACGACTATAATCGAATTAAATTACAAATGTTGAGAACCACAGGTACTTGTTTTTTGTGCATGTTTACTGCTCGCCGGCCCTTTGTTCATTCTTCGCTCGTGTCCAACCGATTGACATCATCTATACAAAGCAATTATAATCGCTATTTGCATGATCATATAAATTATATTAGCTTGTATGTAATAATGGCTGTTTACTTAAATCAACGTATTTTTATTTTTAAAATTGCTAATATGCTAATTCTATATTATGAACTCAATTCAGTACAAATTTATGTTCAAAATCGCTCGTTTCGGCCACCTTGGTTAACTTCTTATAATTTACTATTTCTTTTGTTTTTGATTTACCTTACAACGTGTATTATTTATAATATTCAAACGCTATTTACAATGTGTTATTATGGCTCCTCTTAGCTTTTATTATCAGAACGTGCGGGGACTACGGACTAAAACAGTGTTTTTCAACCTTTTTCATGATGCGACCCCCCTGGTATGAAAAAATATTTCGCGACCCCCCGACCCTTCGCTTTTTGAAGTGAAACTTCTTTAGGCGCATGAGGGGTAAAATTTGAGCAACCGGTAACTCGGCAGCGTCATGACGGTCAGTACTCGGATGCGTGACCGCCTGGGAACACCGCGGCGTTGGCTTTTTTTTCAACTAGTTTTTTTTTTAATTAGTTTTTTTGAATTAGTTTTTAGGGTTCCGTACCCAAAGGGTAAAAACAGGACCCTATTACTAAGACTTCGCTGTCCGTCCGTCCGTCCGTTCGTCCGTCTGTCACCAGGCTGTATCTCAAGAACGGCGATAGCTAGACAGTTGAAGTTTTCGCAAATTATGTATTTCTGTTGCCGCTATAACAATAAATACTAAAAACAAAATAAAATAAATATTTAAGGGGGGCTCCCATACAACAAACGCGATTTTCTTGCCCTTTTTTGCTCGATATCAATAATGGCAACAGGTAGGCACTTTAAATATTCACAAAATACTCAGTTATACTTTTACTTTAGTAATAAATAATAAAATTTTTGCCTATTTTTGCTCTCATACAACAAAAGTGATTTTTTAGCCGCTTTTTGTCTGATATTAAAGTCAATGTACCTAGTTATCTACTGTTGTTTACCTAGGTAGTCAATGGTACGGAACCCTTCGTGCGCGAGTCCGACTCGCACTTGGCCGATTTATTTTAAATTAGTTTGCCAAAGAACTTTCACTTCTGACATGTGTACTTTGTATGCACGCAAATTTTTTATCATGTAGGTATGTATGTGTATAAGGCGAGATGAAAATCTCATCCCTGCAAAAGACAAAATACAAGGTTTTACAAAAAAAGTTGACTTGTGGTCGTCGTCTATAAATCAAAATAGCTTCGATTCATTTTCGTCGACACAATCTTTTACTGAAGAAGTCGGATGTGAGAAAAACATCAAAGCTTATGTATATACCTGGTATGAAAATGGTGTTAGATAATTTGAAAGAAGAATTGTGTCATTACTTCTCAGTGCTTGAGACATCGGAGAACACTGGGCAGAGGTTGTTTTTTTTTAATGTAACTAGGTCGGCAATCAAGCGTACGGCTCACCTGATGGTAAGCGATTAGCGCAGCTTATAGACGCCTGCAACACTAGAAGCATCGCAAGCGCGTTGCCAACCCTACCCCCAATTCCCTCCGGAAGCTCTGGTCACCTTACTCACCAACAGAAACACAATACTGCTTGAAAACAGTATTATTTAGCTGTGGTCTTCTGTAAGGTCGAGGTACTACCCCAGTCGGGCTGCTCCATATTTTGAGCAGGAAATTTCCTGCTGTGCCCTACCTCAGTTTCTGTGCCCTACCTCAGTTATGTCTTCTGTTCACATGGCATCCCGGTCTATCTTAGTTCTTTCGCTAAGCAGAAATGATTTTAGATAGCCTATAGGACATGAAAATGGGAAAAAAATGGAGCAGTCTGACTGGGGTAGTACTACCCCAGTCAGACTGCTCCATTTTTTTAGCAGAAAATTTCTTGCTGTGCCCTAACTCAGTTTAAAAATATTAAATTCGTTTTTAAATGCAACTATAAATGAGGCTAATTTGCCAACTAAGCTCAAAAAGAATCTGCTAGTATTATCTGCTGATGGGATATTACGCTTGGAATTCAAGTCTGCTAATTTGGATACCTTTTGGTTAAGAAGAGAAACAGAATACCCGGAATTGACAACTGAGGCTTTGAAGTGTTTAATTCCATTTGCCACCTCGTACTTATGCGAGTTGACATTTTCATCAATGGCCCCAATAAAAAGTAAGCAAAGAAATCGCTTAAATTTGGAAAACGATTTAATTGTATGTGTAGCAAATACAGATCCACGATGGGAGAAATTGGTTAATCAAAAACAAGCACAACCTTCGCAATAACATGAGTCTTAGGATTTTATTTTTGTTAATTTGTTTGTACTAACATAAAAATGTTTGAGTATATCCTTTCATTAAAATTCTCTTACTTAATAAATCAATCTTTTTAATCTTTTTTGTTTTCTTACTAAAATTCTCTCGACCTCTGACGACCCCCCTACAAAAGCTTCGCGACCCCCCAGGGGGTCGCGACCCACAGGTTGAAAAACACTGGACTAAAACATCTGTTTTCTTTAGAAATGTGTGCATTAATAACTTTGATGTTGTATGTTTGACGGAGACCTGGGCCTCGATTTTTGAAACGGCTTCCATCTTCGCACTCTTTCAAAAAAGTGCACTATTCTAAGGAGAACGATCCTGATTTGCCGCATTTTTGAATCGCACTACATTCAGGGTTACCGCATTAAAATACAAAATTACTAGTTTTACTAAACACGCAGAAGAAGTCTGAATCGGTACGTTACCGCAAAACCGATAATGATACCAATGTGGAAAGGAACGTATTTTGATATTTACATGTGGTCGTAAATGTCATATTTATTGTAAAATGTCAGTTTTCATGTTTATGTTTTGTCAGTTTTGTTTTGTCGGCTTTTTATTCTGATAATTAGTTTTTGTGAATATATAAACAAAATGAATGAAAACTGTGGCACAAAGTTGAATGACAACAGACATTGCAGTTGTGTTCTCCATGGTTCATCTCAAGCAAAACCAAGCAAAAGTCCGCGTCCATCGCGAGATCCTCTAAAAGAAACAACAAATTAAGGAAGAAATTCAAGGACATTAAACAACTGGAAGCATTAATGACAACCATATGTCATAACATAATTATGTCAAAATAAAGTGCACTACTTGCGAAAAAGAATGGTATCGACCAGTCTTTTTCAAATAGAACGAAGATGATTTCAAAAATGCGGGTTTTAAAAAAGTGTACTTTTTGACGACGAAAGAGTGTGCTTCTTTTTGGAAGCCGTTTCAAAAATCGAGCCCCTGGCTTATTGACGGTATTGGCAACAGTGAATTGTTCGACGATAGATATTTAGTATGGAGACGCGATCGGAATTACGTAAGTACTAATCAAACAATGGGAGGGGGTGTTTTAATTGCTGTGCGTCGGGAACTAGTTGCAACACACAGGGGTGATTGGTGCTCATCTGCCGAGGATATATGGGTGACCTTAACATTACATCAGAAAAAACCCAGGGTATCCTACAAAATGCACATAGGTGTAGTATATATTTGCTCTCAAAATTTAGGCAATTCTCTAAGGGAACAACTTGTTAATTTTTCTGATAACTTAATGGACATCGTCATCAAACACCCCGCGGACAAATTTTTAATTGTAGGAGATTTTAATCAGCCGAATATAATGTGGCTGCCGGGTGATCTAAATACCTTATTACCTACCAACATACAAGGTGAAAGTCAGATTAGCGTGTTGGATACGTTCGGAGTTTGTAATTTGTCACAATATAATCATCTTAGTAGTAGTAGCGGTAATATATTAGACTGGGTGCTGTCTAACAGTGAAGTTGAAGTGGATCACTGCAGTGATCCATTGGTTCCCGAAGATGTACACCATAAAGCCATATCCTTATCTGTTAATTTTGTGCAACTACATAAGCTACCCGTTTGTTCTGGTAGGAAGTATATTTATCATAAGGCTGACTACACTGCTATTGAAAAAGAAATTAATACCTATGACTGGTACACCGAGTTGTATTGTAGATCGTTTAGCGAAGCCGTGGTGTTTTTCTACGATATTATTGATAGATTAAAGAACACATACGTGCCAACCAGGTCATCTGTGGCAGTCGGTAGATATCCCCCTTGGTATAATAAACCTTTAATGAAGATTCTTAAAGAAAAAGCTAAATCACACAAAAAGTTTAAAAAATATGGTAACTTATCTGACCAACTTTCCTTCATTACACTACGACAGCGTGCCAGGGACTTAGAAAAAAGTATGTTTGACGAATATATGTCAAAAATTGAGTCGGATATTTCTAAGAACCCGCAAGCTTTTTGGCGATATATTAAATACAAAAATCAGTCGCATTCTTATCCCTCTGTACTAAAATATAAGGGACAGTCATCTGAAAATGGGGAAGATATATGCAATATGTTCTCGGAATATTTCTATTCTAACTTTCAACACTCTGATCCTCAAGATACCAACGTGACCGCTGGTTTACAAGAGTCCCAGCTGACTCATAATTATTATGGGAATAACTCTGGTATCGGCTCGATAGAAATACAAGAAGCCGAAGTGTTTAAGTTACTAAAACAGGTTGACCTGAATAAATCTGCAGGGCCCGACAATATTCCACCAATTTTCATATATAACTGTGCTAAATGCCTAACTGTTCCTATTACAATTCTTTTTGAACGGTCTCTCGTTGAGGGAGAAGTACCTGCTATTTGGAAGTCGGCATATATAACTCCAATACATAAAAAAGGTCCGAGAGACGAGGTGGAGAACTATAGACCTATCTCCAAGCTGTGTATATTCGCTAAAATACTCGAAAAAATTATTTACAGGCAACTCTATTCGGCTATTAGACTTAACTTTGGTGAGCATCAACACGGTTTCCTTGGTGGTCGCTCTACCACATCAAATCTTATAGTTTGCAGTGATTTTATATCGGAACACATGTCACAACGATTCCAGATAGACGTTATATACACAGATTACACCAAGTGTTTTGATAGAATAGATCATCTTATTCTCAGACAGAAACTGTTACAGATGGGTATATGCGGTAACCTGTATAGATGGTTTTCATCATATGTTGAGAACAGAAGTCAAGTTGTCGTTCTTAATGGTTACTCGTCGACGAGAGCTTCGTATATCCCGTCAGGAATTCCACAGGGGTCCTTGTTGGGACCTCTGTTATTTAATATATTTATAAACGATGTCATATCCTGTTTTCGTACGTCAAAAATACTCTTATATGCAGACGATATGAAAATACTATGTAAAATATGTTCATACGAGGATACTATTGCCCTGCAGGGCGATCTGGATCGATTCCGAATTTACTGTACAAAGAACAAACTGGACCTGAACGTCTCAAAATGCTATGTTTGTACTTTTACACGCAAGCCCAACCCAATAACTTACCAATACACATTATCTGGAATCGCAATAACTAGAGTAAACATTATCAGGGATCTTGGGGTAACATTCGACTCAAAGCTTTTGTTTGATGCACACGTTTCAAACGTAGTTAGTAAGGCAAATAAGGCACTAGGATTCATCATTAGAATATCGAAAGATTTTAAAAATATTAAAACGATCAAAATTTTATATTGCGCTTTTGTCCGTAGTCATCTTGAATATGCTTCTCAGGTGTGGAACCCCAATTATAATATCTATATCTCACGTTTAGAAAACATTCAAAAAAAGTTCTTAAGGTTTATACAATATCGTTCTAAAACATATTTGCCGGATTATTTCAGTCGATGCCGAAAGTTTCATCTACTCCCTTTGCAACAGCGTAGAATGATAGCGGATATTTCCTTTTTATTTAAAATTGCAAATGGGTCGACGGATGTACCCGAGCTGTTGAACAAAATTGGACTGTGCGTACCATCAGCTCAGTTACGAAAACATGACCTTCTTTACACTCCTGCCACCCGTACTATCTATAGGCAGAATTCATACATGATCAGAGCTTGTCGTTTGTTCAATGCGGTGTGCCGGAGGGTCGATATTGATCTCTTTAACATGAGTGTGACAAGACTAAAAAGAGCGTTGTGTAACGATTTTTTCGCACATCAAAGCTAGTCTATTATTTCAAAATTGGTGTGTTCTTGGCTTTTCTATAGAATTATTTGCATATTGTTTTTTGATCTTATACTAACTCAAATTTATTTTATATATCTATTAATACTAACAGTGAAAACTTGTAATTGGCCATAATTTAATCATTTTTTTTTTATAATTGTAACTAGCTGTAAGTTTTCTAAATTTGAAAATAAATAAATAAATAAATAAATTAAGTAGTCGTTAATAGATAACTGATATTCAAGTATATCGTGTCTTTCAACTGAGAAAATTTGATTTTTGTAGTTTTTTTTTTATTTTAATTAATGTTGAAATCTCGTTTATTAACGACAAAGTTAACTATATTTGTAAATCTAATACGTTTAATATCTTATATAAACAAAAATCAATAAATCCTAAATAAAACTAATCGATTGCGCAATTCGGTTGATTAAACGGTCGATTGTGTTTACATATGGTCAATCCCTAGCCTCCCCGCATGCGTCTCATGCCAAAATCGCCTTCCCCCCGGTCCCTTAAAAAATGTTACTGCGCAGCCTTCTGCGCGAACTTCAGTCACGCCAAGTTATGTCGCGCGTACTATACACAGGGATAACTAAGCTTTCAAAATGTGAAAGAATTTTTTAAATCGGTCCAGTAGTTTTTGAGTTTATTCATTACAAACATACACACAAAAATACAAATCTTTCCTCTTTTTAACATTAGTATAGATTAAGTGATTATAGAATCATTTGAGTGACTTAGTAGTTAGCAAACAAAATGGGTACTCGGGTAGTATTAGTCTAACTTTTCAAAAAAGAAAACGATACCATAATTAATAAAATTCTAATAAGACCTTGTTTTAATCAAAATGTCACTTTTATAAAAAATTACATTTTTCCTTCGATAGCTACTAGTTTAAGAGAAAAAAAAAGAATGACAACTCACTTGGTGAGCCTGGAGGTAGGTTCGTACACCGCGGCGGCGGCCCGGCGCTCCGCTGCCGCGTCCACCATGCCTCTGCATCACCGCAAGCATCACTGGTCACCACCACCACCGCACCACTACCACACTCACACGCACGCACATCAGACTACAACCAACCCTGCGACCGACTGATTGATACCTGATATAACAACTCGATATTGATACAATGTCACTTCTCAATACCTTCGACACTACGCAATCGTAACGGTTTGCGGTTTTGTGTCATTAGAATGAAGACTAGACCTGCAACAATGAGAAATATTTAAATATTTAACAAAGAATCGGAAAAGGTGGAAACGCTAATGAATACAGGAACGGTTTAAGATGAGAAAACTAATATCACAAAAGTAATTTAGTAGCAGCATTACTTTCTTACCCATTCAAATTCAAATAATGTACTTAAACACTACTACTATTACAAATTATAGTATCTTAATTTAGCTTCACTGATAGCTAACCTAAAACTACTGCTAAATGCTTATATTGATTAAAGTTTACCACTATAGGTAAACAAATATTTCATTAGCTTTCTAGCAGCACATGACTAGCCTGTTGGCGCAGTCTGTAGTGGCCCTGCTTTCTGTTCTGCGGGTTGCGGGTTCGATCCCACCTGAGTCTGGGTGTAATACTTGTATTTACATATATATTTATATATCCTTCTCCTACATGGAGAAGAGGCCTATGCCCAACAGTGGGATATTACAGGCTGAATCGATCGATCGATATATTTATATATGTAGGTATTATTTCTATGTATATTTGTACAACAAAAAAATAGTTATAACACTTGGCTGTTACCTGTAACACAAACATTACATAGGAAACTTGCTTCAACGCTTAATAATGCTTAACATAAGAAGTTTTTAGTTACAGTAAATAATTAAGAAAATTATTATTTGTAAATTTAATTTTTAAGGAATTTTTTAAAAACTGTTTGCTCCATTCATTTAAATTAATAAAGAAGAAGAAGATAGCTTGATAAAAAAATATGAGTTTAGTGAGTAAATAAATGTGCAAACATTTTAAACAAAAATTTAAATAAATGCACAGTTTTTTAAAAAATTACTTAAAAATTTAATTGACAAATAATATTATCTTAATTATTTACTGTAACTAAAAACTTCTTTTTTAAAAACAATACAATAATTAATAATTAGTTATTTTTAACCAATAAAAAAAAGGAGAAGGTTATCAATTCGATGGTTATATTTTTTTAATGTATGATCACGCATAACTTTTTACAGAGTAGTCCAATTTTGATAATTCTTTTTTTATTGGAATGAGTTTAATGTCAATATGTAAATAATTAAATATTTAAAAACCGGTACAATGCAAGCTTACATATTCCTTTAAAAAAAAAACTTAATATGCCAGTATATTCCCAGGCTATCAGCAAATAAACATAATAGAAGCTATAGCTTATTAATTACATACGTTATGGTTAACGTTTTAGAATTAAATGATAAAGATTACATATTTAATATATCACTCGAAGGTACATTAAGATTTTACGGTAATAAATTGTTTTTTTAAATTGTAGTTTATTATAATACGCATTATGTTATTGACGAAATCGCCGTCTCACTAATCATGGTAAATGGCAATAATGTTCACAACGTACGTTGTACGGTTGTACCTACAATATTATGAGATCATCGATACAGCAAATAAATTTAAATATGACTCACCCGTTTACTAGCTACAGAAAGACCGTGTAGGTTATCATTATCACAGTACATACAACACACACGTCATTGATAGAACACATTACAGTATTATTTGAGAGGTCAGAGACTTAAATGAAATGATTTGGTATATGCAAAGGCATATTTCGAAGTAAAACATCTACTCGAAAACAAAAATATAAATAATTTTCAATGTTTCATGCGACAGGTATGAACAGAAACAACAAAAATATAGTCATGTTCTCATTTCTATATTGAATTTCAGTAAATCATACTACTACTGCCATCTATGAACTTTTCAATAAAGTTTTTCAATCCATATCCGCGTACATTGCTATCGAACAAGAATGCTTAGTGCGTAATTTGGTCATTTTCTCAATGTTTTAGGTTCTTGATAGGATCTTTTATAACGTTGAATAATTTTATCCAATCAGATTCCATATGAAAGAGTTTGGGTAGCTTATGATTGGTGTACGTAATATTTACGGGGCTACCAAATAGAAAAGTTTACGATGTCGATTTGACAAATTGACAATTATTCTGACATGAATGTTATGTTATACTTGTAATGGTGTATCATATTTAAAAAAGGTATTTTGTTATTAAGCGATACAATTTTTTTTTATAAATTTCATTTTATACATTTAGGAATAAAACAATAAATAACTAAGATATTCTTATATTTTAATATATCTATTTTTTTCTTTGTAATATTTGGAATATAAGTACGCCTTAACAAGGATATTGCGTGCTTGTGTTGAACAACCAAGAACAACCTTTGTGACAATGTCTGCATCTGTTGACTAAAATTTGAAACCTAATAAGCTTTTAACAAGGTCAACAGTTTTCATCAACTCGCAGTCGACAAAAATAATTAAGAATCAGTACGTGGTCTGAGAATTGGTGCAATCAATCTCTCATTATTTTAGATAAAAGTGCTAGTGTTCGCGAAAATGATCTGTACTTTGTTTTTCGCAATCACAACGTTACATGAACATGGATGACCTAAAATGCGAATACGTAAAGAAAAAAAGGTGCTTTAAATTGCCTTCAAAAGTGCTTGTTATAAAATATGATGCAGATCGGTACATCGATTGTGGACAATCAAACATAATAGTGCAATTGTTTAATAGCTAGTAAGTGCCTCAGCATCAAAAGTGAAAATGTGATGTGTCAAACCGATTGTTTACTTCACGACGGACAGGTGACGGTGAGCGGATTGTAGAAGTGGTACGTGAGGGCTGCGGGAGGCGGGCGGTATGTCGGGCCGTTCAAGTCCTGTAAACGGCGGCTATGATGCTGCTGAGCCCGCTATGAGGCTCTCCGTCCGCAAGGATCTGTTTCCCAATGTTTTTAAATCCGCGGGTTCTGACTCTGACTCAGAGACAGCGCAAGACGAGTTTGAAAGTGTTTCTTGTGTTAAACTTGAAACAGATTTTGAGAAAAGCATTGACGACATTGCTCATCAAAAGATGCAGGTAGTCAATGGAGCGCTGTCGTCCCCGACTCGACCTCGCCACAGGAAACATAAACAGCACTCCAAGCGCCATTCGGACCATTCTACTCTTAACGGTTGTCTACCTAAAGAACGGAAAAAGAAAAAAAATTCTCATAATTCTCCTAAAAGGACGCACACTTCAAATAGTTTAGTGTCTGTGGTGAAAGGTGGTAAAAACTTAAATTTAGTAAGTAGTAGTGAGTGCCAGGAAGATGAGGAAGCTGAGGAAGAAGAAGAGGAAGAAAGTGAAAGTTCAGACGATGAAGTGCTAAAGCGTAGTGTAAAGTTACCGTTAATTAATTTGCCACGACAGAGTGGTAAACCTTACAGTCATGAACTTAGTCAATTATCAACAAAAAAGAGTAAGTCCAAGGAATCTTTAAAGGAACAAAGGACTCATATAGTGATACCTTGTAGTGGTAAACCTCGTTCTATGTTGGGGCTGTGTAGTTCCCGTAGCAAAAAGAAATCTAAGAAGTCTGATTGTACTCCCACATATCAAAGTCAGATAGTGGATACAAAAACTAAAATAAAGATTAAGATTAGAAGGACAAGCATACAAGAAATGGTAAGTGTTCAGTCTTAAACTTTTAATTATCTTATCAATCCATATGTTACACTAGCTTGTGCGCGCGACTTCGTCCCCGTGGAATAGAACCAATTCTGTCATAGGTACATGATTTGTGCGAAACCCCGATTTTGAAACATTCTTCATTGGTGCTACGCTCCTATTGGTCTTAGCGTGATGATATATAGCCTATAGCCTTTCTCGATAAATGGGCTATCTAACACTGAAAGAATTTTTCAAATCGGTCCAGTAGATCCTGAGATTAGCGCGTTCAAACAAACAAACAAACAATCAAACTAACCCTTCAGCTTTATTATATTAGTATAGATTTGTAGTAAAATAAGTTGTCTAGATATAAAACAATTAGTTAAGTGGATGATAAATTATGGAAAAAATTTTAAATACCAAAATAATTAATAAATGTTTTTGTTAATAATTTATTTATTTACATATTATAATATTGTAAACATTACAGATCTTATAATCTAATGCGTTTACAAAATTTCGGTTATATCGAAGCTTTGGTCTCTATACCGCTTTACGAAAAACAGCAGACGTTGAAAAAAATATGTCTAAAGTGGGATCCCACGCCAGCACACCATTAAGCAGAGTCAGTGCTCGAATTAATGGTGAATCTCGCATCATCCTCGATCTGTGTTCTATCATTGCAAACAAGAGTATGCCACCGAACGTGGTTATACTTTAATAATATGGAATAACATAAATAATTGACTCATTATAAGAAAAGCCCACCGTTATAGTGACAGATCAGTCAAATATAAATCGACAATCTTCAACTCAATCTACCAAATAAATCCAATGCCCATTGCAATTAATGTTTATAGCTCCTTAAATTGCCAAATATTTATCAATTTCTTTTACTGATGTGTTGAATTACTGCACAATGAATATAGGTACCTAATATTATGTTCAGTCATGAGGATAATCACCCAATATACATAGATAAGCTTGTATTAGATAACTAATTAATTTTAACCCATTATGACCTAGGGGTGCCGTATGGCACCCAATTTTATGCATTTGAATTTTTGGGCCCCACGCTTGTCCTAATGAATAAATGTCAAAAGTTGAATTATCTCTGCTGAGTTAGAGAGAGATAGTTATCTATTATAGTACTTTCTGCCAACCAGTGTGCTTGTTACGGCCGGCACGGACACGTGTTTTCGGTGTTGTGAATTTTTTGCCAAAAATGTATGCCATCTTCAAGTAAGTAGCTTATAGTTTTATTATTTTCTGTAATTTCTTATATTTGTCTACTTTCTATTTGTTTCAATACAACGTTTTACCTAATAAAACAATAATAGTATCCAATCGCCTTTGTGTGTTCATTGTATTCTACGCGAAAAGTGACAGGTGCCGCATGGCACCCGTAGGCCGTTACGTTAGCATTTTTACAAAAACACTCTAATTTTCTTCTAGTTTTATAATTCAAGTTTTTACATTATTTCGGTTTCCACGAATGTAATTTTTTTCAGGGGTTGTACATGGGGGGTGAGACATTAGCTGTGCTAGAAGAAAACGAAGATTTTGAACCTCGATTATTATATATCGACCCCCCAGACCGTGTAATTCACTCAGACGAGGATTCAGCCAACGAAGATGAAAGTGGTCTTATAAATAATCTCACAGGTCGGCAACTCAATGCTGGATGCGAAGTAGGACTGACATCTACACGTCAACCACATTGACGTGTAGATGCCAGATGATGATGATGAAGACAAACAGCCGTCAAAAAATCAAAAAAGGTTCTCGTATCTGGATAGATGACAATTTAAGGCGTGGAAATACCGTGCGTGAAAGGCAGGGAATACACTAACTCAGCCGGTATTTCGAAGAAAAGTCATCTAGACGCATCTTTTGAAGTTTAAAAATGAACCTCGCAGCTGCGGCTGTCCAGCGGTTTTAAAATCATTCAAAACTGGCCGCAGGGTTAATGACGACAAACACTATGATGGTCGTAATCACTTGTTGATTCCCAGTGAAACCCGTCACAAATGTGCTTTAAAGACCTGTAAGAGTCAAACTAGACTACAATGCATAAAATGTGACGTGGTGAATGGGTTCGGTGCAGCCTGCAACTTACAATTATTCCATACGTAGATTTTTTTATTTGATATATTCACTTTCTCGAAAAAATTGTCTTTATTACTTACCTTATTCTTTAATTACAAAACAGCAAACTAAAAAAACAGTTATATCTGTCAACTAGTAATGCAATAGGCCAAATGAGCAAATTATTTCATTTAAGTTACATGACACTGAGACAACATATGAACCTAGCGGTGCCAAACGGCACCTGCTAATTTTTCCGAAAGTAGGAGTTGAACTAAAAATTTAACTGTCAAAAACGATTAATTGGACCTATCACAACTATATATCAAAATATTAAACAATTCTGGAACACAAAAATAATTCAGGTCATAATGGGTTAAAATGAAAATATTGCAATCTTTGAAATTATAAGTTTAAAAACAGTTAAGCATTTTTTTATTTACATTTATTTGTACAATGGTGTAATATTTTACATAAACAAACTCAAGTTTACTCTACACATTGAACTTGGAGATCTTATGACTATGAGTTATAACTTATAACTGATTAGTTCTTCTTCTTCTTCTTTGGGGTTAATGGCAGACTGATTAATTAATGTTTAGCTAATGCGCTTATTACACCTTCCTAAATTTAGAAGTTCTGAATTTAGAATTGTAATTTTGTAATCGCATTCAGTTAGTTAGTGTTCTGAATTCGGAAGCGAGGATGGTTTCTGACAATCAGTGTTGCCAACTTTGGGGATTTTCAGCTAAATTTAGGGATATAATAATAAATAAATAAAATATAAAAATATAATTAAACAAATAAATTAAAATAAATAAATAAAATAAATATCTTGCAAATAGCGGGAAAGTTTTAGGGGATACATTTTTTATGGTATTTTTTGGGAATTGTTAATTCGTCAGAACGTAATATATTTTAATATAAAAAACTATTAAAAAATAATAATTCCTAAATTATCAATTTTTAAAAGAACATGTTCAATAAACATACTAAAGCTACTAATAATTTATTTTCTATTTTAAAACCCTTTGAAAAAAAATCCGACTTATTTTTAAATAATTTTGATTTAGGTTTAAGCCTTGTTTAGGCCTTTAGGGGGTTTTGTTTTTAATTTAGGGAATTTTGTTAAAAAATTTAGAGCAAATGTTTTTTCAAGAGTTGGAAAAACTGGTGGCCGCATTGTTCTATATTTTATTAATATCTTTTTAATAAAAACCCTTAAAAAACATTTTTCTTGACGTCATTCCGAATCGAATGAGCTGTCACACAATTTTTAGGAGCTTTATTTCTATTTAACACGTTTTTGAACTTGTAGATACGTCCGACTTCGTCGCTCTCTCGTAACTGAGTGATTTAGCAACTGAATTTAGGAAGGTGTGATCAGAAGCTTTTAACTAGTGTCCTAACTGGCTTTCTGAATTCAGTGACTAAATTTAGGAAGGTGTAATAAGCGCATAAAATAACTTTAATATTTTAACTTGTTACAACATGACTGCTATGCTATCTATGAATATCTTGGTTTGTTTTATAGTTCCTCATTTACTGTATTGACAATAATATAATATTTGGACTGCCTTGGGGACTGGTTTTACCCTACCAGGAGAGTACTTAAAAATAGCTTAGATTAAATCATAGAACTTCTTTTCTAAATCTAAATTAGGTCTAATTTGAACCCTGTACAAATTGATTTATCCAATTTTTCAAATTTTAACTGAGACTTAACTTTTTTAACTGAGGTAGGGCACAGCAGGAAATTTCCTGCTCAAAATATGGAGCAGCCCGACTGGGGTAATACCTCGACCTTACAGAAGACTACAGCTAAATAATACTGTTTTCAAGCAGTATTGTGTTCCTGTTGGTGAGTAAGGTGACCAGTGCTCCTGGGAGGGATTGGGGATAGGGTCGGCATCGCGCTTGTGATTCTTCAGGTGTTGCAGCTGTCTATAGGCTACGGTAGTCACTTACCATCAGGTGAGCCGTATGCGTGTTTGTCGACTTAGTAACATTTAAAAAAAAATTTAAACACTATAAAACAGTAATACTCCTTTTATAGTATATGACAAGTCTGTTGGCACAGTTTGCAGGGATCCTGCTTTCTGTCAGGTTGATAGTTTGATTCCTGTCCCGACTCTAGGTGTAATATATGTATGTATTTATTTATAGGCATTAGTTACTTACATGTATTTTAAGCAAAACAAAAATTTTAGGTATAGCAGTTGGATATTATGGTCTCAGATCCGGATTAAGAAATATATAACCCTCATATGTTTAACAATAAAGATCCACACACAGTGACAAAATATTAGTAACAAAATGTGTATGTTTCTTAAGCTGTATTGTTCTAGAGTAGGGATGGCGAACCTTTTTCGATGTCCGTGCCACAAACTTTTAAAATTTCTTTTTTTAATAGGTAACGTGCCACAATGCGGATGACCTTTTTTTTTTTTTTTCGCGGGCCAATATTATATCAGTATTTGATCGCGGACAAATTACAGTCGTTTCTTTAACACTGTACGTATTAAGAAAATACTCAGTACATCTACTGTAATTACACTGAATCTGGACACACTGGCGTGGCGAAACTATACGTACGTATCTAGGGACCTACATGGAGTTCGCTCCTACCACCGTTTCCGAGGGGGGACGTAAAAATTAAACAACTGCAAACGATGGGGACAGTCCATTTCGTTACGACGTTTTTGTGCGTGCCATCATAATTTTCAAACGTGCCACTTGTGGCACGCGTGCCATTGGTTCGCCATCCCTGTTCTAGGGTCATTCTACGTTATGAGGTACTTTCCATGGCTAGGACCAAAAAATACTTTTTTTATATACTAACTTCCTAATTAACCTACTTATTACTTAAAACTAAATGCTTTCTTCATGGCCGCTTAAATTTATTACAGAAATGTACGTAGTTTAGTCACAGTAAGTTCTAATATAAGGAAAAATCCCCTCCCCTGGTCTGTCCCCAAGCCGAATTTATTTGTAAACCAATTATTCTGAATGTATTAAAATTCAATAATTACTTTATCATCGTAAATTTTAAACAGAACAATAACTTAGCCACAGTATCTTATAAGTAAAATTATTTAAATTACAATTTTTCGTAAATAATATCAACGCCGAAATTTGTCCTCCGTGTTTCGCGTCTCGTCCCCTGGCTTTTTGTTGTCGTTTAAAAATCAGTTTTATTGTGCTAGTTTGTGGAAGTTGTGACCTTGAGTGCATAGGACGTAACGTGAAGCTAGCAGCAAGCGGTGCATAAGCCGACTGCGCAGCTATTTTAACTGTCATTTCAGTCACACCGCTCGCTGGGTGTAGAAGTGTTCAGTGAAGGCAGTCTCCTCTGGTAAGCTTTATTTAGCAATTATTTGTTAAAATCTAATATAGACTTAAATATTCACTATGAATTGTGCATACATTGTTACGTTTGATTGTGAATTGCGTACGAGAAATACTTTTACGGCTATTTTAGATATCAATCGAAAATCTATCTCCCCTGGCGTATTTCCCCTGGCTATTTTGATGGCAGGGGAGATACTTAATGTCCAGGGGAGATACATTTGTATGCGTTTTCATGAATACTTCTACATTTTTCTCTGAACCTTTACTTAGCATTATGTATAACTTAGCTTTACAATTTAATATGACTTTTTTACAGAAAAAATGGTACCTAGAAAAAAATGACGCTCGAAGAACGGCTCGAAAAAAAAGGATAGCAGAAAGATTAAGATATCAATGAATTAAAAATGACAAAGATAAGTATGCTCAACAAAAAATCAAGGAAAGGGAAAAATATGAAAAGAAGAAAGAAAAAGGAGTTATTAAGAGAGTTCAGCAAATGACTCCCAGAGAGCAGCGGAAGGTTAGAAAAGTATGGAGATATGCTCAACAAAAAATCAAGGAAAGGGAAAAATATGAAAAGAAGAAAGAAAAAGGAGTTATTAAGAGAGTTCAGCAAATGACTCCCAGAGAGCAGCGGAAGGTTAGAAAAGTATGGAGATATGCTCAACAAAAAATCAAGGAAAGGGAAAAATATGAAAAGAAGAAAGAAAAAGGAGTTATTAAGAGAGTTCAGCAAATGACTCCCAGAGAGCAGCGGAAGGTTAGAAAAGTATGGAGAGAAAAATCAAAAATTCGTAGACGTCGTTTAGCACTCCAAGATTTAAGCAAGGATCCTGAAACACCACCATGTTCGGATAATGAAGACCCACCGCACCCTCAAAATATAAACAGGCGAGCGCAGGCAGCATAGCAAAAGTTAATTCGAGCAAGATAAGCAAGAAACCTGATAATAAGAAAACAAGAGGCTGAAATAGCTCAACTTAAGTCTGCAGTCCAATGCTACAAGAGACAAATACAACGGATTAAAAAACCACCAATTAACATACCCAACACCAAAGTAAATTCACTTATAACAGCAGTAAGTGCAGGCGACAAAGAAACTATAAAGAAGAAACTGCTTTTCAGTGAAGTTATTACTCAACAACTAAATGGAAATTTTTCAAATCTCAACACTGTCCAAGAGAAAAGAGTCTTCAGGAGAGTGTAAGCTCTACGTGTTGATGATATATACGGAGCTAGCGATTCAGAAGATGAACCACTAATCAATTTCACATCTCAAGAACACACGAAGAAGCCTAAAAAACACTACAGCAATCTATACCTACCAGTATTAAAACCAAACTGCACAAAGATGATTGAAAGCCCTCAACATCTGGAAAGAAAACATTCTGCAACTGGGACTTTGTGCTGGTAAAACTTCAAGATACAAAAACAGAATATCGTGATGTTGCAATGTGCACAGGTGTTGAAGAAGATGATGAACTTGAAGTTATATTTTCTAAAATCTGTGACGAAACTGGAAAAAAGTTTAGAATTAATGATGACGATATTTCTTTCATCACCTGGGATCAGGTTTTAAAAAAACTACCTACCCTCCCCTAACATAAAAATGAGAGGGCAGCGTATTTTTATGTATTTAATGAATCTATTGATGTCTTTAAACGCGGGTTTTAGAAAAATAATTTTTTTTAGTTACCTTTTAATTAAAATGTTTTTACAGTTTAAGTACAAGAAAAATTTTATACTGTTACTCAGAGAAGTTTTTGTTTCTTTTTATTTCATTATTCACTGTTGATAGTAAAGTTATAGATATTTTTGTTTTTGATGGAAAGGAAAAGTAAGAACCTTTTTATGTTTTGTACCTAGCGCTTAAGAAAAATTTAATTTTATAAACAAAGACTGCTAAGAAATGACAAGTCTGATTATAAATAATTCATTATTAAAATAAAAATAAATAAATAAATAAAGTTGATTCTTGAAAATAACCCCGTTTTTAGGGTTCCGTACCCAAAGGGTAAAAACGGAACCCTATTACTAAGACTTCGCTGTCCGTCCGCCCGTCCGTCTGTCACCAGGCTGTATCTCGAGAACGGCTATAGCTAGACAGTTGAAATTTTCACAGATTATGTATTTCTGTTGCCGCTATAACAACAAATACTAAAAATAAAATAAAATATATATTTAAGGGGGGCCCCCATACAAAAAACGCAATTTTTTACCTATTTTTGCTCGATATTTATATTATACATATATTTAAATAATTATATATTACCTAGTCAATGGTACGGAACCCTTCGTGCGCGAGTCCGACTCGCACTTGGCCGGTTTTATTTTATATAATGTGACGTTATTGAAATTATTAATATGTCTATCTTTCTTCCCTGTCCATAAAGTATCCTCCCCTGTGCATTTTGTCTCTACCCTGTACTGAGTATTTACCCTGGTCACTTATAAAGCGAGAAAAAACCAACAAATTGACTGGCCACTTTGTAAACGTTTTCAACTTAAAAGTTTCCATAAAAAAGATGTATACTTAACTAAAAATATAAAAAAATGCCATGCCGTCACTTCATACAACATACCTCTTAACGTAGAATGACCCACTAACTAACCTTAAATCTAGTCAATCATATACAGGGTGGGGATGATAATACAACGATAACTTGGACAGCGTATATGTAATGACATTCCAAGCCCACATACAAAAAATCAATAAAATACATCCAGTAGTATAGTCACAAATTATGATTTTTCATTTTTTAAAATTTCTACGTATGTATCATACTAAAGACCTGACCTACCCTAAAACCGGCGGTTAACGACTCAAGGACAGCTATTATTATTTTTAAAAAGATAGAGCATAAACATAATGGATATGGGATCGACTGCCACAAAAAAAAGGCAAAATTTTTAATCATTTCCATTTAGTGACAGTTCGCAGACCAAATAATATTATAATAACTAATGTTTAAAAAAAAATTACTTATTCAGTATCGGCTACTGATCAGTTCTGCATATTTAAAAAAAAAATTGATGGTTTGAGAAAATTAAAATCAAATAGTTTTTTATTCAATTTAATTTTAAATGCGTAACAATTTATTTTAATTTACTTTTCTAACTTACTATTTTTTATTCAATCAAAATAATGAAGTTTTGTAGGTACAACAAGCACATAGCATTTCCACGCGATTATGCCGCGTAGAAAGAAGGCCACGCGCGAAGGCGGCGCGATGACGCGTGTAACAGGTCAGTGATCCTGTAGTTACAAAAATGATGTTATAAAATTTTATTAAATTATATTGAATTAGTTTGTATGAAAAAATCTTTTTTTTTTGATTTTGATGTTAGGACTTATCTGATGGTTTTGAAATACTTCTTTATACTAGTACTAACGGTGTTTTCAATTATCGTTCTATTGTCATCCACACCTTGTATACTAAACTAGCCGACCCGTGCCCACTTCGTTGCGCATTATTTATTTTTAATAATTAGGTACTTCTAACGACGATATTTCAAAAACTATTCATCTGATTGATATAGTGTAAAGGGCAATTTTAATCTGCATTAAATGCCTAAGCTAAATAACATATTCATTTGGATAAGGATTAATACTGAACTAAAGAAAATAGCTTTGAAAATAACGTAATATTTTTAATAAAAAAATTGAACATAAAAGTGGTTATTGTAAGTCAACCGTTAGAGATAGAGATATGCTATCGCGGACTTTTTTGTAGCATTTTTATAGATTTTGAATTCGCTAGTACATTACTTAACTATATCTTTGCTAGTTTACGCGGCGTTAGCGTGGAAAGGTCCCTGTTGGCGAGATTTTTTGCGACCTTTTCAACATTTATCGCCGTATTTCAGCTAATTTACATAAAAGCATAATAAATTATATACCTAAACCTTCCTCAAGAATCACTCTTTCTATTGTTGAAAACCGTATAAAAATCCGCTTCGTAGTTTTCGAGTTCATCGCGTTCAGACAGACAGGAGGACAGAAAGACGCGGCCGGGGGACTTATTTTTATAATATGTATAGATCAGCTTTTAATAAGGCATCCTTACTCGTTCAAATAGGAAGTAAAATAAACTTTCTTTCTATATACGTTTTATTTAAATAACTAATAAGGATATAATAATAACATTAACTGACCTTTTTTATCAAGCATAATAGGTGTTCGACTGCTATGTACACAGTCATTTCAATGTGAAGTCCAGTATGGTGTTATAGATCACATAATAAAACACCTAGCTTTTTTTATTTTACTTTGTCTTAATACATGACTACTCTGGCAAAGTTGTTATGCAAAAAATGTCCAATGAGCGCTTAAACATGTCTATAATTCACAATAAAAGACGGCTTATACTGAACTACCTTGCTGAAATGGCTCGTATATTAAGACATCAAATCTAGGCAACCATATATTGAATCAAGTTTTTAATTAGGCAACTATACGATTCAATTGGAAATAATTGTGTTTGCTCGCAAACGAAAAAAGACCCACTTCAATTACATCAACAAGTATTATACAATGTAGGTAGACAAAAAAAAGTCAAGTAAATACATATGCGTTATCAAAGATTACTCAAAAAACGAAAAGCACTTGTCGTTGTTGTAGTTGTTGAAAAGTAATTTAATATGCATAAATTCCCATTGCCAAGAGAATGATATACCTAATTAATGAAGTAAATTATATTTATATTGTGTTGTTTATGTTACAACATACACTGAAAATCAATAAACAAATTCCAAAATTCTAATGTTATAATTTTAAGTTAAAGTTTTTAGTACTGCTGTACTAAAAACTTTTTAAAATTGTCAAAAAACCATGTTGTTAAATCGGGAAAACTTTTCTTTAATTAAAATTTCTTTTCAATTAACTTTTATTGGTCCTTTTGTCTTATAATGTCTAATTCATTCATTGTAATTAATATTGTAACATTAATATTAAAATTAAAATATTGTATAATTATTGTTAAATTATAGAGTTTATGCCACTAGGACAATTCTTTTAACCTAAGCATTTTCTGGAGACTAAATTAAATTATTTTAACTAAAGATATCACAACTTAGCTTTTTGTTACAGCAGCAAATACACTCAGTACGGTATTCTGATTTTCAGTTTGAACCTTTTTTTATCTGTCAAGTATCAGAGCAATCAAAGTATTGTAAATTGCTAAAAAATATAAAGAAAATAAACAATATTTTGACTATTCCAACCTCTATTCTATTTACTTTTTTTGAGTTTTTCTCGCAAATATAACTTAAATTTTAATAAAAAATAACTTAATGTCATGTGACTCTCAATCTATACTTATTATAAAAATAAGTCCCCCGGCCGCGTCTTTCTGTCCTCCTGTCTGTCAGTCTGAACGCGATAAACTCGAAAACTACTGAACAGATTTTTACACGGGTTTCAACAATAGAAAGAGTGATTCTTGAGGAAGGTTTAGGTATATAATTTATTATGCTTTTATGTAAATTAGCAGAAATACGGCGATAAGTTGATGTTGAAGAGATCGCAAAAAATCTCGCCAACGGGGACCTTTCCTTGCGAACGGCGCGTAAACTAGCAAAGATATAGTTAAGTAATGTACTAGCGAATTCAAAATCTATAAAAATGCTACAAAAAAGTCCGCGACAGCATATCTCTATCTCTTACGGTTGACTTACAATAACCACTTTTATGTTCAAATTTTTAATTAAAAACATTACGTTATTTTTAAAGCTATTTTCTTTAGTTCAGTATTAATCCTTATCCAAATAAATATGTTAGTTTGCTTAAGAATTTAATGCAGATTAAAATTGCCCTTTACACTATATCAATCAGATGAATAGTTTTTGAGATATCGTCGTTAGAAGTAATTATTAAAAATAATTAATGCGCAACGAAGTGGGCACGGGTCGGCTAGTTAATCATATTAGTCGGCAATCTATCAGTAAGCAACCTACCTGTAGTGACTGGAATATTCTTTTGGGAACAGGTGAAAAAGTAGCTAGACATAAATATATATACAAAAAGGGAAATAAACGAAAAGGGTTGCTAACTTGGGAGATTTTAATACCCTAATTTTTTTTTAAATACAAAACAATGCTACGTAACACTGTTCGAGACCCCCCTCCCGCTCTATAACGCATCGTAACGTTTTACAAGACCTCCCTCCCCCCAAATTGCGTTACGTAATACTTGAACACTCCCTAAGTACTTAATTAACATTTTAGATATTAAAAATTTTATGCTGTAGAGTGTACGTAATTGAAAAACTAAGTATTTTCTATAGCTTTATCCACATTATTTAACTGAAACTAAAAAAAAAAACCATCACCCACCTTAACTGAAAAACCCAAGCAATTTTTGAGTCTTTTTTTTTATGTAACTAGGTTGGCAAACAAGCGTACGGCTCACCTGATGGTAAGACCGTAGCCTATAGACGCCTGCAACACCAGAAGCATCGCAAGCGCGTGCCGACCCTATCCCCAATCCCCCCCAGGAGTTTTTATGTACCTAACAATTATAATTTATTCAATACTGCCACAAAATAGTAAGTTTAATGTAATGTAAAAGTTTAATTTATGTTTAAGGCATGCATAAATGTAATTACTAATTATCCCTTATTGTAAATGTTTACAGCAGGTAGCTCCAACACCAACTTCCATAGCAGATATAGGTCAAAGAAAGTCGAAAAAGAAACGGGCCGCATCACCAGTTTTAAGTTGTAGCTCTGGTGAGGAATATGATCCTACTAGAGACAACTCGGCTGCTATGAGCGTGGCCGCGACGAAACCTCGACAACCCCGATCTAAGGCTAGGAAATCAAACAATAACTCCAAATCTAAAGGTACACTATATGGATTAATTTAAATATTATATTTTTTATATAGCTGTAATGATATTTTGATCATAATTTGGGGCAGTGGTCAGAGCAACTATTAGCAGTCGCGGGCTCGATCCCCGAACTTGTGTGTTTACGTAAGCTATACCAAGATGTTTGTCGTGGTCTGAATTTTTGAAGTGAAAACTTCTTTAGCCACGTTGGGCATTTTTTGGTTGGGGAAAATCTTATGGGTTCGTGTCACCGACATGCTTACAGCAGTATATCCTGTAGCTATACAGCTGACGTATGACGTGAAACATTAGTGCTGTGTATATCTTATAAGTGAAATCGAATGGATTTAGTGAAAAGTTCAATGTGTATATACTGTGCATTGTTGATATAGTGTGTTTGATTGATTATTATTTGAATTCTTTAATTGTAAATCATTATGAAATTTCAAAACTTTTTCACTTTGATGACTACAGACTGCTGCTCTATAACTGCCAATTTTTCTTTTGATTGTTTGTGTGGGGTCTGGAAACACAGCGTGTGTTAACAACTTAACACCCAACACGATTTAATTAAATATTTCTTGTTTAGGTTTTAAAAATATTTTTATTTAAATATGAATAAAAAGTAAAAATTTCACCTCTCCTATTGTTGTTGTGTTCTTTGCATTACTCAATATAAATCATTTTTTTAATGTTAATCTTGCAGATAAAGCTCAAAAGACTGAAAGAACTAGGGGTAGCACAGCAGATAGTAAGGAAAATGGACCACAAAGTCCATGGGGTCTTTCCATGCCTAAAGAGATTTTAATGAAAATATTTGAATATGTTGTACAGCAAGGGACTTTACCTGCCATCGTTAGGTAAGCCAACCCTAGTATTACAATTAAGAAAAAAACAGTCTAAATGTAAAAAAAAATCAATTTTTCGTTTTTATGATTGAAAATATATCAAAAAAATGTAGGTATAAAAATTGTTCTTTCTATTTTATGTGGGGGTATCTATCTCTTCAATAAGAAATTCTTCAAAAATTAATTATGTGTTATATTTACTTTTCCTTATAAAATGTATAAAAATTACCAAATGAAGTAACTATCTATACCAATCTAACATTGTATTAAATTTTTCTACTAAACTAACAATGAATTTTGATACGGTTTTTACTGTTTTATAGCGATTTCTTAGGAGTTTTCTTATCTAATGGATTCTTAATGGTCTAGGTATCACAGAAAATGACGAAAAATTAAGAAAATTGAAAAATTTTCGGAAAATTTAAAGAATACTCAAATTTTATGCATTTGACAGTTCCCAGAACAGACCAACATCTGTCGGGACAGCTATTTAATAAAACTGAAAGTAAAAACGTGCTTGCAAAGTTATTTTCTTCAATTTCTTATTAGTACTCTCCAGGAGATATCTTAGTTATACTTAAGAAAATATTGGCTGTAATATAATTTATACTCCTACACAGTGGGGGGGTCGTTAATATATTTATAAATTGTTTTCAGATTGAGTAGAGTTTGTCAATTATGGCACAATGTCAGTTGTAGGCCAGAGCTGTGGAAGAATGTAGACCTTGCGCAATATACCGTTGAAAAATGTAAAACGGACTATAAACTGGTCTGGCTTCTTGAAAATCGTTTAACACAATGCCAGACTTTAAATATTGGTATGGAATTAAATTTTGTTATTATTATTGCCTTGACTATTGCTCCACCTGCCTACTCTATAATATATAATAAAATTTGCATGTTAGCGATAAACTCCGAAACTACTGAACCAATTTTTATCAAATTTTGTAAGCATCTGTAATTTGGTCCAACTTGGGAGATAGGGTAGTTTTTGTCTCAATTGGACCCGGTAGGTGGCTACAAATCATGAGTATGTCATCAACAGGGATCAAACAAAAGCTGGCTTGTGAAGTGGCCAGTAACTGTGTAACATAGACTATGTCACACGGTACACATAATTGGCAAGGGAGAAATTCTCCAATCTATATATTTTTATATTATAATCTATATATTTAGATGACCGTGTGTTGTAGAAAAAAAATTGGTTTTAATATAATTTGAACAAAATATACAAAAATAAATTACGCATTAATGGAAAAATGAAATTTTCTTTTATTAAAAAGTTTATATAAAAAGTAGAATTATTAGCTGCCTAAATGATGATAAGATTGATTGCAATTTGCAGCTCAGTGGAAGGTGTGCAATGTGTCGTGGGTGCTAGCGTGCGTGGTGGACTACTGCCCCGGCCTGGTGGAGCTGAGCGTGGCGGGCTGGAGCCGCATCACGCCGGACCAGCTGTTCGACCTCGTGCAGGGCCTGCCCCGGCTGCAGCGGCTCGACCTCTCCCTCACGGTCAGCATGGCTCTCAACCAGTACTACAACTACTACTAACAACCGCTCTGGTGAAGTGGTGTTAGTAGTCGCTTAAAACACCGACGGTTTGCGGGTTCAATTCCTGCTTGGAATTAATTGATTTGAACAAATATTTCTTTCCGGTTTGGATGTCTGTCCTTGTGGGTCTCCCCACCGTGCCTCAGAATGTTACAGGCTAAATGCGTATACAACTACTACTAATTAGGAATAACTAAGTATACAAAGTTCCTAATTCACGGTTCCCGAATTCAAGTTTTAAGTATTCGCAGGTTAAAAAAACGCGACAAAGTTTTTTTTTTTGTATTTTTGACTAAAATACGTAAAATACTAAAAATGACTTTATTCGCAGATGTATGTAGTGGGTTGAAGTAAAAAGATTCGGCTCCTTGAATGTGTATGTACGGAGTTTGATTCTGATACAAATGTACTGCTGGAAAAATTTCGCCAAAGCAAAATGAATTGTTAACGAAAAATTAATGTTAATGAACTGAAGCCGTGCACATTAAAATAATGTTATTATTAAACTTCAAATTCATAATGCCACAGCTGAATCGCCTGGAATTCAAAGACCAATTTAACAGCGTCAAAAAAGTAAAAACTACATAATTTTTAAGCCTAATAATGGTAACGAAAATGAAATTCCCATTAAATTGATTTTAATTAATTTTATTTCATTTTTTCTTATATAATATCTTTCGCGTGAAATTTATATTTCCCCTTCATTTTCAAGTCCATATTATTCCGGGTTATTCCTTCTCCAATTTTGCAAATTAGATTAAGAATTTCCATAACACACTAACAGAATGACCGTGGACACTAATAAACGGAAGGCTATCTGTCTACATAATTAAATCCTGACTGAATATGTACGAAAGTATGTTTTGCCAACAGTCTGAAACCGGTGGTTCAAGCACTTGTTTGTCGGCGGCATCGATGGCTCGCATCGCATCAAACTTTGGCAACCGCCTCACGCATCTCACTCTCGCCAACAACAAGTTCTCTGCACTACCACAAATACTTTCTTCAGTCGCCGTAAGTTTCTAATATTTTCCATTCTTTCTGCCGTTTAATTGTTTTGTGGACTACGAGAAAGCCTTCGACCTGCTGCTAACTGTCTTGCCCCCTTAGACAAGTGGCATAAAAGCTAAACGAATAGAATATAATTCTCAATGTATGGGAATGACATTAGCTTTCGACATATATCGTATAACTGTATAAGCTAGTGTTATTCCCATACATTGAGAATTCTATTCAATTCGTTTAGCTTTTATGCCACTTGTCTAAGAGGGTTGGATTCTCTGCAGAAATGTCATATCGGCTGGCGATATATCGAGGTACTGAGGTTTATGTACAACGTGACGATGATAACCGTCCATATCCAGGTTCTATTTTCCCTCGTCGCGGGCTTCGACAGGGGGATGTAATATCACTGAAACTGTTTACCACTGCGCTTAATAATGTATTTAAGGCCTTGGATTGGGGGAGGGGGACGAGGCATCAACGTTACCGCCTACCGGCGAATAAATCGCTCACCTTCGTTTTAAGGAGCAGGAGTTTAAGGAGCTAGGCCAAATGCTGTGCGGCCTAAATGAGTCCTCCTGACGAGTCAGTCTGGGGATGAATAAGAACAAAACGAAAGTTGTGTTTAACAACCAAGTCATACCGAGACCGGTATTGGTCGATGGCATCCTTCTCGAGGTTGTTCAGGATGCTGTCTACTTAGGCCATACTATTCAACTAGACCCAAACAACTTCGAGAAGGAAATCGATAGGAGGATTCGGTTAGGCTGGGCGGTGTTTAGCAGGCTTCGTCGAGTCATTACTTTGGAAATTCCGCAATGCTTAAGGACAAAAAAGCCTTCGAACAATGCGTCCTGCCTGTTTTAACAAACGCAAACTGGGTAACCAAGTGATGAGATTAATCACGTGTCCTGAAGAGAAAGCGGCGATCGGCAATGATTTATACAGAAATCTCATTGTAGAAATGGTAAAAACTCATGTAGAATTGACGTCTCTATGGATATAAAAGGATACCTAAAGGTCATAAACGACATTACGAACTGCCCGGTGTTGATGGAGTATAGGAGTTTGGGAATTAATATTGGAGTACACCTGCAAAGTTGCAAACAATATTTCACAATGTCCCGTTGCGAATAATCGACTTTTTAGTATCCTGAGTGTTTTAGCAGCCAGTTGGGCGTTACTCTCCCAATGACTTCATTCATTATGTAAGCTTCAACTTAATATTCAGGGAGGTGTTCTAGAAATTCGGAGCTACAATGAAGGGGAGTTACTAAACGATATGCCTTCAAACTTGTATCTTCTCTTCCACTTCCATCCAAAGGTATCCATCCATTTCTATTCCATCCAGATCCTAGAGGTATTAGACTTGAAAAAAGTATCACCTGTGCTATAACAAATTTAAACTGATATTATACTAATTAACTTTTGGGAAACTCCAGCGTTCATGGCGTTTCCGAGCATACTCTTTCGAAAACAACTTTATGCTGCGCTCTTTAAATAAACTGGTATAAAACACTGTCGAAATCAGAAGAAGGGAGGAGGGCCGAACTGGTTTATTAACAATCTAATTTAACACGAGATAGACAGATTAGTTAACGGGGTGGAGATGAACTACTTAGCATTCGATGGAATCACCGAGCGGGTGCCGGGTCTAACGTGTGGCAGAGGGAGAAACTCAGAGCAGTGCCCAGGACTTGCGACCAGCAGGGCTAGCATGCGCGCCACGACAAAAGTTTGTCTACCACTTTTCTCGTATTATCTATTTATGTCTACAGTAGCTAACATGCGTGCACGCGATACTCTTCTCGTCACGACAATTGAAGAGATAACAAGAAATTTTAGTTATCTCTACGGGAGCTAACATGACATCGTAGTTTTGTCGAAATTTGACGTGATTTTGACGTTTTAAGAAGATAAACTACTCGTTGTCAGTATTATCGACGAGAAAGACTACGATTAACGAAATATATTAAAATTATAAATATTATTATAATATCTTTTGTATACCATGGCGTTTCCGTTCCGTTTAGTCTTCGGAAGAGAATTATGTCTCTCGTATTGCGCATGTTAGGGTAATCGAGAAAATACTCTATGTAGACATTATCTATCTCTCTCGTCAAGAGATATCTCGTTGTACGCATGCTAGCCCTGCTGGGTGTAGGTTTAAGGAGGCGCCCCCATTGATGTACGTCAACACTCACCTTCACTAATCGAGTTGCCCGTAATGCCTATTACAAAATGTAATAATTAATTCGTTTTCACAAATTAATTATTGAAAGAGTCGAGGTTAAGCTACTAGCAGGATACAACGAGCGTATCGTGCCAAGCCAAAGCCAAGACTGCCTGAGCCGCGGTTGCATTGTTCGTTTTATACACGACAGAATGTCTCGGATAATAGAACGAGTGAGGGTAGATGAATATGGAAAACAGCGCAGGTACCGACATACAAATCAGAATTACAGATGGCAACTGACTAACCGTAAACAAATATTAACCATTCGGAAGACGGTGTCGACATCTTTGTACTATTTCGGTATTAAACGAATAAATTATAATAGTAGTATGCAACTGTCATATAATGAAGGGTATTAAAACACGAGTGTGAGTTTATGAAACGAGCGCAGCGAGTTTCATAATAGTAACGAGTGTTTTAATACCCGTGTTATATGCAGTTGCATACACTACTTTATCTTCACTAATGCAATTAATTTATTAAATTAAATTCACGCGTACGTGTATTGTCACAGTGATTTTGCCGCCATTAAAATCTAACCAATGAGAGCGCAGCTGCGCGCATGCGCGCGATGTTATAATGAGATTTTACGATATCGATGTGGATATTATACCATCATGTGAAATTGCTTAAATTGAGTGTTTTGTTGTCTGCGCTATAACAGTAGTAATTATAAGTCAAGTATTGGAAACATAAGTAGAATGTTACAACATTAGTGTAGATAAAAGTAATATCAATACAAAATCCAATATTTTAATAATTGTCATAAAGATTTAAATGCTAACACTGGTTACCAGAGTATATAATACTTCTCACTGCACCAACCACAACCGCTCTGGTGTAGTGATGCGAGTAGTTGCCTAAAATACCAACGGTTTGCGGGTTCGATTCCCACGGGATGGATATTTGTATTTGTACAAATATTTCTTTCCGGTTTGGATGTCGGTCCTTGTGAGTCTCCCAACCGAGCCTTCGAGAGCGTCGTTAAGCCATCACACCCGGTTGTCCGCCATCCCGCAGTGGAGCGGCATGGTGGATTAAGCTCCAATCCTTCTCCGACATGGAGAACGAGGCCTATGCCCAACAGTGGGATATTACAGGCTGAATCGTGATCGTGCTTTATATACTCTTTGTTTATTACCTCCAGATGACGGCACGTGCTGTCAGATGTCATAATGTGGCGTTTTGGCGGGATTTTTATACAAACAATATTAAAACATGATTTTGAGAACCTTTATTTGATTTTGTTATATAAAGCACAGAGTACGTTGAATATACGGATAGATAGACCCTTGCAGTCAATGCTTGCTCTTTCCTAAAGTACTCTGCAGCTTCTATTGCCAAATAACGTCACATACTTTTTGTTGGTGTTTTAGTACAGATTAATAATATTGTAAATAACAACATTTTATTTTTTCATTTAAAAATATTTAAATGAATTAAGTATATTAAATTATTATTCGATAAATAATCGTAAAACAGTAGGTATATTTATTTTATCTAAGTATATTATAGATTTTAATCTGATTACTGCCTGATCCCCTATTTGCATTTTTTTAGTGATAGCGACGTTTTAAATAATTAATTCTCTGTTTACCTTTATAACAGCTGTACCAAACTACAATTACATGAAAAATGTTGTCTCACAGGCCCATTGTCCAAATCTAGAAGTACTAGATATATCAGGTGCCCTAGCGACGTCACACCCGGCACCCATTCCGCTTGAGGCGTTGCAAAAAGGTTGCCCCAAAATGAGAGTATTCAGAGCTGCCAACGCTCAATTGGTACTCGCCTCAGCGACAACTTCTCAACAGGTAAGAAAGAACATTTAAAATTTTTACAAAAAAAAATGAGTGCGTACAAAGTTCACATGTCAGAAGTGAAACTTCTTTGGCAAACTAATTAAAAAAAATAGTAATCGTTAACGCACGTTCGCAACCAGGGACCGGCCGGGTACTCGTTGAAAGGGTTTTTGAAGGGGTATTTTGAAGCGCTAAAAAAATAAAGCCTTTGATGCATGTAACACCTGCGAACGGCTTAAACCAACCCTTTTCCGATAAGGGATACCCTTTCAAAACCCTGTAACACTGTAACATGGTAAGCCAATCCAACAAAGTACATTAAATATGTACTCTTCGTAGTGGACATTAGATTGAGAATCGCTTAACCACTACCACACGTGGCATTTTCCCGCCGCGCGGACGCTCGCGCCGGTTTTTTCGTGTCTGAACTTGTTCATTCTCAGAGTTATTATTATAATATGTATTATCATTTCAATTAGAAAATTGGAAGTCGTAACTCGGACGAAACTACGGAAGGAATTAAAAACTATTTAGCAGTGATTTTGTTTAAGTGTGTTTTTTAGTGCCTACTTCATTTTTTTATTAGTTAATTCAGGGTAACCCGAATAAAACCTTTTCGTGTAGGTAACCTCCTCATAAGCTTAAGCCACTGAAGGGGTTAACCCCTTCACGTGGTTACTATATTAAAGGAGTTACCCGTTTCGCTGGGTTTTGAGGTGTAACTCGAATAAAAGGATACTCTGCGATAAGGGCTACACCATGTAGGGGTTACCCTGCGAAAAGGCTTAACTCTTAAGCGGTGTTGTCCGGTCCCTGTTCGCAACTTACAATTATTTAAGTTATATTTTATTATTTAAGTTTTTGTTCGAGGCTTACCACGTCTATGATTACGATTAGATGGTGCTAGTAGTAGATTAAATCGCGCTAGCAAAATTATTTCTTGTTATAAGGCCACCAAACATTAACCTCACGCGGTGTTCCCAGGCGGTCACCCATCCAAGTACTGAACGTCACGACGCTGCCGCGTTACCGGTCGCTCAAATTTTACCCATCATGCGCCTAAAGAAGTTTCACTTCAAAAGTATTTTATTGGTAACAAATAACAATTCACACTAACAATTAGGGTGGTATAAAGAAATGTATTTATAATTAAAGTGCACCTGTTATCTGAACTAATCAGATAACTGTATCTCAGACAGTAACTATTTAACTTTAAAACTGATTAAAATTGTTATTTATTTAAATTATGAAAGAACTCTTACATCTTGTTCCATACTAGTATAATAAATTTATAAAGTCAGTTTTTGCGAATACATTAATCGTTCAGTCTTATTAAGATAGGTACTTTTATTTGCAATATAGAATATGTTTATAAAGGTAGGTATATAAGACATGATATCTTATATAAAATTTTAAATTATATCAGTAATCAGAAAAACATTTCAGTAAATCGTTTAAGTGCACATAATTTTATATCGTCCTATATAAATATTATAAACTAGCTTCTGCGCGCGACTTCGTCGGCGTGGACTCAGCTCCTATTGGTCTTAGCGTGATGATATATAGCCTATAGCCTTCCTCGATAAATGGGCTATCTAACACTGAAAGAATTTTTCAAATCGGACCAGTAGATCCTGAGATTAGCGCGTTCAAACAAACAAACAAACAATCAAACAAACAAACTCTTCAGCTTTATTATATTAGTATAGATTACGGCTTCAAAATGATGATAAGCTAACACTGGCTTTTTAAAAAACCTTATGCTTTTGTATGCTTGCTGCATTTCAGCTTTTAAATTAATGAATTTAAAAAAATTTGCGTTAAATACCTTGAAAGGCGACGCATGGTACGAAACACATGTTCAGGTGTTGAATAAGAACTTAGGATATTATATTAGGTCATTCTTGAATGCGTATAAGGATCCAGAGGACCGATGTTCGAATGCATTCTATTCACTCGGAGAGCGTCTCACGCTTCGGTCGCGGTGCACAAATTGATTGAACGAAGTGTACGAAATGTATGTTTAGGCGACCAAATTTTGAATGCGCTCTATTGACGCCTATATTCTATTTTTTTAAAATGTCCCAATTGGTAAACAAATATGCCGTACTTACGACCATAGACAATTAGAGTAATGCTAGAGTAATGTATAGTTTAGTGAAGTGACACAAAGAACAAATAAATGAACAATATTGATAAGCCATAGATAAGTAAAATTCATTTTACATAAAAATATTTAACGATACCATATTGCTGATATCATTTCAAAAACTGATAATATATTGAATAATTTTGTTAATAATAATTAGTAAAGGTACAGAATAAAAAAAAATTGGACTGACTGGAATAGATAAATAAAATATTGTCACTGGTTTATTCATGAAAATATTAAAGGAAAATATTTGAATACAAAAAAGAAAACGCCAATAACGTACTTTATTTTCTAATCACTGTCCATACTTTCTAACGAATCGCAGGACTTTTCAGAGACGTGGATATAGAAACCTGGGCCGTCTGATGCAGCATCCATAATTCCGTCAAGCTGCATCATTTTATTTTCTTATTTTATGATAATTATGATCAATACTTTTCCTCCACGACACCGCACTTATATTATTTAAGCCTTCTTTTAAGAGCTCCTTGCCATTTTAAAACTTTTATTATTTTTGCATGTAACCTTTTATTGTGCCCAAATGAGTTCAATAGGATATAATTCGCAATGGTGGAAGACGTGATTACGTTATGTTTTTGCGGGCTGCCATTTCGTCAATAACTTTTTTGCTATAGCTATCTTTATTAATTATTTTTAAAAGTTCAGCAATGTGATACAATTATATAAAAACAATATGTCACACAATATCATTATGCGCACTCGCTCTAACATCTAAACAAAAGGACTGATAACATTGTATTTGCCAGTGCTATGTGCTATACTTTTATATTATATAGGATAGAGTAAAAAAATGTTCAGGGTGAAAACGATATTCAGAAATATTCGTATTTTAGTAAATTTTGTGTGTTTAAAATGATAAATAGATATTTGTTTTTAGTGAAATAAATAGTAAATAGAGTTTTACAAATGTCTGTAAGCTAATATGTTGTGAAAGTGAGTGATAAATGCGGAAAAAACGCGAATTACGTGTTGACAGGGGTTTGTTTACCAAAAGGGACTGGACTATAGTGCATCTCACGATTCGGTATTTGTGCACGAATTGACCTCGTGAAGTAGGGTGTGGGTCGACATCGATGTTTGAATGTGCTATATTAACTCCGGAAGCGTCTCACGCTTCGGTCTTGGTGCACGGAGTGTGTAGTAGAGTGTGGGTCAACTCCGATCTTTAAATGTGCTCCATAGACTCCGGAAGCCTCTTACAATTCGGTCGTGGTGCACAAAATGTCCATGTAAATGAGTGTGTTTTGACGAGGGTTTCGTGTGTCAGCTGGAGGCGGGCTGGGAGCAGCTGGAGGAGGTGTCGATCGCCTGCAGCGCGCAGGAGGAGCGCGAGGCCATGGGCGAGTACCGGCTGGGCGACGAGGCGCTGGCGCGGCTGGTGCGCACCGCCACGCGCCTGCGCCTGCTGGACCTGCGCGGCCTGCAGCGCCTCACCGACTCCGGGCTCGTGCGCGTGCCCGCCTGGGACCTGCAGCACCTCTTCCTCGGAGGTACGCCACCTCCACAACAGCAGTGTTTTCTTATACGAAAAGGAGGGCAAACAAGCGTACGGCCCCTGATGGTAGGCGGTCACCGTAGTCTAAAGACGCTTGCAATACCAGAAGCATTAAAAGCGCGTTGCCGACCCTACCTCCCTCCCTCCCCCCTTCCCAGGAGCCCTAGCCACCTTACTTATAACAGGAACACTACACTTTAGCTGTGACCTTCTGTAAGGTTGAGGTCCCCAGAAAGGCTGCTTCAGATTTGAGCAGGATATATCCTGCTTTGCCTCAATAAAATACCTGTATTGCAATCGTGTTCAATTTACTTTAGTCAAATCTGCAAAGGATTTTGACCAAAAATATATAGATACCATTAAAACAGCCGTTATGTAGATACAATTCATGTAGAAAAAATTATATGAATTGTTCTATACTATGTGTATTGGTGTGCAAAAAGAGTTAATAAATAAATACAATTCAATAATAATTCAATATGTTTATAAGGTTGTAACGTGTTGCGACAAACCAACGCTTGCCTCGAGCTGATCTGCGAGAAATGGTCTCACAGTCTGCTTGAGTTAGACTTATCCTGGGCCTCCGCTGCTAAAGTTTTACATGATGCCGTTTCTGCGCTTGCTGATTCGCCAAACAGCAAACTAAGGTACTAATACTTCTAATAATAACACTATTAGATTATTTCTAAGGAACTGATTAATAAACTCATCTTTATCATTTCGACTTTCAGAATACTCAATTTGTGTGGATCATCTGTTTCTTACGAAGCTGTCAAGAAAGTTCTATTAAAATGTCCTCATATAGAATCTTTAAATCTTAGCTCGTGTCGAGCTCTACCAAGAGGTATGAAGCGCCTTTATACCGGTAAAGAGCTGCAGGATCTTAAAGATAGTTTAGACCCAGAAAAGGCAAAGCTTAAAGTGAACAAAACCGAAGAATCCAAAAAGAAAAAGGCAAAAATTGCTACTGATTCTCAAGTCGATGAAGATAAAGATAACATTCCCGTAAGTTCTGGTAGTAAATCAGATATAAAATCTCCAGAAATGTCTTCCCAGAGCGTATTTCAAGAGCCAAAAAGTTTATCTGACTCGAGCACTAAGATGGCTGATAAACGTATAACGTCTGAAAACCAACTGAAGTCTTCACCTAGTAAGGTTGTGGAAAAATTGAAAAATAATTTAGATAATGTTATTGAAAGTACACAACTTTCAAAAGGCTCAACTACTCTAAATCTTGCGAGTCCTCTTGCTCAATCTAAACCTGACTCTTCTTCTACGCCTAGGTCAGATTCAAAGACTGACATGGGCAGTCCACACTTTAGTCCCGTCCAAAAACCTGATAGTCAAGTACCTAGTAGTCCCGATGTTCAACCGGAATCCATTAAAAGTAATCATTCATGGAATTTAGGTCAGTTTAAGGGTACGCCTACACATAAGTCTGAGGCAAGTCCACTTAACAGGCTAGAGGGCCAAAATAAAACTAGACATGGCAAAGTAATAGAGCAATGTAGTCCAACAACTTCTCTAGAAAACAAACCTAGTCCAGAAACCTTAGCAATAAAACAACAGGATATAAAAAATCCTAACAATTGGAATTATGGTAGCTATAGTCCAATGCCCAGACAGGATAATCAATTTTCTTCTCAACGAAGTCCATATTCTGCTCAACCGAGTCCCGCTCAGCCGAGTCCTTATTCTACGCAGCCTAGCCCTTACTCGACTCAACCTAGTCCGTATTCATCACAGCCTAGCCCCTATTCTGCTCAACCGAGTCCAGACACAAGTCAAATAGTAAAAACCGATATGCAAAAACCTGGGACTTGGAACACTGGTAATTATAGTCCAATGACAAAACATCACGCGCCTTTTTCTCCTCACCCTTCGACCCATACGAGTCCCGACCCAGGTCTCGGTCTAAAGAGTGACGGTCTTCGAAATAATCCCAATAAAACACCCGGCCAATATAGTCCCATGTCGCGACAACAACATCACAGTCCATATTCTCCTAGACCTAGTGTAGAAAATAGTTATAACAATAAAAAGAGCCCTGGCGTTGGCAAATATAGTCCTATGATGCGCCCGGACTGCCATTTACCCAGTCCCGAGGGGAGCCTATCTTCGCGTCCTCATTTAAGTGGAAGAACTCAAGACATATACGGACGCTCGGTGCCTAAAGCCCCCGAAATCACTCCAAATATCCCACCGCCTGAAATTCCAAATTCATGGGGTTTTAATCACATGAACACTCCGACGTCTGCAATCGAATCCTTGGTGTGGGGAGGGCCGTCGTTTAACGCGGAGCCGACGCAGTCTTCCCTGCAGTCGCGCGTCGACCCCGTGCCCACGATGCTGAACACGCCGCCGCCGCAACCTTGGAACGAATTGGCGTCACCGTTCGATAGTGCTATTCGAAGACATAACGACTTGAGTGACCCCTGGACTTTAGATCAGTTTAGAGTGGATCCGCCTAACCAAGTGCACAATACGTTCGTGGAGCAAAATGTAAGTTTTGAATCGTTAAGTGCTCATATAGGACATCAATCGCACGTGCTGCAGAATTACTTAGACGATGGTTTTACTGAAACTTCACGCGTGGACTGACAATCTCGCTCGTTTTGAATGAATTTGTAATTCTTGATTAAATCCATTTCGTGACATCCGACGAGTCTACGGAGAAAGTTTGGGAGATGTAATTATAGTTTTAAACAATTATTGTTAGTAATTGTAAATAAGATTATCTAGTTAGTTTTATAAGAGTAAGGAAGCTAGAAATGCATTCAAATTATTTTGCAGCCCATAGTTTATGAGAGATACAGATTAATTATATTAATGACTAGTGAATTCTTCATTCAGAATAGATATTGTTATTTTAAATTACATCGCTAGGGTGCATAATGATGTGCTTAACTGGAAGTAGAATATTAAATAGTCAATCTGAAGTAAATAAACCTACATAGCCAATTATTGCACAACCATTATTATTATTTTTTAATAAATTGATAAAATTTCTGATCTGGAAATTTAACGAAAATATTGTTTGTTGTATTGTTCATATCGCCTTAGTATCTTTAAATAATGAAATGTTTATTTAAAAAAAATTAGATATAATGAGCGTTATACAACTGGCTTAGGTTATGTGTTTCTTGTATAGTAGAATGGTCTTATGAAATGCAATAATAATAGAGATATAATGCAACACAGAATAACGATTTAAAAAAGGGACAAGAATAATAAGTATATTGTGCAATCTAACCAAAAAACGAAGTTTTTTTAAACATTAAAAAATTTTACTAAAGAATAGAATGAACATTCCTTTCTAAGAAAAACGAGTGTGCTTTAGACCAGTGTTCCGCAAAGGGTGTACCGCGGCACACTGGTGTGACGTGGTCGTTTATTGGTGTGCCTCGGAAAAATAAAGTTTACGTTTATTGATTAATCATAAATATTGTTTCGGTGATTAATAAATAAATGTTGGTTAATGTTACTTAAAAAATGATTTTCTATTTGTGGTGTACCTCCAAAATATTTTTCTATTCCTAGGTGTACCTTGAACACAAAAAGTTTGCGGAACACTGCTTTAGACTACCCTATTAAAGTAATACTTCTTTAGCTCGTATCAGTAATATACGAAACGTAACTCTCCCTCTTTCTATCTTCACTAACTTATATCTCCCTCTCAACTTCTGTTTGCGTCGCCCGATCACACTTTTTCTAACGCTCTCGTCACGCATTCACCAGCTTACTTCCCAAGTCAAGCGTGCGTAAAAAAGTTTTACTTCATAATTTTTGTATCTAATTTCAATTATCTAATCATTTTTCAAGATACAAGTATCATATAATTATATCACCATGTAAGAAACTGCTATAAGAATTGTGTCTCATTTCAATGCTCTTTGCTATTATTAATATTTCTGGTTTATATGTCGAAGAGATGGTAAATTTTGATGTTTCGTTTCTATAAAAACGCAATCTTTAGTAATTTGAATCGTAACACTAAAAATATTTGGTCGGGGAAAAAGTTTCTTCGACCGAACAAACGGACCGAAAAAACCGACGAAAAAACGGAGGAGGTATGACCACGCATAACTTTTTCGGCGTAGTCCGATTTTGATAATTATTTTTTTATTGGAAAGAGTATAGCGAGCCAGCCATAAAGATATACCCCCAAAGTTGGTCCCATATAAATTTGAAAATACAAATCAAACCCTAAGGGTAGGAAAACATTGGATGATTGATTGTTCACTCACTGATTGTAAGGTATGACCACGCATAACTTTTTACAGAGTAGTCCGATTTTGATAAAAAAAAATTTTATTTCGTCTACTCACGTTGTATTACTTACTGTACACAATTATACCTTATAGAAATTCAAGGTAAGATTTTACAAAACTTTTCGATAACTTACCGCCATCTCATAGACATAGATAGTGACGGGATTCCGTTGATATAGAAATTTTTGGGCTTTTCATTAAAATACCGCAACAAGTAGCTTTGAATATCATCGCTTGATGTTAACTCTACCTAAAAATTCTGAAGAGGCCGAAACAGATGGAAATCTGAGGATGCAAGATCGGGACTATATGTTGAATGCATTGACTTCCCAGTCAAACCCCCCTCAATTTTTGTTGAGTGACTAAAGACTTATGTGGTCGGGCGTTGTTAATTTCCTGACTGGAAACGCTTAACCAATTTTATGCTGCTCTTACTCACTGCGTTAGGTCCATAAACGTAGCAAAGTTTTTCGTGGCTTGAGTTGCATTTTACCCTCTTTTTTTTGTAAAAACAGAAAAACAAATTAAATGTTGTGAGAAACCGTTTTTTAGTTTTCAATTTCATTTTTAAAATCTCACCTTATAATGGTATCAAAACCAGCGATTTGCGATTTCTATATTTAAAAAAAAAAAACGATTCGTAATTCTCTTTATAATAAGAAAAACGAAGCATATAAAAGAGTAACCAGGCGTTTAGTCTATTCGCATAGCGTTGCGTTGTATGCGCGCATTTAGGAGTCTTACGGAACCGTTAAATCTTGGTCTGAAACATTTTATAATTTAATGAAAAACAAAAAATCTCTCAGGTATAAGAGACTGGTTGTCATTTGTATGTTTGTAATGTCTGGTATTAAATTATGCATTTGGCAAAAAAAAAATATTATTTTATATTTTATTATTTTCGATGTATTTAGAAATTTTAAAAAACACTAGACATTTAATTCTGTTGTCTAGTTCGTTCTGGGGCGAATTTATTGTAGCCAACCCACTTTTGAACTCTTTGTAAACTAGCTGAAAAATGTTATATAATTTGAATGCAATATTTTTTACTACCATGGGACTTGGTTACGTATGTAAATATTCTTTTTGAATGTGTATGTATTCTTTTTGAAATCTGACAATTTACAAACTTATTTTTTTATTCTTATTTATCTAACTGAGTGAACTCAGTTGTTGTTAATTTCCAATATTAATTAATTCTTATAATAGAATTATGGTTATTAAATCAATTGCATTTATCATATTGACAAGAATGTAATAGTTCGGTTGTAATGATGTTAAAATTGACAAAACTATTCATCAATTTAATAATACCTATTGCAATTCGTAGAAAGTGATGTCTCACTCTCTTGTAATGGTTTCTCGTCTTACTTAATAAAAGAATAAAATTAAAGTACAATAGATTCTATAGTAATTTCTTTAAATGTTAATATTGTTTGGAAGTGAGGTCATTGTAATATAATAATTTTTCAGCATTTTGTACTGTTTTTTACCATTTTTTTATTTTTATTTAAAAATATTAGTAATGAAGAAATTTTTAAACTTACATGCTTTATAATTACATTTAGAAAATTAAGGCCAAGGCATCTAAATTCAAAATCATAAAGCAAACAAAAAGGCGAGTACAAAGTGCTTTATATAATTTTTTTTTTATCGATTTAAGTACTTCGTGTTGTATTCAAAGAGAACCGTAAAATCACCAAATATTGTTTCATTACCTACATTAGCCTTATTGAATGCCTATAACTGAAGAGAATATTTTATAGTTTTATTAACTTATTACAAATTGGAGAATATTATCTACTATACATAGAATGTATAAAATATAATGTTAGGTAAATATTAATGTTAAATAATCGTGTACTATAGAATGTATAAAATAAAGTTGACTAATATCTGTAAGTTCTGTTATGTAGAGATTTTTGTTTGTAATATTGTTACATTACTGCGTGGACTTCACACAAGTGGTCCAATTTTTATAATCTAACCAATAAAATATCGATGTGGTTGTATATTTACATTTTGAATAGATTGTAATCTATTTATTAAAATTCTTTCGTTGAAATCTACTCCACCCTTCATTATCAAAACCAATTTTCCCTTGCCACTCTTAATATCCCTTTAATTTAATCCCATTTTAATTCTAACCTTTGTTACATAAAATTGATGACAGGATTTGAAATTATAAATTTTTTTTACGATAAAATTTATTATTACAGCAAGCATAACCATGATAAAACTATTTTAAATACAGCGCCAATATATGTTGGTACTAAAGTATTTCAATTTTAATAACTTCATACAATATATATAATGCTTAAGCTTGGTAATACGACTTATAATAATAATTTATTTCAGATTTTTCATCCATAAAAAATTGTTAGTAACATTTGAAAAACTTAGAAACTAATGTTAGTACGACACAGTTACACAATTCGGTTTATTGTGAAGCTGCACCCACCGATACATAAGTGGTGAGTCCCACCGGTCAACGAAAACATTCAGCATTCCGCTGGAGGAGCCGCGGAGGCGGGCTAACATGGAGGCGCACCGTTTTCTCATAATGGCGTAAAAGTCATCCGTATGCGCCTCCGCAAACATGCCCGAGGCACTGCACTGCCGCGGCAGCCCCATCAGAACCCTGAATGCGTTGTTGTACTGGACCCGTAGATCGCTGTATGCCCGCTGCGTGTAGTCAGCCCAAAGACTGCAGGTGTAAAATGACTGACAGTATGCTTTAAAAATCGTTAATTTGACTGGCTTTGTACACCTTGCAAATCTCCGAGCTAACATGTTACATCGGACAGACAGCGATCTACGTTCCCTCTCAATATCACAGTCATCCTTTAAATTTTCGGTGACCCAGTGGCCCAGGTATTTAAATTTATTAACTCGGCACAGCGGTGTGCCACAGAGCGAGACTACAGGTATATCCAAATAGGTCTTAGAACCAGACTTAAAAACCATAAACTCACTTTTTACCGCATTGTACCTTAGCCCGTGAGCCACCGCATATGATTCACATATTGCCAATAGATCCCGAAGAGCGCCAATGGATGGGCTCAGCAGCACCATGTCATCCGCATAGCTGATATTGTTCATACAAACTCCATCAACATGACATCCGACATTGGTGCTACTGAGCTCACCGATCAGCCGGTTCATGTAGAGATTGAAGAGCCGGGGCGAACTCAACCCCCCCTGCCGCACCCCGCACTCCAACCTGTACATGTCCGAATATGCTCCAGCCCACCTCACACAGTTTGTTTGGTTTTGATACCAGTGTGCAAAGACAGATATTATTTCAGGCGGCAACGTGGTATCATTAGACAATTTATCCCATAGTAAGATACAAGGTCAAATGCCTTTGAAAGGTATACTTACATGTATCTGTAAATTTTAAAAATTTCCAGGTATTTAAAAACAATTTTCATATAAGATTCGAGAATTATTAAAATTACATTTCATTATGTCAACTAGATAAGAGTCGAGTGGAAGTTCTATGAATTTGGAATACATAACATAACATAATAATACACTTCATTGTACACCAAAACAGAAATAATACATATCAGATTGATTTTAACAAAGTATAATAAGGTACAAAGGGCGCCGTCGCCTCATCCAGGCAACCTAGGGTCAGAGGAGATGGTAGTGTATCGGTGTAGGTGTACAAATTGTGACAAAAACGTGAATATATTAATTATAATATTACTTACTACTTACTTATGTTCCTGTGTCCCCTAGCTGGGGCAGAGGGCGTCCACAGTGCATCATCAGTAATTATAATATATTAATATTTAAATATATACACACATACATACCCACATAAATACCTTCATATTCTAATTAAATTAACATATCATTTTGGAATGAATTCGAAGTTAGATTTAAATCCACGTAATATAATAACAATTTAAATACTAGTAAAATAGACACTTAAAGCTCTTTTCGCTGAATATTAAAAATTAAATAACTAGCAAATCTCGTCATGTAGGTACATGTAAGTTGAAAAAATATTTATTCTTTCATTTCGTGTGCTTTATATATAATGGTCTAAGAGACGTGGAAGGGCGACCTTCACCGATCTGATAACTCGATGAGACATATTTTTTATCAAATATTATTTATAAATAAATATGCCTATGATAACTTGCCTATCGAAAAGTGGCCATAGCTACTTTTAATTTAATTAATTTTAATCAAATTTTTTTTCATCACCTTCACTCATGTGATAACCGAATGCGTTTTATCTCAATTGATAGTTTTTAATACACAGAATATGCCTAGGTAGGCTTGTCTACTTATTTTTGGTCATGGCTATCTGGCAAGTAGTTGTGAACAGGTAGGTCAATATATACCTATATTCGATATTACATCGATCTGTTCGAATCGAAATTGATATCATAGGTAAGATATTGTAATTACAAAACCAATCATATAGGCTTGCCTGCAAAAACTAAAAATAAATAAATAGCTATGACCACTTTTCGATAGGCAAGTTATCATAGGCATATTTGTTTATAAATTACATTTGATAAAAAATATGTCTCATCGAGTTATCAGATCGGTGAAGGTCGATGTTCCACGTCTCCTGTACTATAACAGAAAACTTAGTAATAACACACATTAAAACATTTAACAATCAGTACCTAACGTGATTATAATTGTAAATAATTTTATAAATAAGTCTTATTTTACCAGGTTTTTTTGAAGTGAAACTTCTTTAGGCGCTTGAGGGGTAAAATTTGAGCGACCGCTAACGCGGCAACGCGTCATGCGGTCAGCACTTAGATGGTTGACCCCCTGGGAACACCGAAAAAGAAAATGGTTCCTGGTTCTTTTTTTAAAAAATTTTTTTAAATAAGTTTGCCAAAGAAGTTTCACTTCTGACATTACTGATGTGTACTTTGTACGCACGCAATTTTTTTTTTTCGAAATACCTAAAATGTGTTAACCAGCTGTTAAGGCGCGGTAATATTATTTCCTACTAGGATAATCGCGATAGGAATGGAATATAGCAGCCTGAGAGTGCTTCACAGCTGCACCGCATTAATTTTTACGTTGAACATCAGATTTAAGCTGTGCTATAGAGTTACGACTTTAAAGGTGGGTATTTTGTTTAGGGCAAGTTAATTACAGTTTTATTTCTGTGACCTGGTTTCTTCTGTAAGTCTGACATAAAACTGACCAATTATATGTATGTTGCAGGAAATGTATGTAATCCGGCATTGTATACAATTCCTTCATCATCATCATCATTCATTCGAGCAATGCGTTACGTAACATTGTTTTTTGTTTAGTTAAAAAAATAGGGTATTAAAATCTATCGTTTTATTCATTTATTACTACCACAAACGCGATTAAAACAATAACAAAAGTAATTTAGCGACTTTCCGGTTAGTTTACGCACAAAAGTTGTGACATTTTGGGTAAAAATGTGGTAAAAATGGTCAGTTGGGTGTTACGTAACGTTTATCGGGTGGGGGGGGGTTACATAAAAACGTTACGGCGCGTTACATGGGGGGAGGGGGGTCAAAAATCTTCAAAATTTGCGTTACGTAATACTTGAACGCCCCCTTATTACAGAAAGCATTATTTTTATACATTTCCTAATACGATATTGGAATTGTATACAATTCCTAGATTTCATACATTTCCGGTAACATACACATACATTAACATAACACTTATGTTACAATAATTAAAAATTTATCTTTTAAAGATCAAATTAAGTCTTTTTTTTCTGTTAATTTCAAGTGCTTCCTTAGGGCCTGTTTCACCTATTTGCTGCTAAAGCTACCTGACCTATAAAGGTATCAAAGAGAAACCCTTATGGAAAAAGTCTCATAAAACATGGACAAATGCAGACCAAATTCTCATACCGGGTTATGAGAGTCTATGAGATCTGATAGACTCTCATAACTCGGTATGAGAATTTGGTCTGCATTTGTACATGTTTTATGAGACCTTATTCCATAGGGACATTTAAGTTTTTTTTTACTAACTTTCATGTTGTCAGTCAGATATTTCTATTTACAAGCGGTGAATCCCATTTGTGTAGTTTATCAGTTGAGATGAAATAGGTCCTCAAACATATACTTTTACTCTAGCCTCCCTAGAGTAATAGTTTCAATTCACTTATTCAATAAAAACAAATCAATAAACCTTTTAGGTATTATTATCATCGGTTTTTTAAACAACAAACAATTTACATTATTTTACAAAAATTAAACCAAAACATATAATATAAATGTAACGGATCGCTGCCTGTACATATTATATGAGAATTGTTAGAATTTTTGTCTGTTTATCTATGCGTTTGTGCGCGCTAATCTCATAAACGGCTTAGCCGATTTACATGTGGTTTTCACTAGTATATTGTGGTAAGCTTTTCTTAACATTTAGTGTTTGTTTCATGTCAATCGGTTCATAAATAAAAGAGTTATGCTAATTTAAAGAATCACGTTGAACGTGTAAATACCCAAAACGCGGATGAAGTCGTGGGTACAGCTAGTTAAAAATAAACGCTTCGCACGGCCCCCAGTAGGATTTTCTCGTGTCGGGGGTCCGGAAATATACACGATACACAAGCACAAATGCCCAGACCATGACAAGCACCTATATGGTCAAAATAAATGTTTGTAGTGAGCGAGGATAGAACCCGCGACCGCCAGCGCAACAGCCAGTGCTGTGACCGCTGCGCCAACGCGTCGTCAATAGTTTAATATAATAGTTAATAATAATTTAGTACCTTTTCATCTACAATGAAAAATAAACCGAGGATTTTTTAATATTCATTAGAATTTGCTAATTTGCTTTTCATTTTAAAATTGCGTAATGCTTGAAAGTTTGAAGGCTGGTTCCTATTCAAAAAGAACGCTTTTCGTATGGTCAAGAATTGAAACTGGGCTTAGTTTCAATTTAAAGACAGTGTTTAACAAAACATTCCCTAATTATAACAAAACATTCCCTAATTATATAGAATTCTGAACCATGACATTAAGCCTTCAGAAAAAATAAAATAAATATTTTCACTCATTCACAGTAATAGTACATAGTTTAAAATTTAATAAAATAAGAAATAAATTATAGTTTAAAAAAACAAAAAAAAAAACACGCTTTAATAGCAATCGAACTAAAAAGTAGAAAATGCTAATAAAAGCGTGTTGACTTTAACATAAAGTTATGAGATTATTGTATTGTCATCGGCCCTTGACTCCTGTGCAAATTTCCAAGTTAATCAGACTCCTAGAAGTAGGTGAAAATGAAGTTCAAAGATTCCGTTACATACATACATACAGATCAAGCTAATAAAAGCGTGTTAAATACTACATTTGCATACATTTAAAGGAAACGTAATATAAACGTATACTTTAAAATCTTTACAAATACATAAATATATCGAGATTTATGTACATTTATCACTGGTAACACCACTATCGATTATTACATTATCATAATGAATAGTGTAAAAAAATTTTATTACCATCGATATAGCAGTATAGTTATTATATGATGTTAATATTTTACAAAACTGCTGCCTTTTCAAGCACAGCTTATTTAGTCAGAAATTATTTTAGATACATTATTCATTAAATACTATCGTATTCTTCGTAATTAAATGCAGTAGTCATCGAGGGCGCAAGCAAACCTTCCTGTGGGTGGGACTGTTTTTCTTTTGACTTTTTATTCTTATGTTTTCTTTCCTTCCGTTCTGTTTTATCACTATGTTCTCCCTTCTCTTTATCCTTTGATTTCTTCTTTTTATGCTTTTTCTCGGCCTAAAATTTTATGAAAGATGTTAACGTAAATTTTTAATTGTCTGCAACTTATTACAAATGTTTTTGTTTATAGTAACATTGCTTTATTTTTTTCCCCACAAATTAGGATTAACACCTTATTCAAATGCATGCAATGTAGTATGTATGGTAATACTAAAATTCTTGACTGTTATAAATTTTATTAGGACAACTGATATTAGCCGATTTATTTATTTATATATTTAATAAGAACTACCAAAAAATAAAACGAGTTTTACGTTTAGGTGTTAAGTGCACATTTACTAGTAGTTCCTCTTAAAGACAGTTATATCATAGATTATCCATCATATGCTCAGATTTTAAAAATTATAAACATTTTTTAATGTTATGACATAAAATGGTGTGAGAAAATACAAAAAAAAAACACATGGCATTCCATGTGTTTTTTTTGTCATGTCAATTTCTATCCATTAATAGAAATTCATAATAGTACTAGACAGCTTCCATTGAGGAGTCAAGTTTTCAATTTTAGCAGTTTTTTTCTTAAATGTTACTAGTTATCTGCAAACACGTCTATTGACTCGTTATATGATGTAAATTAATTGTAGAGCCTTTACTCAGTCAAGGTTAATACAATAATGATATAATAGAATATGATATGATGAATGATAACCGAGGTTTGTATAACCGAAAATTGCATACACCTATATCAAAAGAAAGAATTAATAAATCTTGAAATTAATTTACTACATTTTCACAATAGACTTACCTTCACATCAGGTTCTTTTGCTATATCCGGATCTTCGCCGCCTAAAAGAATACATAAAAGATATTATTTTATCTTACAATAATAACACTACACAATTACTAAACATGATATTACCTTCTGGAGATCTTCGCACACTTGAATCCCCAGCCCACATTGGATAATCATTATGAATGTCCATATTTCCACTGCCTAATATAGACAAATTGTCATTATTTTCATGGTCTTTATTTATTATTGTTTGTTTTATGAACGAATTTCTTAAACTATCTTCATTTATTGAGCTTGATTCAGTTTTTGCACTATCTACAGCTACTATAGTATTTACTTGTGGGCTGCCTTCAATGTCAAGATCATCTTCTTCTACTATCACTTTAGGATTTATTGTGTTATCCTCATCACTGGAAAATACAAGAAGCATGTTAATAAAAAACCATTCATTTATTATTACTTTTCATTGAAAATATTTACAGTACATTGAAAACATTTTGGTTGATATTTAACAATTATACAGTTACAGTACTGAATTAAAAACTGCATTTTTTCATTTATTTATGTCTGCGTTGTGACAGCACATCTTAGCTTTAACTAATAAACGAGTTGAAAATGTGACATGTTTTTTTTGTATTGCTCTATATTTACTACAATCTGTCCTTCTACGGGACATTCGCAGTATGTAACCTTTGTTTCATCCTCTTCATTTATACAATGAATTAGTTTACTATGTCTTGATAAATCCTGAGGTACCTTTTTCTTTAAGAGACGGACTTGTTAGTTATTCCTCATAAGTGACCTAGCATGATTGATATCATATAATGACGTAGGACACTTAATACTTTTAATACCGAAATTAAGCACGGTTCTCTTGGAAGAGTACAGTTACTTACTACTTACTACTACACACACGTGTACATAGGCTTAAACTACGCAATTAAAGTTGCGAGTTTAGGCAGTTACAAATAAAATATCACTATAAACAAATAACAGTTTTAAAAAGTATTATAAATACTGCTTGTTATCGTCAAAGCGTGTTGTATGTTTAGTGTACTAAATACAAAATACTATACATTTTATAATTGTCCCTACAAAATCTTGAACTTTATAAATACAGTATGGCATAAGTTATTATTAACACATATTATAATTTTGGTCACACAACTTTGCTTTGTACTTACACTAGTTTGTTATTACAATAATAAACTTATGTAACTTACATTTATTTAAGTACATAAGCAAATTTGTGTGACCAAAATTATATACAAATTTAAATAATTTATTACCTGTCACTTTCATAGCTTATTTCTTGGTTATTGGTCATGGGTCCGAGATCTTCCAGAAAGCTGCTATCTAAGGTACCTGCATAAAACTCTTCCAAAGCCCCAGAAGACCCTGACATAGATAAGTTTGTGCCAGAGGGAGTACTAGGAACACTGGAAGACATAAGTTATTATTCATTTTCAAAGTTTAGTATTTAATTTTGTACAGATACAACAAAGTAGAGAATATAACAGTATTTAATAAGACTTATTAGTTAAAAGATAACAGCACAAACAGTATTATAACATACATTTATGCATAGGGTCAAGATAAATATAATGTTATCAGGAAAAAGTAGAAATGATAAAATATTTAAATGTTTGAAGTACATAGCAAAATAGTCACTATAATTGATTTATTTTAAGTATTGGTATAAGTTTATAATTTCTATTAATAATATACTTTCAACAAAACCACTCACCTGTTTTGAGGTAACTTAGATGGGGTCATGTCCATACTAACTGGTGGTTTACTTTTTATTAATTCAGAACTTACATATTGGGTTTGTTTTATTTGAACATTTTCATTACTCTGTATTTTTCCTACAGTAGGATTTAGGGATTGAGCCAACTATAAAAAAGACAATATTATAAATTTTCAAATATACCTACGCTTACGCTTCAGCCTGTAATATCCCACAGCTGGGCATAGGCTTCTTTCTCCATGTAGAAGGATCAGAGCTTAATCCACCACGCTGCTCCACTGCGGGTTGGCGGATAAATTCCCTACTATGAGTAACAATTGCTACCAGGTGTACATGATAACACCCGGGACCAACAGCTTAACGTGCTCTCCAAGGCGCGGCGGGGAGACCCACAAGGACTACTAACCAGACCGGAAATAGATATTTGTATAATATAAACACAAATATCCACTACGAGCGGGAATCGAACCCACGACCGTCACGCGTCGGTGTTTAAGCGCCGCCGATACGGCACACGCACCAATACACTAGAGCGGTCGTCAAGTACATATTATTATATTATTATTATTATATAACAAAAGATCAATCAATATGAAATTATTGTTAATAAAGTGGCATTACACTTCGAGCTCTTAAATTATTTTTATACAAGGATGGGTCAATAAGTTTGTGACTTTTTGAACTTCCCGTTTCGTAAGTAAAAACACAAGCACCTTTCAGTTGCCTCCTTTCAAATATTTCGAAAAAACTGCGGCTCACTTGTTAATAGTAGACGATCAGGTGTATTGTGGAGCAAATGGAATAAATTTACTTAAAGGTTATATTTTATTTAAGTTCTAATTGTCTTATTTATAATTTGTTGTAGGAAATAATAATTGGAAGAGCACACTGGTTCAATGTGGCACAGGCTTTTGCCTATCACAAGAACCACTCTACTCATACTACAGTACTCATTATTCTATGTAAAATATTTTTTATGAATAAAGCATTATTATTATTATTATTAAAGCATTATTATTAAAAGTGAATTTCATGTGTGCATTAAGCATTATTTTGGCTGAGAAAAACCATTACTCAACCCAAGACTAAGCTTGAGGTGTGAGGTGTGTTTGATGTTGTTCAACCACAATATGGACGAGTTCTTGCAAGAAGGCCAAGGTGGGTTTATCAGCCATTAAAGTCTTAGCGACTGTTTTTAACACGCTTTTATTAGCTTGACCTGTATGTATGTATGTATGTAACGGAATCTTTGAACTTCATTTTCACCTACTTCTAGGAGTCTGATTAACTTGGAAAGTTGCACAGGGGTCAAGGGCCGATGACGATACAATAATCTCATAACTTTATGTTAAAGTCCTGACTACGATCATCAGGATAAAAAAAATAATATTTAGATTAATGAGCAGGTTATTAAGCCTATATCACTTGCAGAACGCCAATGAAAATGTTATCTTTCTCTTGCTGTCGATTGGCCCCCTGCTGCCTACGGTCTGTTCCTCTTTCTCGTTTCCCCCACTTTCAAAAGACAAATTTCCTTATTGGTCGCTGCTACCAGTTGCTGCTCACGCGTCCGCTCTCAATCCTCGAATATTATAATTGGTCGCTGCTACCGAAATATTGCGCGCGCATTCGCGCTTGCGTATTTAAATTTCTTTATTCTTTTAATATTTCGTCAATTTTTATTGGAGTTTACTCCTTAAGAATCAATTTTCATATAAGGCCTCTGGTATGAAAAAAATATGAGGTGTAAAATCTGTTGAACGAATGACCTCGTTACGTTTCTATTATAATTATACGTATTCTATCTAAAAGAAGTATTTTTTTTAAACTGTGCAGCTTTAGCTAGAGCTAGAGCTTAATAAAATAAATAATAACTAGTTCCCTCGATTAAATTTTTCTATTATAAATTTTAACAACATAAAATGTTAAAACTTTTATTTTATTAACGCCATCTATTGGATATCCGAGATAGCTTTATGACGTTTTCTAATAATACCATAGAATGCCGTTGAAATGTAATCGAAAACACCGAAAGCTGGCGTTACTTTATTCGTTTATTTACCATTTGATTTTCTACTTTTTAGTTCGATTGCTATTAAAGCGTGTTTTTTTAGTTTTTTTAAACTATAATTTATTTGGAATACACGCAGTATAGTGGCGAAATTATGCTAACTTATTAGACCGATTCAATACCGGTTTGAAGAAAAAACCAAGGCATTTGTTCAATAAAATAAAGTTCTTTACGACAAAGACTATGCAAAAGTAAACACGTGTATAATTAGGCAGTTAGGCTATGAATCGCTCTCCCATCTATCTATATTCAATAAATTGAACCTCGGGTGACTATTTCTTGTTTTCAAACATAGAGAAATGGCTTGGTGGAAATAAATTTGACTCTTATGATGAAATCATCTTACAAACAAATACCTGATTCAAGGATTTCAGGTAATCTTATTTTTGGAAGGGGTAGAAAAATTGGAGAGACGAGAGACGAAGTGTATAGAGCTCGGAAGAGACTGTGTTGAGATCTTAAGATGATTTTTTGCCACAAAACCTCTTTTAGTCAAATAGTCACAGACATATTGACCAACCCTTGTATCAACAAAAAGCAGTAGCAAAAAAAAGTTCTTACAAGTGGATTCACGTTTGGTGGAATAATAGGTTTTCCTGCTCCTAGAACAATACTCGGCGAGCGTTCAGTAGTGATGCGTGGCTCAGCTTCTGTACTTTGTCTTCTTTTGTTTGCTAGACGGTCTAAGAATATATTGTACTGAGATTCTTCAGAATTCTAAATGAAAAAGTACATTTCTATACATAATAATTATTTTAAAAATTCTGATTAAATATACATTAAAAGGTTCAACATTAGCTAACTATAATTTTTTAATACAACTATGTCGGCAAACAAGTGTACAACTCACCTGATGAAAAGCAATTAACGTAGCTTATAGACACCTGTGACACCAGAAGCATCGCAAGCGCATTGCCAACCCTAACCTCAATCCCCCCCACGAGCTCTGGTCACCTTACTCATCACAGGAACACAACACTGCTTGAAAACAGTATTATTTAGCTGTGATCGTCTATAATATCTAGGTACTACCCCAGTCAGGCTGCTCCATGATATTTCCTGCTGTGTCCTTCCTCAGTTAATAATATTGCTTATTCAAAGTGGAGCAGTAAATGTAAATAAAATTAGACACGCACTGACTTGGTTTTGTTACTGTCAGTTAATTAATTTAAAAAAACATGGCCTATAACACAAAAATACTCAATATTTTAGTCCATAAATTACGTCACACGAATTTCTCGATTTTTCGACCCCTCCCCCGTCCTTGTCACAGATGGTCACATTTATGTGACCCCCCCCCTTACCTAGTGTGTCGTCACATATTTTGCAATTTTGTATGAGCAAACTGATGACAGTTTTGACATTATTTTTATTTTCATTTTAATAAAAGTCAATTCGCCTATAAAACAAATAAAACTTTAATTTTTGAAGTAAGTTATTGATAGGTAGTTGAAATTTCATATTTTTGTACTTACATTTTGATATTATTATATTTAGAAATGTGACGTCACAAAATTTTGACCCCCTCCCTCCCCCTTGTCACACATTGTCACACTTCGTCGAACCCCTACCCCCCTCTTAACGTGTGACGTAATTTATGGATGGCCCCATATGAGAAAAAATTAAAAAATGTATTATTATGATAGTTTAGAGGAAAATATTAGTTTCACTTAACTTGACTTCATAAGATAGCTTAATATATTTTTTAATGTAGTTCAAAGATTTTAGGTTTTTTTATCTGTCTTTGAACACTCCGAAATTTTCCTGCCACGCTAATGACGTCATTAGGATAGTAAACAAAAAAAGTGTCAACTGTCATTGTCAATTGATGAAAACAAACAAACCTAACCTACCCACTTCTTAAAACATTTTCTTGCAACTGGAGCATTTTATAATTCTCTTTGCATTTCATTAATATTCAAATAATTTAAAATCATGGAAGACATTAAATTTTAAATAAAACACGGGCAAAATATTAGCGCTGTTACTGTTAGTTTACTCACGATAGGACGTCATGCCCACAAAGCAAACATGGTGTCCACTGTGTGAAGCGTTTTTGCGAAATACGCGCGAAATTTGAAATTATGTAAAAATAATGATTTTTTTCATACTTAACGCGAGAAAAAAAAATATTTTTATTTTTTAGCGCCATATTAGCACTATAGAATTTTTTTTAAGATACATTTCAAAAATTCGTGTAATACCCTATTATTAATAAACATAGTATGTAAATTGTAATAAAAATACCTGGAAATCATCAAGCTCTTTTTCAATTTCTTCCATATCCTTTTGGTTTCTTTGTAACTGTTCCAATAAACTCGTCTTTTGTAGTCTTAGAAATGGAACACTCAGGAATTTATGTAATAATCGTAAACCAAAACCATTTCTCATGGATGACTCTGCATAACGGATTGGAGCTGTCCTATATTATATAAGTAACTTTGAAAACAAATATATTCTGTTTTTTGTAATATTTTCTGGATAAATTATAATCTTAAAATAATAAAGAGAAGTAATTAAAAGTAATAATTGAATAAACAAATGAGTAATAATTAATTTCTTTAAGAATACCTAGTCATTTTAGCATGGCTCATAGCTTGCTCTATGTGATGGGGATGTACTTGGCGATGGTGTTGCATATCACAATGATTTCCAAGTATGACAACAGGCAAATCTGCTGGTATGCGAGTTAACTCCTTTACCACATATTCAAAAGTCCTAAAAAGTGTATAAAATGTAAATTAATGCTTTAATTTTACTTCATTAAAAAGTGCTTATTTTTATTTTAATACTAGCTTCTGCGCGCGACTTCGTCGGCGTGGACTCCGCTCCTATTGGTCTTAGCGTGATGATACATAGCCTATAGCCTTCCTCGATAAATGGGCTATCTAACACTGAAAGAATTTTTCAAATCGGCCCAGTAGAACCAGAGATTATCGCGTTCAAAGAAACAAACAAACAAACAAACAATCAAACAAACAAACTCTTCAGCTTTATATATTAGTATAGATTTACCAAGGTTTTGTAATATCTAGCATTAATATTACACCAGTAGCATTCTTGTACACATCTAAAAATGTAGCATCTAATACTGGAGTTTCATAGTCCTCCTCCAGTGCAGATGGGGCAGACTGATTTTCAAGTTTGAGGCCAAGAGGTGGTTTTTTCTTTGTACGTCCTTTATCAACTACTTCCCATACTTCAACCTAAAAAAGGGAGGAATAAAAATTAAAAATGCACTAATTAATTATTACTATAACTCTTTGTCACTAAGCAGTAGGCATATTATAACATTCTGTCTCATATATTTAATAGAATAAAGTCAATATAAGTACGTAGTAAAAATTTCAATTAAATAGCATGAAGTACTGAATAGTATGCAGGGGTATAGTACGCAAGGGTATGCACTGCATACCCTTGAGGTACAGCTACTAATTAAAAACTACAAAAAAATCACTATTAAAGGTAGTTAATACTCGTTTGCGTTCTACCGACAAGTAGCTTAACATAGAAGAAAATAATATTACTTACTTTTACAATATAGTCAGTGTTTTTATATGTCCAATGTATGGGGGCAACTTGAATCTGTTCTGTCGGCACGTATTCCTCTGTGAATGGACCACCTTGTAGACGTTGTAACAGACAGGATTTACCGACATTTCTATCTCCTTTAATTAATATTTTCACTAAAACAATATTTTATTTATATTATACTTTAGAATTAAAATAGACTTGAGTTGATTTTTGTTTCAATACAGGTTAATTTTCTAGTTGTACATATTTGTATCTCGTTAAAGCTGTCATATTTTCATGATATTTACTGTTGAAATGTACTCCTCTTGAAAATTTCTTTTGTAGAGAAGACGACATTGGCATAGGCGCAGGGCAGCGGTCATCGCCACTTTTAGTTAATTTTTTCAACGCAGAAAACATTTTTACAATCGTATATTGCTGCTATGAACATATAAAATTTATTTAATTACATGAGTGATAAAAAAATATCGAATTAGGTGACCAGCCGATAAATTGCAAGCAATTGCAAGCAGAAAACTAACTCAAATCCTCAACTTTGATCCTCAAGTCCGCTCAAGTCCTCAACAAAATCTTATTCTATTTTAAAGATGACAAAATAGTGACAACTGACAAGACAACTGACAAGTTGACAAGTCACGGGGTGCGTTCCACTAAGCGACCGCAATACCCTTTCTATCTTTCTACTTAAAAGACCCGTGGTCGTCGCAAGCCATCACTCCCACGATATTTTATTTATTTAACAAAGTCTCTTTGCATCCTGTACAAAGACGCAGAGAGGAATTTGACAATTCCACGCGCCAAAACCACGCGCTTTCGGCAATAATTGACTGACTAAGTTTTATTTGTTTGCTGCAATAACTATCGCGTTGTATGAAATTCTTATTGCAGTTAGTTTCGAGTAGAGTGCAGTTTTTTTCACTGTTCAAAAAGTACGATATTCGAAGTATTTCAAGTGATTAGACGGTATAGCATCTTTATTTTTTACTCGTTAACGAGGAGGGTGCTGTTTTAATAATAAATAATTTTAGAAAGTGCTACTTAAAATACGTCGATTAATATTTTTAATTTTTTTACAAGCTTTTATTTAACTTGCAATGTATGTATGTATGTAACTTTAATGAATGTTTGTTCGGGTGAAATCTTGCAACTCAATTTTGAAGCAGATATCTTCAACCAATTGAGCTGAAATCTTGTATACAGGTTCAATTTGGATGACAATGAATGGTTTGTATGTATGCATGTATGTATGTATGTTTGTTCGGGTGAAATCTTGCAACTCAATTTTGAAACAACCAATTGAGCTGAAATTTTGTATGCAGGTTCAATTTGGATGACAATGCATGTGGAAAACTGGGTAAATGGGTAGCGAGGCGGTGAGATAAAATTATAGGTTATTAGAAATACCTTTTGCTGATGGGGTCACGATAACAGCTCAGCGGAGATCGTGCCAGGCTTCTTACTCGTGATGGGATTCACATGTCACTCGCGGCGTGTGATTAATTTTAACTCTTCCTTTGTTAAAACCGAGCGTTCACCATGAGTTGGTAAGAGCGTAAGATGCGTATGTCTTTTATGCGTGCCTTATGCGTTAAGACTCCCGATCGGCGACTCGAGCGCGGTCGAATCAAAACGATGCATTGCCCATTTCCTTTTTCAGGCAAAAGGTACCGGAGAGAAGAGGAAAGGAGAGGAGAGGATATTTGAAGTGTTTCAATACCGAAAAATTAAATAGATAAAATATCTATGCGTTGTGGCGTCAACAGCATGGTTAACTTTGTGACGTCATTCTAAATCCAATATGGCAGCATATCCAAGAGTGCGGGCTAGTTATTTTTAGTGCACTTCTACAATATGGATATCAAATGAAAGCGCTTACTAAGAATAATTCGAATAAAGTGACGTGATAACCGACTAAAAAGTCAAAAATAAATTAAAAGTAAAATACCTTTTTAAAAAACAAGCTTTTATTTTAATGTGCTAAAACGAAAAAAATAAATTTTTAAATTATATAAAAGAGATTTCCACCCATTGACTCATCACCACACGTTATTTCTGGAACCATAAGGCGTAGAGACTTGAAATTTGTTATGAATATTCCTTTCGCCGAGTAGAGGTCAGCTAACAACGGATTTTACGAAATTCCACCCACATGAGGGGGTTAATAACATATATGGCAAAACAACGTTTGCGGGGTCAGCTAGTATGATATAAAAGCTTGTCGCGAGATTTGCTTGTAAACAAGTAAATTAAATAAATTGATGTGATTGATTTTAACTATTAAAATTTTTAAATTAAGGAAATACAAGTACTTATATCTCGCGACAAGCTTTTCTATCATATAGATTATGTGTAATGACTTTATAAGTAGATAGTAAAAGTTGTAAAGTAAAATTTATTTTTTTCGTTTTAGCACATTGAAATAAAAGCTTGTTTTTTTAAAAAGATTTTTTACTTTTCATTTATTTTTTATATTTTAAATTTACAGGCTGGTGGGTCAGAGACTAGGATGAAGACTTGATCCTAGGTCAGAGTTGACTTTCATCAAAATATGGCGGGAATTTTAAAAAACAACTGTTAATGTCAATGGTTTTTTTTTATATGGACTGCACCACAGAGTACAATAGCGTTGCCATTTACACGGCAATTGCCGTGTTACACGGCAATTTGGATATATTCGGTGATAAAACACGGTACACGGCAGTACGTTCATTGCCGTGTTCAAAAACACGGCAATCCAATGTGTACTTGTTTTTCCCAATAATTTCATCGATAGTTGATAAGTCATTATAGTGCAACACAAAAACAAGAACATGAAATAAAATAATTACAAAAAAAAAAAACAAGAAATGAAATTATTACTTCCCCAATAAATGGAGCTTTACTGGCTGTAAGCACTTTATCCGATCCAAAGGAAATTCTGTAAATTTCAAATCAATTAAACAAAAACACAGCAGAAGATAAATAATATAAAGGAAAAAAAAATATATATATATATAAATTGAATAAAGCCGAAGAAAAAATGTTGGTTACGATAAATTTGTATGACGGTTGTGAAGAATAATGTTTTATTCAACCGATTTCAAAAAAAGAGGTTATTTAACCAGCTTCGAAAAAGGAGGAGGTTATTCAATTCGACCGTATAAATATATTTTTTCATGTATGTTCGGGGATAACTTCATCGTTTATGAACCGATTTTTATAATTCTTTTTTTGTTTGAAAGAAGATATCCTAAGGGTGGTACCATGATAAGGAAACCAGGATATGATAATGGAATCTCAGATAAATCGAGGGGAACCCTCGAAAATCGCAGTGACGACTAGTGCGTTTGTTGATTTTTTTTCGTCTACTTACGTTGTATTACTTGTCGATATAATTGAAGTCGGTTTTTTCATTTGCTGCTAGCAAACACAAATATTTATTGTCATGTTTAATCTTACGTGTTAATGTAAAGTAAATACACGGCAATTTTGTAGTTTTTATTCCAAAACACGGCAATCCAGATACCCTAAACACGGCAACTTAAAATTTTGTGATGGCAACCCTGGAGTACATTGACTGCACTTAGTGCATTGCCAATCGTAAAACGTAGTGGTTATATACTCTTTGTTGCCAATGACGAGAATGTCAATGGTATAAATTTTGAAACAAAAAGCATTACACACACTACCATATATTTGACACAACACACGAATATTATACTATTTTGTTGATTGTCAAAGTGTAGTCAAATTGAAAAATTTAAAAAAAGGTTCTTTATTTTCATAATTATTTGGTTTTCTTTTAATTATGGTCGAATTTCGACCTTTGGGCGAACACTAGTATAAATAAATACACATATAATATCACACCCACACTTGGGGCGGGAACGAACCCACAGCCAGCAGAAAGCAGGATCACTGCAAAGTGCGCCAGCAGGCTAGTTGTAAAAAATTATAAGCTTTAGTAATTTCCTTATTAAACTGTACAATGTACAAGTGTGTACATGGAATCTTTTCTGATTTTCTATGGTTTTACGACTAAATCTGTAAAATATTGATAGTAGGTATAATATATTAATACTTAAAACTAACATTTTAAATTCGTAACACAAGCATTTTGGGCTGAAGTAATCAAATAAATTTACAAACATCATACCTACAATATTAGATATACTCGAAAACTGAAACTGTTTCTCTATGAAACTATTTACCAGACATCTTGTATACACATATTATGTTATAACAAAAAATTAACATACGCAAATTTATATCAATAATTATATTTACAAACTTGCAAGCATAAACACTACCTATATACAAGACAGAACATAATTGTTTAATCAATTATCCTACATTTTATAATTTGTTACATATTAGTCCCATTTAGATTTTCGCTTTTCAAATGTTTCTTTTCCTTCTTCATTTATTGCAGAATAGTAACCCATTGATTCATATTTTTGTCTCATATAAGTAATATAACCAAGAGCGAGACCAAAGCAAGTCAGGCCAATGGTCATTATAACTATATTCTGGAAAAAAAATGAAATAGTGTATATATTATGTAATATGATATTAAATAACTAGCCGTAGAAAATAGGAATTAATTTCTTACAGGTTTTGCATACAATTCAAAATTAATAACTCTAAATGCTGTTGATGATCTCATGGATCTAATGCCATCCCCGGGTTTTTCATTACTTGTTTGGTTGTTGTTACTGTTGTTAGACATTTTTCTGTTAGCAAAAATACAATTTTATACATCATACAAATTTAAAGCTGGTACTCCTTTAAGCATTGCCTATTGAATGTACTCTGAAATAGTTAAAATATATTCAAAGACAAGATGTGTATTACTAGTGTATTAACGACACCGCTTATTAAATGTTTCAAATTGAAATTCTACAAGTAGCATAATTATGATTAGATTTCAACCGTAAGTGGGTTGTTTGGCATTAAAAATGTTTAAAATGAAATCCACCAATTACTGATTATAGCATCAAAATAAAAATCTATTACGAAAATTATTCGAAAACGGGATATTTACCATGTTTATTAATTTTTCTTCGCGGAGCTCGATATTTCGACATTAACTGCGAATGTCTTGTTCACGAGACATTCGCATAATAAACATGGTAAATATCCCGTTTTCGAATAATTTTCGTATTAGAAGTAAACATGTTAATCTAAAATCTTATCTCTATATATATAAAAATGAATCGCTGAATGTGTTGCTAAGCGCAAATCTCGAGAGCATCTGAACCGATTTCGCTAATTCTTTTTTTATAATATTCCTTGAAGTACGAGGATGGTTCTTACGGAGAGAAAAATTTAAAAAATTGCCTGAAAAATCTAAAAACAACACTTTTCTATATTCCCATACAAAAGATTCGTAATAATACCTACTTAAAAGTCAACTTGAACTTTAATACCATACAATAAAGTTTACGTGTTATTTGAGGGGTTCCGGGAAGGATAAGTATTCAAAAAAAAATAAAAAATTAAAGAATCGACTGTTAGGCGGTACGAAGTTCGCCGGGTCAGCTAGTATAAAATAAAAATCTGTTTGCATGTATAATTAGATTTTAAATTAAAGTGGTAAATAATTTGTTATTACGAAATTTATATTATATTAAGTATTAAAATAATAATAAAAAATCCTAATATATGTAATACAGAAACGAAACCTATCCAATAACACAATATAATTATTGTTAATGTCACAATCCATATTCACCAGATTTAATAATTTACTTGTTGTTTTATAACACGTAGAAAGCATATATATACGACATGTTAATGTTAAATTGTAAACAAAACAAAATAAAATACAAAATTACAAATTGTAAAATAACGGAATAACCTCAAATTTTCAGTGATCACACTGTCAAGTGTCAAAGTCGATTTGATATTGACAGTTGACACTTGACACCGTGATCAAACCATAGAAGATCAAACCGAAAAGAAGCAAATATAGTGCGTTTTCCAATATCAGCACTAAAGCGCATTATGCGGTATAATGCTCAATGATCAACGTTGAAAGTTCCAACCAAAGCTATAGCAACGCTTCACACAACGAGCACTCTCAAAAGTAGGGCTTCCGTGTGCGTGCTTGCAATGGATACCAACTCAGTGGTGGCTCAGTGGTTTAGTATTGTGCGCCACTGAGTCGCATTAATTATGCTCTTTAATTGGAAAACGCACATAGCTGGTGCCATAGTAGCAATTGGAAAGATTTCAAAAATAGCGCCGTGAATTATTAGAGTAAGATACGAAATTAAAAAAGGAAAGAAATTCTTCCAGTTTATTTCGCTTTTACAGTTTTTGTCACAATTGCCACTTTATATTCACTTGCAAAAGCTCTTTATAATTCACAATAGTTTATTGACTTTCAAAGTTATCTCACAGTAACTGTTTAGATTATATATATAACTCGCGTCATGTAAAAAGAACGCTGAAAGAAACTGGAGGGAGTTTGCGCATGGGTCACATCGCGCACGAAGGTACTAGGACTACTAGGCATATTGTTTTATTTTTGAATTAGCCTTTCGCTCACGGCTTCGTATAAAGGTCATCGCTCATTAGACCCTCACCGGAACGCCTCCACGTGTTGTCAACGGGTGGTCTGCGGGTGGAAGGCGCGTGAACGACTCGCCGTCAACGGGTGAACGACTCGCCGTCAACGGGTGGACGACTCGGCGTCAACGGGTGGATGACGCGCCGTCCACCCGCGGACGACGGATTTTTACTTTTAATTTATTTAAAATCACAGTCACTGTGACAACTAGTATTGCCATGTACCTAGTACGACACAACTCTACGGTAGCCGTGCGCGGTCAACGCAAGACAAGTGTGCGAGCAGCAAGTCGTCACTGAGTGGTCCGCGCGCGGTTAACCCGCCGTCCGCGCACGGGCAACCCGCCGTCAACGCGTGGCCAGCTCGCGTGCGAGGCGATCCGGTGTTGATATAGTGAGCGTATATCCATACAAATCCATAGAAAGAATACTAACCGCTCGAGTCGAGGCTGTGCTGGTCAGGTGCCGGGTGGGTCTAATGAGCTATGACCTTAATGGTTATTGGTAGGTAAAATAAAAATATACGTAGAATATCATTAAATAGAAACGTGTTTGATTCAGTGTAGAATGTTTATTCTAATGACAAAAAATTCAAGTAATGATATGAAATTCCTTCCATTTAGTCATCGCGGGTGTCGTTCATACATTATTTTAAATTCTGTATGAACGAATGTTCTGCATTATTATCAGACTCTCTCTTCATAAAACACTATATGTCATAAATAATTGTTCTCACTTCCCTATGTAAAACTATTTCATAATTTAAGACTTTTCTGTGCGAGCAATTTTGAGTCGACGTCGAACTGTCCAACCAATAGCACACCGGCAAGCTTATGGCGAGTGATACACATGCCCCTCCCCTACCTCATACCACCTGTTAGACCGATAAATCGTTTCTGCGTAACATGAAGGCCAGCGTTCTTTTTACATGACGCGAACTATACCAAAATAACTCAGCATACCTACTTCACGTTCTCTGTAATTGCTCACTTGCTCACTTCGTATCATATTTATTTATTTATACTTTATTGTACATCACAACTACAAATATCATTTACAGACCGTGAAGTACAATGGGCAGACTTATGGCTATATAACCATTTCTCATGAGTAACGATTGCTATCAGGTGTACACGATAACAACCGGGACCGACGGCTTAACGTGCTCTCCGAGGCACGGTGGGGAGACCCACAAGGACTGCACAAACACCCAGACCACGGCAGACATCTGTATGGCCAATACAAACGTTGTCGTGTGCGGGGATCGATCCCGCAACCACCCGCGCAACAGCCAATCGCAATCCAGTGCTGTGACCGTTGGGCCAACGCGGCGTCATACTTTCGGTGATGCTAGCGGCATTTCGGTCGATATAATTTATATTTTGTTTCCAGACACTTCAGTTTTCAGCTGTATTCTCTTACTAGATAATTCTCCTTCCTTCTACACTCCATATTTTTTACTCTTTCTGTCAATTATACTATGTTCTGTTAATAATACATAAAAATTAAATAAAAATAGAAAAAACTAGATCCAATATATTTTATTAAATAAAAATCAAACAAGATTTTCTAGATATGACTAAAGTACGAAAACCAATACAATTGTGTAATTAAAATATTTTTAAGGACTTAAAGTGCGTTTTCCAATATCAGCACTAAAGCGCATTATGCGGTATAATGCTCAATGCTCAACGTTAAAAGTTCCAACCAAAAGCTACAGCAACGCTTCACACACACAACGAGCACTCTCAAAAGTAGGGCTTCCGTGTGCGTGCTTGCAATGGATACCAACTCAGTGGTGGCTCAGTGGTTTAGTATTGTGCGCCATTGAGTCGCATTATGCTCTGTAATTGGAAAACGCACAAAGCATCTCCATATCAGCTCTTGTCTGTAGTCTGTGTAAAAATGTATACAAAAAAAATCTAATATGACGCCGAGTTGGCTTGGCACTATGAAAGGTCTTTACTAACTGTCAAAAAGCTAGCTATTTTGTTAATAATTATTAAAATGTTGCGTTATATTTCTTAATAGTTGTTATATTTCAATGTTTATTTGTGTTTGACAAACTCAGTGTGTTAAATTTATACAATATGGAGTCTGACTCTGCTCTTCATGGTGATGTTCCCGATGGCGCGGAAATGTCTCCTTTGATCGAAAACCAAGCAGAAACAATAGGAGAACTTGCTGAAAATAATGGAGCAGCGGATGAATCTGAATCTGCTCCGACTACAGAAGACGGAGGTGTGCTATAGCTATGTCGAAACCTCGGATACTATAAATAGTGTATAAATTTTTTAAGCTTAAATCAAGCTTAAATCCATGCTGTTGTGTAGTTTATTTTATGGTTTCTATAATATATTTTGTGGTTTTTGTTTTGTCATTAAAACTTAGGACTAATATTATTACATGTAGCAACGAATGGAGGTGCTCCAACAAGCAGCAGTGACGTTTTGGGTCTAGAGCCAGCAGGTGTTGATCAGGAGAATGAAGAGGAACCGGCGACTGAGCCAGGTAATGAAAAAGTGTAGATAATATACAACTTTATTGTAAACTAATCCAGATCTTATGTAGTCTAGGGCCTGTTTCACCAGTTTTGGATAAAGCTATTTGACGGATGACAGTATCTGACTGTAAAAAGTTTTTGATTCAGTATTCTTTTTTACTATCAGAGTGTACTATGTTTATGAGATGTTTCTATTCACATTTATCTTCATCTTGCAGTTTATTAATTGAGAAGAAACAGATCCTACTGGCCTAGTCTATTTGTATCGCCACCTGTCTAATAGCGCTATCCTCAAGTGATGAAACGGGCCATTAATCTGATATTTATGCTGCTATTATTAGTTAATATAATTCATATTGACATGTCAGTTAAGCTAATTAGAATTTATTTTAGCAAATCCTGAGGCAGAAGAGGAGATGGATATAGATGAAACTACACCTGGAACTGCTGGAGATGAATCAGCATATATTGGAGATAATTGCTTGTCGACTCCAGTGAGTTTATAATTTTTAAAGTATACATAAAGATGTATGAAATTTTTCAATCATAAAAAAAAGTTTCATTATTATTACAGTTAACATGATTTAAACAACATTATTTTTAGTACTTATTGTCAAATTGATTATTTTTAATTAACTATATAATGTAAACTGTTTTTATTTTGTTTTCGTCTGTTAATGAGTATATCTATGAAGATCTTTATAAATATATATAATGTTATTTGAAAGGCTGAGACTGAAGACAATTCACCCCAAGAAGAACAATTAGAGCCTCTACTGAAGGATCAGGGTTTAGAGGATGAGGATGCTGAGAAAGAAGGAGCAAACACGGCACAGGAAGAGTCCCCTGATCAATCGATAAGCTCTGCCATGCCCATTGAAAGTGACAGAGCACCTGTGATTCAAGATGGTATGATATCTTTACAAACTTTATGGTAATTTGTTTTAGTTAATTTCTTATAAATATATGAGTATACCATGTAATTAGAAACCATGTAATTAGTTTATTAAAATATTTAATAAGAGATTTATGCATACGTATTAGTAAATAACACTTGTACGTTTTAATTAACAGACAAATTTAATGCAGACTAACATTTCAGAGGAATCCAGCACAATGGACGAGGACATGGGTGGTGGAGAGGGTGTGGCCAGTAGTGATGACGTGAATGACATAAGCAGTGCCGCTCAAGAAGTTTTGAGTACGGGCATCAGGTAATAGACTTTCTGTATACTATTCATATTTTATTTATCATATTCATATATTGGTATAAGTTCTTTTTGTGACTAATATCAATTAGCATTATTTTGTATCCAATATATTTCGGAAATTTTTCGAAAAATTAAAAATCAAGTTTTTTATGCAGCTTCATATAAGCACTTACAATAATATAAATAGTTCGCATCAATCTTTAATAAATTAATTATAGTTAATGTGAATTTGTACTACACTGGTTCGGATTGTAGATTCTTATAGAATATAAAATAAAAACATTGTCCTTTTAATTTTCTTTCAAATTCATTTTAAACTGTATATATTTCAAACGATGAATACAGATGGATGTTTCTTACGCTTTATGTAGAAATGGAGCAGATAAAAATTGTTTTTTTGCAAGGACATTAATTTTCAAATAAGTATATGACATTAATATACTTAGATGAAACTTAATACTGTAAGCATTTTGATATGACTGCTGATTACAGTGTATAAAAATTTTTTGTTCTATCATTTACAATTATTATTCTTCTATTCCATTATTTTTTTTTTGTGATTTTGTTTCAAAGTTCAAGTACAACAGAAGGTGGCGCAGACATATCGAGCAGCGGACAGAGTGAACCTGCTCTTATTTCGTCCACTGCCAATGGCCCTGCTATACTGCATTCCTTTTCTGTACTGCCACAGCCTCAAGCCAATGAGTCAGTATTGCTTTCATTCAAGCTAAATTTAAATAAAGTCAAATGAAAGTCATTATAAACAATTTAATGTTTTTTTTTTTATAATTTTTAAATATAAATGATTTTGTTTATACCTGAAGAATTTTAATGTAAAAGTGTTAGGTTTTTTACTTTAGTTCTTTATTGATGATTAATGTTCAGTCATACATATATTTTGATAAATAAATTTAAACATTCTGTTTGTATCCGGATCTCAAAATTTGTTGTTGTAATAAGTGTGTGAGAGAGAGATCTTTCTGAGGTTCAGATACAGATAAATCATATCATAATAAAGAAATGGTTTTAACATTCCTAATGAATAACAGGTTTATTCACTATAGTTCTATACTTATTCTATAAAATTTTAACAGTATTTATATTTTCCATTGGGCCTGAGGACTTTTATTAAAAGGGTTTGATCTTAATCCCAAACTTTCACTATGGATTGGAAAATATAATTTCTAATAGTTTTATCAATCATCATCAGATTCTCTTACGATTTTAACCTTCAAAGCCAAGAACAATATTAGTATAAAAACAAATTAAAGATTTGACATCTCAGCAGTACTGTTCTAGACTTGGATCTGTAACTTTTTGATATTGAATCAAGTACTCAATTGAACCAAACAATAGCACTAATAATAGTAATAAAATATTTAGATTCAGTGATGCTGACACATCAGAGATGGAAGGAGCAGCAGACACAATGCCTTCTGTGAGTGAGTCTATGCCCCTTCTCACAATGTCTGCTAACGGATCAGCTCTGCTCTCACCGAATTTACTGCAAGGTACTTTGATTTTTGTATTATTTTTCCACTAGTTGTAAATGGAAAATGGAGAAACCATAACTTACAAGACATCCATAGACCACAAGACAATAGTAGTCAGCTATGTACTGACTATAAAGTCAGTCTGCTGCTTTTGAAAGTTAGAGGCTGTATAATAGCTATGTAATATCACAATAAAATGAAGATAAGTACATTTTTAATTAGCTTTAAAAGAAAGAAAGCCTCTCAATTAAATTTGGTCATTATTTTCATATCATTAGATATTTTTTATAACTGTAAATCAAGTTATAATTAATATTTTATATGAAAATTATGAGGAATATCAGTGGACCAAATAAATTTGAAGTAATTTATATCTCGAGTGGACCAATCAAAGTTGGTAAAAGTAATAATACACGGGTACGTTTCCAGCGGAGGAGAGCGGCGCGGGCGTGTCGTCGTCGGGCGCGGGCGAGGGCGCGGCGGAGGGCGAGGGCGCGGTGAGCAGCTCGGGCGCCGCAGCCAACGGCGCGCCGCCGCTGCCGCCCGCCGACGCCGCGCACGCGCTCGCCACGCTCGCCAGCGCCGCGCTGCACCACCAGCACGACCAGGTGCGCTCGCACTCGCCGACACGCCCACACACGACCTCTCACGTGCACGCACACTCACCGTGACGCTAACTAAGGTCTCACGCGCACTCATTGTGACCCTGTCTAAAAGTTGCACACACACGCACCTTGGCGCTGACTAAGGTCTCACGCACACTCATTGTGACACTGACTAAACTCACCGTGACACCAACGCTAAGGCTAAAGTTACTCTTTAAATTATCTTATAAATCTCATGGCAATCATGACAAACATTTCCATATTTTGCCATGAACAGGTCAAACCTGCAACCGCCGCAGTGCTATGTCCGCTGTGCAAATGTGTCGTAACCACTTGTTCTAACTTTTGTTTTAGAAATCTGAGTGTTACTTTTTTATTTAGTGCAATTATTGAGGAAAAGTTTTATTGGATGTGTATCAAACTTCAATTAGAGTTGATGTGCATTTGGTTCTGTGATGTTGTTTTAATGTAGCAAGAAAAGTTGCGCAATTAACTCAGGTTTAGTTTTCGTATATCAAATGCCTTATGCTATTAAAGCGACAACAAAATATCCATTTTATTGAATTGATATTTCAATATTTCACTAAAATTATGCTATAACATGTTCTTAATTGTATGCAGGCGGAACCAGAGGAACAGAAGCCACAGAATGACGAGGATGTTTGGTACACTGTCGGCTTAGTGAAAGGAACAACATTTACGGTGACTTGCTTGTTTCTTAGTTGTATATCAATGGAACAACATCTTCATAACATTTTTGAAACATTTATTTTTAGGTTCAAAACTACATATCTGATCCTAATGTGGATCTTTCAAATTTGTCACTGGATAGTTTACCAGACTTCGCCAATCTGCCTACAACACCATTGGAACACGGCACAGCATACAAATTCAGAATTGCTGCAATCAACTCTTGCGGCCGAGGTGATTTCAGTGAGGTAAATTTTTTTAAATCTTTTCAACCTTAGGCTAGTTAATTTCAATTACTACAAGTTAATTTTTTTATTGTGTTTTTTTTATCGTCACATTTTTATGTAAAAATATAAATAATTCTCAACGCAAGAAAATAAAAATAAGATTTAAGGATGAAAGAAGTTTCATACCAATGTTTTTAATAATAATAATAATAATAATAATAATCTTTATTTCCAATAAACTATACATAGGCACTTATTACCAACGGCATCTGCACTAAGTAAAAACTTGTATCGCAGATGCCAGGAAAACAATTACAAGAAGAAAATAGAAATAGTTCATCAGCGACAAAGCTCAAGCCGATATAAACTAATTTATATATAATTATTAAATAAAAGGGTTTAAGATAAAATTAAACATTAAATTAATTAATTTTTAAACAATAAAATTAAACAATAAAATTAATTAATTAATTAGTATTAATCACAATAATAACCTATTATCGTTGTGTGCGTGTGTTTTTATGCTTATGGGTGTGTGTATGTATGTCTGCGTGCGTGTGTATAATTATGAGCGTGTGTGTATGAATACAGAAGTTTTCCCTTTTAATTTTATAGTAAGTTTTCTGTTTCCGCATAATCCAGTCCCAACAACCAGTTTTCAAGTTCTTGCTTCAGATCGTGAATAGAGAGATCTTTTATTTTTATTTTACTTTGTACACGGTTATATAAGCGCGGTAAGAGGTAGTACGGATGTCGTTTTGCAAAGGTTGTTCGTGAAAAGGGAACCGGAATTCGGTATACTCGCTGCTTAAGTCGGTGTTCGTGATCTGGTGAGGTTATGGCAACTTTATGCATAGAAATAACACCTCTTAATATGAACAGTTGCCGAACTCTTAACAACTCGCAATCTTTGTATAGTTGATCCGAACTGTATCTAAAGGGCTTGCCAAGCATGACCTTAAGAACTGATCTCTGAGCTCTCTCGACATCGATCATAGTTGACTTGGCAGCACCACCCCAAACTCCTATGCAATAGACGATAAGAGACTGACACAGTGCCTTATAAACATGTAACAAAATGTTTTCGGGAGCTGAGTGTCTGAGGGACTTAAACACGTAGGAAATTTTGCGAATTCTTGATGCCATATCGGCTATGTGGTTTTTGAAGGATAAGTTTTCGTCTATTGTAACACCCAAATACTTTATATTAGTTGTGCGGGCAATTGGATGACAATCACAGTAAGAGTGTAATAGGCAACAGATATGTAGTTTTAAACATGCTGTTGCGGGAGGTTGTGAGATGCGCGTTTTGTGGAAGGCTATGTATTTAGTTTTATCGATATTTAATGTCAGTAAGTTTCTCAATAACCAATCTGCTACACGTGACATTCCTTGCTCTGCTGCTTTGTAAGTTTTTTCCCATGTTGTACCTTGAAAAATTATTGCTGTATCATCGGCGTAACAAATGATGTCCTCTTTTCCGGATACGGCTTTCATCATGTCGCTTATGTAAAGAAGGAACAGTATAGGGCCAAGAATGCTACCCTGTGGTACACCGAATGCAACTGGTAACTCACCGCTAACATCAGCACCCACTCGCACTCGTTGATATCGCTTTGATAAGTAGCTGTTAAACCATTCTAATGCCAATCCTCTTATTCCTAGGCCCTCAAGTTTTTTAACTAGAATGGGTATCGAAACAGTATCGAATGCCTTGGCTAGGTCAAGAAACACGCCAAGACAGCACTTATTTTGATCCAACGCAGTCGACACTATACTTGACAGTAATTTTACCGCGTCTTCTGTGGAACGCCCACGCCGAAAACCATATTGTCTATCTGGAAGTAGGTTATTACTTTCAATGTAAGATATTAGTCTCCTATAAACCAACTTTTCCAACAATTTTGAAAAAACTGGTAGTAAAGAAATAGGTCGATAGTTACACGGGTTGCTTTTATCACCATTTTTATGAATGGGTGTTACCAATGCTGTTTTCCAGATTGTAGGAAAAGTACCGGATGATAGACTTAAATTGAATATGTGCGTTAGAGGTTTAACTATGAGATTCTTGATATGTTTGATGAGTATTGGTGGACACCCGTCGATTCCAGGAGAACTATGAGGCTTAAGATCACATATGAGACTGTTTACTTCATCTTCATCAGTAGGAGTAAAGAAGAAAGAATTAATAGGAGAATCGTTACCTTTAATTGCCGCTGTAAGAGACTCCTGTGTGGCAGCCAGCCTAGTGAGGGATTTGTGCGCCAGGTCTTTACCAACATTGATGAAAACTTCATTGCAGTGATTAAGGGACGAATCTTTATCTTGTTTGATTTCTAGTAAGTCAAGGGAGGGTGTACGCATTTTATTTAAGTTACAAATATTTTTTATTGTTTTCCAAAGATTTTTCGAGTTGTTTTTATTGCTTAATAGCATTTGTTTATGATAATCATTTTTGAGTCTGTAGAGGAGGTTATTCAAAAAATTTCTATATCTTTTATACGACAATACAATTATTTCATTATTTGGATGGTTGCGAGCTTGAATGTGAAGACGATCTCTGTGTTTTTGGCATCTTATGAGACCAGGTGTGATCCATGGCTTCAAACAAAATTTTGAACGGGTAGTGATTACTGTTTTAGAATTTTCTTTTATTATTTTATTTATAGTCTTTGTGAAAATTTGCGCTGCGTCATTTACGTCTTTATTCTCAATGACATTGGCCCAGTTGACAGAATTAAGACCACTTGTGATTGCGTCATTATCAGTCTTTATTCGCGAGCGTTTCATATTTGATCTCAGTTGTCGAATAGAAAGTCCTGCCATGCAAATATAGTGGTCCGTTATATCAGAAGCGCACACCATACCCACAGCCTGTCTTGGATCTCTCAAAAAAATATGGTCAAGGCAGGCCTTGCCTCTTGTTGGTTTGTTAATGGCTGAAAACAATTGGTGTTCAGTCAGTAATGAAATATAGTTGTTACATTGGTCCCCAATTGGTACGGAGCACAGGTCCAGGTTAATATCTCCTGTAAGAATGACGTTTTTCTTATTCCGGGCTTTAGTCAAAACTTTATCTAAAGATGATAAAAAATTGTCCACGTTGTTAAAGGATGGAGACCGGTATATAGCTAGAACAAGTAGGTTTGTATCAAAATTAATCTCTAAACAATTACTATCCTCACATGAAGACTCTTGCACTATCGCACTCAATGAGTCCCTGATGTAAACAACTACTCCACCACTCTTGTTAATATACTTGTTTGTACGGAAGGCATTAAATCCAAGAACTTGTGGTATCAAAGTGTTCTCACTTAACCAACATTCCGTCAAAACTATGATATCAAATTCTGTCTTAGAACGTTGTAGGGTTACCAAAAATGCATCAAAGTTTTGCTGAATACTCCGAATGTTGAATGAGAGAACCTTAAAGTTATGATCAGTGGTCAGAAAACTATTGCAAGCGTCAACGCTTTCGAGCGAGCTACAGTCTATTGAAAGTGAGTCGTCAACGTCTTGTAGAAGGTCAGCTATAATTGGACTTTATATGTATAAACGAGGAATATTATTACGTTCACCCCCGCTAAACTGCAGCTGACCGAAAGCGTCTCGGAAATTTTTATTGAACTTCTGTGTGTGTGTGTGTGTGAGTGAAAAGTGTGAGTAAATGTGAGTTAGTAGTAAAAAGAGAGAGTGTGTTAATATCTGAAATAGTGTTTTTAATCAAATGAAATCGTGGCTGTGTTACAATACAAAAACGAGAAATACAAAGAAATAAAATTACCAAACTATAAATTATTTTTTGTGACTTCATTTTGCGTACGTTCCTCATTACCTTCCATCCGCACTGCCGGTCCAATCTTCTCGTCAAGGTCAATCGGTGTAAATATACGAATGGCTGGTTTGCCCTCTGCTTTCCTAACAAAAATGTTCCCGCCTCGCACCCAGCAGTATCGAAACTTGTATTCTTTCGTACGAATTCTGGCTTGACGAAATAACTGCCGATTTTCCTTCGTCAGACGCTCGTTGATATATAATGGCGTAGGTTGGCCATCGACAATGTCAACAGATGTTAAGCTACGTTTGTTTTTTGCAGCTTTTAGTAGTTCATCAGCTTTACGCCGTCTAAGTAACCGCACCACGATAGGACGTGGCAGTACTGTCGTGGAAGAAGATTTTCTTAATTTGCTTCCTTTAGGGCCCACTCTAAAGACATCATCAATGTCCGATTCCGACAGCGGGATACCAAGCTTTTGAGATGTGACTAGTACAATTTGCTGGAGATTTTCGCTATTTTGCTCAGCAATTCCAACAATTTCTAAGTCGTTTCTAAGGTTGTCCTGATCGCGAGAAGCTATTTGTTGCTGAAGAAGTCCGACTGACGCCCTTAGTGTGACTATTTCACGTTCCGCGTTTTGAATTTTATTGGAGTGCTCTTGAACGGCCTTGCTTAAGTTGTCTGAAAGGGTAGACATTTGGTTCTTAATCTCACGGTTTTGTTCTTTGACCTCTGCAAGTTCTTGACGTAGAAGATGGAGTTCCGACATAAGAATCCCCAGGTCAGTGTTGGGTTGTGAATCATATTTCGCATTTTTTGCTTTGACACCTTGGGGTCGGCTTCCTCTTGCTGTGCTTACGTTGGAACAAATATATTTATCATTTAAATTAGATGATGATTTTACAATACGAACCGGAGTCGAAGTATTGTCGCCTTTAGGCAATGCACAAACACATGAAGGACACAGCCAATCGTCTTTGTAAGACTGAGAAAAGCGGTCAAAAATGTCCTTTGATATATTTATACATAGCAGGTCAAAGCTATTTTTACATCTTGAGCATTTCATATAATGCAGGTCCAATATTGGATTGCCACATCCAGAGCAATTTGAGTTCATTATTTACTTTTATTATTGTATAATAATAATTTTAAAAATTTTATTTAATAAAATACGTTGACACACCATGACATGACGTAGACATCTTTTGAAAAAATATTTTCATTATAATGGTCTAAGAGACGTGGAAGAGCGACCTTCACCGATCTAATAACTCGATGAGACATATTTTTTATCAAATATAATTTATAAACAAATATGCCTATGATAACTTGCCTATCGAAAAGTGCTCAAGGCTAATTTTTTTTTTTGCAGGGAAGCCTATATGATTGGTTTTGTAATTACAATATCTTACCTATGATATCAATTTCGATTCGAACAGATCGATGTAGTATCGAATATAGGTATAATTATATTGATCTACCTGTTCACATCTACTTGCCAGGTAGCCATGACCAAAAATAAGTAGGCAAGTCTACCTAGGCATATTCTGTGTGTTAAAAACTATCAATTGATATAAAACTCATTCGGCTATCATATGAGTGAAGGTGATTAAAAAAAATTAATTAAATTAAAAATAGTCTTGACCACTTTTCGATAGGCAAGTTATCATAGGCATATTTGTTTATAAATTATATTTGATAAAAAATATGTCTCATCGAGTTATCAGATCGGTGAAGGTCGATGTTCTATGTCTCCCCTACTATAACCAAGAAAGACTGATTGTTTATGACTAAAATAAGTTTATTATGACTAAAATAGGAATCTGCATTCAAAACGTGTTTGCCTGGCTTCCCCGGGGCACCGTCCGCCATTAAAATCTCCAAGTCAGTGGAAGGAGCGCACTTGTCGTGGGAGCCGCCTCAGGTTGCTGCGGAGGGCATCTTCGAGTACTCCGTGTACCTCGCTGTGAGGTCTAACACTCAACCAAAGGTATATCTCATTCTCTACAAGTATTAGCTCTAAGATATAAAACATTGTAAATAGACATGTCATACGTTTAAAATATTGTGTTCTTAATATATTACTTTTATCACACAAGTATAAATCAAGATGTGTCTGTATGGAATTTATGTGGAAGGAATTATTTCAGTCACAGATCACCCCCAATAGATTCCGCATTGAAGGCGACATTTGTTCACCACACATAGGTGCATTCGCACTGATGTAATCTACGCGCTCAAATTTACTAATTAGTGTCAACCAGACATTAGACCTGTAACGACGTATATGTTTCCGTATTTTACAAATATAAAAAAATCGTTTTTGTTTATAACAAATTAACAAAAATGACTACCTGTGCTATTAAATGGTGAGGAAAAACTTTAAGGAGCTCAAGTTATAAAAATAATGGTTTAATATTTCACAGATAACTTAAAAAATATTTATTATTATAAAACAATTAGCCATGTGGAGCTCAAGTTATAATGGATGTTAGAAGTAAATCACAAAAGGCGTGCCTTACTCGCATTGATGTCTTTTTGAAAAGTCTCTTTTACTCATTAGCGTTTATGCTATATTTGTCTTCGTCTTACAATAACAATAGTGTTGGGACTTGTGAACGTTTAACTTTTATCGAATAGTATCGATATTTTCGAAATATTAAGTACAATTTGAAATTAAATTAATGAAAATTAATACTTTTTTTTAAACTAAATATAATTTTTAAAAATGTTACTTTTGTAAAAATGTTATTAGGTTATTATCGATATACACTTATATGTATTTAATATACACATAAGTGTAAAAAGATGTATAATAATCAAGGCTATTTTATTGTTGTTGTAAAAATGTTGTGGTTTAATTTTTAATCCTTTATTATTGAACATTTATGTTATGACAAATAAAAAAGAAGCTAGAAAGTTGTAATCACATATTTTACTTAGCAAACATGAATATTAATATATGTATATCGACAATTAAATATCGACATGTCCCATCATTGCGACAAAGGGCGACCTTGAAATAGCCAATCATATTGCACTAGCTGTACCCCGCGTAACCCGCACGTTCCGCCAACTTTGGTGAAATTGAAACGGAACAAAATGTTCAACATGCGGTATCTATAGGGGGTGATCTGTGATTTCAGTATACGGCAGGCATTTATGTGTATCATATGTAAACTTGGTTTTATATCTATTGGATCTCTTTTGTGTATATAACCTATATACTTTGTGTAACCCGGCGAGCGTAAGGTTGGGTGTGATTCACCCAGACCGAGATAAATCCATCAATATTTTAATACCGACTTATTATTATGCTCTGTGCGTCTGTGTAGCTACGCCAATGGAGGAAGGGAAGCTTCGATTGCTATCGCTTCAGTCGAGACCACCTCGTGAACTGTGTGGAAAGGCTTGACATTGTCAACGGGTGTGTTAGGGGGGTTACCTTGCGCTCCGTGAAACCAATTTGAACAAACTTGTTTTTTTTTTTATGCTTTGGTTTGTCTTATTTTCAAACTACTTATTTACATTTTAAATTAGTAAATTTAAAATGTACAAAGATACGATTCAGCCTGTAATATCCCACTGTTGGGCAAAGGCCTCTTCCCCATGTAGGAGAAGGATCAGAGCTTAATCCACCACGCTGCTTCAATGCGAGTTGGCGGATATATTCCCTACTATGAGTAACGATCGCTATCAGGTGTACATGATAATAACCGGGACCGACGGCTTAACGTGCTCTCCGAGGCACGGTGGGGAGACCTACAAGGACGTACTACACACAAACAAAAGTACTGTACAAAGATAACAAGCAGGTTATTATAAACTTTTATGAAGCTAAAGCCAGTTCTTCTGACGGATCCGATACTAATAACGATATTGACAAACAACTTCTCTCATTTAGTAACCTAGCAAATATGGTTTGAAAGTATATGCTTTAGTGGATTAGAAATCGTTTTACTTCATTAATCTTGTACCGAAGAAAAATTTAATAAGTCTGTAAGCACTCAACAATAAAGCAATCGACACTGTATAGATTTTTAGCTCAAATTTCAAGGATTATGGTCTAAGAGACGTGGAAGAGCGACCTTCACCAATCTGATAACTCGATGAGACATATTTTTTATCAAATATAATTTATAAATAAATATGCCTATGATAACTTGCCTATCGAAAAGTGGTCATAGCTACTTTTAATTTAATTAATTTTAATCATCTTTTTTTCATCACTTTCACTCATATGATAACCGAATGAGTTTTATCTCAATTGATAGTTTTTAACACACAGAATATGCCTAGGTAGGCTTGCCTAATTATTTTTGGTCCTGGCTACCTGGCAAGTAGATGTGAACAGGTAGGTCAATATATACCTATATTCGATACTACATCGATCTGTTCGAATCGAAATTGATATCATAGGTAAGATATTGTAATTACAAAACCAATCATATAGGCTTGCCTGCAAAACCTAAAAAAAAAAAAACAAAAATAGCTATGACCACTTTTCGATAGGCAAGTTATCATAGGCATATTTGTTTATAAATTATATTTGATAAAAAATATGTCTCATCGAGTTATTAGATCGGTGAAGGTCGATGTTCCACGTCTCCTCTACTACGAATCTTTACATAATCTTCGAATCGTGATCGTGATCGTGATATAGATGTTTATCGTGGTCTGGGTGTTTGTGCTTGCATATTATGTGTTTTTTCGAGACCCCCGACACAGGAGAAAATCCTCCTGGGGGCCGTTGAGTGTGAAGCGTTCATTTTTAACTAGTGACCCACCTCGTACGGTTGCAAAACTATCAGTGCACCTCTACTATATTATGCGTGTATTATACATATAAACCTTCCTCTGGAATCACTCTATTTACTAAAGAAAACTGCAACAAAATCCGTTGCGTAATATTAAAGATCTGAGCATACAGACAGCGGGAAGCGACTTTGTTTTATACTATGTAATGAATAAGGATTATAACATCGTTCGCAGGAGGCGTCGAAGTCGCAGCTGGCGTTCGTGCGCGTGTACTGCGGCAAGGCGAACACGTGCGTGGTGCCGCAGGCGTCGCTGGGCGCCGCGCACGTGGACTCGTCCACCAAGCCCGCCATCATCTTCCGCATCGCGGCGCGCAACGACAAGGGCTACGGGCCCGCCACGCAGGTCAGGTGGCTGCAAGGTACGTCACTGGGGCGACTGGGTGCCGTAGCTCTATACTCCTGTGATACCGCAGGCGTCGCTGGGCGCCGCGCACGTGGACTCGTCCACCAAGCCCGCCATCATCTTCCGCATCGCGGCGCGCAACGACAAGGGCTACGGGCCCGCCACGCAGGTCAGGTGGCTGCAAGGTACGTCACTGGGGCGACTGGGTGCCGTAGCTCTATACTCCTGTGATACCGCAGGCGTCGCTGGGCGCCGCGCACGTGGACTCGTCCACCAAGCCCGCCATCATCTTCCGCATCGCGGCGCGCAACGACAAGGGCTACGGGCCCGCCACGCAGGTCAGGTGGCTGCAAGGTACGTCACTGGGGCGACTGGGTGCCGTAGCTCTATACTCCTGTGATACCGCAGGCGTCGCTGGGCGCCGCGCACGTGGACTCGTCCACCAAGCCCGCCATCATCTTCCGCATCGCGGCGCGCAACGACAAGGGCTACGGGCCCGCCACGCAGGTCAGGTGGCTGCAAGGTACGTCACTGGGGCGACTGGGTGCCGTAGCTCTATACTCCTGTGATACCGCAGGCGTCGCTGGGCGCCGCGCACGTGGACTCGTCCACCAAGCCCGCCATCATCTTCCGCATCGCGGCGCGCAACGACAAGGGCTACGGGCCCGCCACGCAGGTCAGGTGGCTGCAAGGTACGTCACTGGGGCGACTGGGTGCCGTAGCTCTATACTCCTGTGATACCGCAGGCGTCGCTGGGCGCCGCGCACGTGGACTCGTCCACCAAGCCCGCCATCATCTTCCGCATCGCGGCGCGCAACGACAAGGGCTACGGGCCCGCCACGCAGGTCAGGTGGCTGCAAGGTACGTCACTGGGGCGACTGGGTGCCGTAGCTCTATACTCCTGTGATACCGCAGGCGTCGCTGGGCGCCGCGCACGTGGACTCGTCCACCAAGCCCGCCATCATCTTCCGCATCGCGGCGCGCAACGACAAGGGCTACGGGCCCGCCACGCAGGTCAGGTGGCTGCAAGGTACGTCACTGGGGCGACTGGGTGCCGTAGCTCTATACTCCTGTGATACCGCAGGCGTCGCTGGGCGCCGCGCACGTGGACTCGTCCACCAAGCCCGCCATCATCTTCCGCATCGCGGCGCGCAACGACAAGGGCTACGGGCCCGCCACGCAGGTCAGGTGGCTGCAAGGTACGTACTGGCTCGATTGGCTAGTAGCAGTTACACTCCTGTCACACTGGAGGTGCCGACCCTTCCCTCAATGGGGATTGGGGATCAGGAGCTCTTATCATCTTATTCACAACATGGAGACAACCATTTTCTGTAAGGTGGAGGTAGTTCCCCAGTGGAGCTGCTCCAGATTTTGAACAGTACATTTCCTGCTGTGCCCTATCTCAATAAAAAATGACTCAGTAGAAACCACAGATTTAAGAAAGAAGGAGATATGCCCTAACCGCGAAATAAGCTCGGTACCGATGTCGCCACTTTTGAAGATGTTTGCGTTTTTATAACTAGCACAACTAGCGTTCTAATCCTCTAATTGGTTCGCACACTGCGTAAACAATGGGCATGACGACAGTATCAAAACATCGTCAATTTAATGATTTCAGGGGAACACTCATATTTAAAAAATTCAAAATACTGGTTTAGTTTTATGTAAAATAATAAGATTATTGTGATTTTCAATAAAATAAAACATTAAAATACTGCAATCGGCCATTTTGAATGAAACACTAATTACAGCGCAGACGTCACAACATAACATAATACGTCAGGCGCGCTCCAAAGAGTAAAGTAAAAAGTAAGGCCCAGATTATTTTGTGACGTCAGAGCCGACGCCATGACACCTGCAGCCGTTTTGTCGCTCTCATTGAAAACATATTAGAAAAATAGTTTTAATCTTCCTTAAACTTAAGTTTATTACCGAAATATAGGTATTTTCGTAAATAGTAAATGTGTAGCCACATTACGGAAGATGTTTTGAAAATCTTTCGTCATGCCCATTATACGAATACACTCATCCACATAAACAACGCGTCGTTAGGGATGTGACAATGCATTTATCGATAAAATGAATGATGATGAGAATTTTATTCATTTTTAATTAACATACTTCGTCTAAGGGTTAAACAAAATAATGTTTATTACATAATTGTGTTTGCTCGCAAACGCAAAAAAACCGACTTCAATTACATCGACAAGTAATACAACGTAATAAGACGAAAAAATAGTCAAGTAAATACGCGCTATTAAAGATTACTCAAAAAGTTGTAATCAGATCTCGATCTAATTTCACGAAGACTAGATGACAAGTATTAGCTTTCGATTAAAGTAAGAATCATCAAAATCGGTACACCGAGTAAAAAGCTATGCGGTATAATACAACGTAGGTCGACGAAAAAGTAGTCAAGTAAATACGCATTATTAGATATAACTCTAAAAGTACTTGTCAGATCTTATTTAAAAAAAAATGGGACCACATGACACGCAACTCCTTTCAATTAAAACAAAATTGATCGAAATCGGTCCACCCAGTCAAAAGTTCTGAGCTAACATACATTAAAAAAAATACAGTCGAATTGAGAACCTTCTCCTTTTTTGGAAGTCAGTTAAAAAACAGAACACGTTAATTTTACAATTTACGCACTCGAAGCTACGTAAGGTGAATTTTACGAAGTAAATTACAAAACTTTAAAAATACATTAATAATAGAAATACTACTTTAAAATAACATTTACCGGTGGTATGTTATTCCACATGTCCTGTAGTTTTGTTTGTTATCCCGATTTTTACAAATAAACGCGGTACAGACCGGCATTTCGAAGAAAAAACGGAGCTCCTTTGTTAACGACAGTTGCCTGTTGCCGCGCAAATGAGTCAGCACTAAGAGCGATGCGCGCTTGTATAGTAGGACTGGTGATAAAATATTGATATATCGAAATATCGATACTTATTACTATTATTTTTTGGACGATATATCGATAGTTTTCGATATATCAAACTACGATATTGATATCTATTGTATAATCAATTTGATTATATCGAGGTGACACGAACCACGCCCACATGGCACATCTCCTTCTTTCTTCAATCTGTGGTAGAAACTCAGAAAACGACTATTATGAGTACTTTTTTACCCTTTTTTATTCACATATCGGCCTGCTACAACTTTATTACATACTAGCTGTACTCCGCGGTTTCACTCGCGTTGATTTAAGGGAAAATAGCTCATTTAGCTACCCAATACAAAGAATTTTTCAATCCAAACCAGTAATTCTGGATGTTAGCGCGTTTACTGACTGACTGAGGTTGCTGACCTGGCTGCAGGTAAGTATAGTAATCATAGAGATGTGCCTACTACAGTAAGGTACATAATATAAAATATTGACGGTTTAAGTTTATTACATGTAATTAACATGAGAGGGAAAAGATAAAAAAAATACTGGTTAATTAATTATTATTAATTGCAGCAGGCTTATGATGGCAGAGGTTGTTTTTATAAATTCACAATATTGAAATCAGCCTATAAAAATTGTTTCATCTAATTAACAGATGAGGGAATATTTTGTTAAACCGGACTTTACTCTTTGGAGCGCGCCTGACGTATTATGTTATGTTGTGACGTCGTGCGCTGTAATTTGTGTTTCAATCAAAATGGCCGATTGCAGTATTTTACTGTTTTATTTTATTGAAAATCACAATAATCTTATTATATTACATAAAACTAAACCAGTATATTGAATTTTTTAAATATGAGTGTTCCCCTAAAATCATTAAATTGACGATTTTTTGATACTGTCGTCATGCCCATTGTGATAAATTGTGGACGGTTTCATGGAAGTAACACAGATAAATGTGTGAAATCTGTCCGTCAGTTGACTTATTATTTGATATTTTCATGTATACAGATTGTCCCAAAATTCAACGATAAGCCGACACCGGAGGATAGACCTACCCATGACTACTTGGGAAAACAAAAGAAAAAAAAATATATCTCCATTTTTTTTTAAGTTAGAAGAAAAAAACGAAATTCTTCAAAAATTTAGACCTCTTATGATCATTTTCACTACCATAACCACAACTTTTTAAATATTTCTGTTTTTTTTCTTTTTATAAGCAATGTTTGCTATTTACCACAATCCTTAAAAACTCCAAAATGACGCTAGTTTTTTCATAAAAATTTGTCAAATTTATTTTATTCCCTAAATTTTTTAAAGATTTTTTACTTTTACTTTTACTTTTTTAATTTTGGGACATCCTGTATACATATATTAGACCTTTCTGTTTCTGTTTGTTTTTGGTATTGTAATTTTATTTACCTACACTAATGTTGTAACATTCTACTTATGTTTCCAATACTTGACTTATAATTACTACTGTTATAGCGCAGACAACAAAACACTCAATTTAAGCAATTTCACATGATGGTATAATATCCACATCGATATCGTAAAATCTCATTATAACATCGCGCGCATGCGCGCAGCTGCGCTCTCATTGGTTAGATTTTAATGGCGGCAAAATCACTGTGACAATACACGGACGCGTGAATTTAATTTAATAAATTAAAAGTTAAAAATGGATAGCGACGATGATATTTGTACGCCTCCGGATATTCTAGAATTGGCAACAAAATTAACTCACAATCTTTTGCCAGAAAAATCTAGAAAATTATATGAAAAAGAATATTGAATAAAATTCAAGTCTCAAATACGATCTTGAACAGTATAGAAAACAAGACGAATGAAGTAATTATAAATATTCCGACTCCGTCTACGAGCTCTACTGCTTGCCCCGCGACCGCTACAGCTGCTGGATCAATAATTAACATTAACTTTCAAAATTGTACCATCCAAAATTTGAACAATTATTATAAATAAACTATTGTCAGCTTTTACTCTTGTTGTTTGATTAATTGCATTAGTGAAGATAAAGTAGTGTATGCAACTGCATATAACACGGGTATTAAAACACTCGTTACTATTATGAAACACGCTGCGCTCGTTTCATAAACTCACACTCGTGTTTTAATACCCTTCATTATATGACAGTTGCATAAACTACTATTACATGTGTTGAATGTCCGAGATATAATAAATAAATAATGATATAGCTTTTTTAATGTTCTCAAAATAGTAAAATAAAGTTGATAGTAAAAGCAGTAACTAAATTTCAGACATCAAGTCGGCGGGTGTGAAGAGAGCGGGCGAGGGAAGGTTACCTGGCGCGTCGCCGTCGAAGCAACCAAAACAATTACTGCACTAAATATTAATTTTAACTACAATTCTGAGGTTTTACTTAGAGTACTTTAGTAATATATCGATAATAAGTAAATAATAGACAAATCTATTGCCTTTGTGTGCTCTTAACACACTTTTATCGTACACACTTCGCAAATATATTTAGGTATATTTTGTAATGATGTACTACAGCAATTGAAAATATAGATCTTGGATTTTCATCCTGGAACTGCGTTCATGTGTGACGTCTTTTAATGTTGAAATAGTTTTGACTCATTATTGTTGACGCAATAAATGACTGATGTTGTGTAAGTATTCAAGTGAATATAGTATAAGTGCAAAATTATATCTGTTATTATATAAAATATCCTTGCAGAAAATAAACATAATTTTTAAAAATATGTCTTTTATTTTATACCGCTTGTACGGAATAGTTATCACAGATCTCGAGAGATCCGTCTACGCCACAGATTGAAGAAAGAAGGAAGGTCTACGCGCGTCTGTTTATTATTAAAAATTTAAAAAAGCAGCATTATGAATCCTCATGAATAAAAGTTACTTTAACCAATTGAATCGAAAAAGTATATATACGAAGATTTAGCTGTACCCGCGACTTTGTTCGCGTGGGAGATTAAATAAATAAATAATATGTTGTAATATTGCAACTTGCAATATGACCTCTTTTCTCTTAGTTTGAGAGTTGTTTTTTTAGTTATTCTTGAATGTATATTTATTTATTCTATGTACCGCTTCAGGATACGAAATGACCCATCACCCAATCTAAACCCGTCTATAATTTCATTTTACTTTGCTCGTCCCTAGCCGAGAGCCGAGCAGATAACAAACAAGATAGAAAGAGATAGACTATATTTTGTTTGTTCCGTCGTCGCTACGAGTCAATATAAATGGACATTGTTTACGTCTGGTTTCTCCTTTCGTTGAACGCACTATATCTGTGCGGTAGGTAATCTCGCGTTGTAAACTCGGGGTTTCCCGCTTAAATCCCGATTTCGCGGGAATCCCGAAATAAAAAGTAGCTTATATGTTACTCCACAATCTCCTCTATCCTTCAGTGAAAACCTCATATTAATCGGTTCAGCTGTTCCGGAGTAAGTACGGACAAATAGAAAGACAGACAAAATTTTAAAATCGTTTGTTTTACTATCATGCAAATAACTAAATCACTTGAAAAAACACAGTTATATATGTTGAAATCACAGACAGATACTTCAATGATAAGAATGGTGGTGATAGGAATCTAAGATGGGAGAGGGAAGGAAGCATAATGGCGTGTTGCTCTCTCACACTACGAACTGAACTCTGGTTTTCTCTGATAATGAGAGTGATACCAATAAAGTTTGTTGCCGATGGTCTGGTCATAAGTGTAGGGATTGCAGTGAAATAACTTTACATATGCTCTGTCCAATTAAATATCAACAATAAACAGGTGGTATGTTCTCGTTTAAATTTATACTTTAGCATTTGTTTCATTAAGTTACATGATCATTAATTCGAATAAATAAAGATAGACCTTGTATTTGGCTTTTAATTTTAATACTTAATTACATATTATTGAGTACACTATACATTTTATTTTCTTGCTATAAAATGCTATCTATTCAAAACTCCGGTAGGCATTCCAAAAGAAAATAAAAATACAAATAATTTACATATAACTTTCGTTTTATAGAAAATTACCTATGTTCAAGATATTTTGCAGTTTATCATGATAATATTAAAGCAGTATCACTAAATGTATTGTTTGGACAAAGTTAATATTTATTGTATTGATATAAGTTCGTCGAACACACTAGCCACCGCTGCACTTTGGTTACTGAAAATAAATAAATAAATAATGTTAAATTACTATCAAAATTATAAAACACATATATTTGCATGCTATCTATAGTTGTTTCAACCCCTTAAAAAAATTTTATCAGGTGTATTAAAAATTTCATAAAAGTTGTTAAAGGGTTTTTAACAATATAAATTTTGTTCCAGAAGTTTTGAATACATTTTAATTAATTATTCAAGAGAGCAAGTACCTACTTAGAATGACCTGAGAATAGCATTAAAATTTATAGCAATAAAATATAGTTAATCATTCGTATATTTTGTTAAGGTCAATAGTATTTCTTGACATAGTTTTTAGGGTTCCGTACCCAAAGGGTAATAACGGGACCCTATTACTAAGACTTCGCTGTCCGTCCGTCCGTCCGTCCGTCTGTCACCAGGCTGTATCTCAAGAACGGCGATAACTAGACAGTTGAAATTTTCACAAATTATGTATTTATGTTGCCGCTATAACAACAAATACTAAAAACTAAATAAAATAAATATTTAAGGGGGGCTTCCATACAATAAACGCGATTTTCTTGTCCTTTTTTGCTCGATATCAATAATGGCAACAGGTAGGCACTTGAAATATTCACAAAATATTCAGTTGTATTTTTACTTTAATAATAAATAATAAAATTAAAATAAAATTAAAATATAAGGGGGGCTCCCGTACAAAAAACGCCATTTTTGCCTATTTTTGCTCTCATACAACAAAAGTGATTTTTAGCCGCTTTTTGGCCTATATTAAAATCAATGTACCTAGACGCTGTTTACCTAGTCAATGGTACGGAACCCTTCGTGCGCGAGTCCGACTCGCACTTGGCCGATTTTGTTATGAGATAGGTAATTACCAGTGACGTAGTCCCAAACAGCTTGTACCAGCCGATGACGATGTTGGAAAGATTCAGGTCGTCCAGCATAATTTGCGCTACACCCATGAAAACTTTTTTTCCTTCTATACGACCATAATCACCCCACACCGTTACCTTGATAAAAACAAAAGCACTGGTCAATGAAATGTGAATAAAAAACGCACTAAACTCGTCGAACATAGGTTCCTAGATAAACAATCGTATTTTATTATACCTATATTAAACAACCGCTCTGGTGTAGCGGTGGGAGTATGATTACTCGCATCTAAAACATCGAAGGTTTGTGGGTGCGATTCCCGCCCGGGATATATGGATATTGGTAATTGTACGAATATTTTTTTCCGGTTTGGATTACTTTGAATGTCTGTCCTTGTGGGTCTCTCCACCGTGACTCGGAGAGCACGTTAAGCCGTCGCGTACTCATAGTAGGGAACATACCGGCAGCCCGCAGTGGAGTAGCGTGCTGGATTAAGCTCCAATCCTTATCCTATATCGAGAAAGAGTCCTATGCCCAGCAGTGAGATGTTACAGGCTGAATGCATACCGCGATAAATATTTATATTTATATTTATCGTGGGGGTCGTCCATTAATCACGTGATGTTTTTTAACAACTTTTTGACCCCCCCCCCCTCCTTTTGATATTTATCAGGTTTTAAACTAAATCCTAGGAGGGGTCTGTAGGGAGGGGTCCCTACCCAAAAATCATTGACACTATTCCTCAAGCATACGTTACGTCAATTGTTTCGATTTCCGGCATAGGAGAATTCACTTGTCGTACATATATAATTATTTTAAGAACTGACTTTTGATAATAAAGTATCTATGTATAATGTATATCCTTTGTTATAAATGCAGTTTTTATTTAATTTTGAGTCCGTGTGGATGGGTGGTTTTACACGTAAACATATTATGAAAAAATATGTCTCGACCTACGTCGCTTCGATTTACGTCGCGTATTTCGAGAACCTAGCATGCCGTAAGTACGAGGACTGCCTGTACATGTATAATCTGTTTCAATTTAAAAAATATAAGCATTGTGATACAAACTAAACAGGCATCAAGGTTGTTGGTTGTTTTCTTTGGTTTAGAAATTGCGCGTTTAACGAAAAATAAATGCAAGTGATATCTCAATGTAACTCCCCTGCCTCCTTGTGTTACCTATTTCGTGATGTTTTTCCGAACTCCCCCTTCGACCCTCACGTGATTAGGGGCCTCCATAAATTACGTCACACGAATTTCTCGATTTTTCGACCCCTCCCCCGGCCTTGTCACAGATGGTCACATTTACGAGACCCCCTCCCTACCTAGTGTGACGTCACATATTTTTCAATTTTTCATGAGCAAACTAATGACAGTTTCGATATTATTTTTATTTTCATTTTAATAAAAGTCAATTCGCCTATAAAACAAATAAAACTATAATTTTTGAAGTTAGTTAGTGATATAGGTAGTTGAAATATCATGTTTTGTACTTACGTTTTGATATTATTATACATATTTGGAAATGTGACGTCACAAAATTTTGACCCCTCCCTCCCCCTTGTCACACATTGTCACACTTCGTCGACCCCCTACCCCCCTCTTAACGTGTGACGTAATTTATGGATGGCCCCTTAATGGACTACCCCTTGGTTGGTTATATCAGCGTTATTCCATTTCGTTTCTGGAATGTGATTTAAAACGTATCCTAATTATAAAACCTCTGTGTGGTTTTATGAAACCACGGTAAAAGTGAAACTTTTGCACGCCATCTATGTTTTAATAGGTAACTTTCATCAGCTGTATGTTGTCATTAGTGTCTTAGTTCTAGGAAATGATAAGAGATGGCCGACCGTCATGCGACATGCAATACGCACACGAAAAAGTTTGAGACGATGTAATAAAAGTTTCACTTTAAAAAATGACAAGGTAAGCCAATGTTAACAGTTAAAAAGATTACTTACTTGCAAAACACACCCCTTAAAATTTTCCCTAAAGGTGAGTGTTTGCTGATACAGGGGATCGAGAGTGCGTCTAGCTGTGTTGGTCTTGGCCTTAGCGATGCATCGTTTGCCACTCACTAAGTAGACCTTCACGTAAGGAGCTGGCAGCGTTCGACTGCCTTGTCTAGCTTGCAACCCTCTAGCTCGGATTACTTCGACCTATAGGTATTATTTGATAACACAATTTACTAACTATAATATTTTGGAATAAACTGAAAGAAATATTTTTATACTAGCGACCCGCTCCGACTTCGCACGGGTGCAATGCTGATACTAAATATAAAATATAAAATATTTGCAATCTAAGCGCAAAAAATGTGTTTATTTATAACATCACATTAGAAAACTTTAAAACTATCAGTGTTCCTCTACTATATTATGCATATATTATACATATAAACCTTCCTCTGGAATCACTCTATTTACTAAAGAAAACCGCATCAAAATCCGTTGCGTAGTTTTAAAGATCTAAGCATATATACAGACAGACAGACAGACAGCGGGAAGAGACTTTGTTTTATAATATTAGTAGTGATGATGATTTATTTATTTCAAGTCAAAGTAATTAATGACATGGAAATGGAATTATGTTATTAAGTTTATGTTATGTACCTACTTATCAATACATATTATAAAACAAAGTCGCTTCCCGCTGTCTGTCTGTCCCTATGTATGCTTGGATCTTTAAAACTAAGCAATGGATTTTGATGCGGTTTTTTTAAATAGATGGAGTTATTCACAAGGAAGGTTTATATGTATAATACATGCATAATATAGTAAAGGAACAGTGATAGGTTTAGCATCCGTGCGAAAGCGGTGCGGGTCGCTAGTATCTATATAAATAAAAATGAATCGCTGATTGTGTTGCTAAGCGCAAATCTCGAGAGTAGCTGAACCGATTTCGCTAATTCCTTTTTTATAATATTCCTTGAAGTAGGTACTACTTACAAGGATGGTTCTTACGGAGAGAAAAATTAAAAAAATTGCCTGGAAAAGTCTAAAAACAACACTTTTCTATATTCCCATACAAAAGATTCGTAATAATACCTACATAAAAAGTCAATTTGAACTTTAATACCATACCATAAAGTTTACCTAAGTGTTAGTGGAGGGGTTCCGGGAAGGATAAGTATTAAAAAATAATAATTAAAGAATCGACTGTTAGGGGGTAAGTTCGCCGGGTCAGCTAATATAATATTAATGAATGTAAATATCCAAATGTTAACGTCACCTCAAGAAATCCTTTTTGGTAGCACATGGAGAGCTGCACATCGCCCAACGTAGGTGCGCCCAAAAGCTGCCTTCCGACTAGTTGTCCAGGGCCCAGACCGTCTATAAAGTCCGATAAGCCACCACCATCGGATGACCCTGACCCACGCATCCCAGGAGACCATCTAGATTTTCACAATTAAAATTAAAATTGTTTTATAAAAAATTTGTAAAAGTTTTGCCGTAGAGGCTTTTTTGGTATAACTTATTAATTTTATACTTACCTTAAATTTTATAAGTGAAACGAATATAACATTTTGAAAAAATTTCAAATTTTCTTGTTTGAATTGTAAATAAGAAGCATTAGTCTCGATTTAATCAGATAAAAAAAAAACAAAATCCAAGTTCTGTTGCTGCTATTTTGAATAACTTTCAAGAAGTTTTAAGTAGATAGATTAGAAAATAAAACAAAACTTAGATTTATGCTAAAACCGGGTACTCAATACACATTATCAAAAAAGAAACTTAAAAATACAACATTGATACAATAGTGAAGAAAGGGCGGTAGTCTTCAGATGCAACGAACTTTAGGTAGAGTCAGGGGGGCAAAGTGCGCCATACTTTTTTCATAGTTGACTTTGGTGCAATATTTCTTGTGTTTAAGTTCACGAGTGATACTAAGTCATGGTACCATAAGGATCTGTGATGTTTTGCAACAACAACCAATGTCGTGTCATTAGAATCTGACAGCAAATTAATGAATTTTAGCATAAAATTTGAAAACAGTCTGACCAGGCGCACTTTGCGACAAATCGGGTAAGTGCGCCATGTATTAATAAAACGTAATATTATAGCATTAGAATAAAAACAGCCTTATATTATTATAAGAAAACAAGCAACAAAACGAATGACATTTAATTTTTTTTCATAGCCACATTCTAGAAGAATCTGTGTACATAAAACCAAATTTCGGCTAAGTGCGCCATACAATCTTAAGTCAGAGGCTATGAACCTTTTTTCCAAATATTGATAATCGAGTGTCAAGTATATTTTTTCTTTTATTTACGATGGGAATACCCATGGTATTCCCATCGTAAATGGAACTACTTATTTGGTATTATAAACGGACTGAAATAAGAAGTTAGTCATTGAAATTAGTTGTTAAGTAAAATGGGAAACATGACATTTTTGAACAACGTTACGATTTTCTCGAATTTTAATATTTCGTATTGCCTCCTCGTGCTTCCATTCCTGCGTTTACCCAGTTTGGCATGCTGTACACCAAGTTTTTTTGTACGATTTTGGGGAATATTCTCCCATTCCTCTGTGAGAGCAATTTTGAGCTCACGAAGCGTAATTTTTTTACGCATCTCCCTAGCTAGTCCCAAGCATGCTCGATCGGATTGACATCTGGGCTGCGTGCTGGCCACTCCATACGAGTAATTTTCATCTCTTGAAGGTAGTCACTCACAATCCAATATGTATGAGGTCGGGCATTGTCATGCATAAAAATAGCATTCTCACCCAAATTGACCATAAATGGACCAACGTGTTCATTCAAGATTTCTTTTTCAAATTAATTTGCAAGATTTGACTCGACCATACAAACAAGCAAAGAAACATTGCAAGTTAAATAAAGACTTGTAACAAAGACACATTTTAAAAAGTTTGTAACCTCTGGATTGCGGCGAAGTGCGCCATATAAAAAGTCAGTATGGCGCACTTCCCCAACTATATAAATTTTAAGTTAGAATATTTAACTGCAAAAAAATATATAAATTTCACTAGATAGGAGTGAGATATAGTCAGAAACTTAAAGAAAAATATTTAAATTGTGCATTTACCTCACTCGTATGTTGGTAAAAACTATATTTCTTGAGATTTACGAAGATGATCAACCCATAGTCATCTCTCCTCACCACTTTGAATATCAGTGAAAATAAAATGGCGCGTATCTCAAACTCACATGACTAGAGCCATCTGTGACTTTCACCAAGAACTATGATTTAGTTTGTAGCATCGATATATAGTGTCACTACTAGTATCCAATCGGTAGTTTTCGAGATATTTGTGGTAGGTGCACTTGCCCGGTAGGCGCACTTTGCCACATTAACTCTATCAAATTTATAGGGAATGGGTGTTTGCATTACATACTTATCATCGGAGTGTAGTAAAGAACAGTGGGTGTGTCTAGAAGTCGAAGTTTTTAGAGCGAAGCGTAAAAGTATTAGGATTACATTATATTCTAGTAGGTAACTGGGTACCGAGAAGATTGTCACAGTAATATTCCCATTTCAATGAGAATCCTATCATTTCACAAAATACTAATAAGTAATTCTGTTTATCAAAACAATAAAATATCTACAGATCATGTTTAAAGTAAAGAATTGCGAACGCTGCGTAGCGGATAATCTCTTGATCATAACTACTTTTTAATTTTTGTGGAGACCGCAATTTTTATGAATGCTAGATAGGTATCTTAAAGCTCGAAGCAGCCCTTCACTGATATTACTGACGATGAGGTGATAAAGATGGTCGCTGATTTTATCTTTTATATACGTTTCTCTAATATGTCTCAGTTAAGTTCAAACAACAGTTTTATATTAAAAAATAGGTACGTTCCACCATAATTATGTATTTATGAAAGAGATCTTTAAATTTTCATTATTGTACGTTGTAGGTATAATAATTTAGTACCTGGGCGACCGAGCTTAGCTCCGTATTTTTAGTAAATCGTGTTTTTTGGAAATCATATTTAAATAGATACTAATTACATATTGACAAAATATAAATAATATTTTTCGATTTTACCGACATAATAATAAAAAATATGAACTGGTTATCTAATTAAAAAGTCACGAGAGCAATTAAAAAAAAAGAAAAAAAAAATTCGATCTGGAGACGCGGGGTTTTGAACCGTGGTGGGTCTTTACGGTCGCTCCCGACCGGCCGATTTCCCACCTGAGCTATTATAACTTAAAAACTTACAACTAAACGACATTTTCTAATAATGAATCCTGGCTAGATCGATTTATCGCCCCTGAAATCCCCTGCACACTGAATTTCATGAAAATCGTTGGAGCCGTTTCCGAGATTCAGATTATCTATACTAATATTATAAAGCTGAAGAGTTTGTTTGTTTGTTTGTTTGAACGCGCTAATCTCAGGATCTACTGTCCGATTTGAAAAATTCTTTCAGTGTTAGATAGTCCATTTACCGAGGAAGGCTTTAGGCTATATATAATCACGCTACGACCACCACGAGCGTAGCACCAATGAATAATGTTTCAAAATCGGGGTTTTTTCCTTTTGAGAGCTCCCGCTGCGTAAACGGTTAAAGTTTCGCACAAATCATGTATGACAGAAGTGATCCTATTCCACGGGGACGAAGTCGCGGACCGAAGCTAGTATAGATATATACCTATATATACAAGAATTGCTCGTTTAATAGTTTTAGATTGATAGATTCTGAAAATTCGTGCTTGAGACGATCCTCTTGAATGCAACAATGACGCGAAATTTTGTAGCTGCTTAAACAAAAAAAAATTTTTATTTTTATACTGTATTAAAATGTAATGGCTTGTCTTTTAAGCATGCCTTTATGAATCAACTTGTTAAACATGAAGTAGATTTTCATTGCTTTATTATAAGGTGGAATGTTATTAGGTTACAAAAGAATTTTATTTGATAAAAATCGTACCTAATCTGATTTTACAATATATTAGTATTATAAATTACGTATAAAAATGTAAATAAGTGTAATAATAATAATAATAATAGTGTAATAGTTAATACGTGACAATTAACGTGTTTAAATACAACAGAAAAATTCCATGGAATGATATATCTATGTATATATATGGTGTGTGTGATATTACGATACATGCATGATTGGAAAGTAAGATAAATGTTTAATAGATAAAATAGGAAGACAAACGATCCAGAACAGAAATGTGCAAACATCGTTAGGCTTTCAGGCAATATGTAATTACCAACGACATTCGTGCAGCGTACCTTTACAGTAAAGCGCCTTTATGTCTGCAGTACTTCTGAAAATGCAACTTTATTGATGAAAACTGTCGAGGACGCAGTTTCAGATACCTGTTACTTATCCGAGTGGGTGAGATACCTAAACATGAGAAGACGCGTGTGCGCTGAACGGAATATAGTGAAGTAAAAAAACACCAATACAAAACGGCATCATGCGTACAAGACGAAGGCGGAAAGAGGGATTAGAGGAGAAGACGCGAGTAACATCGATGCACACAGAGATGTCGGGCTGCGAAGGACGGAACGGGCGAGCGAGCGACTTACGAGGATCCTTCCGAGCTAGATATGGAGACTAGGCTGGTGGAGCACACCTCGTGCGAGCGCTGGAAGGAGGTGGTGGCGGCCCCGGAGCGCTTGCGACGCGCGCCGCTGCCGCCGTCTACGCGAGGAACGCGCGTCCGCGCAGACACGCAACATATTCAATATCCGTCATATACTCATGCCAATTATTACATTATTTTTATTAAAAATTTGAAGTCACAGTCCACATTAATTATTATTATTCTAAAATATGATTACGAATCTCTTACTTATGAACATTTCGCAAATAAACCCAATCAACATTGTCTGTTTTATATAAATAAGTATATTTTATATTTGTAGATGTTTTTTGTTTTAGTCGAAGCCTATTTGGAAAGTGCTGAACATTACTTTTAAAATATTTTTTTTGTTAATAGCATATTGTTTCGAGAAGTAGCGAAACTACTAAAAGATTGTTTTCTTACAATTGTGTGGACAACGACAACTGCAACATTATTTACCACACCATCCCACCGTCAGACAATGTTAATTTATGTTATTTTAACAAAGATATTTACCACATTTGTGCTTAAAACTCAATTTAACTAAAATAACTTTATAATTTTTTCATTAACACTCGCTCGTAGATAGATAGATGGCCATAATAGATACATTTACCAGTAAAAGCTCTACATAGCTGACGCTGCAAAGCAACATTACACATACATTTATCGAAGTGGTTTTTCGTAGCATGCTGTCTTATATTATACATTTTGTATTAGTTTTAATTCGTATTGGTCTTCTAACTGGTAGTTTAAGTTGGCCAAATTGACCATCGAAGGCAACGTGACGCGAAAGATCTACCGCCTCAGAGCCTCGCACTATTGTGTCAATGCGACAGGTATAAGCGCCGCGAACCTGTCATCGTCGTTTTCGCTGGAGGCTGAAGAGGCTCGTGATACTCCGGTGCCCCCCCTCATTTCCCCAGGCACCACTTCTTCACTGCGTTGAACCGTGAAAGAATTTTTGCCACGTTTACCGAAACCTAACCTTCTTTTCCTTCCTGTCGATTAATCCACATCGCTTAAATATCATAACACATTATAAACGTATTTATTGTTTTACAAAGTAGGTACTTTTTTATTTCACCTTTAATCTTAACTCACAAATAATATGTTATGCAGACTTCAGATAATATCAATAATAAAAATATATGTATTTAAAACTTTACCTGTTGCAGAGAGTTGCGAAGTCGAGTTGCTTTTCTTTCCCATTCCGGGCCCAAAGTAGTCTCTTGGCTCCGCTTTAAGAAGAGCGTCATCGTTGGCAGGTTCTATTTCACTGGTCCCACCGAGCGCAGTGTCACTAAGACTGCCATCTTGAGTTGTATATTTATAAAAATTATAATTATTATTTTCAAAATATAAGATATTCCTGCATATTTTTATTTTGTGATATTTTTTTTTATTCTTTTATTAATTATTTTAGGGACTTATGTCCTACATGGACACGCCAGTCCTATTTTGTAATATAAAATACAAAATAATGAGATGGAAAAAATATGAAATTATACCTGCTTTTTCATCAGGAGGCACATCAGCATTACTTAGACTTCTAGTGAATTGCCCTCGCCTCGACTCCCTTCTCTCGAGAGGCTGTTGTTGGCTATGATTGCGCCCATTATCTCGTCCACCGTAATCGTTACTACATTCGGTTGTATTCAAGTCGGTGTCAGAATTTGCGTTTGTCGTTTCCGAGATAGGTTTTCCATCATTTTGTAGTGAATTAGGCTCCCCATGAGACGACGTCCGAGGTTTTGTTTTTTCAGCAACAGTAGAGTCACAATCCCCATGAAGGTATGTCGTCGCTTCGGTGGTTTTGTGATGAGTGTCATCGGGTGGTAAATGCGGGGCGTCGGATGTAAGCAGACCACAGGGCGAGCCGAGGTTTGTGGGAGAGAGACCAACAGATAAAGAATTAGCCATTTTACTATAATCAGGGATTAAATGATAGGTTGCAGCAGTAGGGGTGTAAGCATTTTCTTCGTCACCTAATGAGTTATTTAAGAAAGTGTCTACGTGACTACGTTGGGTAGGAAATGACGTAGGACTATAAGGATTGTTACATGATCTTATTTTGTTTTTACGATAAATATCCTCCTTTTTACAAATATTCGAAATTTTATAGTCTTTTAAATTCTTTTTTATGGGACCTTTGTTATTCATCGTTGGAACATACATTTTCTTAAAAATTGCGTTCCTTTCCTCTGGTATGACAGGTTTGGAATAAGTAGGGGGGCTTTTTATTGAAACCATCGAATCTGAGCGACTTCTGCAAATCACATTACTACTATCTCTAGTTATTATGTTATATTCTGAAGAATCGATTTGGTCTTTACTGTTTGTTTCTAAATCTAACGACAAATATTTTTTTCTTTCGAAATATGTGATTAAAGGGCACGAATGAGAATTACTGTGCAATTCCGATAATTTAGGACTTAATGCCACATTTTGATGGATTTTATAAGGTTGTATATCTAAGCTGTTTTGCTTCTCTACACTGATATGTATCGTAGTTTCAGGTATGCTATCGTCACTTGCGTAACCGTGATAATGATGATGTGTATCATCTTGATTTTTTATATGGGTGTCAAGATTTAGTTCACTTAAACTTATTTCGTTAGAACTTCTACAAAACGGAATGTCGGACAATGTTCTTAGCGGCATTACTGTAAGATTTTGCATTACTTCGTCGTATTTTTTATATAAATCGTCATCATTCATATTATTAAGGTTTTGATAATATCGAGTAGGTTGTTTTTGTAATTTTCTTTTACTAAAGTGTTTGTGTGTTCTAGTTTTAGGCGATAAATGAGGTTTAGTAATTTTATTCCCAAGTGCACTGTATGAATCGAAATTATTATAATATGAATTAATATGATATCCATAAATGTTTTCATTTGAATAAATATTTAAGTCGGGATATTCACTGTAACTGTTAGTCATTTCGAAAGCATTTCTAGTACAGGCACCGGTAGAACGACTGCGTGCTAATGTACGACGTTGTCGGCATCTGGGACGTGAGCGGCGCGATTTTTCAGATGGTGTCTTACAGTTATATCGGAACAAATGTTGAGTAGCGTTATATGTCCCGGCCACTGACTCATCAAAATAATACTCAAGGGCAGAGGGTGTACTATTACAGAAAGAGGAAGTGCTATAAATGGGAAGCGTTTGCATCCGGCTGTAAAGCATGGAAGCAACCAATAATGAATCGATTTTATATGCAAATTGCTTTTTCAATTTCTTTACTCAATAGATTTAAGCAAAAAGAAAATAGATGTAAACGGTGTAAGATATTTATTTTTGCTAATGTGTGGTAGAGAGGCTAAATGAATTAATATAAATAGGTACGTATATATTTTAAAATATCGAATAAATAGTAATATTGTTTTTTTTTTAGTGTTTTCCAATTCGTTCAAAAGTTAGAGAAAATGTAAACCATGAATTTATAGTCATAGATATTATTTAATATTATGTCACCTTAGCATCCTTGTGGGACGTGGCCGTTCAGACTGCGTGCTGAAAGCACTAGAGGTGACGGAGGCAACAGATTCGAGGTCTGAGTCGGCGGCAGTCGCGTCTGGCGAGAGACGACGCCGAGGCGCCCAGCCACCACCTCGCGCCGCCAGCTCAGAGTCTGACAACCCAGCATAGTGTCTCTCCCAGCCTAAATAAGTTTACTATGTTTTTTTAAACTATCCACATCCCATAGGATGAATACACAATTGATTTAGATTTTAGAAGGATGTAATGTCTGTAGGAGACGCAAACTGAATGTTATGTACATAGTAAAAGGAAGGAGTAACGTGTGTTATGTCCCTACGTTGCCAATAACAAGTTCATATACAATTCTGATGTATCTATACTTTCTACAGGTAATGAAGTTCTATTATAATATTGCATTGATCGCTGTGTGGCTACGGCATAGAATTTAGCCTCCCCCTCTCTTCCCGTGGGTGTCGTAAGAGGCGACTAAGGGATAACATAGTTTCACTACCACCTTGGAACTTAAAAAGCCGACCGATGGCGGGATAACCATCCAACTGCTGGCTTTGAAGTACACAGGCCGAAGACGGGCAGCAGCGTCTTCGGTGCGACAAAGCCAGCCCTGCGGTCACCAACCCGCCTGCCCAGCGTGGTGACTATGGGTAAAACACATGAGTTCACGCCATTATTGTCGCGAACTTGTGGAGGCCTATGTCCAGCAGTGGACTGCGATAGGCTGAAATGATGATGATGATGATTGCATTATATTTTACTTACTGAATTAAAGTTATCTACCTTAGTTAATAAATTTCATTCTTATTATTCTTGTAAGTATTTGATGTAAAATTTGTAATGTTATGTTTTTTAAGTTATGTTTATTTCGAACATTTTCTCCAAATTTTGAACATAATTTTAAATTTGGAGATTTCTTTGATGTTGATTGTATTTTTTTCTGCAGTTCAGTTCATTACTTCAATGTTGTTAACTTATCGTCAGTTAAGGGAAATTTACAAGGTTCTGTTTGTGGCACAATAAGCCTCTTGTGTTTGGTTAACGTCAGAAGTTCGCAGATGACGACGAAATAGCAAGTGAGGGTATGGATGTATTGACCTTGTGGCGTGCTGCGGTAGGTAAGTGTGGCGCCAATGTGGTGCGGGGCGATCCACTTACGTTCTTCAAGATCCGCAGACACCTGTGCTCGCATTGCCCTTTGTCCACTCTGCTGCATACGAAATAATATTTTCATTTGTTCTTTTGTCACTCTGTTTAAGACAATTTTTACACGGCTTGGTCATTGCTATAAAGTTACTGGAGTTACATACCTGGTGTGGTATTTGCGGCAGCTGGCGCTTCTTAGGGCTAGTGGTGGGAGTGGCGGTGGCGGAGCGCGACTGGAACCGCGGTGCGTACGCGTGCGTCGGCAGACGCGTGTCGCCGCGCTCCTCGCACACTGCAACGTAATGGAAGCTGCTTTCCACCCTTTAGTCACTACCTTTTGCTAATTAAACTTGAAATACCGACCGATTAAATCAACCGTTCTCTTATTTGATGATAAGATATATCGTTTATAAAAGTATTGGTAACTTTTTTCACTAAGTATAATTATCGTGATCAATGACTTCACTAATGTTAAGATTTTAATCGAAATAAAGTACCGCATAGTTATATAAGTTCAAAAATAACTTACGAAAGTCGCCTCAGAAATAGAATTAAGGTAGTAGAATGGCATGCAACAATAAACACAGTGTGATCATCGTAAGTTACAAGTTGCATTCATGAAGGCTCATGAGTACAACGATTGCAAGTCGAGTGGTTAGCGTGCTCTTAGGTACAGGATGAGGGCGGAAGATGCGTGAAACAAAAATGAAGGAAGGTAGAATAGTAAGTGGCGGTAAAGTGGTAATGATCGCGATACGTGCAAGTCACGACGGTGTGTTCCGTGCGGGGTCCGGATCCGCGGTCCGGCGCGCCCGCGCTAGAGTGCGGCCATCACCTCCGCGGATATACTACGGTCTTTAGTACCTTTCGTATACGCAGCAAAACTATACGACCACGACCGGGAAAAGAAACCCTTTACCAGAACAGCAGTTGAGCTGGACCTGGTATAGTGACATCCGGCTCGAAAAATGTAATCCTAAAGATTTAATTGACATCGATCTACACTGACACTCATTCGTGATCAAAAGTACGAAGCCGGTAGATCCTAGTATTAATTTAAAAAACTGACATTCCGAAAGAATGTCAGTTCGTAAAAAAAATCTGCTAGATATTTTAAAAGTAATCCTCTAATCCCAAGTGTCCGAGATCACCGTAGCGGGACTACGGTGACTCTCTCTAGAAACCCGAGTTTAGATGCAGTTAAATCAGTGATTTCATCGAAAGCAGTAGACGTGTTCCGTGTCGAAGTAACCACATAATATGCAGTATAGAGCGTGCGTGGACCTGCGTAGCGCGGCGCGGAGGCGGGCGGCGAGAGCGAGCGGCGCGGGGACGCGCTACGCCCGCCCGCCGCCGACTGCGAGCGCGCCACGTAGCCGCTCTGTAACAACGTCGTAGCACTCGTAGCTCACTGCTGCTGTTCGTTACGGCACACGGCTATACGCACGAGTAGCGTTGCTAGGCGTTTTAAATGCGTGCTCGGCCAAATTAAGGGACGACCGACTTGTCCAGCCTTTGTTAGGCTTTTTAATTTTGACCGGTCCAGATTTTACATACGAGTAGTATGTCGTATTAATACTAAACCACTAAATCCTTAATGATTTAGGTTTGCCGGCCTTTTTAACCAAATAAATGTCCGGCCAAACTGGCTAGTCTATCCAGCTACTAGGTTTGGCAACCTGGCAACGCTACGTACGCGTACACACGCGTGATAATTACCACGCGTACACTACGCTCGTGCGTACCATTTGAACAATTGTACAACGTGTTATTAAACTGGGGTCCTTATGTTTAGGGATGTGAGAGATACATGGAGGCATATCATCGCCGAAATTATACGTGAAAAAAAACAAGAAGGCATTAATACATAAGTTTAAAATCAAAAAAATTGAAAAAAAAAATGAGAAGACGTGAAAATTTGCTATAAGTAAATAACCGATTTAACTATTTATTGACACGACACTAACGTACACACACTGGCGGATCCAGGGGGGGGGGGGGGGGGGGGGTCACGGGGGTCATGACCCCCCCTGGGCTGTGTCCAGGACCTAGGTGGACCACTAATTAAAATTGTAAACAAGATTTTTCTCACAATATAGGTATTTTTAAGTACATTTCCTACATATATTAATAAAATACCTACTTTTTACCTGTATCTATCATTAAAAAATTTAAATTATAACTTCTTTTTACTTGACCACGACTTTGTGACCCCCCCCTGGCGCCTTGACCATGACTGTGACCCCCCCCTGGCGGCAAAGCTGGATCCGCCCTTGCGTACACACGACGCTTACTCATGATAGGTTAATTTCTTATGATTGCATTGTATTTAAACTGTTTACGTTCAAATGAATACGTAAAAAAGCTGTGTGTTTACTATGATTAAATATTAGTCTTACACGTTCTCTAGCCATGCCGGCTGTCCTCACTCGACCGGCTGGCGACATGTCCCGACGGCTACATCGCGTTCCTTCAATCTACAAAATGAAGCATGTTATTGTTGAAGTGAAACTTCTTTAGGCGCATGAAGGTAAAATTGAGAGAACTGATGGTTTGCCAAAGAAGTTTCACTTAAGACATGTGTACTTTGTACGCACACAATTTTTTGTTATTATATAATATATCAATTTTCAGCTTAAGATAAAATACTGCTACCACGAATTTTAATGCTGTCTTACACTTGGTTTAAATCTTTTAAAGCAGGGTTTCTTACCCTGTGGTCCATGGACCCCTAAGGGGTCCGTGTTATGAAAGCTGGGGGTCCATGGCAAACCAACTTATGTTGTGAGTAAATATTTTCACTTTGTGCGTTAACAAAAACAGCTCCTCAATTTGATATTCTAATTCAGTATAAGCAGCAGCAACCGTCACACTAATTATTATCTAATATAATTATGCAAAGTTTGATTGGAAACAATTAAAGGTGATTGAAGTAAAGCATCGTTGTGTTTTTTATCTTTTTTTTTTGGAAAGGGTACGTGGACTCTGAAATTTTTAAAGGGGTCCATCACTACAAAAATGTTAAGAAATCCTTTTAAAGAGATGTCAGTAATAATGTTATTTTGAAAATAATAGACAGCTTAATGATTATAAAAAACACCACGCTGGTGTACAGTAGTACACTAGAGCGGTGTATGTTAGTAGCGTGTGCATGCTCGGGACGGATATTTGTATTTGTACAAATATCTCTTCCCGATCTGGGTTTCTGTTCCTGTGGGTTTCTTCACCGTGCCTCGGAGAGCACGTTATGTTGTCGAACCCGGTTGTTATAAACACCTGATAGCGATAGCGAACGCTGTGTGGTTACGGCAGTAAAGAATATAGCCATCCCCCTCTCTTCCCGTGGGTTTCGTAAGAGGCGACTAAGGGATAACACAGTTCCACTACCAACTTGGAACTTAAAAAGCCGACCGATGGCAGGATGACCTACAACTGCTGGTTTTCAAATACACAGGCCGAAGACGGGCAGCAGCGTCTTCGGTGTGACAAAGCCAACCCTGCGGTCACCAACCCGCCTGCCCAGCGTGGTGACTATGAGCAAAACATATAGGTAAGTTCGCGCCATAATGTTTGGCACGAACTTGGGGAGGCCCATGTCCAGCAGTGGACTGCGATAGGCTGAAGTAATGATAGCGATTGTTAGTTACGTAGTAGGCAATATTACTGCCAACCCGCAACGGAGCAGTGTGGTGGATAAAGCTTCCGACCCTTCTCCTACATAGAGAAAGTGGGATGTTACAGGTTAAATCAATCAATCAGACATTATTAACCTCATGAGGCGGCGGAGGACTCGAGCTGGATGCGAGACTGGAGAGAGAGTGGTGTCGGCGCAGGTCGCACTCACTCGGCGTATCCGAGTCTGACAGGCGAGACGTGGAGGTGGAAGGCGGGGACAAGTGCTCTCCATCCACATCGTCGTCGCGATACCTCTGTTAAGAATAAAACGTGAAATTGCGTATGTTGACACAAAAAAAAATTAAAACAAGTGCGAGTCGGACTCGTCCATGAAGGGTTCCGTAGCAACAAGTAAGATAATATAAAAGTTCTTGTAGTTCGTTGTAACTTTGATCGATGTTTTAATAATAGTATACCTATCATAAGTATGGAGTAAAGTGCGAGTCGAAAAGGTAAATTCCAGTTTACGAGTTATGTGAGTTATACCTATTTAAAAAAAAAAAAACTACTTACTAGATCTCGTTCAAACCAATTTTCGGCGGAAGTTTGCATGCTAATATACATCATATATTTTTTTAGTTTTATCATTCTCTTATTTTAGAAGTTACAGGGAAGTTACACACACATTTTACCACTTTGGAAGTGTCACTCGCCCAAACTATTCAGTTTAGAAAAAAATGATATTAGAAACCTCAATATCATTTTTGAAGACCTATCCATTGATATTATCCATAGATATATCCACTTATGTGTAAACCCTTGGCTTTGATGAAATTTTTTTTTTAATTTCAGTTCTAAGTATGGGGAACCCCCAAAATTTATAGTTTTTTTTCTATTTTTGTGTGAAAATCTTAATGCGGTTCACAGAATACATCTACTTACCAAGTTTCAGTATAGTTCTTATACTTTCGGAAAAAAGTGGCTGTGACATACGGACGGACATACAGACAGACAGACAGACATGACGAATCTATAAGGGTTCCGTTTTTTGCCATTTGGCTACGGAACCCTAAAAAAGGAAAGGCAACAGAAATTTTCTTTTTACTTCATCCAAGATATCTCGACGTACTTGGAATATAACTTTGACAACTATTAACAAGTCCTTTCGAGCCACAAGTACATTTTTTTGAGAATAATCGTACCTACGTACGTAATGTACGTACAAGATGACGTATAGATCTAATAATTATTTTTTTATCGATTGCGGTACTTACACTATATCCAGGCATTTCTTCGTGTGGTTTTAATAAGTGCCAAGTAGGTTCATGATTCATGACATTGTCCAAATCCAGAAGAACTTCTCCTAAGAAATCGTTAGGGCCGTATCGATTTAAGTCCCACACTGTAACCTGTAGGAGATTTTTAATCATAGACGTTAGCGAATTGAATGGTGCATAATATGATTTAATAGTAATACATTATTAGTTATTATTTGTAACGTTTGTCTTACCTCTAGTGTCCGTTTCTTGATGTCAGTTATTCGTATTCCACAGTACACAAAGGTCTGATTCCATCGTGGTTCCAATGTATTGGCGAGGGTCTTAGTACGTCGTTTGCTTTTTTCGCTTTTGTCGGGTAACAGAAATACTTTGGCATATGGACATCGCGGAGAACCGTCTGACCTCGGACTGAGACCGGTAGCTGATACAACTGTCACGAGAAGTTGCAGCGCCGGGATGTCGAAGTATACTTTTAGCTGCGAAAGGAATTACATTTTTACCACCGTGAATAAATATTACATATCATCATCATGTACCAGGATCCTGATAATGGTTGAAGATGGACACAGTCGGTCATATCAATAATTTGATTGAAAAAATCAAGAAATAAAACAAAACTACCTGTATTCGGCCTGTCACGCTGATGTTGTGGTGGTTGTGTCGCGCGGAGCGGCGGCGAGAATGCATATCAGGTGAGCCAGGTGACGTCACCAAAACGCTCGGCTTCTCACATCCACCCATGATTTCAGTGTACACTTCTAAACAATAATTATAAGATTCTTACACCGTCTTTACATAAATATTTAAACAGTTTTATTAAAAACATAATACGAAGGCTTCTATCAAAACAAATCATTAATTATTTTATTTATGTATGTATTTATTTAGACCACTTGACAGAGTGGTCACAGCACTGGCTGTTGCACTTGCGGTCGATCTCCGCTCATGACAGACATTTGTTTTCGCCAAATAAACTGGACCTCAGAGAAAAGGGGTCGGTTAGAAAATCTTCTCGCTATATTTCGCTGACTGTGTCTATCTTCAAGCATTTTCGGGATCCTGGTACATTCCTCAGGGGTAGGTACACCTTATTTATAACTTTTTTTTATTGTAAAACTAAAACAAACGCCAAATAATTGATTTGAATTTTTTGGTACTAATTAAATTTTTTTTTAAATATCAAAAATAAATAAAAAGGTTTTATTATTGACGCCGCGTTGGCGCAGTGGTCACAGCACTGGATTGCGATTGGCTGTTGCGCGGGTGGTTGCGAGTTCGATTCCCGCACACGACAATATTTGTATTGGCTATACAGATGTTTGCAGTGGTCTGGGTGTTTGTGCAGTCCTTGTGGGTCTCCCCACCGTGCCTCGGAGAGCACGTTAAGCCGTCGGTACTGGTTGTTATCATGTACACCTGATAGCGATCGTTACTCCTAGTAGGGAATATATCCGCCAACCTGCATTGGAGCAGCGTGGTGGATTAAGCTCAGATCCTTCTCCTACATGGGGAAGAGGCCTATGCCCAACAGTGGGATATTACAGGCTGAATAGTGATATTATTTTATGTGGTATTAAATATTCTTTAATTTAGTTTTTATTTCATAAAGCTAGGTCAGGTACTTTTGAAGATATTGAAGATTTTCTAGTCGACCCTTTTTCTTTGCGGTAGGTGTGTTTTGTAGTGGTCTGGGCGTTTGTGCTTGTGTATTGTGAGTGTTTCCAGATCTCTGACTCAGGAGAAAAACCTACTGTGGACCGTTTAGTGTGAAACGTTTATTTATTATTTGTATTTGGGAAAAAAAGAACAAAATATCTTAAAAATAAGAAACAATGACATGACAGAAAGACAGAAAGCAAAAAAGCAACAATAATAAATAAATAATCTTGTACAGACATTTTGAGATATCGTAGGAAATAGCTAGGACTTACGAGTCTAGTTCAGAATTATGCAGCGCCTTCTAGGGTAACGAGTGTAATAATTCTTTTTTATTTTTTACACTAGTTCGGCAAACGAGCGGCTCACCGGATGGTAAGCTATTTACCGTAGTCTATAGACGCCTGCAACACCAGAAGCATCGCAAGCCCGTTGCCGATCCTACCCCCAATCCCCCCAAGAGCTCTGGTCACCTTACTCAGGACAGGAACACAACACTGCTTAAAAGTATTATTTAGCAGTATTATTTAGCTGGGATCTTTTGGAAGGTCGAGCTACTTTCCCAGTCGGGCTGCTCCAAATTTTGACCAGGGTGTTTCCTGCTGTGCCCTACCTCTGTACGCTGTGTACTACCTCAGTACAACAATAAAATAGTGTAGTGTGAATGTGATTTTTGTAGGGTGGTTCCCTTAAAATTACTTAAAATTTTAATGTTGAAACTAGATCTTAAGCTTGCTTTTACTAACGTTAATCTTCTCCCCTAGATTTATTATACAAACTTTTTAAGAAAAAATTCGTCAACGAAATTTAGGATCGTTTTATAGAGAAAAGATCTTCGTATACCAAAGAAACATTTACCTACAGGCAACCAACCTAAGACTTAACGATATCTGGGCGAAATTGGGAATAGGTTCGGCAACGCGCTTGCAATGCTTCTGGTGTTGCAGACTTCTATAAGCTATGGTAATCGCTTAGCTACCTAGTTATAGTAAAAAAAAAAACAATATTATTATACATTTCAGATAATAATTCACCTTTATGCGCTCTCCAAGATTGTACAGGCCGGTTTGGAACCAGCGACCGTGAAACTACTAGTTCGACATGAGAATCATGTTTACTGTTGACAACAACATCGGCCACCTCCTCTGCGGTACGACCTTGTAGTGGAATACCATTCCATTGTAGTACTTCATCACCTAAAGAGGGAAAGAATTGTATTCGATATCAGATTTTAAGGATAATATTAGTTGTGAAGCGATGTAGACTTAGTGTGTTATTTTCTATTACTAACCTATTCTTAACTGCCCTTCTAAGTCTGCAATGGAACCTTTTTTGACTTTTTCGACGACAGCACTTCGTGTACCGTCTGGCAGAATTTTTCCTCCAACTACTTTCAGCCCTAGAATTGCTGAAGAGGAATGAGAACTCCCTTCCACAACACTCTTCCGTAAAACCATATGGCCGATCATTTTCGTGCCGTCGGCGGAGACTTGCCAGTTCAGGGGAAACTGTTAGAAAATTTACGCGCTTAGATAAAGTCAGTACCTACATATAATTTAATATTACAAACATTCAGCAAATTTGGCTAAAAGTGTGTCGCAATTACGAAAGTGCACACTTAGTGTAACGAATCATGCTTGCGAATGCAATCATGCTGCAGCCAAACACAAATTATACGCTTCATCATATTTTTCGAAAAAAATATATTTCCCATTAGTTTCTAGTATAAAGCTTACGTATTTTGTAAAAAAATATAATAATTTGTGATATTATCGACTATTAAAATCATATTCTTGTGGTCACGAATATTATTAATTTTATTCCGAAGGTAAAATATTAATTTATTAATACGAGGATTTTAATTTTTTTTATAAGTTCCTCGATTTAAAAGCAAGCTTAGTTCCCATAGTACAAAAAATGTGCAATGATCATTATGTACCTTAGGGCAATCGCCCCTGTTTGAGTCTTCGCTGGACGTAAAAGTGCTAGACGTATCGATGCCTGAGTCTTTGGTGGCTGAGTCCTGGCTAGTCTGTCTCTCGGACTCCCAGCGCAAAGAGGCCCAGTCATGCGGGCCGCCTGATGCATCGCGACCTCCACGAGGGAACGTCGCAGCGCCTTCGTGGCCATCGAAGCGGACTGTTTTTTTTCTCCTCTCAGTGAACCGTCTGTTATCGGAGGAGTCTTCCCACAAGTAGGCACTCTTATATACGGCACGATCGGAACGCGGGCCCCCATCAGGGACATATGGTCGCAAATACGAGCCCTCGCCATCGTCACGGGCACGCCACCGACAATCCGTGACCGAGTCGAAGCTACGACCGCCGGTCGGCGCCGTTCTTGCCGTATCGAACGCTCCGCGCGCCTCCGGCATGTACGACGCCGGTGAATGATTAGTGAAATTGTAATAATTGTTGGCAGCCACGCTGGTACCGCGCAGGTGATGGTTGCGAAGAGATGAACACGCCTCAAGTTGTCCTAAGAATGACAACGGATAAATAGCAACGAGTCGATACGGGCCAATTATCTCAAACCGTACAACGACTTGCGCGCCCGTACGCGCCCGGAACCAAATAACATCAATGTACGAATATCGTATTATTTTAAAATGGATTTGTAATTTAGTTCGATTTGATAATTTACTTTTTCCACGGCGATGACATATTCATATGTAAGTTAAATTTTTTAGCATCAAAACAAATTAATCGCAATTAAAGCGGTGATCACGCACAAGCGGAAAGAATGTGTGACAATTTATTTAATTGAAAAATTAAAACAACCGTTCCAAAAAAAACATCGCAACAAAATCTAAGACATTTACATTTAACCAAGTATGTTACACTTCTTTTCGCCCAAACATGCATTGCTTGAACCACAAAAATAAACGATTAAAAAAAATTCGTCACAATAACAACAATTGCATTCTTCTGATCAGTTATTATAAGCTGATATAGCAGTACATTTCTCTGTAGAGATACAAATTTCCATAAGTAAATAGAAAATATTTGAACAAATCACATTTAGTTTGAATGCAGTGATTACAACAGAGAATGATTTAAATATAAAGCAATGATATATTAAAGGTAACTTCTAGTAAAAGTAAAAACATGACCAGAAAAGATGCATTGAGGTAGAAAAAAATAACCAAAAAATAAAACTTATAACTGGTTCAAGCAATAAAAGCAGCGGTACAGCCTGTTTTAAGAAAATTTTAAACAGACAAAAGTAATCATTAAACACAACTCTTGTTGTAATTATGTACTTCTGCTACAAATGACGTTTATGGTGAGAATGACTCAAGTATTAGAAAGATAGATTTACTTAAATTTAATAGCGTTCACAATTGGCCGACCAAAGAAGTAGTTTTAACAAAACGATAAACGAACAATACTGAAACATCTATAATATTTAGCTTAGTTTACAACGCATAATTTTCCCGAAATATGCCCTCTCACCGATAAAAACTTTTTCATTTTTTCATCTAAAATTGCTTGTCGCTGGTATCTGGAGCCGTCGGTAGCGCTCCTATCTCTATTACCTGCGAACAGTTCAGGGCGGAGTGAGGCTCGACATGACGCGGCGCGGAGCACGGCGCGGAACCGGGCGTATAGCAGAGGCGCGCGAGACGCTCGCGGCGTTTTCAAAATTATTTTTTTAATAATTATCATAAAATAAATTATTAGCAAGGTCTAAATGTAGACGAATGATTATAAAAATATTTTGAAATATATATAACAGGTTTACATAATTATCTGGAAAAAAAACTATTAGTATTCAGTCAGAGTAGGTACTTACTTATTTGTTCTTTCATACATACTAAATGAACAGACATGATGTAAACATAAAATATGTATATGTACCTATGGATAAGTTTAGGTGCTCTAAATTACAAACTTCTGCGTGAAAACAAACTTATTTGTTATAACTTTTAGTTATCCTGGTACTAACTAATAACTACAGCCGTTAATAAAAATTTAATACCTCGCACGGAACACCTTAACTTTATCGCTGCAAAATGTTGGGAGATAATCTTAAGGTATAAAAACTTTTAGTCACAATCTTCATGAACGTACGTACCTACTTAATTGTCTAGACTTACAGCAATAATATTTGCGTGTTGTAAAGTGTAGCTGTCATGTGGGTGATAAACAAAAATCGCTTGGAAGGGAAGGATACGACAAAGGTAGGATTGAGTGGCGTTGGGAGAGCGTGCATACTTACCACGGTCGCGATACTCGTCGTTCTCGTCGGAGATGCATTCCGGTACCTCATCGTCTGAGGAAGACGAGCGAGGCGGCAGCGGAGGGTGGGAACCTGGCATGTGCGGCAGCGGTAGCAACTGTGAAGCCTGGGGAGGCAGCATTGATAATCCTGTATCTTCTACACCGTAAGATGCTTTTTGTCTAGGGTGCACGAGATGTGGATGAGTCCGGGCCAGCCCTTCCAGCTCTCCATAACATCTTGCCTCCTGTTGACTGTACTGCCGACGTAACGCGCTACCTGATCTTTGTAATGGTTGATTTTCTTTTTCTGCAGCACTATGCGCTCTTTCTAACTTCGGTCTCTTATCCAAAGAGGTATCTACCTGAGATGGTAAGCCTCGTAGATCTGATTCCATTCGCCACAACATCGAATCTTGACCAGCACTCTTGTGTATCCACTGACCAGTTTTTGAAAGTAATTCTTGTTTTTTGCGACAGAGTATGCAAACCCATATAACCTGTAAGTTTATTTTACCTTAAATATCCTTGCAGCTACTTATTTCGAGTGGGTATGTGAAAGATATCTAGCAATAGGTACAAAAAAAAATTACTGCTAAAATATTATTAAAACAATCATAATAATTGTCAAATATGTGATGTAGTATGTATTTTAAATCTTCATATGATTAGATAAATATTTCTACACGAATAAAAAATATTTTACCAGTAATGACTTCAGCATTGCTTTATTTGGAAACTACCTATGATTGTTTTTTACCAATGTACATATTTAACATGCATATTATTTGATTATTTTATGCATAAATAATAAAAATATTTATTTTAGTGCAATCATAATTGAAAATGGATGTTTGTTATCTAACCCTTCTAAAGGGCATTTGATGTGTGAAGTTGCAAGCAATGTAGCCTCGAAAGGTGTTCAACATACATTTAAAGCTCATTTATTTACCTTGTTGGAGCGCAAAGTAACCTTTCCGCCGCACCTAGCGCAGCACCTGACCCGGCAGTAATGGCAAGAATGGCCAACCCCGTCCGCGAATTTAGTCTTCAGGCAGATATGGCAAGTAGCCGCTAGCTCTACACCGGCCGCTCGCTGCATTTCGTTCCTCGTGCGGATCGTTTGCTCGAGCACCGCCACTTCATCTTGTTTGCGTCTGTGGTTCATACAATTACTAGACTAAGCATTCATGTTAGTATTTTACAAAGTTTAACACGTACGTGACTAACTAAAATTGAAAAAATAAAAATAATTTAATACATAAATAATTAAAAATAACATTGTTTATTTATCAATACACTGGTTTATTAATATACGTTCATGACTGGTATTATTTTTATTTAAATTTTGTGTTTCCCACACATGAGGAAATTCGAAAATGTTTTTTATTATCATATCAAAATTTTCGATCCAGCGGGATTCGGACCCGCATCCCCGACATACCGTGTCCGGTGCACTATTCATTAAGCTATGGATCTAAGTTCAACCGAATCGAAATTGTTTATATGATTTTATTCGGTTTCAAGCAACCGGGGTGCCGTCTATGCGGTATGTCGGGGGTGCGGGTTCGAATACCGCTGGATCGAAAATTTTGATATGATAATAAAAAACATTTACGTACTTGACTTTTAAAGTTATATTAATATAACTAGCTGACCCGGCGAGCTTCGTTCCGCCTAACAGTCAATTCAATTTTTTTATTAATTTTTTTAATACTTATCCTTCCCGGAACCCCTCCTCTAACACTTAAACTTTATGGTATGGTATTAAAGTTCAAATTGACTTTTAAGTATTATTACGAATCTTTTGTATGGGAATATAGAAAAGTGTTGTTTTTAGACTTTTTCAGGGAATTTTTTAAATTTTGCTCTCCGTAACAACCATCCTCGTACTTCAAGGAATATTATAAAAAAAGAATTAGCGAAATCGGTTCAACTGCTCTCGAGATTTGCGCTTAGCAACACATTAAGCGATTCATTTTTATATATATAGAGATATTTTTATTAGAGATATTCAATCTTTAATTTTTATTTGAGGTAGGGCACAGCAGGAAATTTCCTGCTCAAATATGGAGCAGCCCGACTGGGGTAGTACCTCTAGGCTCTACCTTACAGAAGATCACAGTTAAATAATACTGCTTTCAAGCAATGTTGTGTCCCTGCTGGTGAGTAAGGTGACCAGAGCTCCTGGGGGGAAATCGGGGTCGTCGGCAACGCGTTTGCAATGCTTCTGGTGTTGCAGACAGACGTCTACGACATAAGCTACGATAATCGCTTATCAGAGCCGTAAGCTTGTTTGACAACCTAGTTCTATAAAAAAAAATAAAAACGAGGCGAGCTGGTAAAGACTCGAATATAATTTTTTTAGTTAAGTATCCTCTTGAGCTTGAGGAGTTGGTTTTAAATATTGTTTTAAAATATTACATAGTTTATAACTTTTGTAGATATATTTGTATAAAGTTTGAGGTCAACACAATTAAACGACGACGTTTAATTTAAAAATAGAGCCCTACTAATTTAGTAGTATTAAAACTTTAAGGTTTAAAATCTAAAACAGAACGAAGCTTGATGGTCATGCTATTGTCATAATTTATTTCTATTATTATATATATTCGTACTATGTTTTTAGCCTACAACAAATTAAATTATTAAGATGTGACACTAATGTTTCATTTAGAATCACCTTCAAATTAACAATGTCTCTGGTGGAGTGGTGCATGCAAGACAACAACTAAACATATTATCATGCAGTATCAGGTACGATTCCCTTTGGGATACATATATGTATAGGTATATACAAAAAAAAAATCCAGTCTGAGTATTTGTCCTTGTGAATCCTACAAACGTATATCGAAGACCACGTTAAGCTATCGGACCCGGTTGATAACATAAGCAACTGATAGCGTTCGTTACCTATAGTAGGGAATATATACACCGACCCGCAGTGGTGAGCAACGCGGAGGTTTAAGCTTCGATACGGAGAAAGAGGCCTATATGGCCAGCAGTAAGAAAAAGAAAAAGTAAGTATTTAGTATTTCTACATATGTATAGAAATAGTGCCGAAACGACATTTACCTACTGAGGAATTACTTAGTATAAAAAGTTCGATAGATATACTACAGACTAAAAGATATTATACGAGAAAAGTAATGAAAGACTAGTTAAATAAAACAAATAACAAACAAGTAAACATTTCGAATTCTGAGAAAATTGAGATCAACGTTTTGAAATTATTTGAACTATACCCCGTCCGGCGACTAATGATCTTTTTGACACTTCAAGAAATTTTGACTTTAGTGACTACCTCACACGTTATTGATTCGATTTGAAATAATAATCGATTTTATTTAAGAAGAACTTTCAATCGATTTAATGAAATACATTTAGTTTTAAAATATTATTTATTTATTTATTAGTTTTTTTTAAATTATAAATGAAATATATAAATAATAAATCAGTAAAATAGAAATATTTATACATATAAATAATATAACTTTATAGCGCATTATTGGTTTAATGAATATTTATTTTCTCATTAAAAACACAAAAATTGTCCAACAGTTCACAGATACGATACGATTTGTTTTATGTCTAACACTGTACTTACAAAGAATTCCAATCACCAAACATTTTATACACACTAAATTAGACCATTCCTCAATTCATATAAATTTTATTATCTAACTTGAATTCAAAATAAGTGTTCCTTATAAACTTTTTCAGTATTGGTTCTCTAGTTATGATTAAATAATGTTTTTATAATTTTATATTGTACTAGCTGTGCCCGCGTCTTCGTCCGCGTCGAATTTAAGAGTGCGCATAATGCAAAATTACCATCTTCTATTTGTTTTGACATGAAAAGTTCCAGACCAAATCTTAAAATAAAAATATATGACAAACTACGTGATATTTGCAAGGGTTGACCCATATCAAAAACATAAAATAAGGAAATTTCCTCGATAAAATATAATCACGAAGTAACCTCTAATTTTTATATTTTTTCTATTTATACTCGATATGGTTATGACCATTAAGACAAAAATTTGATAATTAATTACATTTAAATATGAGTAAAGGCTATGCCAAGGCATTTAATGTAATTACTTTTAGTTTCGGAATTATATACAAAATAACATATTTGTCGTTTTTTACATTCGTAATGCGCTCAAAACTATATCGTCTATCGCACTCTGACACGAGGCTTTGTGTATATTTTGTTTCATCGGGCGCGCGGGTGAAATCTGATTTTTTGCTCGCCTTATGCACGCTCTTAACAAAATATTCATTGTTCAGTTCGCGGCGAGCATCTCAAGGAAATAACGCTGGCTCGCCGAGCTTTAAATGTTTCGCTGCTAATTACTTCTAACGACGATATCTCAAAAACTATTCATCTGATTGATATAGTGTGAAGGGCAATTTTAATCTACATTAAATTCCCAAGTTAACTATCATACTAATTTGGATAAGGATTAATACTGAACTAAGGAGAGTAGCTTTAAAAATAACGTGTTGTTAATTAAATGTTTTTAATTAAAAATTTGAACATAACAGTGGTTATTGTAAGTCAACCATAAGAGATAGAGATATGCTATCGCGGACTTTTTTGTAGTATTTTAATAGATTTTGAATTCGCTTGTACATTACTTAACTATATCTTTGTTAGTTGGTTTGGAGTCATAGATACCATTTTTATTACTTTTTTTATTACATTTATAGAAACAATAATCACATGACGTAAAATTATTTTTATCATATGATCGATTTATTATCGATTTATTATTTCAAGAACTGTTTCATAGTCTGTGGTTGTTTGTTATGCACAGGGTACTTCACTCAATCAATCAAATCGTCAATAAAGTATGACATTACAGTAGAATTTTAGTACGTTATTCCGAAAAAAAAACAACTGTAATTTATAGGCGTGGGCTGTCAAAAAGATCATTAGTCGCCGGACGGGGTATAGGTATATATACATAAATAGTATTATTAGATAAAGGTTTAACAAAATATGTTTAGTGATATATTTTACAATTGTTATCATAAAAGAAATGTGATGACGTCAAAATTTTAAAATGCATTGAAAAACGGTTATTACATAAGCACGGCAGTATTTATACTATAATTATATTACTTATAATCAAAATTCCAGATTACGAAACATATTTGCATCACAAAGATTGAATCCGCGACTACTAGCGCAATAGCCGATAGGCGTGCCCACTACGTAATTCCGTCAGTCTCTATATTCAGACTCTATTTTTCATAAGAGATTTCGTTTAATTTTTTTATATTTTAAACTGCAAGCTTAACTATATTATTCTTAATTTAAAGTTGATCATGTGTTTCATTGGTATAGAAAACCATAAATGATTCATGACCTGCCAAAACATATTAGTCCATTGAAATGTTACATTTTTTTGGGCTTACCTTGCGTTTGTCAGAGGACGCAATTTTATTTTTTAGATATGAAGGGGGGGTTAGTCTAATGTTAAATCCAAGTTTGTGGGTTTGTAGTCCTTGTGCAACGGCCACCATCTTGAAAAAAGAGGTTCAAATGGTTTTTATGGTTTATCTGCCAAACTATAAGTCCCACAAAAAAAAAATATTAAACATTTTTTGTTGGAAATAAAATTATCTACAACTTATATTTAGTAACTTTTAGTCGTAGAATCATAAATAAAAAAGTTAAAAGTGAAAATCCATAAAAATTTGAGAGAAAAAAATCTGTTTGTTGATAAAACTTTATTTTAAATCATTTTACATAAAAATAATATCAGACCATTATTATAGACGGTGTTTTAAGGAACAATTTTTATTAAAAACATTTTTAAATTTATTTATTATTTAAGGTTTTACAGCGCTGCGAAACGACTACTATTCTTCAGTATTCATAACAATACGTGAATATAAATATAAATATTCATGATTTGCCCTAATTTTTAATCACCTTGTTATTTTTTTATGATGATCTTTTTAATTATTGATAGTAAAATATTGTTAATATATAAATAATTCTTGATTTGACACATTACCTACGAGGTGGAGTCTGGAGGCGCGTTTTTTTACCTGGTATCCGAAGTGGGCATAATCCACGGTGATTTTCTAAATCACAACTACTGTCCTCGATCTTGCGGCGAGGGGCTGGTTGGCTTTCTATATTAAATACTTGAGGGAGAACCGAAGAAGAAAGTGGCGTAAATCATTTTCTTCAATTAGTTTCGAGAGCTCCATTATTTTGCTGCAAGTCTCCCCATAAATAATGATAAAAAACGTTCACCAATGATAGTGAGCAGTGCAAGGTCCACTCTCTTGTTGAGGAACAACGCCGTTCCACTTGCTAACTCTAGATGTTTCTCCAGGGTTTTCGGAAATTTGAGTTTACCCATATTGTAAGCACCTGAAATCATCCTGATCTGATCTGAAATCACATCCTGAAAAAGCGCGGAGAAACAGCAAGTTATACGCAATAAGGTCTCCGTACATAAAACCACTTCTTGCTAACTTCCTTCTCCGGTTCCCCCTCAAGTATTTAATATAGTAAGCCAACCAGCCGCTGAGCCGCAGCTTGGTCCATCAAAAATATCGAGGACAGAGTAGTAGTGATTTAGAAAATCACGCGTGTAAAAAAACGCGCCTCCAGACTCTACCTCGTAGGTAGAGTGTTAAATCAAGAATTATTTATATATTAACAATATTTTACTATCAATAATTAAAAAGATCATCATAAAAAAATAACAAGGTGATTAAAAATTATGGCAAAATATACGAGTATTCATGTATAGTTACAAATACTGAAGAATAGTATTCGTTTCGCAGCGTTGTAAAACCTTAAATAATAAATAAATTTAAAAATGTTCCTGATAAAAATTGTTCCTTAAAATATTGTCTATAAAAATGGTCTGATATTATTTTTTTGTAAAATGATTAGAAAAAAAGTTTTATCGACAAATAGATTTTTTTCTCTTAAATTGTTATGGTTTTTCACTTATAACTTTTTTATTTATGATTCTACGACTAAAATTACTGAACATAAGTTGTAGATAATTTTATTTGCAACAAAAAATGTTTAATAATTTTTTTTTGTGAGACTTATAGTTTGGCAGATAAACCATAAAAACCATTTGAACCTCTTTTTTCAAGATGGCGGCCGTTGCACAAGGACTACAAACCCACAAACTTGGATTTAACATTAGACTAGCCCCCCCTTCATATCTAAAAAATAAAATTGCGTCCTCTGACAAACGCAACCCCAAATGTAACTTTTCAATGGACTATATGCCAGATGTGTGTAATGAATATTGTTCTATACAAAGACTAGCATTTAGGCTTTGACTAGAAAGAAAAGTGCAACTAAAAATCTTCAAATACGCTTTGTAAAAATTTTATTTTCATTTTTGTGTTTTTTTTACAGACTTATAATTAAACCGAACTTTAAAACTTACATTTTCATAAAATAAATAACTGATGTCTACTCTTCAGAAAATATACATATGTCAGTTTGTAATATTAAAATAACGGCTTTTTACTAAATGTCTGTCTGTTTGTTCCGGCAAATCTCTGAAACGGCTGGACCGATTTTGACGGGACTTTCACTGGCAATATAGCTAATGTAATAAGATGTAACTTAGGCTACTTTTATTTTAGAATTTTTTTTTATAACTGCGAACTGAACAATAACTTTTTTGTTAAATTCCACATGGATGAAGTGGCTGGCACAGTAGCTAGTTGTAAATAAAAGTCATTATTCTTTTCAGTTTGACTGATGAAATGTATAGTTTATATTGTATCTAATAAATTGATTAACGATTAAGATATGTGTTGTCTCAACAACTGTTATTGTTGTGCAAAAAATATAATAAAAACAAATAATATGTATTTGTAGAGTTAATTTAAAACTATGGAAGAAATAGACTCTAGGTATCTATTCTTTCTACGCTACAGCCTTTAATATCCCACTGTAGGGCATAACGATCGCTATCAGGTGTATCAGGGATAACCGGGACCGACGGCTTAACGTGCTCTCCGAGTCCGACCCACAAGAACTGCACAAACACCCAGACCACGGTAAACATCTGTTTGGCCACTACGAAATGCACGAACTATGTTTGACTCAATTTTATCAAAATACGAAATACTATTTTAAAATTAACAATATCTTTCTAAAATGGGATGTGCATGCGATAATTCAAAACCAAAACTTATATTTATTATATTTCTATGATTTTATGTATGTGAGACGTTATTAAAATAACTCCTTTGGTACTCGAATTACTATATAAAACTAACACAAAAACAACCGAAATTGAGTAGAAAGACAAATCTATCATTAACGTTGCGTATGTATACACGAAAATTTAGTACAAAGTTATGCAGTTCGAAAAGTAGGTCACTAAAATATCTTACTGCATCCACGCTCCCGCAAGCAAAGCGCCCACTTATCGTCGATAACCACTAGTACTCTATGCAAATATTGAGCCAAGTAAAACAAAGATCGATAAACGTATTGAAATGAAAATAATAAAAAACAAAGAAATTCCGAAATGTTATAGATATCGTTTTCGTTGAGGTGAATTTTATTCTCCACCAATCATTACTGTGAAAACAAAGCGATAAGTTTTTGAAAGCGGAGTAATTGAAATACTTTATTATTGCAGCATTAATGTAATATGTAAGGTAACTAAAAATATGTTCGTTCTGTTTTTCTTATTGAATAGAGAAATATAAACAACATTGTCGCAATATTTATGCATATATATTCGTTACACGTCTGTTTGTTAATAATAATAAATATATTATGTAACTAGTGTAGAGTGCTACAAAGAATAAAGATGTCACAGTGCTAATCTCAATCCACGAATACGTACATACATATACGTAATAGTGACTGCTGGTTCGCGCAGATGTGACACTGAATACACGTCAATATCCAGATTCCGTATAACCAAATATAAGAAAAATTACACTTGTATCTTTAAAATATTATAAACCTCTTAATAACTGTATATTATTCGTAATGAAGTAACATAGAAGCACAATTCACAATATTGTCACATATGGTGCAGTAAGTGGGAAGACTCGCATAGCGAGCGGGGTGGGTGGGAGTCGAGGAGGAGGTGGAGGCGGACGCGGGGCGCAGGACAAAGGCACACCTCATAATCTCGTGTTCTCGTTGCTCCTCTTGTCGCTGGCGCATTATGACACCTTCGATGATCGCGCGCTCCTCGGGCGTGAGGTGCGAGAGGTCCGGCATGTCGTCCATGGCGGGCGCGGCGAGCCGCGAGCGGTGCGCGGGCCCGCCGCGTGCTGCGGTGCTGTGCCCGCGGCGCGACGCTCGGCGCGCCTCTCGCTCCGGAGGTTTATTTAATAATGCCGGGGGAGCCAATAGCGCGCGACACTACACTGACGTCAGCGCGGCTATTGATCGCCGGCTCTAGTCCAACCCTAAAGCGCCGTCGTCAATTTACGCCCTTTCTCACCGTCATGCGTGCGCATTTTTTCCTTGTGATACATTTAAGTGTGTCTATTTATAATTTCCTCTTATATCAGTTGCAAATAATAAGAAACATTACCATTAATTGTTATCGTTTAAGGTTAATAATTTTTTTTATTTTATACATGTATTTCTAAGCATGCAACCATACATTACAGAGGTTCAGTCACAGTCGAGAGGTGGCGGCACACATTCGCCCGGTAAATGGTTTACGCGATCATTGTGGAATAGACTTTTGACACCGTCTCTCCAGGGAAATTTTTTTGAGCGTATGCGCATATACTCATAATCTCTACATTCTCCCTTACATGGCGGGGCGTGTCCAGAAACATTAAAAGATTGAAATAAAATAAGAGGGAAACAAACTAGTAGAGCAAAATACTTATATTTCTTCCAAGTATTTTCACCGTGGTGGTAGCGAGGACAACAAGGGTTTGGCGGTATTTTGCATGGACAGCAGCATACCGGCTGCTTGATTTCAGTCCCCGCTCCCGGTACAGTCGGTGGACATCCGCATTGGCTAGTGGGCTTACGAGGCGGACAACATAAACTATACGATCGGAACACACATTTTGTTAATAACCTATAATGCGATAGATTTATTAATGATATCATATTTTTTTCTGTTTTTATTATGTTTTTATTTTATTATATTTTGACCTTACAAAAATTTTACATTGTTCTATGTTACTTTGAATTTATATCGCTATTTTTGACGTTGTTGACACTGTAAACTTTGTTTATTGAATTTTCTTCTTTATTTAGGAGATGTCTTTATTCCCGGTCAGTTCTTTAATATATTATTAATCACATATTATAGAACCTATATCCAAACGATCCAAATGAAGATAAGAAGTAAGGGAAATAGGTACGTAAGGGAATTTTAAGATCTGAAAATAAATTAGCCATTATTTAATCAAACGACCTATGCTATATATGAATATCAAGATTACAGACTAGCAACAATTGAAAAGTATCTGAGGAAATCAGGAAGTGTGAAAAAGGGTTTGAAAAAATTAACAATGTCTAAGAAATGGATTCCTAGTTTGAAAAAGAACTCTACTGGTAACAAGGAAACATACTCCAGATCGGGAATAACAAAAGCTGCCATTGAATTTTATAAGGACCTCTACGCTTGCGAAATACCGCCGTGTATGGAGAATGCCCTGTACAGGAAAATGATAGTAGTGTGTTTGTACCAGTTCTGGCTCACGAGCCAGAACTGGTACAAACGGTCGGTCCTCTGATCGAGTGATCCTAAAAAAAAAAAAAAAAAAAAAAAAAAAAAAAAAAAAAAAAAAAAAAAAAAAAAAAAAAAAAAAAAAAAAAAAAAAAAAAGGTTTTGGGGTCATCTAAATCGATTGCACGCATCCATTTTGTGCTAACTCTAACGATTCGCGACTTAGGTTTCTACATTTGCAAACTCCAGTACCCTTAATTACCTCTATTGTCTGCTTATCTATCGTTCCTCGAGCATCGTCGCTATTGTGCTCCATCCATTGTTTCTCGAAAAAGGTCGTTGCCGCTCTTATCTGTTTCTAATGATGCACCTTGCTTATCTGTGCTATTGTATTATATTATTATCATTCTTTGTTATTCTCAATGTATATATATATATATATATATAAAAATAAATAAAATTGGAGTGTCTGTTTGTAATATTAAAATAACCGTGTTTTACTAAACTCATATGTATGCATACTCAGTACATATACCAAAATATTTATTTATAATTTTTGTGTGTCTGTCACTGAACAGTAACTATTTTGTAAAGCTCCACGCGGATGAAGTCGCAGGCACAGCTAGTCATAAATAAAACTCATACTTTTTTTTGTTACAATTTTTATTTCCAAAATGTTATTGCTGATTATGTATAAAATAGTAGCGAAACATCTCATCCACTAAAATATCGTTGTACAATGTGTTCCCTGTAAAAATGCTCGTAAAACTGTGCATTGAACATCCCCGAAACTTATACAGCAAATACATTAAACAATATTCGCCACAAACTGAAGTCCACTCATTCTGAATCATATCAACATTCCAGTCCCATCTTTTACAATTCCTTTTTAAAAACTCTAGATGATATCGTGCAGGTGATCGTCCGTATGAATCAAAATATTGACCGATGCCATTCGTATCGATATGTAAAGCTATCCAATGTGAGCCTGGTTTATCATCTGTATCTAAATTGCATATTATATACGTTGGTACGTGGGTATACATGGGCAGTCTATTAGCAGCATAAACATTATTTTCTAGACTGGGGTGAATCTTTTTCAGATGTTGTTGTACATCTAGTGTATCCATGATATTACTGCTATTAGTAGATTATTACTGTACCAATCTATTCAATGGTTAACATAGGAATGATTAATTATATTGATTTCTAAATATTAAATCATATTCCTTAGTGATAATTTGTATGATTCATCAGCGTAGCGCGTCTCGTCGTGTCGTCAATACGAAACATACTTTCTAAATATTAAATCACATTCCTTAGTGATAATTTGTATGATTCATCAGTGTAGTGCGTCTCGTCAATACGAAAGAATGCGAGATAAGCTTGTTGACTCATAAAGTTACATCAGTTTCACTGTGGAAATACCTTAGATAAGATATATCCTATCGGTGCTTTATAAGGGCGAGCAGCTGCCATTATGGAATCAGTGTATAGTCGTTTGACCGCAGTGGATCTACCAATACTACGTTTGTATTACTTCAACGCTTCAATGGACCCGGACGTAAGTGTTTATTCTCTTGACAAACTTACTTTTCTTTCTGTTGTTTTCTTACGTGTGTGTGATTAAGTGTAAACAAATTGATATTAACATGATAACTGTGTTGTTGCAGAAATCATTCAACTTCGATGAAAATACCTATAAATATTACTACTCGCCACTCTCCCCTCAAGAAGAGAGTGATAACATCGTCATTAATAATGGTGAAAAAAGAAAATCGCAATCGATTGATCATTTTTTTGAAGCTCAATCAAAAATAAGAAAGAGGAAGCTGTTATCGTCAACCGTAGCACGAGCCGCTAGAGATGGTGTATCATACATTTCTACTAATTCCGACGACGGAGATCAAGCGACGCATCTCATAAAAATTGAAATATACGATATGAAGAAGCTATGCAAGATTCCAACTACTGATCATTGGAAACATGCTTCCACGAGGATTAAATATTATGTGAAGAATAATGAGGATAGCATCTACGACAACACAAACACCCTCGTATACAATATTACGAAGACAATAGCAGAAAGTGAAAAAGTTAAAAAATACTTTTTTAACAATGACAGTCATTAGTTGATCATTAGTGAATTCTGTTTACTTAAACATTCCTTAGTGATAATTTGTATGATTCATCAGTGTAGTGCGTCTCGTCAATACGAAAGAATGCGAGATAAGTGAAAAAGTTAAAAAATACTTTTTTAACAATGACAGTCATTAGCTGATCATTAGTGAATCTGTTTACTTAAATTACTTCTTTGTACTCATTATATTCTTTTTCTAATCATTTGTAAATCTATAAATATTGAACATTATTCGAAATTGGGTATCAGTTGGTGAACCAACACTGAACAGTAACTTACTCGGCTACCTATTTTTCTCTTTACTATAAAGATGGAAAACTTCAGTGAAGTATGCACCAGTGCTTTCTTTTCCACACCCATGGAAGAGAATATGGAACTGTTCAATAGTGAATTGAATCAGGAGCTGTCTAAAGTTTGTGATGAAATGGAGAAAGGTGAACTGTACGATTCATCATATGATGCTGAGTTGTATAATCAGGTAGTAGTGTGTTTGTACCAGTTCTGGCTCACGAGCCAGAACTGGTACAAACGGTCGGTCCTCTGATCGAGTGATCCTAAAAAAAAAAAAAAAAAAAAAAAAAAAAGGTTTTGGGGTCATCTAAATCGATTGCACGCATCCATTTTGTGCTAACTCTAACATTACATAAACCCATTCAAAAAAAATTCCCACGTAATAGGTACATTCTATCAAATATTAATGAATTGTGGCAAGCTGATTTAAGTGATATGCGAACTTATTCTCAATATAATGATGGTTTCAACTATATACTTTGTGTTATTGATGTATTTAGTAAATATGCTTTTGCAAGATCAATGAAAAAGAAAAACTCAGAAACTATTAAAGAATGTTTTGAAAGTATATTTACTGAAAGTAATTTAACACCTACTCACATACAATCTGATAAAGGTACAGAATTTGTTTCAAAAGATGTACAAAAATACTTTAAATCCAAAAAGATTAATTACTATACCACTAACAATCCTGATATTAAGGCCAGTATTGTTGAACGATTTCAAAGAACTCTAAAAATGAAAATGTGGCGTTATTTCACTCATAATAATACTTATAGATATATAGATGTTTTACAAGATTTAATATATTCTTATAATCACAGCTTTCACTCTAGTATTAAGATGTGTCCATGTGATGTGAATTCCAACAATATTATGACGGTTTGGACTAATCTTTATGATAGACGATCAAACAAACTTTCCAAAATCAACTTTCAAAAACCAAATTTCAATGTGGGTGATTATGTTCGAATAACTAAATATAAACATGTTTTCCAAAAAGGATATGAATCAAACTGGAGTGATGAAATATTTATTATATCTTCAATAATTGATAGATCTCCATGGGTTGTTTATACAATAACAGATTTACAAAATGAACCAATAGTTGGTACTTTTTATGAAAGGGAATTACAGAAAATCACTTACAACCCCACCTCACAATATAAAATAGATAAAATAATTGACACTCGTTATTCAGGTAACAGAAAAGAAGTATTAGTGAAGTGGAGAGGTTATCCAAATAAATTTAACAGTTGGATTTTAGCTTCTAGTTTAAAAGAAATATGAATAAAGAAAGTTTTTATTTAACATTGCTCAGCAATAGTTCAATGGAATACTTTCCTGATAACAAGACCACAAATTTTTCAACGAAATTACCAAAAGTTATAAAATTAGAAGGTGAATGGTCGGTTGGAGTTGTTGAGTTTCAATATCCATGTACCATGTTTACTGTTCAAGATCATGAAAATGTTATATACATTACAAAATCCATGATAATGCCTAGTGAAGATAAACCATCCACAGTGCACTACAAAAAACATATTCCAGCTACCAGCTATGCTAACGTTGAGCATATTTTAAAAGCATTAAGTGGTATCGGAGAGAGCATAAAATTTCGTTATGATGAAATAACAAAATTTGTTTCTGTTTCTGCTTTGGATAAAAATATAACATCTATAACATTATCACCCAAATTAAGTTTACAACTAGGTTATGAACCAAATAAAAATCTCCTAGACAGAAATTTCGGAAAGTGTCCTGCTAATTTACACTTAGGGTTACCATCTCAACTATTTCTATATTGCGACATTATCGATCCTCAGATTGTGGGTGATGTTATGACTCCCTTGCTAAGAGTAATTTCATTAGATCCTTCAAAATACATTTATGGAGCAAATAAAATGCACGTTTTCTCTCCACCTCACTACTTACCTGTTATGCGAAGAGAGTTCGATACGCTGGAAATAGTTATAAGATCGAGCACAGGACAGAAAATACCATTCCAGTTTGGAACCGTGTGTGTTAAACTACATTTCCGAAAATTGTGATAATGAATTCTCTTCGTGATCATCATATATGTCCATATGAAAATTATTATACACATCAAGCTGGTTCGGGGGTAGGAGTAATTTATAAGGGTTCACCATACCAACGTGGTCATGGTATTGGAAGCTTCTTAGGGGGGTTATTTAGATCAGTTTTACCTTTACTTTCAAGTGGGGCTCGAGTGGTTGGTAAAGAAGCATTAAACGCTGGAGTAGGACTTTTATCAGATATGATTCAAGCGCGTCCTATGGAAGCATCAATAAAAGATCGTCTAAAGCAAGTTAGTACGAATTTAAAACGAAAGGTTGATGGCAAAATTGATCGATTAAACATGACAGGTTCTGGGTATATAACTAAAAGAAAACGATTGACCTCGCTCATTCCACCATTAACTGCTAAAGTGAAAACCGCTAAAAAACTTGGTATAAATCCAAAAAATATCAAAGATATATTTTCAAATTAAATATGCCTTTCCTTCATAATAATTCTTGTGAGTGTGCTAAGTCAGAATTAGATTTGTTTGCACTACCGTCTACACAAACAAGCATTGAAAATGGATTGTGGATTCACTATAAACCAATTTCGTCTCTTGCTGATGATGGACCTATAGAGTTTCAAGTTCCTGGGACAGGCGATGACTACATAGATTTGTCTCATACATTACTCCACATAAAGGCAAAAGTATTAAATCAAGATTCAACTAAATTGACATCGACCACAGTAGTAGCACCTGTAAATAATTGGATGCATTCACTTTTTAGTCAACTTGATGTTTATTTAAACCAAAAACTTGTATCACCACCTAATAATACCTATGCATATCGAGCATACATAGAAACCCTTTTAAACTATGCTCCTGCTGCTAAACAATCTCACCTTACTTGTAGTCTTTGGTATGAGGATACATCAGGAAAAATGGATTCTACAGATGATAAAAACTTAGGATTTGTTAAAAGACAGGATTTGGCTAGTGAAAGTAAGGAAATAGAAATGATTGGACATCTTCATGGTGACATTTTCAACCAAGATAAATTTTTAATTAATGGTGTTGAAATGAGTGTAAAATTAGTTCGGTCAAGAGATAGTTTTAATTTAATTGCTGGATCAAGCGATGTAAAGATCAAAGTTTGTATTACGGATGCAACTCTTATTGTTCGACGAGCAAGAATTAATCCAAGTGTATTACTCGCACATCAGAAAGTTTTAGCTGCTACTACTGCTAAATATCCTATTACTCGAGCCGAAGTAAAAGTTTTAACAATTCCATCGGGTGTTCAAGGAAAAACTCTTGATAATATATTCCTAGGACAGGTACCCAAAAGGTGTATAATTGGATTTGTGAACAATTCTGCATTTAATGGTTCCCTTACTAAAAATCCATTTAACTTTGAAAACTATGGTATTAATTCTTTCAGCTTATATATTGATGGTCAACAAATACCTTCAAAAGCTTTGCAACCATCTTTTAATAGTAGTATATTTACATCAACATATCATACTCTATTCTCGGGAACTGGTATTCACTTTCTTAATGAAGGAAATGGAATCTCTTGTGAACAGTATGCCAAAGGTTACTGTCTATTAGCATTTGACTTAACTCCTGATTTATCAGCTAACTCATCAACTCATTGGAATCTCATAAAGCATGGTAGTGTAAGATTAGAAGTACGATTTGAATCCGCACTAATACAAACAATTAACTGTATAGTTTATGCTGAGTTTGATAATATTATTGAAATAGATAAAAACAGAAATGTTAATGTAGACTATAGTAGTTAAAGTTATAATGTGTGTTAGATTTATGTGTAATGCATTTTTTGTGTATGTAAAAATTATAAATTAAATAAAACAAATTATATGTAATATATTATTTTTTATTTCTTTATAAACCCCTATTAAACCTTATACAAAATCATACAGAAGTAATTTAAGTAAACAGAATCACACATGAATGAAGTAATTTAAGTAAACAGAATTCACTAATGATCAGCTAATGACTGTCATTGTTAAAAAAGTATTTTTTAACTTTTTCACTTATCTCGCATTCTTTCGTATTGACGAGACGCACTACACTGATGAATCATACAAATTATCACTAAGGAATGTTTAAGTAAACAGAATTCACTAATGATCAACTAATGACTGTCATTGTTAAAAAAGTATTTTTTAACTTTTTCACTTTCTGCTATTGTCTTCGTAATATTGTATACGAGGGTGTTTGTGTTGTCGTAGATGCTATCCTCATTATTCTTCACATAATATTTAATCCTCGTGGAAGCATGTTTCCAATGATCAGTAGTTGGAATCTTGCATAGCTTCTTCATATCGTATATTTCAATTTTTATGAGATGCGTCGCTTGATCTCCGTCGTCGGAATTAGTAGAAATGTATGATACACCATCTCTAGCGGCTCGTGCTACGGTTGACGATAACAGCTTCCTCTTTCTTATTTTTGATTGAGCTTCAAAAAAATGATCAATCGATTGCGATTTTCTTTTTTCACCATTATTAATGACGATGTTATCACTCTCTTCTTGAGGGGAGAGTGGCGAGTAGTAATATTTATAGGTATTTTCATCGAAGTTGAATGATTTCTGCAACAACACAGTTATCATGTTAATATCAATTTGTTTACACTTAATCACACACACGTAAGAAAACAACAGAAAGAAAAGTAAGTTTGTCAAGAGAATAAACACTTACGTCCGGGTCCATTGAAGCGTTGAAGTAATACAAACGTAGTATTGGTAGATCCACTGCGGTCAAACGACTATACACTGATTCCATAATGGCAGCTGCTCGCCCTTATAAAGCACCGATAGGATATATCTTATCTAAGGTATTTCCACAGTGAAACTGATGTAACTTTATGAGTCAACAAGCTTATCTCGCATTCTTTCGTATTGACGAGACGCACTACACTGATGAATCATACAAATTATCACTAAGGAATGTGATTTAATATTTAGAAAGTATGTTTCGTATTGACGACACGACGAGACGCGCTACGCTGATGAATCATACAAATTATCACTAAGGAATATGATTTAATATTTAGAAATCAATATAATTAATCATTCCTATGTTAACCATTGAATAGATTGGTACAGTAATAATCTACTAATAGCAGTAATATCATGGATACACTAGATGTACAACAACATCTGAAAAAGATTCACCCCAGTCTAGAAAATAATGTTTATGCTGCTAATAGACTGCCCATGTATACCCACGTACCAACGTATATAATATGCAATTTAGATACAGATGATAAACCAGGCTCACATTGGATAGCTTTACATATCGATACGAATGGCATCGGTCAATATTTTGATTCATACGGACGATCACCTGCACGATATCATCTAGAGTTTTTAAAAAGGAATTGTAAAAGATGGGACTGGAATGTTGATATGATTCAGAATGAGTGGACTTCAGTTTGTGGCGAATATTGTTTAATGTATTTGCTGTATAAGTTTCGGGGATGTTCAATGCACAGTTTTACGAGCATTTTTACAGGGAACACATTGTACAACGATATTTTAGTGGATGAGATGTTTCGCTCCTATTTTATACATAATCAGCAATAACATTTTGGAAATAAAAATTGTAACAAAAAAAAGTATGAGTTTTATTTATGACTAGCTGTGCCTGCGACTTCATCCGCGTGGAGCTTTACAAAATAGTTACTGTTCAGTGACAGACACACAAAAATTATAAATAAATATTTTGGTATATGTACTGAGTATGCATACATATGAGTTTAGTAAAACACGGTTATTTTAATATTACAAACAGACACTCCAATTTTATTTATTTTTATATATATATATATATATATACATTGAGAATAACAAAGAATGATAATAATATAATACAATAGCACAGATAAGCAAGGTGCATCATTAGAAACAGATAAGAGCGGCAACGACCTTTTTCGAGAAACAATGGATGGAGCACAATAGCGACGATGCTCGAGGAACGATAGATAAGCAGACAATAGAGGTAATTAAGGGTACTGGAGTTTGCAAATGTAGAAACCTAAGTCGCGAATCGTTAGAGTTAGCACAAAATGGATGCGTGCAATCGATTTAGATGACCCCAAAACCTTTTTTTTTTTTTTTTTTTTTTTTTTAGGATCACTCGATCAGAGGACCGACCGTTTGTACCAGTTCTGGCTCGTGAGCCAGAACTGGTACAAACACACTACTAATGATATTACAATACAAAGATTCTCTGCTGAAGAAATTTTGACCAAGATAGAGTCTTTAAAGAGAGAAAAAAGCAACGGTCCAGACGGCCGGATACCAAACGAAGCAATTTCAACGGGAAAATCTCTTCTAGTACAACCTTTAACCACCCTATTCAATAAAATACTAAGCGAAAGAAAAATTCCTAATGAATGGGCGAAATCAGATGTAGTGTTGCTCTACAAGAAAGGAAACCCCAAGGACATAAGTACCTATCGACCAATCAGCCTACAACCTAATCTCTATAAACTGTTTGCTTCGTGCCTTGTGAAACGCCTTGCTGAATACACTGAAAAACATCAACCAGTGGAACAAGCAGGATTTAGAAGCACATACTCAACTATAGATCACATCCACGCACTAGAATTAACTATTGAGAAATTTGAAGAAACGAAACGCCCGCTTTCCCTAGCGTTCATCGACTACGCTAAAGCATTTGACTCTATATCTCATATCAGCATGTGGAGAGCCTTACAGGAATGTGATGTACCATCAGAAATGATTGAGCTCATACAAGACATCTATAAGAAAAGCAAAAGCAGAGTAATATTAGACAAAAGAGGCAAAGAAATAGATATATGTAGAGGCGTTCGTCAAGGCGACCCCCTCTCCCAGAATTTTTATTACAGTTCTGCAAAACATTATGAGCAAATTAAAGTGGAAAAATAAAGGTATAGACATAAATGGTCATTTTGTAAGTAATCTCAGATTCGCCGACGACATCATTCTCTTCGCAGAAAATTCATTGCAATTAGAGACCCATTGTAAGCGACGCAATATAATATCTGTAGTCTATGTGTAAATATAATTTATTATGTTGGTAATACTTTCAATATTAATGTAAGGTATAGTGTAAGGTAGTTTTAGGGAGTCGTCCAGTGACCGCCGCTGCGATCGGCACGTTTAAGTTAATTCATTTGTTAAGTCTTATATCTATCCTAAATAAATATATCCTCATCCACGAGTGTGTTTTTATCCGTTCAACATTAGACCATCTACAGTTTTTGGTCACTTCGATCCGGATCTTTAAATGTTCCACACGCCAAAAAGTATGGTGAACACCCGGAAGAAAAGTATGTTAAAGAAAGATGAGGAGCAACTGGAGTCCAGGTTACCCGTACAAGAGGTTCCAGTACAACCAATTGACGATGAAAAATGCGTTAAAGAGGATAATATACGAGATAAAACATTTTTGCTCAACAAAAATAAAAATGAAGGTAGTATGGTAAAAACGGAAACGCCCTTAATGGCCGTTCAAAATATTCCTTCAACGTCTCGACAAGTGTTCAGTGCGAAGTCTAAGAGGTCATCGTCGTCCTCTGCGCTTGCACGTAAGAAAAAGCTAGAACTGGAGGCAGCAGAAGCGAGAGCAAAAATCGAATTGGACTTAATTAATAAACGTTTGGCGGCGGACCTAGCGGAGATTGACGACGAGTGTAGTGTGCAATCAGACCACACTAACAAGGATGTAGAAGATTGGTTGGAGCGCAGCCATCGAGAACTGGAAGCACAGCCCGTCCACGACAAGGGTCAAAATACGGACGCGCCATGCCCGCCGATCACACAGGATATCGGCACTGACGGGACAGTTCACCTTCTGGCCAGCGCACTAAAGGATCTTGCAGCCGCTTCTACCAACAACATAAATAGCAACTTGTTAAGTCGCATGTGTACACCAAAAGACTTACCAGTATTTACTGGTGACCCCATGGAATGGCTTCAATTTAAACAGGCGTATGAAGAATCGTCTAAGGTGTGTAATTTCAAAGATAGTGAAAATATGTGGCGCCTAAGAAAGTGTCTAAGAGGTCCAGCTCGCGAAGCTGTCTCGGCCCTGCTGATAAGTGCTTCGTCACCCGAGATGGTAATGTCCACACTTGAGCTACAGTTTGGTAATCCTGACCTTATAATGTCACGCATCATGGTTGATATAAAGAAATTACATCCAGTGTCGCAAGAATATCACAAGGATATTGTACCATTTTCTGTTAAAGTGCGAAATTGTGTAGCTGCCGTAAAAGTAATCGGTCAATATGAATACCTAAACGGAATCAATTTAATAACATTTATACTTTCAAAGTTACCACCCGTTCTACTCTCAAAGTGGGCAGATTACAGTTACCCGTTCATCAAGCAAGGTAAAAGACCGACATGTATCGATATTTCCGAATTTTTAAACGAAGAAGCTGCAAAAGTGTCATCTATGGCTTTATTGAGTATTAAAAATAATTCTGATAATTATTATAACAAGAAAAAATACACAGAGGGTATGCATACAATTTTATTAAATAAAAATTACAATAACAACGAAAAATGTCAGTATTGCCGCTTATCAATTCATAAATTACAGGATTGTAAGAAATTCCGCAAAGCATTACGTAAACATCGTTGGAGTTTTGTTAAACGAAACCGGTTATGTTATAAATGCATAGATGCAACGCACAATAAATCGACCTGTCCAGCGGCTGCTTGTGACGTCGATAACTGTGGACAGGCCCATCATAAGTTACTGCATTTCACTATGCGTCAAACAACGCAAAATGACAATCAGCGTATCAGCGATCGTAACGCGGAATTGTCGTCGGTGAGCCCTGAAAGTGAAAGTGTAATTAATCATATAAAAAGCAATAAGTGTAAAGTGTTACTTAAGGTGGTACCCATTACTGTGCACGGACCTAACGGTATTTTTACTACGAGCGCGTTGTTAGACGACGGATCTACCGTGTCTCTTATTAGTGCATCACTCGCCTCTCGTGCGGGCCTCCGCGGCCGCCGGGAAACGATCCGTGTGCGCGGCGCATGGGACAGCAGCGCGTTGGTGTGCGACACCGACGTTCTCACAGTTTGTATAGCGAACAATAACGGTGAGCGATTTAAAACATTACTTCGCAGTATTGAGAACTTTAGTGTACCTGTGCAAAATTTACATTTAATTAATTTTAATAACTATGCTCATTTATGTAATATTAAAAACGAAATTTGTTGTACTAATACTGAGCCTGAAATATTAATTGGTCAAGATAATTATAATTTATTGTTACCATTAGAAATTAAAGTAGGAAAATGTAACGAACCTTGTGCCACTCGTACTCCGCTGGGATGGTGCGTCCATGGGCTGGTGCCCGCATCACTCTCGTCGCGCGCGAGTTCGTATATAAACCACGTTACCGAGGTTCAATTGGGGTCGGCTAAACCTTCGCTGGATGACCTGCACGAGGTGGTCAAAAGGTCATTTACTATCGAATCTATGGGAATATCCGGGAAACCACGTCAGAACGCTGATGATCTTCGTGCTCTGGAACACCTGGAACAAACGGCAAAATTAATCGATGGTCAATGGCATGTGGGTCTGCCATGGAAGGATAGTTTTTGTAAAATGCCTGATTCTGAACGTACGGCACATATTAGGTTACGTAACCTGGAAAGAAAAATGTCTTGTAACACACAATACGCTCAGAGGTACCGAGATCGTATTAAGCATTTATTAGATAATAATTTTGCTACGGAAATATTAGATAAAACAAAAGTAAACAAAACATGGTACTTACCTCAAATGAAGTGGTTAACATTGTTAAAGTCAATTAATAGCATACGAATACCCAGATGTTATCAAAGAGTGAATGCATCGACTATACGTCACACTAACGAAACTTCATTCAATAACTTAGCTGCGTCTACGCACACTTACGCGCCGACCGGCGACGGACGAGCAAACGAATGTTATAATTGTTTACAACTTCACATTTTTTGCGATGCATCAATACAAGCTATGTGCTCGGTTGCTTACTGGCGTTGGGTGGATAATAATAAACAAATAAGAGTTTGTTTCGTGGCGAGTAAATGTCGAGTTAGCCCTGTAAAACCGGTAACAATACCTAGATTGGAATTGCAAGCAGCTGTAATGGCTGCACGATTAGCAAACACACTACAGTCCACACATCGAATAAAAACAGCTGATCGATACTTTTGGTGTGATTCCACGACGGTGTTGCAATGGATACATAACAACAAAAGGTCTTACAAACCTTATGTAGCTCACCGTTTGGGCGAGATCGACGAATTAACGCAAATTAATGAATGGAGATACGTACCTACTTCAATGAATGTTGCAGACAGAGGCACACGGGAGAACTACGACAGTCTACAGCTGGATGGTGAGTGGTTTAATGGACCTACCTTTCTGTATGAGGCGGAGAGGTCATGGCCTACAAGTTCTGTTATACCTAACGTCGATGAGTGTGACCTGGAATGTGTAACAAATATTTTACAAGTAGAACACTTACTGATGCGATTTTCTTCTTGGATACGTCTCTTAAGAAGTATGTCTGCTGTTCTGAAATTTATAACTAAATCTCGAAAAAGAGAAATTGATGAGTGTACTATCATGAAGCGCGCTAAAATTCAGCTTCTACGATATGCCCAAACGCAATCTTTTAGTACAGAAATAAGTTTAATAAAAGGTGAAAAATGTTTAAATAAAAATAGTAAGCTACTTACGCTATCGCCATTTCTGGATGAAGATGGTGTGCTCCGTGTGGGTGGCCGCATAGATGTCGCTGCTGACGTTACCTACAGCATGAAGCATCCTGTAATATTAGAGGGACGGAACAGAGTAGCAAGGCTAATAGTGCAGTATTACCATGTCAGCGCGGGCCACGGCAACCAGGAGATGGTAGTAAACAACCTGAAACAAAAATATTGGTTAATACGAATGAGACCTACAGTAAAAGAAATATCGAAAAAATGCATGCTCTGTAGATTAAGAAGAGTGAAACCTCAGATGCCAAAAATGGGTGACTTACCTTCTGCGAGAGTAGCTCATCATCAACGTCCTTTCACTCACTGCGGGATTGACCTTTTCGGACCTATGGAGGTTACAATAGGCAGACGAAGAGAGAAGCGATATGGTGTTATTTTTACCTGTCTCACTATAAGGGCAATTCATTTGGAGACAGTGTCATCCCTCAGTACCGATTCTCTCATAATGGCTCTTCGTCGGATGGCTTCGAGGCGTGGTTGGCCTGCACATCTGTACTCCGATAATGGGACAAATTTGAGAGGGGCAGACGCTGAGCTTAAGAAGGCAGTAGCAGACCTCGACGAACAAACTCTGCAAACTACAGCAAGCATCCACGGCACGCAATGGACCTTCATACCACCAGCCAGCCCTCACTGGGGTGGGGCGTGGGAGCGCTTAATTCGAAGCGTCAAGGTTGCACTGAAGGTGGTCCTCAAGGAACGAGCACCCAGAGAGGAGGTTCTCAACACTTTAATGGCAGAAGTGGAAGCTATGGTTAATGGACGTCCGCTGAGTCACGTGTCAGTAGAAGTTGACAGTAAGGAGTCTTTAACACCCAATCACTTCTTGCTCGGCTCATCATCACACTCACCACAAATGGGCAGCTTCGACGATTCCGATTTGTTTCTAAGACGTCAATGGAGAATAGCACAGAGATTAGCAGATATGTTCTGGAGAAGATGGGTAATCGAGGTGCTACCAGAACTAATACCACGTCAAAAGTGGACTACCGAATTACGTAAACCCCTTCAAGTAGGGGACCTAGTGTTGGTCGTCGACCCTAATGCCCCGCGTAACGTTTGGCCACGAGGCATAGTCGAGGAAGTTTTCGCTGGCAAAGACGGTAGTGTGCGAGTGGTCCAAGTTCGAACTCAGTTAGGTAGTTTTAAGAGATCTGTTGCTCGCGTCGCTAAAATCCCTCTGGATGTATGAGTGCTGCGGTAGCAGCACTGGGGTGGGGCTGTGTAAGCGACGCAATATAATATCTGTAGTCTATGTGTAAATATAATTTATTATGTTGGTAATACTTTCAATATTAATGTAAGGTATAGTGTAAGGTAGTTTTAGGGAGTCGTCCAGTAACCGCCGCTGCGATCGGCACGTTTAAGTTAAATCATTTGTTAAGTCCTATATCTATCCTAAATAAATTTATTCTCATCCACGAGTGTGTTTTTTATCCGATCAACATCGACCGTCTACACCCATGATAAATGAAATTAACAAAGTCAGTAATGATATTGGTTTAGAACTAAACACTACAAAAACAAAAATTATGACAAACAGCATAAAAGCACCAATACACGTTAAAAATATTTTATTAGAATATGTACAAGAATAAACATACGGTCTGGGCAAACAAGTATCATTTAAAAAAACCAGAAGACGCGTAAACATAGCCTGGAATAAATTTTGGAGCCTAAAAAAATCCTTAAGTCAAATATGTCAATGAAGCTAAAGAAAATTGTGTTGGACTCTTGTGTCTTACCATCTCTCTCTCACCTACAAATCCCAAACATGGATTTTCAACAAAAGAACCAGAAACAAAATATTAACAACTCAAAGAGCCATAGAACGGAGCATTCTAAATATAAAGTTGAGACACAAAAAGAGAAACACGGATATAGGAAAAACAACAAATTTAATCGATCTCTGGAACACTGTAAAAGACTGAAATGGAAGTGGGCCGGCCACATTGCACGTATGAAAGAAGACAGGTGGGCCAAAAAGATTACATTCTGGAAAGGACCTATATGCAAGAGAAACAGGGGTAGACCGGCGGAAGATCGATGAAATTCTGAAAACAGCGGGAAAAGAATGGAGTAATAAAGCGAGTGACACAATTATGTTCAGAAAAAAGGAGGAGGCCTTTACTCTATAGAGAGGTCCTCAATAAACAAAGAGATGTTTTTAAGAATTATTAAATGAAATTAAATTTAGACAATTAATTTTAAAACTTAGTTAAGAATTTTATGTATCTTTTTGTTTTGAATTTTATTAATATTATTGCATGCAGTTGAAATCGATTATATTTAATTTAAAATTAACTTGTTTTGTTGGGAAGGAGATATCCCAATTATGGTACCATGGTAAGGAAACCAGGATCTGATGATGAAATCCCAGAGAAATTGAGGAGAACGCTCGAACATCGTAGTGACGACTAGTGCGTTTGTTAATTTTTTTCGTCTACTTACGTTGTATTACTTGTCGATGTAATTAAAGTCGATTTTTGGAGTTTATTGGAGTTTACTCCTTAAAAACCGATTTTCATATAAGGCCCCGGTATGAAAAAAATAAGCGGAGTAAAATCTACTGAACGAATGACCTCGTTACGTTTTTGTGCGTTGTCTATCTGCTACGACGTTTACGACGGTACCTGCTACGACGGTTACGATGGTATCGGTTACGACGTTTTCTAATAATGCCATCGATAGATGGCGTTATTTGATTCATTTATTTACCATTTGATATGGTATTAATCTTTTTCTTACACTATAAAGTCTTCTTTGTTCATATTTATAGAGTCGGTACCTGTAATTAGTTTTTTATATTATTGTTTCCTTTTTTTGTTTCGTTGACCTTGAAATCAAACCGTGAGATGCTATGAATAGACCGATTTTGTGAATATTTCCATTAGTTGAGGGGGTGGTCTGTTTGATGACATCATATCCAAACGTCGCTGTATAGTGTACATAATTATACATTAACGATTAGATCGCCCGGCGCCGACGAATAGAAAACATTCCTCATTCAGTCTGTGTCCATCTATTTGAGTAAACTTAAAGTCATTGATATTTTAAATTATTTATTTGTGTTTCAGCGCTTGCATTGATTGCAAATTATTTATTTGTGTTTTAGCGCTTGCATTGGTTGCAAAAACTGTTTACACCCAAACCATGGACTTCAAAGCACTTTCCTCTTCTATTGCCCAATTTCCGGTGAAGTTTTGTAATGTAAGTATTACTGCACCTTTTTGAAGTGAAACTTCTTTAGAATCGTTGTGATTTCAAACCGGAAGGCAACAACAGGGAAGTTCGCGCCGCGCTGCAAGCCGCTAATTTTAAATTAGTTTTCCAAAGAAGTTTCACTTCTAACGTGTGTGAATCGCACACACACCTTTTTTTAATATAAGTATTTAAAAAAATGTCTAGACTAATGTAATTTTATAGTTCCAAAATTTACTACATAATTATTTAATATATTTAAATATTTTAAACTTAAAATTATAATGAGCACTACTAAATTGTTTTAGGAACTGGATAAAAGCACTAGTGTGGTGTCCACTCCTCTGTCTGCGGAATTCGTCTTGGCTCTTTTAACTCTGGGAACCAGTGATCCAGCACACTCGGAACTATTGACAGCACTTGGCATCCCTAACGACAATGCTGTGAGCTACATTTGTATAGTTTTTCATTCTATTAACTTGAATATCACATAATTTTACAACAAAATCATCTTCATGTGTATTTTAAATTTTTTATTTACAAATATACTTATATTTAAACAGCTTACCAATGTGAAATCATAGGTTAATATTTCAATTTGTATTTTAGATTCGCTCATTTTCTTCAGTAGCAGAAAAATTGAAATCTATTAAAGGTGTAACCTTAAACGTTGCAAATAAAGTATACATAAAGGAAGGTGATTATGATTTGAATGAGAATATGAAGGAAGATGCTGTCAAAGTGTTTGACGCTGCTCTTGAAAAAATAGACTTTAATAAAAGTGTAGCTGCTGCTGATGCTATTAACAAATGGGTGAGTTTATACATTCTACTATAATGAATTGATTAATGTTTATTACTCTTTCACCCAAATACTACTGAAATAATTGTAATGAAACTTGGCATGTATAATGTAATAGCTAAAGATACAGAACAACACATTGGCTACTTTTTAACCGACTTCAAAAAAGGAGGAGGTTTCTCAATTCAACCGTACCTATAATTTTTTTTTGTGTATGTTCGGGGATAAGGTCGTCATTTATGAACCGATTTTGATAATTCTTTTTTTGTTAGAAAGCAGATATCCCAACTTAGGTACCATGATAAGGAAACCAGGATCTGATGATAGCATCCCAGAGAAATCGAGGGAAACTTTCGAAAATCGTACATCGAGGCGACTAGTACATTTTATCATTTTTTCATTAAGTAATATAAAGCACTACTATTTAATGAAGGTCTGGAGTCGATCTGATGATGGAGTCGATAGACAGTCGAGGGAAATCTTCAACTATTTACAGCAATTACCTGCTGTTTGAACTTAATTCATTTCTATTGATGAGAACTTTGCACCCATATGAGTTGTAAGTGCCATTACAGGTCTGATGATGGAGCCCATAAACAGTCGATAGAATTCCTCAACAATTTACAGCAGTTACCTTTTGTTGTTTGACGACCGTTTTGATATAATGGTGTATGTGCCGTGTCGGAGTGGATATTTATGTTTATACAAATATTTATTTTCAGTCTGGTTGTTAATCTTTGTGGGTCTCCCCACCTTGCCTCAGAGAACACGCTAGGCTGTCAGTTCCGGTTGTTATCGCGTACACCTGATAGCGATCTTCACTCATAGTATGACGACGCGTTAGCGCAGTGGTCACAACACTGGCTGTTGCACTGGCGGTCGCGGGTTCGAATCCAGTTCACGACAGAGATTTATATTTGCCATAATATAGATGTTTGTCGTGTTCTGGGCGTTTGTGCTTGTGTGTTGTGTACGTTTCCGGACTCCCGACACAGGAGAAAATCCTTATGGGGGCGTTGAGTGTGAAGCGTTTATTCATTGTTTATTATAAGTAGTAAGGAATATATCCGCCAAACCACAGTAGAGCAGCGTGGTGGATTAAGCTCTGATCCTTCTCCTACATGGAGAAAGAGCCCTATGGCCAGAAGTAGAATATATTACAGGCTGAAGCGTTATATTTTGTTTGGCTTACTTAATACTGTTCAATATACCAAAATGTTCTGTTCGTACAAAAATAATACCTAATCAAGATTGAAGTTTTATATAGGAATACCTACTAGGCATGCTAATGCGTCAATTTAAAACTGAATTTAAGTTACGTAATCGCGTCATCTCTAGCAATGCTCTTTCGTCGTGTGGCTTACTCAATAATTTGTTTGAATCTAAGTCAGATAAAGCTATTCCTTCCAATGTTTTTTAACACGACTCAGAGCAACATACCTACACCTGTCCTTTAGCGAAATTTTTCTTGCCTAGATGTATAACAGCTTTTTCTGGTGTAGTTCCCTGTAACTTGTGAACCGTAACTGCCGAACTTAAATTCAAAGGTAACATTCGGCGCTCGACATCTCCGTATCCTTTTGTTGCCTGAAATGTTGCAACAGTGGGAGAGAAGCATCCTTATTAGCCTACCCATCCTTACTACCCATCACTAAAAATTGTAAAATAAAATAATTTTTAACAAAAAAAAAACCGACTTCAAACAGGAAACTAAAAAGGCGGTAGATTCACATCTTTTACTACTTATATCTAAATTCATTAATTTAATAACTAGATACTTAGTAAACGTTTGATAATTAAAATAACAACATATTTTTAATGAAATATTTGCCCAGGTCTTTTATCTTATTCTCTTTTATTCTATTCATTTATATTTTAATATTTCAATCATCATCATCATTTCAGCCTATCACAGTCCACTGCTCGACATAGTCCTCCACATTTTCGAGCTAAAAATGGCGTGAACTCATGTGTTGCCCATAGTCAACACGCTGGGCAGACGGGTTGGTGACCGCAGGGCTGGCTTTGTCACACCGAAGACGCTGCTGCCCGTCTTCGGCCTCTGTATTTGAAAGCAAGCAGTTGGATGGCTATCCCACCATCGCGCATCGGTCGGTTTTTTTTATAAAGTTTAAATATATCGACGGGCTTTGAAACCCATGTTCTTTTTAGGGTTCCGTACCCAAAGGGTAAAAACGGAACCCTATTACTAAGACTTCGCTGTCCGTCCGTCCGTCTATCAGCAGGCTGTATCTCAAGAACGGCGATAGCTAGACACTTGAAATTTTCACCCCAAGTTTGTGGAGTTGCCGCCCTTGTCCCCCGGCCGCCATCTTGGAAAAAGGGGTGCAAACACTTTTATCGAGATATCTCGGAAACTATGCGTCCTACAAAACATTTCGAGATATCTCGATAAAGGTGTTTGCACCCTTTTTTCCAAGATGGCGGCCGGGGGACAAGGGCGGCAACCCCATAAACTTGGGGTTAGGCTTTTATTGACCCCCCACACACGCCCCAAAAATAAAATTGCGTCCTCTAACAAATGCAAAGCTCATGTAACATTTCAATGGACTATAGTTTTAAAATTTTAATAGATAAAATCAATCACATCAAGTTATTAAATTTACTTGTTTATCTAGACAAGTAAATCTTGCGACAAGCTTTTATATCATACTAGTCGACCCGTGCCCACTTCATTGGGCGTTATAATCCATTTCACATAAGAAGGGTACGGTGAAATTTGATATGTTCCAATACACTCTCACTATTTTCAGCAAATCAGATAAATATAAATGTTTTAAAATCACCAATTAATTTCTAAGGCAAATAATAATGCTTGATTAGATTGAATTGTTGACACGGCACGTCAGAGGGCGCAGGTTCAAATCCTGCTGGGTCGAAAATTTTGATAATTTTTATCTTTTTCCTTTTATCTTGTCACTCCTGAATAGTGTAGCTTTCTGTTAGGATCAGTATTTGCGAAGATTACCCCGTATATACAAACAAAGTTATAAACTTTACCTCTTTATAATATTAGTATAGATAAATTATGTAATGACTTTATAAGTATAGATAGTAAAAGTTTTAAAGTAAATTTTTTTTTCGTTTTAGCGCATTCAAATAAAAGCTTGTTTAAAAAAAAGGTTTTACATTTAATTTGTTTTTGATTTTTAGTTATCACGTCACTTTATTCGAATTATTCTTAGCCCTTTCATTTGATACCCATAGCCCATATTGTAGAAGTGCATTAAAAATAACTAGACCGCACTCTTGGATATGCCGCCATATTGGATTTAGAATGACGTCACAAAGTTAACCATTGTCATCCAAATTGAACTTGTATACAAATTTTCACATCAATTGGTTAAAGATACCTGCTTCAAAATAGAGTTGCAAGATTTCAGCCGAATACTATACACTGCAAATTAAATAAAGGCTTGTAATGACATTTCGTTTTAAAATTATTTACGTTGTTTTATTGAAATTTCATTACATACTATTTTTTACCATGAAATGTTAGCAAAATACGATCTTTTCTAGTATATAATTATGGTAATGGTACGATCTTCTAAAAATAAAGTTGGCACTTTGGCAGCACTAGCCAGTACTCGAGTGACGAGTCTCTGTCTGTCCCCTTTATGTACCAGGCCATAAACACCAAAAAAAAAAGGTTTCTGTCCTCTGACAGTAGTAAATAGTAATAGTAAATAAGTAAACCCAAAGTAAACCAAACAAGCAGTTTACCGTTTAAGTATTGTTTGGAAGTTTGGAACTTTGGATATTTTTTGATAATTATATTGGGAAACCAAACCGAAAGAAGACAATTTATTGAACGATTTATCGCTCCAACAAATCGAAAGATTAGAGCACTGTTCACTCCAACTCCAATCCAATAATACAATCGCTACAATTTCCCGTTTACACGCAAAGATAAATTGTAACAATCTAGATCGTTACGATAAATTGTTACAATTTATCGTAGCGTGTAAAGCCCGCTTTATCTTTTTGACAGCTCACGCCTATGAATTACTTATTTTTTTTCGGAATAACATACTAGGTACAAAACTCTACAGTAATGTTATACTTTATTGACGATTTGATTGATTGAGTGAAGTATCCTGTGCAGTGCATAACAAACAACCACAGATTATGAAACAGTTCTTGAAATAAAAAATCGATAATAAATCGATTATATTATGAAAAAAATAATTTCACTTTATGTAATTATTGTTTCTATAAATTTAATAGAAAAAAAGGAAATAAAAAGGTGTGTGTGCGATTCACACACGATAGAAATGAAACTTCTTTGGAAAACTAATTAAAAAAAAATTAATTTAAAATTAGCGGCTTGCAGCGCGGCCCGTCCTTCCCTGTCGTTTTTCAGTTGCATCCGGTTTGAAATCACGATTCTAAAGAAGTTTCACTTCAAAAATAGTATATATGACTCCAAGACAGTTTATTTATTTGCAAGGAATTAAGTCGAAATCTTGGAATTTAATTTTAAACCAAGAGTAAAGAGCAATTAAATAACATTCATTTATTTATTTATTTTTTGACGGCTGCCTTAAAATGTAACTATGCATGCCTTAGGTAGTGGTTAATAGGTTGTCTCCCGTGAGGTTAGATCTAACCTCAAATTATTTATCTACGCATATGTCACGATCTCATCCGTTTTGTAGTCTGTTGTCTCCCGCGCGGTTATATCTACACGACAAATTTTTTCTCCGTTGTTTCCCGCGCGTTTATATCTAACCTCAGGTAATTAACTCGTTTTGAAACCTTATTTAACAAAAATAGAGCTTAAAATAGTTTACAGGCGTATTTTAGTATATTCAGTACGAAATTCGATACCAATTAGACCAAACATTAATTTAGTTTTCATATAAGTTTTCCAAGATTCAACCAGTCAAAGTCTTCACTTTCGTGTAGACGTTCCATTATTTTTTTAATTATTTTATTATACTGTTTTTCTTAAACTTTATTACGAAAAGGTAAGTTACTGTTATTTTTTACAGTATAATTATATCATAAAGATGACAGCAAACACAATCATTGGCTGTTCTAATGTCCGTACCTACAAAAAAAACTCAAATAGAAAATGTACTTAGACACGTAGATGACCTTTACAACATTTTCAACGTGCGACATTTTATTTTTTTCTTTGAGACCTTAGTAAAAAATGTAATTATTGTAAAGTAAAGTTATTGCAGATTACGCATTAGTTACTGTTTTGGTAATATATTCCGTAAATATTTTGTTTTTCATAGGTAAATGTGAAATGGCTGTTTTTCTACTTACGCATATTCAAATTTGTTTATGTGAGCGTGAGCTTCAAAATGGCCGGTTAACGTTTTTCAAACACAGGATGATTGTTTTTGCGTTTTCAACCCGAACAAGTAAAGTTTGCGACATTATACTTTTAAGCGATTTCAAAAAGAGGAGGTTTCTTAATTCGACCGTATATTTATATTTTTAAGGTGTTCGCGGATAACTTCATCGTTTTTAAATTCGTCGATTATGATAATTCTTTTTTTGTTGGAAAGGAGATATTTCATGGGGCTAAGCTTTAGAAAGACGGACATCGATTTATGGGGTTTTGTAGGGAGAGTGGGGGAGGGGGGTGGGTAACAGTCTGGTACCACTCCCACCATGTGCGGAATCGATTTATGGGGTTTCTGGAGAAGAGCGTGGGGGAGGAGGGGAGGGCTACTCTCTGGTACCACTGGATTTATGAGGTTTTGGGGGAAGAGGAGAGAGGGAGTGGGGTGGCTTATCCTCTGGTACCACTCCCACTCCCAGTAATCCCATGGTTATGGAGATATCACGTTTAAAGTTATGAGGTTAGGATTGTTAAGTCTAGACTTACCGAATAATGTTGTTTATTAACCGACTTCCATAAAAGGAGGAGTTTCTCAATTCGACTGTTTTTTTTTTTTACTTTCGTTAAGTAGGTATGGCGAAATAAAAGTTTTCATTTTTGATTTTTTTTCGTGTTATTGTAATTAGTTGTTATAGTTTGTAAAGAAATTATTGTTAAAATTATTTATTTGAATTTGGTATTATTTATTATTATTATGATTTTATTATTGTATTTGCAAATTGTCGTAATTTTTACTTTTATTTGTTTGATCCATTTTAAGAAGAATTGTTTGACTTAATAGGTCATTTGTTACCTGAAATAAAAAAATGTTTTTATTATTAAGATTATATTATAGATCAGCAAACATGCGTACGGCTCACCTGATGGTAGGCGATTACCGTAGCTTATAGACGTAAAAAATGTTATTTTGGTATTTGTACCGGGTATACATCCATAAAAATTTAGTCAAAGCGGTTATTTTAATATTACAAACAGACACTCCAATTTTATTTATTTGTATATATACATAATATATTATATATTATTATTACATAACGTATTTATTACGTAAACAACCCGAACCCATTAACTAAAAATTCATTTATTGGCCAAAACTACGTTTATATTGAAAACGAGCATAAAATGCATTGAACGAAAAAGAACATGCTGTAGATTTTGTGTCATACATTAACCAAGGTCACTAACGTCACCCCATGCCTATCAATTTCTGCACCGTTATGCTCTATGTTTGGATCGAGATTTCTTATTTTCTTAATAAGAAAATTGTATACATATTATACACCGATGCAGTGTATTTTGTGTACTTTATGAATATTTATAATGATATTTGTCGAGAATACGTAAAATATGTATAGTTTGCTTTCAAAAAAATATCCTACTTTCTCGCCCTCTTTTGATATTATTGTCCAAAAAATATTGTTTTCAGTTTTATCGTTGCGTTCTTCATCTTCAATACTAATTTTAATTAGTTTTTCTAAATTAACTATGAAGTAGAAACCCCGTACCTAAGGTAATTGCTTTACAAGGTGTAATTGAAATGTCGATCGTAATTCAAGCGCTCTCAATCTAGACCACCTACTTTCAAGTATAAAAAAGAAACTTTGAACTGTATCACAATTTATTTATTTTGCTGTTAGAGCTAGATAGATACTATTGGGAAACAGAATACGTAGAATCAACGACAAATGTATCATAATACTTTATTTTTTCGACATGTTTTTGCACCAAGACCACCTTTTTCTCTCTCCCTCTGAAACAAGCGCGATTTTATAATTGATATACGCACATGTACAACACTTTTTATACATTAAATTAAAGCTTAGTTCATACTCTTCAAAATAATATAAGCGTTTTTGTTCTAAGTGTAGAAACTTGTGAGTTATGAGGAAAAAACTACGACTCAAGTAACGCGCGCTTATCGAATCATATTACCGCGGGAAATGCGAGGTCAGCGCCGTGCGGGCGGTGCGGTAGACTCAGTGCTGAGGTTAGATCTAACCTTGCGGGAGACAACGGGAGTTCGCGCTGGGCGAGTCCGGTATACCAGAGGTTAATAAAGTCTAAGTCAAGTGTATATCAAGAGTTATGAGCAAATATACTTGAAAAATCACATACCTACCTTATTTATTTAACAAACTAACTAATAAACGAATAATTAATATTTTTAAACTAAATTTCATTAAATCGATTGAAAGTTCTATATAAATAAAATCGATTATTATTTCAAATCGAGTCAATAACGTGTGAGACAGTCACTAATTTCGAAATTTCTTGATCTGTCAAATGTCAAAATCAAAAAGATAATACCTATAGTGCGTTTCACGAAAGAGTTCCCTTCGTGGTTATATTGGCTAAACTTATTTTAATGTTGCTATACCTTGATATAAAATTCCCTTACTAATTATTTAATATTAATACTTACTAATATGAAATTTTAATTTTACTAAAACTTAATTAAATATCAATTGGTTTGCTCTATTTATTTATTCTAAAATGTTCTTAGTTATTTAAAAAACTAAAACAACAATGAACATGACAGGCATGTGAGGGTTAAGAAATTAAAATTTGTATATACTGATGACTAACCATGCTACTGACAAAATCTACTAACTACTAAAAATATTTTTTTTCTACTGTTCAAAAATAAAAAGTACTAAATTTAGTGGTAAAACTACTGAGTTGGCAACGCTGACAGTACGACAACCGACAAACAGAGCTACCAACATTTAAAACAGAAGGGAACTCTTTCGTGAAACGCACTATAAACGATTGGACGCAGTATGAGTATACGTACTTTCAGTTTTAAAATTTGAAATAATACTTAAACTAACAAAAGTTTGTTTAATTAATGTTCAATAGTGAATTACATTTAGTAATAAATCGATAAGATAACGATAAGGTAAACCGATGGGGATTGGTTAGCAGATTTATCTTTTAATTTATCAAATAAATACCATTATTTTACCTACATATTATATTGAACGTTAATCAGTTATTATCAGTTTTAAGCACTTGTAAGCGTCGATGTGGATCAGAAAAACTTTTTTATTCTGTAATTATTTTTATATAATATTAGTTATAATAGTATTATTGTTTCCTTTTTTTTGTTTCGTTGACCTTGAAATCAAACCGTGAGTCACGCTATGAAGAGAACAATTTCGTAAATATTTTCATTAGTGGAGTGGGTTGTCTGTTTGATGACATCATACCCCAAACGTCGTTGTATACATTAACGATTTACATCGCCCGGCGCCGACGAATAGAAAACATTCTTAATTCAGTCTGTGTCCAACTCTATTTGAGTAAACTTAAAGTCATTGATATTTTAAATTTTTTATTTGTGTTTTAGCGCTTGCATTGGTTGCAAAAACTATTTACACCCAAACCATGGACTCCAAAGCACTTACCTCTTCTATTGCCCAATTTTCGGTGAAGTTTTGTAATGTAAGTATTACCGCACCTATTTTTAATATATTTAAAAAATGTCTAGACTAATGTAATTTTATAATTCCAAAAATTTCTATATAATTATTTAATATATTTAAATATTTTAAACTTAAAATTATAATGAGCACTACTAAATTGTTTTAGGAACTGGATAAAAGCACTAGTGTGGTGTCCTCTCCTCTGTCTGCGGAATTCGTCTTGGCTCTCTTAACTCTGGGAACCAGTGATCCAGCACACTCGGAACTATTGACAGCACTTGGCATCCCTAACGACAATGCTGTGAGCTACATTTGTATAGTTTTTCATTCTATTAACTTCAAATAACACATAATTTTACAACAAAATCATCTTCATGTGTATTTTAAATTTTTTATTTACAAATATACTTATATTTAAACAGCTTACCAATGTGAAATCATAGGTTAATATTTCAATTTGTATTTTAGATTCGCTCATTTTCTTCAGTAGCAGAAAAATTGAAATCTATTAAAGGTGTAACCTTAAACGTTGCAAATAAAGTATACATAAAGGAAGGTGATTATGATTTGAATGAGAATATGAAGGAAGATGCTGTCAAAGTGTTTGACGCTGCTCTTGAAAAAATAGACTTTAATAAAAGTGTAGCTGCTGCTGATGCTATTAACAAATGGGTGAGTTTATACATTCTACTATAATGAATTGATTAATGTTTATTACTCTTTCACCCAAATACTACTGAAATAATTGTAATGAAACTTGGCATGTATAATGTAATAGCTAAAGATACAGAACAACACATTGGCTACTTTTTAACCTGAATTTTCCATCATTGGAAATTACGCGGATTAAACCGTAAGGTGCAACTATAATAATTTATCAATTTTAGTATTATTGTACGAATTATTTGAATTATTGTTTGATATTTTGCATATTTGTCTATTATGACTGAGCATTATGCAAATTTGTACATGCTACCTTGAACACTATCAGTTCTGTTATATTTGTAAATAGCTACCAAAGACAAATGACTAAATGGGGTTTTCAGCTTCTAGTGAGAGTATTGTAATTGTTTCTTTAAAATCCTTTCCTATGTAGGAATGGATTTTAAAATGAATTCATGTAGTGAGAGTATATGGTAGGTGGTAAATTGTGTCATGCAAATGCTGAAATTGCCAATACCAAAAGGACAGAAACTGTGACACAGTAATATGTAATAATAATAATAATTTCTGTATGTAAATAACTATAGTTGTATATAGTAAAATCTTATTTTTTATTTGAGAGTAGAGATTAGTGAGGCCGCACACCACAGCTACATTTGTATTACGATAATTGTAGCGCCATATTTGAAACGCGATACATTTATCGACCCCCTATATTTGTATGTAAGCCCGCACATCAAGGACACATTTGTAGTAGGTGCGGTTTGTGGCAAGATGGCTGCCACGCCACACGAATTCAAGATCGAACACGTTCGTTTTATGTGGCGCGAACATAGAATAAAAACGCGCGAAAATGAAAGAATGTTGAATTTTATGTTTAATTTATTGCAGAGATTGAAAAAAATCCTGTTTGAATAAATTTATAGAACTGATTAATTGAAAAATTTATAATTTATTGAACAATTTGATTTGATTGAACTAAATTTAATAATAAAATTGATATGCGTTTTCAGACATTCTATAATATAAACGGAACTTTTCTTCGCCGGATCGTAATTCTTGCGCAATTTTGAAATTTCCGTAAACTGTACAATTTTGATTAAACGGGTGAACCCAATAACGTCTTTTTTTTTCTCATTAATCGCCTCATCAAAAAATCGTCATCGTCAGACGATGATGTCGACATTCTGACTTCTGTTGTTAGTGCTACGCTACAATTGTGCTTCCAATGTGCGCATACACGACACATTTGTGGCCGCTTAAATTGTATCGCAGTAATTGTGGCGCCGTAAATGTATGTTGAGTGTAGCGTGTGGCGGCGGTGTGCGGCCTCACTTAGCTGTAGTCAGGGCCGGCCCTAGCCCATTCGGCGCCGGGGTGCTAGCTGTCTACTATAGTATCTACATTACCCTGCGCCTGCGGGGCACCCCCCGGGACCTGACGCCCGGGTGCGGCGGACCCCTTGCACCCCCTGGTAGGGCCGGCCCTGGCTGTAGTGAATTTTTTTAAGAAAACTCAGTTCCTATAAATATATAAGAAATATTTAGTTTAATTTTTATTGTGTTTGATAAAAGATTGTATTAATTGCTTCGTGTAATGTCAGTGCATGAACCTGTTTTAACTTCAATGATAATTCTGTGTAAACAAATGTTGTTTTGTAATTCGGAATATATAATTCGGCTATTAATTATAATCGGCTAAAATTTTTTTCACTTTCAACCACAACAAATTTTGTTCATGACGTCATTGTGGGCGTGAGTTTGATATTAGATTCGCTTATCTGTGTAGTGGCTGCTGCAATAACTTTATACTGTTATGTAGAATTGATCACTATTTAAATGAGCTATAATAATCATTATTTTTATGAGCTATAATAATCATTATTTTCTATAGGTATCTGCCTAATAGAGATAAGACAGTAATAGCGATATTTTCAATCAGAAGGTTTTCTAACAAGTCAAAATAATAGTTATTCGTAAATATCTAGAAAAATAAGTCATGGCTGATAAGACATATAATCACCTCAAACAGAATTAAACACTTCCACTAAAGAATGTCAAGGTACATTAAGATTACAAGTAAAGTAAAATTAGTCACACCTATGAGCATTTATTACTCATATTTAAGTTTTAATGTTTCATGCTTAGTATAAATTTAGTGTTCGTTTTAAATACTAAGTAACAAGGCGTAAAAATTATTTATCAAATAAGTTTGAAGTTCAGTTTATGAATAAACATAGTTTCTTTTATTAACTAAATATATTAAACTAGCTAAGCCGGCGAACCTCGTCTCGTAATTTTTTTTTTATCGTCTATTTACGAGATATAAATTAGTATATTTAATACAAAACTTCTCCTGACAATAATATAAAACGAATTACTCAATTTGATGCAGTCGTTCTAAAGTTTTGCGCATACATTCAATTCAGGGAATAACTTTTATATACCTACCTATATTTAGGGCTACTAAAATTTCCCCTGAGTTTCTAATGTTGTATACATGTGTATCCAATGTATTAAACAATGTCATGTCAATGACTATGTCTGACCCGCCCTGTAAATAGATAGATATAATATGTAGTTAGAAATAATGTGAGTTAAGTTGGTAGAAGCATAAATCCACTTTAAAACGTATAACAGATTTTTAGTTAGACCTCTAGACCTCAGAGTCTCGCTTCTGACAAATCGGATCCAATTTCGTGTTGGAGAGTTCGTCTGATCCTGGAACAAACAATCATACCTACAGACATACAGAAATTTTAAATATATTTGTTTTAACTTCTATTGCTCTCTAAATGATCGTTAGATTTTTTTTTTTACTTATATAAATACTGCGAGATCGTCCGCGTGGAATAGTGTCTTTGGCTAATTATTTTACTATATAAATACTTCAATGAGCTATGTGCAGTGTTACACTGCAAAGAGCTTATTAATTCGGGTAAGCACTCTTAGGCAGCCCCTTAGTGTGCGTCCACACTGAATGCGCGGTGGCGGTTGCGGCGGCGGAGGCGTATGGTGGCCACAGTGACGCGCGAGTTCATGTAGCGATTTGACGTATATCAGGGGTTGCAAACTATGGACGAGGATTTATTATTTTTACTAGACAGTCCAATCTTGAGATAGGTGTTGAACATAAGAGATAGTGTGTACGAAATAAATTTAATTAATTCGATTATTTTCTTTTTGACAGTTCGAGAAAATTTGAAATTAGTGACCACGAAGTATAGATACAAAGAGTCCGGACGTAATGTTGAACGAATTGTCTCAATTTAGGGGACAGAATTTTAATTCTAATTTTAATTTCCCACGTAAAAAAAGGTATAAACTACAGAAAGCGAATACATAAATATATAGCGACAAGACCGAAATGGTTTGATACCCCTGCCACCCGCGCATTAGATCGCTTGCTGACTAGGCCCGTAGTGTGGACAGAACGCGCGGATAGGAATGTTTGAAAACTACGCTCGTTGTATCGCTCAGTCCCGTCGCGTCGGCGTCCGCCTTAGCCACTGCAGTATGGACACAAAGACGCGTTTCATATGTTCGATATTTCGCGCCCGCCGGCGCCACCGCGTTAGGCTCGCAGTGTGGTCCTAACCATAGGGCATAGGCGTCGTTTACGGAGACCGGAGCGTAGTGCGGCGCGGCGCGTGGGACGTTTTTATTGTTTATGTAGCGGCGGCGCGTGAAGCCACACGTATCATCGCACGCGTAAACACCGACTTATAGCAATATCACGATCACGATTCAGCCTGTAATATCCCACTGTTGGGCATAGGCCTCTTCCCCATGTAGAAGGATCGGAGCTTAATCCACCACGCTGCTCCAATGCGGGTTGGCGGATATATTCCCTACTAAGAGTAACGATCGCTATCAGGTGTACATGATAACAACCGGGACCGACGGCTTAACGTGCTCTCCGAGGCACGGTGGGGAAACCCACAAGGACTGCACAAACACCCAGAACACGGCAAACATCTGTATGACCAATACAAATGTTGTCGTGTGCAGGGATCGAACCCGCAACCGCCCGCGCAACAGCCAATCGCAATCCAGTGCAGTGACCGATGCGCCTACGATGTTGTTTATAGAGACGCGGGGCGGAAAGCGTGGCGGTGTCCGCCGCTGCTCCCGCGTCGTATTCTCAAACGTGTAGCGAACGGCGCGGCGGGTATCGCTGCAGCGCACGCGGGGTTCTCAGTTAAACTGACGTTTTAGGTTAGCCGCAGTGTTGCCAACTCGAATTTTATCGAGAAGGCAGATACAATTTCAAAAGTTGGTAGTTTCCAACCATCTTCAATTCGAAAAGTAGGTAGATCAACTAACTATAATTTCGAGTTTTATATACGATCCTAGTACCCTAAGATGTGATACCTTTAATTATTTTTTATTTTTTTTATGTTTATTAGTGTTGTGATTTGTTCATTCAACTGAAAGGCGACCAGTCGCCTTTTGGATATTTTTGTCACCGATTTCCATATCGAGTAGCCTAAATGGCGAAAAATCGCCTTCGTTGGCAACACTGGGTTCCGCCACAGGCATCGCTTCATCAAGAATCGCCGCTGCGTGTGCCGCCGCGCTATACGCCGCGTGAGATGCGACGACGCCATCCGCGAACTCGGCCGTAAAACACGCTCAAACGCGTGTAAAGTCGCTTCTCCGTAAACGCACTCATACAACGCCCTACATTTGAATTTAGTGCGGGCCGCGCAGCTTACCGCTACGCACTACGCTCCGCGTCTTCGTAAACGAGGCCTTAGGCATATTTCCCCACCTACACCGCGAAGTACCACGCTGCGCTCCAACCCCCCTCACCCTCCGCGCGTGTAATTTTAATGTTACACCAGAATAGCTCTAATATTTTGTCTCTTGTCACAAACTTAAAAACATTCACAAAAACATACATATTTCCATACAAACATTCATAGGTACTCCTATTTCCTATTGTAATTTTACACCCTTGAGGGTAAAACTTTTACAAACTTTGAATGTCATATTTATTTATTTCAAAGCAGCCTAAAAAATAAGTTTCAAGCTTCTAGCTCTAAATGTCGATACTTCCATACTACTTTTCATCCCCACCTTTCAACCCCTTACACCCCTTTTTTCTTATTAAAAAGTAGCCTATGTCCTTTCTTAGGCCCTAGAATATCTGTGTGTACCTTTAATTTCAATCGGTTCAGTAGTTTTGGCGTGAAAACGCGAAAAACAGACAGACAGAGTTACTTTCGCATTTATTATATTATTAAGGGTAATCATGTAGTTATTACCTTAACATAATAGCTATAAATGAAAACGTTAAAGAATGTACACATATGTTTAAAATAAATGTATTATTCAGGTTGAAGGTAAAACAAACAACAAAATAAAGGATCTCATTTCGCCTGACAGTCTTGGCGAAGACACACGTCTAGTCCTCTTGAATGCTATTTACTTTAAGGTAAGTTTTTTAATTAATTATTTTTGTTATAACTGTAATATCAAATAGAATATCGAATAGGAAGGGCTAACACGCAAAATATTTGACTTAAATCTTGATTTTTAAATCATCCTTTTATTTTTTTTATTAATTTTTTTTTTAAACAAAGTCCACAAATATGAAATAATTCCAACAATTTTATTGAACACCTCAAATATTTTCCTTTTTTTTCGTAGGGAACATGGAAGAAACAGTTCGACCCTCAAAATACTTTGAACCAACCATTCTTTATTGCTGAAGAAACTACGGTTGAAGTTCCTATGATGTATAAAGAAGATAATTACCTCTATGGAGAGAGCTCCGGACTAGGAGCTCAGGTAAGGGTCATTTTTACTACTATAATGGTGTCAAACAAGCGTGCGGTCTGCCTGATGGTACCGCAGCTTATGGACGCCTGCAACACAGCGTTGCAAGCGTGTTGCCGACCTTATCCTCTTACCCTCCCCGGTAGCTCTGGGTACCTTACTCACCACAGGAACACAATACTACTTGAAAACAATATTATAAATATCTATATGTTACCTTCTGTAAGATTGAGGTACTTCCCCAGTCTTACCCTACCTTAATAAAACCTATTTGTTTCTGGCTGACACCACAGATGTCCTGTCTTGTGAATTGCAAAACGCATGAAGTTGGAATAATCATAAGGTCAACTTACAAAAAAAATAGTCTTATTGATCCAGTCGTTTTCGAGTTTTGCGCCTAGCAACACATTTTGCGATTCATTTTATATGCATTTTTAAGGTGATAGTTTGTTTTCATAAAAATGAGGCTATTTTGCTACTATTATTTCGCTGGCTTATTGATGGTTATCTGTACTAATTTACTATCATATAAACGTGTCCTTACTAATTGATTATTTTATAATAGTAAAGGTAAAAATAAAAGTGTGTTTTACTAAGTATAAAAAAATAAAAAGAGTACTTAAAATGTTTCAGTTCATTTACTTTAAAATTTTGCAACGAATAAAAAATTAAAACAAATATTTAAAGTAAGCTAAAAATAAGGTTGTTAAATATATATATATTTTAGGGTTCCGTAGCCAAATGGCAAAAAACGCAATCCGGTCTGTCTGTCTGTCTGTCCGTCCGTCCGTCCGTCCGTTTGAGCGAGATCTAGTTAGTAGTAATTTTATAAACATAAACCTTATACATAAACCGTGAACCATTATTAGTTACATCATAAACTAAAAATATTTTTAATAATTTGTTTGTACGGAACCCCCGGTGCGCGAGTCCGACTCGCACTTGGCCGGTTTTTAATTAATACGTTACTGTGCACTAAAGTATCAATTAAAAATTGTAATTTTAAAGTATATTTTTTATTAATACTTTACTGCACAGTAACGTATTAATTAAAAATACATATACTTTTAAATTACAAGACAGAAAATAACACTATACAAACTTATCAGAGCACTACCAGATCATACATTAAAATTCAATACATTATTTGGCATCATTACACAATACATTATTCTTAAATTTTTTCACTCATTCAAATTGAAAAAGAAATGATTGTTAACAATGCTTTAGTCTTGGAATTCGATCTAGAAATTTATTCAAACTATTTCATCCAAAAATACAATAAAGAAATAAACATATCGAACAGTCTGGAATATGTCCAATCGCACTTACATCGAAAAAAAAACCGGTCAAGTGCGAGTCGGACTCGCGCACCGAGGGTTCCGTAGAAACCTGCAGGTATATAAGTAAAAGTTATGGTATTTTGCTGCTAAATGAAATCTATAACATTACAATATGGAAAGTTGGAGGAGCATAAATTTAAGACAAAGGTATCTTTATCTTTTCATTAATCCTTTAATTTATATAAAATAAAAATCGCCTTTATTTCTATTACTATTAAAATTTCAATTAATACTAGCCTAAGTATTCTTAGTTTAAACATATGTATGTATATTAACCTATGTATATATTTATTCTATACTCGTATAATTAACTCGTCTTCATGTTTATAACATCACTTAATTAATATTGGTAATAGTAATAGTCGCCTCTGCGGCGTAGGCCTCTCCTAAACATTTCCATGTATCCCCTTCCCGTGCTTTCTGTATACACAGCGGTCCACATAATTATCTGGTTGAAGATATCTCTCCACCTTTTAATTGGTCTCCCTTTTTTCCTTGACCTGTCTCTTGGTAGGAAAGTTCTTTTATCGAAGTTATTTATTTACAAATTTTTTAGTCACTATTTAGAAATCTGGTTCAAAAATACTTTATTACTATTAAGTATTAAATTTGAACCATATTATATATAGTAGATATTTATTTATTATTTATTTATTTATTTAAATAGTCCCACAGATGATGTAACATTTATTTTGTAATTTAATTCAAGCCTTTTTGACCTTTGTACCTGTCTTCAAGTTTGTATAAAACATGTTTTCCTAAATTTATTTTTATTATTGTCTGCTATGGTTTAAACATATATATTTTTTAATGTCTAGAATTCTCATTACAGTGTTAATATTACTTGATTTCATTAATCATTTCAATACTGTTGATTTTGACTTACTACTAGCTATACTTGGTTCTCTTAACATATCTCCTAAGGTGTCTGACTGGTTTCATAGTTACTTGCATGGTCGCCGGCTACGAATACATATTGAAGAACTTTCTTCATTCTGGTCTAGAATCAACGCTGACGTTAAAGATAAATATATAATATGTACCTCTTCGCTTAAATGATAGCCTAACTTTGAAGATACCTTCACATTCGTCTTCCTTTTATTCTAAATCTTTCACTATTGAAGCTTATCGTCTTTGGAACTTATTGCCATTGGAAATGTACTTATCATATTAAATTATGTTAAGCAGCTTTATTTTATTATTTATTATTTTTCATGAAGTTACGTTATGTTGTTATGTCATTCGTCTTAATCTATCAATTTGCTTATAGTGTATATACGTATTTATGTATGTATTTATATATTTGTGTATACATATGAGTAAACTTATATGTACATATGTGTCATTAAATATAGCATCTATTGTTATATAGTTATTTATTTATATCTGATTTTTATTTTATATTGTTCCTTTTTTACAACATTTTGCGCCCTTCCCCTAGTTTATATGCAAGTCCTCTGCCCAAAGGTTGCCTGGAAGAGATCGATGTGTTAGCGATAAGGCCGCCTGTTGCAATTGATGCAAGTTTATTGTTATAAATTCTATGTATTGTTCTTTTGTGTATTGGTGTGCAAAAAGAGTTAGTAAATAAATATTACTTTGCAAAGTTTTATAATTGAAAAACAAAGCAGAAATAAACAACATTAGATACACATACTATTTCTGTGGTTGCGATGTAACTATACATTTAAGGTTTTCGTAATTTTTCCTGTATCTGTGCTGTGTGTATAAGACGTTGCTTAATACCTGAAGATTTTAGGTCGACGGGAAGTATTCTTTAGATTTTTATTCCCTTGTCAGTTGTTTGCTAGTTTCAATATATGCGGTTTAAATTGCTGTTTCTTTTGATATCGTGGACATAGAAGTTTGATTTTGTTACAGCTTAAAGTTATTATAGACGTGAGTATTTGATATGAATTTCAATTTAATACTTTTACGCGTTCAAGAGAAAAGTGGTATTAAGTGTAAAATTATTAAAATATTTTTTTTATATGTAGTAACTAAAAATTTACACTTTTCGCAATTTTTCCTGTATCTGTGCTATAAAACGTTGCTTTGTACCAAATTTCAAGATTCTGACTTCACGGGAAGTACCCTGTAGGTTTTGATTCCTTTGCGACTATTTTCGATGAAAATATGCGGCTTAAATTGGTTTTTCTTTTGATATCGTTGACATAGAAGTTTGATTTTGTTACAGCTTAAAGGTATTATAGACCTGAGTATTTGATATGAATTTTAATTTAATACTTTTACGCGTTCATGAGAAAAGTGGTATTAAGTGTAAAATTATTAAAATATTTTTTTTTATATGTAGTAACTAAAAATTTACACTTTTCGCAATTTTTCCTGTATCTGTGCTATAAGACGTTGCTTCGTACCAAATTTCAAGATTCTGACTTCACGGGAAGTACCCTGTAGGTTTTGATTCCTTTGCGACTATTTTCGATGAAAATATGCGGCTTAACTTGGTTTTTCTTTTGATACCGTTGACATAGAAGTTTGATTTTGTTACAGCTTAAAGGTATTATAGACTTGAGTATTTGATATAAATTTCAATTTAATACTTTTACGCGTTTATGAGAAAAGAGGTATTAAGTGTAAAATTATTAAAATATTTTTTTATATGTAGTAACTAAAAATTTACACTTTTCGCAATTTTTCCTGTATCTGTGCTATAAGACGTTGCTTCGTACCAAATTTCAAGATTCTTAGTTCACGGGAAGTACCCTGTACGTTTTGATTCCCTTGAGAGTGTCGAAAATTTGCAGCATAAACGGCTGTATCTTTTGATTGCCTTGGCTTAGAAGTTTCATTTTTTCACAGCTTTAAGAGGCAGCAGATCTGAGTATTTAATATAAATTTCAGCTTGATGCCTCCACGCGTTTCTGAGAAAAAGGATCTTGACAGACAGACGGACAACAAAGTGATCCTATAAGGGTTCCGTTTTTACCTTTTGAGGTACGGAACCCTAAAAATAGTTCTAATATTTTAAACGATCGTGAAAAACTTTGTATACATAGACTAAAAATAAACGCTTTTGAACGTCAAATATTATTTCACTGTTATGTATTAGCGCTGCACGATTGATTTAAGATATTATATTTTATAAAATTTGTGTAACAAAAAATTTTCTTCAACCCCATAAACTTCGATTTCCAAAAAGAGCTTAGGTCAAAATAACAATTCGTGTTTTTATTGCGTTAATGTTTTATTAAGGTAGGGCAAAGGGCAAGATCTTGATCAAAACTTGGAGGAGACCGACTCAGGAAGTATCTTCTTACAGAGGAACACATCTAAATACATAATACTTATAATTAGAAAACGAAAAAAAAAAAGATAATAAGAATTAGCTGTAATGATCCAGTCGTCTGTCTGTCTAACTGTCTGATCCAGTCGTCCTCGAGTTTAGCAACAACGAGCGCTTAGCAACGCATTTGGCGACACATTTTGATTCGTATAGATTAATTAATAGTTTTTATTGTAATGTAATCATAATAATGTGCTATCAAACATGTAGAGGATTGAACATTAAATTATAACTGCTGCCCATAAAAAATTGCCACGCAACGCAAATGCGATTGCTGGCTGAAGAAACAGAAGACGTAATAGGGAACCCGGCTTAAGAAATATTTAAATATCTTTAATATTGTAATTGCAGCTTCTTCAAATACCGTATGTGGGCGACGAGGCCAGCATGCTCATAGTCCTTCCCAACGAGATCACAGGGCTTGACGCTGTATTGAAGAAGCTGGCCAGTGGCTATGACCTCCTCGGTGAAGTTGATAAGATGCACAAGACGAAAGTCCAAGTCACCATACCCAAATTTAAGATCGAGACGGAAATCGATCTTACTGAACTCTTACCCAAGGTGATTATCAAATAAGTAATGTGTCTAAATTGTGTCTCGATTTTGTCTGTGTGACACTTAAAATTACTTAATTATTATTTTAAATGCATATTATTATAATAATTTTAAGCACACACACAAGTATTCTGAACAAAAAATGTTGAAGAGTTAGTTAACTTTAGCTAATACAGTTGAATCCGTTTATAATGACATCGAAAGGAATTGACAAACACGTCATAATAAGCGGACGTCATACAAAGCGTTTTGTGAAAAAAAAAACGTGTGTCAGCTCCGACGCACGCATGGAACGCACGACTGGAGTTTACTTCTTCAGATCGACTGTCTAAATATGTATACACAAAAAAGTTTGATACTCCATTTTCTAATCTGCATATTATGGCACCTTTCTCCTCAATCGTAAATGCGTTACGGCGATGAGATGACATTTTTTTCACAGTATGTAGGTACAATGAAAAACACAAACGACAAACGAAAAACAATGCATGACCGTCAAGCGTCAATTAATTACTCACTGAGAAGACCAATAACTTAAACTGAGACTTAAAACAAAAACGAGCCACACGTGGCTTGCACTTGGCGACGCTTTCGGCAACTCGAACGTCGTCGGGAATCAATGGAGGTGTAAAGAATCATGTCGGTCATTATAACCGGACATCATTTCTTAAAAATGGGTCATAATAAGCGACATGTCACTGTAAGGGAAGTCATTATATCCGACTTTTTTATAAAGAATTTTATATGAAAACCAAACTTCGTAGTGTAATTACGTCATAATAACCGGTTGGTCAATATAGGCGGAGTCATAATAAACGGATTCTACTGTACTAATAAAAAAATATTTAGATAGTCAGAAGTTTGGTCTGTATTAACAATTTAATTTATTTTGTAATTGTAGACTACTTAGCAATTATTATAAAAATATGTCATCATATTCAAATGATAAGCATAGAACACCTAAAACACAGATAAAATTTTAAATGATAAGATTATATTATTATTATGTATTAAATGACTCGGTGATAAGTGAGTCAATTAGATTACTGACTACTTAAAAATTTGTTAATTTTTTGTATAAATAATTTAGTTGAATTGTTTACTACTATAGTTTGTCCATTTTATTATTAGTCTTTTGACAGATCGACGACTGACAAGGTTTAGTGATGTCCTGAAGAATCATCGGTATCGCTAATTTTTTTGTTAAAAAATATAATATTTATTAATATGAAAATATTACGACGTAAAACTTATATACAATGTACGTCAACTGGATATCGATGAACAATATCGTTGCAAGGCAATATCTATACATATAATAAAATGGTAGAAAAGACAAAACTGTACATTGAATATTTTTTAAAAGAATACTTGGGGTGTGATTTACAGTCGATACCGAAGCCAAAAATATAGTTTTTAGAATTTTTGTCTGTTTGTCTGTATGTATGTCCGGGATAAACTCAAAAAGTACTGCATGAACTTATTTTCAAATTTGGCACGATTATTATTTAAAAGTCAGGTATATATTAAAGGTCAGTCACATATAGGCTACATAATTATTATCGTGCTATCACCTACGGGGAACGAGCAGTGAACCTTTATTTCTTCAACGCATTCTGTAACAAAGTGTAATCTAACGACGTATATTTGAATGTTGTTGTTATTATGTTATTAACCATGCTATAAGCTAGCTTCACTCTATAAAAATCACGCAATATAAGTAATTTAGGCCGATAAACATAATTAAATAAATATAAGTAGTATCAAGACAATTTTAAAGCAGCGCCATCAATCCCTTTTTGGATATAAATAATTTAAATTTGATCTGATGATGTGGCGAGGTTAATTGGTTATTTTTAAAAGTCATAGATGGAGTTGTGCATTTTCTTCTTAAAAATTGTATCGTTAATTCGTTTCAGAGAGGAACAAAACATTTAAAAAAATGTGTTTATATAAGTTTTAAGCTGCTTCATCTATGTCTTATAAAATTCATCGAGTTTATCTGTATGTAATAATAATAACAAACAGAACTCAAAAAGAACTGCATAGATTTATGACAAAATTTAAACTCGAGAATGGCACGCTTTTGCTGTAAGCAATTTGAACTTGTGGGGTGTGTGCGAGGGAGTTTCCAATGAAACGCTAGTGCTAGTGCTAGCTAGTGACGTGCCGCCATAAACTAAATAACGAAGAAAGCCGACGCGAACGCCAAATGTCATGATAGGTAGCCAAACCACTAATGTTGTTTATCGAGAAGGCCTATAAGTATGTATTTTTACCCTATTCTGTATTCCTTATTCATTATTTTCTCCATCTGCTTTAGTCACAACTTATGACTTAATTCAGCAGAATCACCACAAAATCGTTTATTCAAAGCAGGCTGAAAATAAGCACTTTTTGAAGGTCAATTTTATAATAGACAGTCTCTCTCCGTTACTGCACTTTCTGTAGATATGTAATGTAAAGAAGAAATGGGTAAATGAATGTTATTTTAAAGGGTATTTTTCGTGCTGTATAGCGTTCACGCAGACGATGTCACGGGCAGCAGCTAATATAATGTATATTTTTGTCCGATTTGATTTACATATACTTATTAATATTATTATTTTTCACTGAATTTTGTGTTCAATAACAATAAACTATAGCCTATAGTACTCCTGAGTGGTGTAGCTTTCTGTTCGTGAAAGAATTTTCATGATCGGATTACGATTTGCGAAGATTACTTCCTACAAACAAACAAAGTTAAAAACTTCACCTGTTTATAATATAGATTAGCATTTATTTCTACCGATTATTTGTAATCTGTGGCACAATCATAGTAATCGTTATGTGTGGCATATCACTAAAGGGGCGGTACCCGTCCATGAAGTACGATATTATATCTATGAATTTTTAAGTTAAACAATATGAAACTTCATGGGCCGTAGCTGTCAAAAGACTAATAATAAAATGGACAAAGTATAAGTATTTGCCAATGTTGTCGGAATATTGGTGGGGAAAAATGGCAGAATCTAGTTTTTACTGCAACGCATAATCGTTCATAATCTTTATACAAGTTATATTATCTTAACAATACAATTTGGCCACGTCTTGCAAAATTGGCCACATGACATGTTTATAATATGTAGGTACATAAAAAATTTACATCCAATCTTAGTCACCAAGATAAACACGTAATATTGTGTATTACTAGCTACTAGTGTCTTACTAAAACTATTTATTATTTTCGTTTTGCGGAGCTCGATATTTCGACATTAACTGCGAATGTCTTGTTCACGAGACTACACGAGATGAGACGACACGAGACAAGGCAATTGACATGTCAAAACACATGTGCAAGAGAAAGTAAAAAGGAAATTAAAAATATATATTAAATCTCTTTCTTGCAATTTCAGCTTGGAATCAGTTCTATCTTCAAATCTAACAACTCTGGTATCACCAAGCTCCTAAACAAACCAGAGACGTTGTGCGTGACTAAAGCCGTCCAGAAAGCTTTTATTGAAGTTAACGAGGAGGGCGCTGAAGCCGCAGCCGCCACCGGTATGTTTTTATATTTATGGATTTGCAATATCTATATTTTATCGACAGTAAATGTTTACATGTTTGTTATGCTTCGGCCTGCTTCTATCTTATTAAGAATATGTCGTAGCTACACTGCAGCTTTAATAATAGAGAATTTCAATTCCCCCACTTATGATATAAATATTTGTTTTGGTCCATACAAATATTTATTGTGGTTGATGTTTGTGATTCAACATATAATTCCCACCCTAATAGGGTCTGTCTGTGGTGTTGCATGTATTTACCTCTTTAATAACAAAGCTGCTGTCGTTAACTGATAGCCGTCCAATCATAAAGGGCTTCCATCTTGAATTTTTGAAGTGATCTTGCACTACCAGAAATCAGCAAATCTCGTTTGGTAGTATGTCCATATCGATAATCCTTTTGTGACTGCGTATTTGTAGGACACGGTGTCTATCGGTTCTTTAAACTACATGTGCTGCTGACTGTAGACACAACCCGCTACACCGGTTGCTCAACGAATCTCCTTATTTCCGAGCTTAGAATTACGCCGAGTATCTATCACGTAAAAACCTTCCATCATTCTCACTCGTCATCACGTCAGTCTATCGCAGTCCACTGCTAGACATAGGTCTCCTCAAGCTTTCTCATCCTGCCTCCGCCAACCTTCTCACATAGATCGTCAATCCAGCGGTCGGAGGACGTCCCACATTTCGTCTATCATTATGCATAGTGTTAAGTAAGTTTGGCTTTGGGCTAAAGCCAATTCTTCAGCTAGTGTTTTATTGTACTGTACAACTTTCTATTAAGTCGGTTTGTAGGAGCTAAATTATGCGGTTGTACATTATTTGGCTTTTTGCGATAGAAAGTTCGCTTGCAAACACTTTATACATTCGATATAAAAGCGAAGATGATCGAGATAATATTTTGCAAGATTTTTCTTATAATCTATGCCCTTTTTCTTCCAATGAAATGAAATGGGACTGGAGTCTTACTCTTTCCTTCTAGTCCATGAGCTTATTAAGTCTAGTCTTTTCTAGTCTTCTTTCTTCTTATGAGTTAGACTTTATAATACTTTGACCCAACCGTATTAATAATTTTACAGCCTTTTATATCATTAACAGAAACGCTTTTCTTGAGACTTTCGAAACTCTTACGGTTTTGATAAGTTTGTTAGAAAAAAGACTTGGCTAACCTGGCTCTTTCCAGTTTAAGGTATAGATTTAAAATGCTTTATGCTTATAAACAAAAAAATTCTGCTATGGTTCTTTCGTCTAAAGCTCACTTTAGAACCAATGGGAAATTGTAAATAAAATGCTTCCTCCTATCTGTCTTTTGCATTACCCTAAAATAAAGATGCTATAGCTTAGCTTAGATGGTAACTCAACCTTTTGGTCAGAGACGATGGATGTCAGAAAGATCAAGTACGAGGAATGAAAGTGCGAGAGGCATGACTGATAGAACTGGAATGAAAGAGAACTCTCAGAAACAGGCCCAGAACAACCTTAACACCTGTAAAAATATTTTTGTACATACATAATAGCAGAATTAACGGTTATAATAGCAAACCACATTACAGCATGATAAGACACAACATAACGTATAAATAGCACAACGCATAACAACGCTTTCGGTTTCGGGCATGGCGCGTATGTCTGTGACCGTCTGTACACGTGTTTGGGTTTCTGGCGGCCAGGGAGCGTGGTGCGCGTCACGCGCTCGCTGCGGAAGTCGAAGCGCGTACGGGTAGACCGGCCAGCGCTCTGGAGCATACTGGCGCGGGACTTGGTGTTGGTGACCGCAGTGCCGCGCCCCGCCGCCGCCCCCGCGCCGCCCCCCGCGCGCTCCGACCTCTAGACACGTAATGTCGTGTGCGTGTGTGTTAGTGATGCGATTCGAGTTCTTATTCTACTCGAGTGATTCGTATCGATTTCATACGCCTCGCGCTATAAACGAGTTTTAAAAACACGGTAGTTAATACATTGATTTACAGATATTAATAAAACTATCTTTACATAAAAAAATATATTAATATTAGCAAGGTTGTTTAAAAATACAACCATTTAAATGTGTCACAAATACATTACATGACACAATAATTAAACTCAAATGAAAACATTCGCCCTTGTTTATAATGTAATAATAATTTGGAATCGCTCGATTAAAAATAACGATTGAGTCGCATCACTAATGTGCGTGCAGGCATGGTGATGATGCTGCGCTGCGCTCCGATGCCGGCGGAGCGATTCCTCGCCGACCGGCCCTTCCTCTACGTGCTGCTTCAGGAGCGTACCGAGCTCTTCGTGGGCGCCTACCGCAAGCCCTAGACTCTAAGGCTCTTGGAGCCTCATCGCCGATAGCGCCGCTTTGTTACACGCTTACAAGTGCACGTCGACATCTTACCCGATCGAATAACTAATTGTGTTAACTATAATAAAATAGTTTGTATGTGCTTAATTCATAGTTTTCCATGTGCTTATAAATATATATATATATATATATATATATATATATATATATATATATATATATATATATATAGTGAGCAATGGTCGTAATGACTGTTCGCGTTAAATATGTTAATGCTTTCGAATGCAATATCTATAGCGTAAATAAAGTTTGAAAAGGTCAATCCACTTAGAAGTGATCGGGTTTTATTACAGTAATGGGCATCACATTTTACTCTGCGATAATAGACGAGCCGCCGACGCCGCGCTTCATTGCGGACCATCCGTTCGTTGCTGTGATCATATCCCACAATACTATGTATTTCATGGCAACTTACCGCGCAAAGTAGATTTGAAACTTTCTGACACATGATAGTAGAACCTGAATATCACGAAGTATAGACTATACTGAATATCGTGACAACTAAATAACATCTCCAGACAATGACGTTTGGTTACCACTACTACTAGTACTCTCAGTTTGACACTTGAAAAGATTATGTATTTTTATTATTTAATTTTTTTTTTTTTTATTAGTAAAATAATGGTAGTTCGATGTAAAATTAATCTGTCGAGTTATAATGTCAATTTCAAAATCTTTTGTAATTAGTTAAAATCCAATTGATATATCTAATTTATTTGAAGTATTGTTGGTTAAGTGTAAAACTTTAATAAGTTATAAGTGCAATATACTATAGTGGGTTTTAATGTTGCTATAAAAATGTTTTGTAATTACCTCAACGTTTACAATCGTATGTCAGTATACATGACAGTTTAAAAATATCCGGCTTCGAAATACATAGTTTTTAAAACAACGAATCACTTTTAATTATTGTAAGCAAACCAATGACAAATTGATTATCTGTATCTAAAATAATAAATTGTTGACATATAAAATGATATTATTTGATTTATATAGTTAATATCGATGTTTCACATTTTTTCATGTAAAAATCTATGTCAGTTTATATATAGTCTACTTTCATAGAATTGTATAGTAAAATAATGTATAATCTAATATGGGAGCCCCTACTGCAAGGCCAAGGACCTCGTCGCCGGAAGCCCCGCTTACAAGCAAATTGTACATGGGTATATTACTGTATCGAATACTAAACGGTGTTAACTGTTACAAAATAATTGGTATGGGCTTAATAAAATTTATAGTATACCATGTGCTTAGTGAACAATGTTCGAAATGTCTCATCACGCTTAATATGCTGACGCTTTGAATTGCACTGTCCATGTCGTCAAATATGGTTTAGAAGGTTGAGTGCACTCTAAATTGATCGGGTTTCATTACAGTAATGGGTCTCGAATCCTGTTCTTTGGTGATAGACGAGCCGCCGACACCGCGCTTCATTGCGGACCATCCGTTCGTCGCCGCTATCGTATCCCACAATACTGTGTATTTCATGGCAACTTATCGCGGAAAGTAAATTTGAAACTTTCTGACACATGATAGTAGAACCTGAATATTGTGACAACTAAATAACATCTCCATATAATGACGTTTGGTTACCACTAGTACTAGTACTCTTAGTTTGACACTTGAAAAGATTATGTATTTTTATTATATAATATATATATATATATATATATATATATATATATATATAAATAAATCAATTGCTGTTCCTTAGTCTCGTTAAAACTTGAGAATAGCTGGATCGATTTGGCTGATTATGATATTGAAATATTGGTGGAAGTTCAGGGAAGATCTAAACGGTGAGAAACATAAATAATAAGTAACGGAAAATATTAAAAACAACAATTTAATTTTCCAATACAAAATGTTCCTAGCAGGGAAATTTAATGTCTTTTGTCAAAAACGTTGTCAATTGGTTGTCAAATATTTATAGGTGTAAGGTGCGTTCAGAAAGTATTTTGTGTATATTTTTCACAAATACACGTAGGTGATACGAAGTTCACCGGGCCATCTAGTATTAATACTGGGTGAAATATTGGGTGCTAATTAAACAACCATCTTAATAGCATTATTTGCCTCTGAGAATCTACTTTGTCTTCTAAATTAATAAGTCAGCCACAATTAACGAGGGTCTAAATTAAATTATTTTAGCCACTAGTTATCTTCTATGTAAGCCACTCTAAATACAACTCATCTAGGTGGTTATTTTTTGCATCTAAATTTTAAGATGCATTCAAGCAATGAACCTCTAAAATATTAATATATGACATCAAATAAAATATTCTATAAGCTTCTAATTTTTTAACTCAGTATGTTTAAAATGTAACTCATCCCACATGAATTGATCGTCAAAATAATTAGTATGGGCTTAATTTATAGTATACCATGTGCTTAGTGAGCAATGTTCGAAATGTCTCATCACGCTTAATATGCTGACGCTTTGAATTGCACTGTCCATGTCGTCAAATATGGTTTAGAAGGTTGAATGCACTCTAAATTGATCGGGTTTCATTACAGTAATGGGCATCGCACTCTGTTCTTTGGTGATAGACGAGCCGCCGACACCGCGCTTCATTGCGGACCGTCCGTTCGTCGCCGCTATCGTATCCCAGAATACTGTGTATTTCATGGCAAATTACCGCGGAAAGTAAATTTAAAACATTCTGAAATATGATATTAGAGCCTAAAAATCGTAACAAATAAATACCGTTTCGTACAAATATCGCTAAATCATCTACAGTATACTAGTACTGACTCAGTTTGATATTTGAAAAAGTAATGTATTATATTTTGTTAATTTTCTTTATAAATATATAGATTTTTTTCGTAACGCAATGGTAGTTAAAAGTAAAATTTATATGTTTGGGTTGCAATGTCGATTTAAACTACAATTTAAAATAAATTAAAATTTTAAAATTAATAAAAAATCTATATATTTTTTTTTAATTTAGTTAAATAAAGTAACTGTTACAGTATTGTTGGTCAAGCGTCAAATTTAATGAGCGCACTATACTATATTTTCGCTACATTAATGTTGCTATGTACCTAAATGTTTTAAGTAACCCCAGCTTCTACTATCGTGTGGCAGCAAACATGACAATTTAATATACGTTCTGTTTAAATGGTTTCAAAAACAATAAAATCAAGGTCAATTATTGTAAGCACACCAGTGACAAAAAAGAACTGCTCGAAATTTCAAATCGTATAAAAACTATTCTTGAAATGTATAGTTATTATCGATGTTTCTAAAACTTTTGACAACGTGAAAAGTTTTTTATATAAAGTCTTTTTCCCTTGAATTGTATAGAATAATATATAAAATCTAAAGTTCTTCGTGTTACTTAAATAAAACTTACTAATCTATATAATAAAAATGAATATTCCTAAGCGCATAACTGGAGAATGGCTCGACCAGTTCGGCTTTTTTTTTTGTATGTTCCTTAAATCCCACGGAAGGTTTTTATACAAAAAAAAAAAACATAACAGACAGAACGAAGTCTGCCCGGGCAGCTAGTTATTAAATAAAGAAGGATTTTTACACTATTTCAATATACTTAAATATGTCTTGTTTAAAAAAAATGATATATAATTATTATAAATTAGTTGTTTCGCTGGTTACTCCTAGACAACCCTTATCGATCTAGCTCAGAAACACAAGAGAGTTTATGAATTTCATACAATGAAATGCTTTGTTAATAAAATGTTGTTATTAATACATATTTTTATAAAGTTTTCATACCGTGTTTACTGTTGCGCAATAAGAAATATATTATAAATTATATTATAATATTATTTATAACGTTTCAGTATTTTTATAACAGTGAAGCATTTATTTTTAAAAGATATATAAAATATTTACTTAATTGCTGTACAATGTGCAATTAATAGTTCGGTGTTGTTTGTGAAGCTTATATTAATTTTTATTTATATTATTTTTAAAATATATAACTTGTCGTACATGTTAGTTTTATTTACCCTCTTCCAGCTATTAGTATGTTCAAACAACTACAAACTAATCGTTATTTGATATAAGATTAGGTACATAAAACAAAGTCACTCATATTGTACCTATTATCTGCTTCTTTTTCTGTCTTCTAAAGTTCTAGCTTCAAGGATTGTGGACCGCCCTAACAACAACTCGCTGGAAGTGACTCGAGTTGCGAACTGTGAGGTAGTTAGTAGTATACGTTGAATATCAGGGACTTAATATACTAGTTAGTAGTTAGTATCTACGCAGTCGCAACGCAACATAATATGTGTGTGTGTGTGTGTGTGTGTGTGTGTGTGTGTGTGTGTGTGTGTGTGTGTGTGTGTGTGTGTGTGTGTGTGTGTGTGTGTGTGTGTGTGTGTGTGTGTGTGTGTGTGTGTGTGTGTGTGTGTGTGTGTGTGTGTGTGTGTGTGTGTGTGTGTGTGTGTGTGTGTGTGTGTGTGTGTGTGTGTGTGTGTGTGTGTGTGTGTGTGTGTGTGTGTGTGTGTGTGTGTGTGTGTGTGTGTGTGTGTGTGTGTGTGTGTGTGTGTGTGTGTGTGTGTGTGTGTGTGTGTGTGTGTGTGTGTGTGTGTGTGTGTGTGTGTGTGTGTGTGTGTGTGTGTGTGTGTGTGTGTGTGTGTGTGTGTGTGTGTGTGTGTGTGTGTGTGTGTGTGTGTGTGTGTGTGTGTGTGTGTGTGTGTGTGTGTGTGTGTGTGTGTGTGTGTGTGTGTGTGTGTTATATTGTTTAGTGTCACATAATTATGGAATGATAGAGTAAAATGATATAACTTAGTATAAATTATAATATTGTGTAAATGACAAATATGATGGTTTTTAAAAAGAGTAACTGCTAAGTTTCTTGCCGTTTCTTCTCAGCAAGAGTCAACGTTCCAAATCGGTGGTAGCTTCACATCTTTTACTATAAATTCATTAATTTAATAAGTATCTATAGATACTTAGTAAACGTTTGATAATTGAAATGACAACTTATTTTGAATAAAATATTTGCCCCCTTTTATTTTATTCTATTTATTTATATTAATATTTCAATACCTGAATTTAATAAGCTCGTACCCCACTGGAAGTTAGTGTGATATGTGTTCTGTTCTTTTATAACAACCACAGTTTGTATATTTTTGAATATTTTTAACAATGTCTCCGATTTCGGGCACTGATTGGATAATAATCCAAATGTCTTTACATGTAGGTACATAAAAAAGTCTATATAAAATAGGAACAATGTTCCGACTGACATATCAACGCCCATCCTAAACCAGGCTATCCATAAATTTAGTTACATTAATTTAACGATTTTTTACCCCTGATCATATTTATGAGACCAGGGGTCAACAACAATTTAAAACTATTTAAACTTTATTTTTAAGTCAATCGTTAACAGGTACGTGGCTCAAATATCATGTCTTAAATCTTAATACTTTCAGTTAGATATATTATATTTTGAATTGTGATGTCACAAAATATCGTAGGTACTCCTCCCCACCTTTGTCACACAATATCACACACCATCGACCCCCTACCCCCTCTCCTCCTTCAAAACGTGTGACGTAATTTATGGATGACAAGTTTTATATTGTAAGCGTCATATATGAAAAGATTTTTTGAAATCCAATATACTCTAAGAAGTGACTAGAGTATGAATATTTTTATACTAGTGCCAATTTTGATTTTCGAGTATGCGAGACGTAACTTTTTTTTGCTACGACAAAAAGTTAAAAGCGTGAAGCATGAAGTTTGAATAGCTAGTTCTTATATAAACTGTTAAGCTTTTTAATAAGAATAATGGAGAAATAACGTCAACACGTATATTGTAACGTAATAAAATGTTACACGCAGTCTGAACCAATATCATAATATCTATAAAATAACCCAACCATGCCAAAGATTTATCGCGAAATAAGATTGTTTTTGCTGCTTTATCGATTTGAAACACGCGGCGAAGTAATTAATATTATTTATTCATTGTTAAATGGCTATTTGAACCACACGCAGTCGAAATATTTTCCTGCTAGCATAAACAGAAACAACTAACAGTAAACGACTCTCACTTAGACAGTTCACACCCAGGTGTATATTTTCTAATGTGTGTTTTTCAAACAATTTACTGACGTATTTCACTAGGAGTATTTGTGTTTATGCGCGCGCGAGTTATTTTTTTAAGTTTGCATCTGATATGATTAACCCCGAGATTTTAGGATTTGTACTTGTGTTTGGAATATATTCTCGAGTAAAAACTTATGAAGTAACAAACTTGACAATAACAGTTCAGCCTTTTCGAGCCAATCGGGTTAAATATGAAGATGGTTTGTTGGAAAAAATTCAAGATTATAAATTAAATTCCCGGCCGAATATTCAGTCCGATACATTAGACTTGACATCGTTGGAAAGACCGAGGATTAGAAGAAATTATCGACAGTTGCATAACTCACATCGTTCACTAGTACCTTCTACACATCCTATTTTGGAACGTGTTAATCCTTCATTGCCTACATATTTAAAACGAATCCTAAACATTGTTATTCCATCTTCACCAAATAGTTACTTTCCGCTAAAAGATTTTAATCTTCTACATAGTAATAGAAATCAAATCTTTAAAAGTTTATCCAGTAATTTATTGCTAAAGAATAGAAAGGTTAATTTTCATCAGGTAACTACTCCTATTTACTCCACCGTACATACTGGACTAACAGTGTTATCAGACGAATCAATGATATTAACTACGGAAATAAATACAATAGACCGTGGCCAAATAAGTAATAATGCAGTGCATCAAGAATTCGAAGATTTATTTTTATTTGATAATTTTTCAAAATCTTTGGAACAATTTGAACGTCGTCTTTATCGGGTAAGTTTATAATTATAAAAAAACCTGTTACGATAGTGCATTTTTTTCCTTTTTCCTACTAACACTTTTTACTACTAAAATATTTACCTACATTTACATTTTTGAGAAAAAAAAACTTAACAATCATTGAAAATACTGTCTTTATTTTATGAAAAATTATCTATTATGATTAAAACTTGTATACATAGAAGTCAGCAAAATCTATAAGTTACATATATATAGTTATATACACTGTTTTCACATTTTACATTTTTAGGTCACTTTTAAAAAACTTTTATCAATAAGTCCCGCAGATCGTCAAGAAAATGGGATAAGTTTTATACAGTCGGCATTATTCTTATATTTAGCTCTTATGGCGATATCTACAGAAGTTGATCACTTCACAAGGGTAGAAATTGAAAATTGCTTAAATTACGAAGGATCTAAAATGGTAAGTACTTGAACATTGATTATTAAGTTCTATTATGAAAAATTGTGATCATAATCTTCACATAAAGTAAATATCAAATAAAGCAATGGTCACTAGAAGTAATTGCTGCACTTGCGGTCGCCGGTTCGAACCCCGCTTGTGACAAATATTTGTGTACGACCTACAGATGTTTTACGTGGTAGTAGAGCAGGTAACTACATCCTGCTGTGCCCTACCTCAATAAACATTACCTACACCTATACGGCTATACATTTTAGTCAATGAAACACATGGTAAACGATATAGGTACCTAGCTAGCCTAGGTCAAATGGGCATGACGACAGTATCAAAAAATCGTCAATTTAATAATTTTAGGGGAACACTCATATTAAAAAAATTCAAAATACTGGTTTAGTTTTATGTAAAATAATAAGATTATTGTTATTTTCAATAAAATAAAACATTAAAATACTGCAATCGGCCATTTTGATTGAAACACAAATTACAGCACCTGACGTCACGCTATAATACGCGTTCCACATAACGCCCACAACGCTATCGACAACGACCGCTGAAAACTGCTCAGTAGTCTAGTCGAAAAGTTGAAAATTGTTGAAAAATAGCCTGTAATTTATAGGCGTGAGCTTTCAAAAAGATAATAAACGATTGGACGGTGTATAGACCACTGAGCGGTTTTCAGCGGTCGTGGTCAATGGCGTTGTGGGCACTTGCGGGTCGTAGGTGGAACGAACTACTGTACCGTGACGTCAGAGCCGACGCCATGACACCTGCAGCCGTTTTGTATCACTCGTTGAAAACATATTAGAAAAATAGTTTAAAACTTCCTTAAACTTAAGTTTATTACCGAAATATAGGTATTTTCGTAAATAGTAAATGTGTACCCACATTACGGAAGAGGTTTTCTAAATCTTTCGTCATGCCCATTAATTCATTTATAAATACTTTATCATTTAGATAAATCGCTTAATCTAATTTTTATTTCTCCACATCTAGAACAAGATGAAAATCTTAAGAGAAATTATATCATGGCTACCTAATTCCAACAGAAATATGAAATTCCGTTGGACCTCCCGTCTAATACTAAACACCGAGACGCCGGTGAGCCAAGAATTTGTCGAGGATACCGCAACAGTCGGACTACATGTGACACGATTAAATGACACAAAACAGCCGGACCTTATATCGAACACTCTTAATCGCATAGTACGTGTAAATTATATCTTTCCTTTTCATCCTACTAATGCGAAATTTTGTGTGGATTCATGTATGTATGTAGGTACTTAGGTTTGTTACTCTTTCATGCAAAAACTACTGGAGACAGGATATAGTAGATAGTTACTCATAGTAGGGAATATATCCGCCAACCCGCAGTACAGCAGCGGCCAGCGTGGTGGATTGAGCTCCAATCCTTCTACTATATTATTATGGACAAAGAGCAAAGGGAAGTAGGGGTTATAGTATAGGTGGTAGGTAACGAAATTATGTCGATAAGGTCTTATTTTGAAGTTAGATAGGTTAGGGCTATTTTTTATTTATTTCTTGTTTTAGTTTGCGCCAATTTTCGTTATGATATTCATGATTAGGAGGTCAAAATACGTTAGTCGGTTAGTACCTACCTATACGAAATTTCAGATCGATCGGCGCGGCGGTAAGAGCTTTTCGGAAGTTTATCCAGATATCAAACCTGGTTTAGATATTAAAATAAGATTTTGATTGGTATTGAGGCATGTACGATCGATTACGATTCAGCCCGTAATATCCCACTGTTGGGCATAGGCCTCTTCCCCATGTAGGAGAAGGATCGGAGCTTAATCCACCACGCTGCTCCAATGCGGGTTGGCGGATATATTCCCTACTATGAGTAACGATCGCTATCAGGTGTACACGATAACAAGTTAACAACCGGGACCGACGGCTTAACGTGCTCTCCGAGGCACGGTGGGAAGATCCACAAGGACTGCACAAACACCCAGACCACGGCAAACATATGTATGGCCAATACAAAATGTCGTCGTGTGTGGGGATCGAACCCACAACCGCTCGCGCAACAGCCAATCGCAATCCAGTGCTCTGACCGCTGCACCAACGCGGCGTCGGCAACGAGGCATGTAAGGTTTAGGTTAACGTTTGTTTTGTAACGTAGGTACCTAACGTAAGAGTCAGAGAATTTGTTTGGACTTTTTAATATCGAGGAGAATGAATTCGCGCCGTTTCATTAGCATTATAATGTAGGTACATACATATATGTACATACTCGTATAAAGTTAAAGTTCCAGTTATTTATATACTTATTTAAGAAGTTGCGCCAACAAGGCTAACACAATAATAAACAAGAAATTAGGTACATATACCTACATTAAAAAAATCAAGAAAAATCAAGTGTCTCTTAATCTCTTTCATTATTAAACGACATTGAGAAAAATACGAGCAATGTAATCTATACTAATATATAAAGCTGAAGAGTTTGTTTGTTTGGTTGTTTGTTTGTTTGTTTTAGGGATTGCAATCCGGTGTCGTTTTCAATCCGGTCGGATTTTTATCAATCCGGCCGGATCCGGGCCGGACCTAAGCCGGATTTATCAAACCATAATAACCTAACTTTTCTTTTTAATTCAAACGTAAGTATGTTGACCGTTAATGAAGTGAAAAAATTGTACATTTAAATTACATTATTTTTTTTATTAAATCTCAGTTTCAAAACAAATTATATAAAAAAGAAAAACAAAAAATATTTAAATCAACTTATATTAGAGCTATAAATGTAGCCGTGGTATTTCTCAGTATTCATATTATGTTGAATTCATACATAAAGTTTTTCAGTGATTGTAGATCTTCTTCTCTACTTTTTCTTTCACAAGTTTCACGTTATCTGTCAAATTATTACTTGGTTATAGCTTCAGTTACGGATATATATCCAAATATTTATAGATAATGAGGATCAGTAAAGTTCTAGCAAATTCAATAGAACTAGTATCCACGTTATTCTCTATGACATAAGAATGATATTTCTTTTTGAATTATCCAAATCGGACCATTACTTACGAAGATATTAAGTTATAAACATTATGCCGTTCCTGCCGCTACGTCAGTGTACGCGGGATGCGTGTGACGTAGGGAATGCAATCCCGCGGATCCGCAATCCCGCAAATGCGGGATCCCGCATAAAATTAGCGGGATTACAAATGCGGGATTACACCTGCGGGATCCGCAAGATTTGCAAGATTTTATTTTTTCCAGCCTGAATTCGCATAACAATGTGTACGGCACGAAAAGTGTTGGATTTCGTAGTATAATTATGCTATTTGTACCATTATTTCATGACTTGTAGTATGTAGTTTCGTAAAGCAAGAATACTACGTGCGAAAATACCATAATTATACCTTCAGGTCGATTGAATTCATTTATTATTGGTCGAATCATTTTGTTTTTATTGTTTACCCTTCAATATAAAGAAATTATTTATCAGGCAAAAACCAAACAGTCGTCAAGAAGCTTCGGTGAATCTCTATGTAATGAATTTTACCAAGTAATTTGTATACTGGTGTACGTAGTATACAAATTCCTTGGTTTTTTACTATCTATCGGTCGTTTGACAAAGTAGGATGGATGTATTTTATGTATGAGTGTGAGTGAAACAATGATATGATAGGGCACAGCAGGAAATTTACTGCTCAAATATGGAGCAGCCCGACTGGTACCTCGACCTTACAGAAGATCACACCTAAATAATACTGCTTTCAAACAGTGTTGTGTTCGTGTTGGTGAGTAAGGCGACCAGAGCTCCTGGAAGGAATTGGGTATAAGGTCGACGACGCGCTTGTGATGCTTCTGTTGTTGCAGACGTCTATAAGCTACGGTAATTGCTTACCATCAGGTGAGCAGTACGCTTGTTTGTCTACCTAGTTATATATTTAAAAAAAAGTACCTACAAATCAATCAATTTTAGATTAGCGCAAGTCGGCAGTCGGTACTCGAAAGGACAGTTTTCGCTTTTTTTTATCAAAAAATCGACGAAAAACGAAACGTAGTATAATTTTTTTTCAGACTTTAATTCACATAAAATAATTTAGTTTTTGTCATTATTTCTGATCAAAATATAATTATAGTATTTGTTTCTTCTAAGTAAATTATATTGATTCATTTAATGACTTCGAAAATAATTTTGTGGACTAATAATTCTAAAATATTGTACAATCCTGCAAATCTTGCGGATCCGCGGGACTGATGGTCTCAATCTTGCGGATTTGCGGATTGTCTTTTGGGTGCTGGATTGCATTCCCTAGTGTGACGTCACACGGACGTTCCGTGCCAGTTAGCCCATAGTAGCGACAAGCTGCGATGGTGTTTTCATTTGAACTATCTGTCCTACAAAAAATTTGTAAGAACATAATTTGTAGCAAATTGCTTTGCCTACAAATATGTTCATATAACTTTTTGCCGAAATTTAAAAATTGAAGAAGTTATAAGCAAAAAAGTGAGAAAATTTCTATAAAGATTTTCTTTTTTGCTCTATAACTTTTTTTTATACATTTCACAAAAAAATACCTCTGACCAGTCTTCTAGATGGTTTTTTGAGGAAATTTTTTTCTACAATTTTTTGAATTTCATTCATTTAAAATGCTGTTACACCGCTCCAAAGTTGACCGGGTTCGTCAATGCTCATGAGAATCCGGTCAAAACGAAATGCTTAAATTAGTTTTATGATCCTTTTTTATTGTAAATTGTAATAATATATTCTTAAAATTTTTTTGTTAAATCCCTGCCTACAACTTTACTTATTCATTGGCATAAGCTGTCTGTGGGGTAGCCCTACTGGGAATACCACGTTAACAAATATGATTTATGAGATATTTGATTACCTAAGTAGATACATTCGACGAAGATTAAGAGAAGTCAACGCATTTTTGGAAAACATTAGTATGTATTTCCGAAACTGGTTGAGACTCAAAAGTACTCTTCTACACATATGTATAATGAGGATCAATAAAGTTATAGCAAATTCAATAAAACTAGTATCCACGTTATTCTCTAGGATATAAGAAAGATTTCTTTTTGAATTATCCAAATCGGACCATTACTTACGAAGATATTAAGTTATAAACATTATGCCGTTCCTGCCGCTACGTCAGTAATAATAATAATAAATAATAAACGTTTCACACTCAACGGCCCCAGTAGGATTTTCTCCTGTGTCGGGGGTCCGGAAACACACACAATACACAACCACAAACGCCCAGACCATGACAAACATCTGTATGGCCAATACAAATTTTTGTCATGTGCGCGGATCGAACCCGCGACTGCTAGCGCAACAGCTAGTGCTGTGACCGCTGCGCCAACGCGTCGTCATGTAAGCGGGATCAGTGTATGTGGGATGCGTGTGGCATCACTCCGACTCATAAAACTCACTCCGGATCATAAAACTAAGTTAAACATTTCGTTTTGACCGGATTCTCATGAGCATTGACGAACCCGGTCAACTTTGGAGCGCTGTAACAGCGTTTTAAATGAATGAAATTCAAAAAATTGTAGAGAACAATTTTCCTCAAAAAACCATCTACAAGACTCGTCAGAGGTATTTTTTTGTGATATGTATAAAAAAAAGTTATAGAGCAAAAAAGAAAATCTTTATAGAAATTTTATCACTTTTTTGCTTATAACTTCTTTAATTTTTAAATTTCGGCAAAAAGTTATATGAACATATTTGTAGGCTACAAATTATGTCCTTACAAATTTTTTATAGGACAGATAGTTTAAATGAAAACACCATCGCAGCTTGTCGCTACTATGGGCTAACTGGCATGGAACGTCCGAGTGACGTCACAGCCTTCCGCGCCGGCCGGTTAGTAAACTCCGCTAGTAATTTGATCATAACTTCGTCAATTTTTGTCGTAGAACAAAAATTTTTGCACTGTATGTTAAGGATTTCTTAGTTCTATAAATCTGCATTCTCAACTAAAAACGTTACGGATCCTCATTATGATATGGTTCCAAATATAAGACTTGCCTCTATATATTATTGATTTTATTGATTTTAATTTTTAATTTTATTATTGTAATACTTATTGATTAAATTTTGCTATTGATTTTTAATTTTAATTCTTAATTATTGTAATATTAATTGAATCTTGCTATTATAATGTTAATTTTAGGTTTTGAGTGGTCACAATTGTTATTAAAACTAACATAGTTTTAAGAAAAAAAAATGTAACTAACAAGATAATTATGGACTGATGTTTGAATTAAATTATTATTATGATTATTATTATTATGTAACATCTCACTCCTGGGCATAGGCCTCTTTCTCCACTTAGGAGAAGGAATGGAGCTTAATCAGCGGATATGTTCCCTACTATAAGTAACGATAGCTATCAAGTATTTATGATAACAATCGACCCACAAGAACAGACATCCACAGTGGAAAGAAATATTTGTACAAATACAAATATCCACCCCGAGCGAGACTCCACCCATCAAACCGTCGATTTTATGATATGGTTACAGATATTAAATTGTTTCAGATTATCTTTTTGTTTCGGTTACAGATATTCTATTTTAGAGGAAATGCCAAAATACTTACTACTTACTTACTATAATTTAGTACTTTTTTTACATCCAATGATAAGTTAATAATTAACATTTATTGTATTAGTTACTGTTACAAATTCTGAGTAGGAACTCTATGTTAAATGGCAATGACTCCTACGATGATTTAGTTGCAAAATTGACTGACTTTATGATAATAAAGAACGCGCTCGGCTAATGTTATTTGAGCGGGAAAATGTAAAAACAGCAAAAAATTTATCCCCCCCTGCGATCTGCTGCTGATCCCTGCGAAATCATTCGAAACTTTTATATAGGTTTATGGAACGGTTACGGATAAATTTTTATTTCGTATATGTATATCCAATATGTAGTTTGGTTACGATAAAATAACATCCCTAGTTTGAATCTTAATATTTCTAGGTATTCTGCAAGTAACTGCAATGTGAAGTTATTTAATACTCGCAAAATAAGTCAAGTAAATTCAGTGTTTTTTTTCAGCTGTAAATAAAGTTGAATACCTTCACCATAACGCATCTATAACTAATTCAAATGGCAAAAATGTATCAATCAAGTCTTTAGTCTTAGCGTCAAAGGACTCGTATCTTTAAGAACCACGGTCTATCTTTTAAAAAGAGGTAATTTTCTTAAAAATCGGCCAACACCGGATCCGGTCACCGGATCCGGCATTTGTCACCGGATCCGGTAACTATAAAATGATGCCGGATCCGCCGGATTACCGGATCCGATTTTCCGGATTGCAATCCCTAGTTTGTTTGTTTGAACGCGGTAATCTCTGGAACTACTGGGCCGATTTGAAAAATTCTTTCTCTGTTAGATAGCCCATTTATCGAGGAAGGCTATAGGCTATGTATCGTCACGCTAAGACCAATAAGAGCGGAGTCCACGCCGACGAAGTCGCGCGCAGAAGCTAGTGTTGTATAATATGAAATTATAAAGCATTAGACATTTTTATTGCCGTAGGTATAAATATAATAAGCGATAACGTCATGTCTGCCGTCTATAAGCTTAAAGGCCGCTAAATGACAAAAACTAGTTTTGAGCTAGAGCCGAAAAACGCGGCAAAATTTTTAAACCGATGCTACTCAGTTTCTATGAACATTTAGTCATGTTGGCGTATACCAAAAGAAAGCTTTTCTTTTCAACTTTCACATGAAATTGGTTGATTTTGTTAAATATTAATATTCATGAAAATAAATGCATGTTTTCCTTTATAACCTTGTAAAATTTTAAAGATCGTTTCAAGTATGCAGAACTAAAATGGTGACTAAAGGTTCATAACTACTTTATAGTTATGGATTTATTGATAACTTCCAAAAGTATTTTTTTGAGATAGGAAGTTATCAACATTTACATAACTATAAAGCAGTTTAATTTTTTTGCGTTTTTAAAACCTAGAACCGAATAATTTTATATTGATCTTATCCATAACAATAAAACGGCTAATTACACATAGACGCCTTTTAGCCAAGTAGATGTCGCTTAACCACCCTTTCATTATTTTCTAACAACTTATAATACAGCTGTGCATATCTTAAAAGCGGTTAATTACTAAACCTTTTCATATAACTGCTTTATAGGCTAGCATTATCCGCATTAGTATTTTTCGAATCCTGCAAACTTATACGTAAACTTATGAAATCAAACAAAGTTTTTGCAAATACAAGTACTATATTTCCACAAAACTATTAGGCATGAGATATTAAAAAGTAAAAAATGGTAACCTCTTCCAAACAAATTCAATGTGAAATATTTTTTCTTAAAAACTAACAACCAAAAATCGCATGGCAAATCACAAAATATTCCTGAAATTTCAGTTAGTAGACAGGAACTCTCTCTTAAAAATAATATAATTATTCATCATTATATCTATGTTTACATGCATTGTAATAAAAATAAAAGTTTCACTTTAATAATAAAATTGGAATAAAAAGTAACAGAATCATACTTACTGCGTTCTATAACTAAGTCGAACTCGAGAAAAAAGAAAAAGAAAAAATATTAGTCAAAAAATAAAAATAATTAATATGAATTAAAACTTAATACACTATATAAATATTTTTAACTAGCTGTGCCCCGCGGTTTCACCTGCGTTGATTTGAGGGAAAAAAATGCTTTCCTTTTTTCAATAGTATAAGATTTAATTAGCTTGATATATTTTCCTTAGTTTACACTAAATAAATTTCTGAACGCACGCATAAATATTTGACCAAAGAGTATATTATAACCACTACGTTTTATATTTGACAACCAATATACCTATATTATGTCAATCCGTTTTCATTACTGACATTATTATACATTTTTAAAATGTAAAATACGCCACTATCCGTATATTGTGGATATATGTTGTCGATTCGAAACCTTTATTTAAATACGTTCTTTAATTTTATCGGAGAGTTTACCATATCGACGGGATGAACATTGAATGTTTGACAGTTACGAACACGAACATTATATCTCATACAAATTTTCATTCCAACATTTCAACACCTTACATCCCTTTTTTCGCATTAAAAAGTTGCTTATGTCCTTTCTCAGACTCTAGACTATCTGTATACCAAATTTCATTTAAATCTGTTCAGTAGTTTTGGCGTGATTGCGCGACAGACAGACAGACAGACAGACAGACAGACAGACAGAGATACTTTCGCATTTATAATATTAGTATGGATTTTGTTTCATGCGTCAGCAAATGTCCTATAAACATTAAGAACTTTAACAAAGAGTATATAACCACTACGTTTTACCTTTATTTTGACACATGAATAACAATCTTAAATTACGCTTCTCAAAATAAACGAAATTACAAAAAGGAGCACTTTTAACAAGAAATTAGATTAATACTGACTATTAATCTAATTAATAAAAGGCTTTAAAACGACATTAACTGTGGCATGTCTTATTCACGAGACTGTTCTCGCAGTCAATGTCGAAATATCGAGCTCCGCGAAGAGAAAATAATCAACATGGTAAATATCCCGTTTTCGAATAATTTTCGTAATAGAAGTAACCATGTTAATCTAAAATCTGTAAGTTTATATCTTGAAGTGATATAAGAGAATCCATGGTATTTCTACCTTCGTTATGGACTTGAAGTTTTACGGTGCATTGATTGTTCACAAGAGGTTGAATAGTAAGAGAACCGTCATAACTCTTACTCCTCTTGTGTATCAACATTTGGCTTTGTATATTAACATCTTGAAGTGACCTAGATATAATATGTAAAGTATTTGTATATTTCAGAGGAACTTTTGTATTTATATCCTCGCACGCAGGAAGTTCGATTGTCCTCGTAGGTGTTTCATTTCGAGCCATTAATAATTTTCTTTTTCTTTTTGAAGTCGATGGACCATCTTTATCCTCTTCAGATGACAAGTCAGATGAAGATGGGTAATAATTCTTGTCGCGAACAGAATCATCTGAGTCAAAATCTTTACCAAAATGACTAACCTCATGGATTTGTGAATCTTTGGCCAAATCGGTATTGTTACCATCAGGTTCATATTGTGGTGATAACACAAAAGTTTATTTGCACGTTAACAGGTCTAATAACATAGAATCACAAAGTTCCATCAAATCCACGTCTTTTGTTACCAAATGTTTTTCTATTGCTTCTAAATCTACCTATACTATTAAGATGGGAAGAACTTTGCGAAATCCGTGTTTCACATAATATCTTGTTGAAAAGTGAAGATGTTAAAGAATATTCTTGTCTAACTCGCCACAACTACTAACCATATTTAATAGATGTAGTTTTATCTCTTGCATTATATCTGTAACAAGTAATGTAAACTATGAAATCAAAGACATTACAGTCTCTTTTAATGTCTTTGTATGAAATAATAATATGGTTTATCAGTTTATCACCCTTCAAACACACGCAAACCAATAACTTATTATGTAAGAAAATTTCGAACACAAAAATTCATCGACCGTCATCTGATGGGACTTAAACCCACGACCCCTACCCTAGCTAACCGGGTGATTGCTCTTCAAGTTCAAGTCCCACATGACAGTCGATGAACTTTGTGTGCGAAATTTTCTTTTGTAAAACTTGTAAATAAATTGCTTACATTACAAAAACAATTATATATACTTAATTGGGTACATAAAACCGCGTTACATTAAGTAACTTAAAGAGATTTATTATTATAGGTAAGGTTCGAATATTTATGATATGGTATGCTATTCAGTCTCAGGACAAATCAAAAATCGTTGCTTCCTTAACTTTCGATTCAACCTTCCAGCAATCGAACTCGGAACCTACCGTGCATCCGTGCATCTATAGTATAAGCTTTAGCAACTTATGAAATACTTAGTTGATAGCTATTACAACTCCAAATCAAAAGCATCTGCAAAGCCACGTGTGCATACGTAAAACTAATTACATAACAAATCCTCCCGTATGTACTGCATTGATGAAACACGCTTAGGGCTAACGAAAGAGACACTGCTCGACAGCACTCGGTTTCAATTCTAAGCGGGTAGGTTGACTCAAGAACCATAGCCGGCTGCGTCTCGACTGTCGCACCTACTATTTTGCAGTAAACAAAACATTATATTTTAATAAATCGCATTGGATAGTTTTATTGGTTTGAAATAACTACATAATAAAATAAAATACGTACCTTGGAAACCTTCCCGCCATGTTGAGGGGCGCGGTAGCTTGCGTAATTTGCCACTTTTTAGCGATGTATTGCTATTTAACGGCTTTTTTGTTATGTATGATATAGAAAAAATATTCATTTTACTTTGCGTACGGACTAACATGGCTTTCTATAATAGTTTATTTATTGTAAAAATAATAACAATACAACGCTTAAAGGCCGCTAAATGATTCTAACTGCTTTTTAGTTACGTAATAGCGTATAACCGCCTTTTAGTTAAGTTTATGCAAGATATTACACTTCAATGTAACCAAGGTAAAAAGCCGCTAAAATACTTTTGCTGCCTTTAAGTTAATTGTTAAATAATAACTATTTTTTAGCTTAGCAATCATAGTAAAAAATTTCAATCGATACAAACCTTAAAATACTATAGCTGCTTTCTAATCTAGTATAGCTGTTTAGCGATCTTTATGCGATGTAAAGTATTTCTTTTTTGTATTTAACTGCCTTTTACACAAAAATATCTTTTAAACGGTAAAAGATAGAATAACCGTTCCTAGACAGATCGATAGAGAATTTTTTTTTAAGTACTATGGCATTAAAAAGTCAAAAATGACCAAAAGTCATTTAGCGGCCTTTAAGCTTATAGACGGCAGATGTGATTATACGTGAATTGATCTTACAAATAAGTTTATTATTTTTAATTCTCAGATCTTTTGTCGATCCAAATATTCTTCGGCAGCAATTGACACAGAATAGAAAATATGATGCTTTAGATAAAAAAATGATTGTATATAACACTAACTGACCCCGCAAACGTTGTTTTGCCATACCTGTATAATTAAGCCCCGTAACCCCCACTTGTAGGTGGAATTTCGTAAAATCCGTTCTTAGCTGACCTCTACTGACTAGCCCGTTGGCGCAGTTTGTAGTAATCCTGCTTTCTGCGCCGGGGGTTGTGGGTTCGATTCCCACCCCGAGTCTGGGTGTAATTTATATATTTATATATGTATTATTTATAAGTATGTTTATCGAAAAAAATATATATACATAGGTATATATATGTAGCTATACCAGTCGGCTGTTACCTATAACACAAGCATTAAGTTGCTTACTTTAGGAACAGACGACCGTGTGTGTATTGTGTATATATTTATTTATTTATTTATTTCTACTCGGCGAAAGGAATATTCCTACAAAATTTCAAGTCTCTACGCCTTATGGTTACAGAGATATCGTGACGAGTCAATATATGGGTGGAAATCTCTTTTATATATATTATATAGATATGTATCTAGAAAATGAACTATGTAACATTATTGTAAATATATTATAGAGGTTTTACTATTGCAATAAGTAGTATGAAAAAATACGAAACAAGAGGAAATGTTTTGTGACAAGTATTTAATGAAAATAATTTTGGTATTTATAACAAATTACTTACTTGATGGTTAAAAATCAATTTCCTATACTTTTAAATTTATTTGATACAGGTAACTGAAAGAATTAGGTACAGTGTTTAAAATAGAGTGTGAGTTGTCTGATTAATGTCTGATTCATGTACATAGTCTAGTACAACACAAAAAGTAAGCTAGTGAAGAATATACAAAACTGTAAAACCCTAGATTACTTGACATAAACCCTTTTTTGTAAATACTAAATAACCATTGTAGTATGAAAATATGGTGCAGATTTATCTGATGGATACATGGATACTTAATGTGTCAAAATGTCTCTCAATTCAAGTTTTCTGAATATCTTTTACTTTATAGCTTTAAGAACGAAGTGACCAAGTGAGTTTCAAAATTTAGCTTAGCTTGGAAAATCAGCGGTTGCATGTGGACTGCTTGTGACCATATCTGGTATAAGTATATAGGTATATACCATTGCTTCCCTTATTTTTATATTTTATTCTTTCATATTTTTCAGATTGAGAAAGATTCAGGAGGAACGATGCATAATACATTTGAAGAGGACGATATGTTAAAGGAAATATGTTCAATACTGTTGACTACGATGTACATACGTCCTCGGTGGCGGTCAGCACCCACCGTTCTCAATGGTACTAGAGTGTTTTATGATACTAGCGAATCAAATCAACACTCCGTTCGCATGATACGAATAAACGATGTAATGCAGTACGCAGCGCTAGACGAATGGGATTCTGACGTAAGAAATTATCTTCTTCTGTAGGTATAGTCTACCTTCAGTATCTACAAAGTAATATCTAAAAAAATATTTATACAGAGTTGCCAATCAAACCACCAATTGTAAATTCACTTTATTGGACCATCATCAGGCATCTATAAATATTTAAAGAAAAAACTGTACAAACATTGTTTAATTTATTAAGACAATTAAAAACCAAACTATTATTCCTACCTTTACATGTAGCAGTCAATTGACATCTCTGCATTAAAATTCTTTTATTATGTGAGATTTATTATCTCACATAATAAAAGATTTTTATTATCTCACTGATGAATTTACAATTGGTGGTTTGATTGGCACCTTACGTCCACTTTCCTGTGAACCGTTAAAAAATACTTATAAAAAATGGACACAACTTTAAATAATTTATACAGTGTTCGACTCCTAACTGCGTTCCTTTAAATTGGGGATTCTGTAGGTCTCATAGATCACTTTGTACGTAAAACAAAAATCCCTAGTTCTTTTTAGGGTTCCGTATCCGAAGGGTAAAAACGGAACCCTATTAATAAGACTTCGCTGTCCGTCCGTCCGTCTGTCACCAGACTGTATCTTAAGAACGGCGATAGCTAGACAGTTGAAATTTTCACAAATTATGTATTTCTGTTGCCGTACAAATACTAAAAATAAAATTAATTAAATATTTAAGGGGGGCTCCCATACAACAAACGCGATTTTTTGCCTATTTTTGCTCGATATTAATAAATGGTAACAGGTAGGCACTTGAAAGATTCACAAAATACTTAATTGTATATTTACTTTAATAATAAAACTAAAATAAAAAATATTTAGGGGGCTCGTACAATATGTGACATTTTTGCCGCTTTTTGCCCGATATTAAAATCAATGTACCTAGCCAATGGTATGGAACCCTTCGTGCGCGAGTCCGACTCGCACTTGGCCGATTTTTTAAATTTTACTTTGTCTTAATATACGAGCTATATATATAGGTACTTTTAGTAGAAAATACTTAAATTCGCAATGCTCATTATAGTACTTACGTACATTACGTATAGGTAAGTATACCTACTACCTACATAAAACTTCAGAAACATTTTAATTGAAAAACAATTAGGTAATTACTAATTATATTATATTCTTGGGAACCTAGTTTTAGAAGAAATTTATGAACATAAAAAAAATCTTATTCAGTCTTTTGAAAGTCATATAAATTTACCTAACTACAATAAATTGTTGTTGTAATAATAAGTTTTACGAAATTTTAAGTTTTAAATTTCACCTTTTTCGATAAATTCATCGTACAGTTTTCTATTATATTATTACAATTTTAACATGAGGCAAACACATCATTTTTTTTTTTTTTTTTATGTTACTAGGTTGGCAAACAAGCGTACGGCTCACCTGATGGTAAGACCGTAGCCTATAGACGCCTGCAACACCAGAAGCATCGCAAGCGCGTTGCTGACCCTATCCCCAATCCCCCCAGGAGCTCTGGTCACCTTACTCACCAACAGGAACACAATACTGCTTGAAAACAGTATTATTTAGCTGTGGTCTTCTGTAAGGTCGAGGTACTACCCCAGTCGGGCTGCTCCATATTTTGAGCAGGAAATTTCCTGCTGTGCCCTACCTCAGTTATTTTTAACCGACTTAAAATAATTGTGTGCTCGCAAAAGAAAAAAAAAACGACTTCAATTACATCGACAAGTACCTTATTAGGTTGTATTCAACGTAACGTAAACAGCCGGAAAAATAATCAATTAAATACGCATTAATTATTAGGGACAACTCAAAAAAAAATCAGCCAAGTGCGAGTCGGACTCACGCACGAAGGGTTCCGTACCATTGGCTAGGTAAACCACAGTAGGTACATTGATTTTAATATCGGGCATAAAGCGGCAAAAAAGTAACTTTTTGTATGAGCCCCTAAATATTTTTTTATTTTAATTTTATTATTTATATTTATTATTAAAGTAAATATACAATTAAGTATTTTGTGAATATTTTAAGTGCCTACCTGTTACTATTTATTGATATCGAGCAAAAAGGGCAAAAAAATTGCGTTTGTTGTATGGGAGCCCCCTTTAAATATTTACCTATATTATTTTGTTTTTAGTATTTGTTGTTATAGCGGCAACAGTAATACATAATTTGTGAAAATTTCAACTGTATAGCTATAGCCGTTCTTGAGATACAGCCTGGTGACAGCGGACGGACGGACGGACGGACAGCGAAGTCTTAGTAATAGGGTTCCGTTTTTACCCTTTGGGTACGGAAACCTAAAAAAACATATTTGCAATAGGTTAGATAACAAGGAAGGTAATTCGAGCCTGGGTAAAAATAACACATTCATCTGTACCTATACAACATTTTTATTACCACAAATTGTCGACGTTGTTATAGTAAAAAGTTATGTTACAGATGTTTCGTATTATAGATAACAACGGTTTGCAACAAATATATTAATACAAAAATGTTTACAATACGGAAACATACGAGCTCACGTCACATGATCACATTTGGCTACCATACTTATATAAATTTACTTACCTATTGATTTGTAACATATAAACATATTTAAATCACATATAGTTGATATAGTTAATATTTAATCAGTTGGGATATAAGTACAGATCAAAATGATATAAACTAAAAATGAAACAATAAACGCAAAAGTATTAAGAATATTCGCCAACTGGATCCAGTCGAGAGCAATGCTTGATTTTTCATTATTAGATGCAGAACTGGAGTCTTCAGTGAGTACTTTACTTTCCATTGATACATTGGGATCGAATTCCGTGAAAATAACATATTTTCCTGGACCGCTGCTCACAATGCGATTTAACCATGTGACCCACATAGGTGGCGGTAAAGTTCGATTTCTCAGGGACATCAATAATAATGTCATCAAAATTGCCGACAGTGTTATTATCATCGAATCTCGGATGAACAACAAAATTATTGGTGTATCCGAGCTAAGCTTAGGTACGACATACCCGATTTCAGTTATAAAAATAAAATGTCCAAACAAACTAAAGCATAACAATACCAATCGAGTATTGTCTTTAATATCCATCAAGAGTGAAGCAAGGGTGAGAAGTACGATGACAATCGATGGAACTACAACCAAAGCAGCAGGTCCGGCTGCTTCCCTTCGCAACGTTAATGTGTATTTCAACATGGGATAGGTGCTGTTAGGACAACACCCATACGTCCCTGGTAGACGTTCGTGGGCGACACTTAGAAGTTTCCAGCCAGGACCGTTTTGAAAATCATCCAATACGACTGGTTTAGTATTATAAAATGTAAAATTAACCTGTTCGCCGGTATGCATCCACGAACCGAAGTAGAGTGTGCAATTCTGAACATCATACGGCCAACTGCGCAGCATTGTACGGCAAATACCTGTGTGAGCTAGATGCGGAACACAAGTGACCGTTCCTTCGTTACTCACTAAACACATTGTAAAAAATGAGCTCGATTGGTAATTTGCATCTGCGTTAAATAGAGCCATATCAGGCGTCCAAATATTATGACTCTCCATTTGGATTTCTTGAATATTGCCGTAATCACTCGGCGTCCATTTTAAATATTCGTCCTTCCAATTCAGAGCCACCCAACTATGAAGTGTAATTGTTTCTTCTGAGGAGTCGAAAGTAATGTATTTTAATGCGAAACGTACTTTCACGTTTACAGCACTTTTATGAGTCGCCACAGGCCGGTAGCTTGGATCGTAAGCGCATAACAAATCTTTGTGTAATTTAGCTTCATCATGTAGTTCTATTTCTCGTTCAGCAGGGCAGTCCCCCCGAACAAGAATCGAATGAATCAATAATAAACACGCGAAGATACCGTATCGTAACATCGCTGAAAGCTAAATAGAATCGAGAGATTTAACAGCGACCAAACGCACAATCAGCTAATTTGATACTCTGTTACCGCCCCCAATATAATCTAATGTACCATTTGCATGTGCTATCTATTAAAGATATTAATATCTGTGTTAATTTGACACGTTATAATGAACAAAACTAAAGGTACTAGTGATGTGCCAACATGGTCTTCCAAAAATAAAATTTTGGTCAACATTGTGGATACTAAAATTCAAGAATATACATAATAGCAGCTAATTGTAGATTAAGAAACTGCGAACTATGTAGCTACGGAGCTCAGAGACAGAACCAAGAAAAAAGCAGGCTGGTTAATATTTCAAAAACTAGTTTACGAACGGGATTTTTAAAATTCTTTATCTTAGGAAAATGATTTTTTTAAATCTTATTTTGTGAAATATAATATAGTAAATAACCTCAACTGGCTTCCCTCATATCTGCTTCTTTCTGTTTGAAGAACTAAATCCTGTAAATTACTGTAAAGTTTTTGTTGTTACCGAAGATGAATAAAACCTGGGCAGTCTATTATTAGTAATAAGATATTATATTAATAAAATAAGCAAAGAAACAATAAAACGTTGATTTTTAATTCTAGATATCGAGACAAAATTTTAAAATGAAAATTTAAATATACGAGTACCAATCACTAAGTAATTTTGCATGATGATTTTGTAAATATAAGAAACTAACGAACTATTTTTATGTCAAAAAATAGCGATTATATATGTTAGTAGGGGGCATCCATTAATTACGTGACCTATTTTTCGATTTATAACAGTTTTGACCCCCCCCCCCCCCCTTTAGGTAAGATTTTGTGAGATTTGCCCGTACCCCCCTCCCCTTACGCGACATTGACGGTGAATATAATAGAGATTGATGGAAAATAATAAACAGTCCAGGTACCTATACTATAGTTCATTTATTTACTTAAATGAAATTCATAGCAAAAACTAAATGATTTTAATAGCCATGAGATTTATTTTAGCGGGCAAAATGAACACTCAATATATATAGGTATATATATTTTTCAATATCTGTAATATTTTATATTTTTTGAAGTTGACGTTAGATTTTCGGATACTCGAATCCCCTCGATTGAAATGAGATTTGGTGAGATTTCATTGAATCCCTCCCCCCCATTCCGATATCCCCTGAATGATTAGTATCGATAACTGTTACTAATAATAATTACTTTTATTTATATTTTTTCTATAAATTATAATCTTTTTTAATTATTGTAAATAACTCATATTAATATCGACACCACTAGAACTAATTGTGCCGATGGGCGTACCCATGTATGCCCATTTTTTTAAATGTTTTTTAGGCCATCGAAATTAGCTATGGGATTCCTAATTTAACCATTTTGTTGCTGGTACCTCGAGGATATTCACTCAAGAATTTAACTGAAATAATGACTTACACCAATGTACGGGATATCACTACGAAGATGCGTACGTTGCGTGTGGCCGCAACTTTACCTATTTACACTTTACGTATGACTTTATTGTTACCAGAAAAACTAGAAGCGGTTTGTATTTAAATTTTAATATTGTAAATTAAATCTTTAATTGTGTGCATATAATTAGGAACACCTAGTATTCGATAATACACGTGGAATTTCATCTTTGTTTCGATTGATTAAAAATATCATAAAAAAATTATTAGGTAATGGTCTAAGATCCGGGATATAACAAAATATTCCCTCATCTGTTAATTAGATGAAACAATTTTTTATAGGCTGATTTCAATATTGTGAATTTATAAAAACAACCTCTGCCACCATAAGCCTGCTGCAATATATTTTTTTTAAATCTTTTCCCTCTCATGTTAATTACATGTAATAAGCTAAAACCGTTAATATTTTGTGCCGTGCTGTGTGGTTACGAGTGCTGTGTGGTTACGGCACTAAAGAATGTAGCCACCCCCACATTATATACCTGACTGTAGTAGGCACCCATCTCTATGATTGCTATACTTACCTGCAGCCAGGTTACTGCTGACTGAGGTTACTGACCTTGTGGTTGTTTTTATAAATTCACAATATTGAAATAAGCCTATAAAAAATTGTTTCATCTAATTAACAGATGAGGGAATATTTAGCTATCTCGGATCTTAGACCATAAACAACGTAACGAATCTTATACAATTATTTAATTTTAGATTTTTAAAGTACAATTTACGATGCTTTTGCATGTACGCAAATAATTTAAGTTCAATTCCTATTTTGTTAATATTCTGGCTAACGAAAGTAGATACCTACTGGATTTTTTGTAAGTATATACTTTTTAAATGACAACACTATATATGGAATATCTAGCGGAAAACTACTAAGATTTAAATATAAATAATATTAAAAACAATGCAAAACCTTAATTAATCCAATTACTACGTCTGAAAACACAATTGGAATTTAGACTAATATAAATAATTAAATACTCGGCAACATAAATCTTGTTATAAACATTGACAAATTTCGGCGATTCTGAGATTGGGAAGAATCGGAATCTGAGTATGGTAATACTTTAAAAGAAACAAATAAACAAGATGGCGCGTCTTTGAAGTTGCCAGGGTGTTTTTTTTTTAATATGCCGTGTTTTTTTCAGTAGGTATCTACTTTCATTATATATTTTAAACTTATTTATTATTGACACTTATAATATACCTAGTCATCATTTAAACAGACCCATATTTATTGATAGGTTTAATAGTAGGTATTCATTAGTGCCAGTGGAGCACTATTGATTAATGATTCCGCCAATGTCACGTAGAAATAGCGGATGTAGTAGTAGAATGGAGAAGACACGAAGAAGATTTATCAGTGTGGTTGAGATAACAGTCTCAATTTAATTTTGTAAACGAACATTAAAATAGTCAGACTTTCATTAATTACACCTTTAAACAGGCTTACTTAAGTATTTTTACTTGCTTTAGCAAGCAGGCTATCCCAAGTAGGTACTTAAGCTACTTAGCTAAATTGACTTTTACACTTATTTATAATTATTTTAGACATAAAATAGCTTTTAAGGTGGGCGAAGACGATTTTAGGATGAGTTTAATATCTGTCTCTGCCTTATATTCTTTACAGATGGGCATGTCTCGTTTAGCAGAGATGAGTAATTCCAGTCGCTGCAACGAAATACGACTTTCCCACGCAGTTCAGCGACTTATGTTTTGGGCGGAAGCAGGACGTAATGCTTTTAAAGATGACGGTATGTGAATTCGCGTTGAATGACGTGTTACGCTTAGGTATTACCTTAGGAGATGTATCAGTTAAAAGGAGCTTCGATAGTGTCTGACGAGTGAGTGTGTCGAACGAGGTATATTTAGTATTAGACTAGCTTAAAGATACCCAAAAAAATAGAGATAAGTAAGTATAAAGCATCGTTCATTTTTTATGTAAATTTAATTCTTTAAAACTTACATACACATCAAACAAACTGACATACGTATAGTCAGACTGCATTCCTTAGTATTATAATCAGTACCTAGTTGGTATGATTGATTTTTGTAATGTTATTTAAAATTTAATTTAATTTCTTTTAATTATTTATTATTTAATTGATAACACTGGTCTGCAAAAAAAAAATTTTTTTTCCTCCTCATTGTTTTCATGCATGATAACATCGTATTTGGTGCTCTAAATACGGAATTTAAGATGCATATAAATACAGCACATAGATATTGAATACAATGTCCATTTCATTAAAAAACCATATTATCAAAGTAACTGCAATTACAAAGAAGTAAAAAAAGACTAAGGCCTAAGTTTTACAGCGAAAAATGCTAATTTTACAGTCACAAGTTATAGAAATATCAGTATATTTATCTCATTATGATAATGTAAGTCAAGTTATTTTGTAGTTCTTTTTTTTTCATCGTTTCCGTCGAAGTTTCTCGGCGAATCGACCAACAAAAATCATTAAGCATTGCTGCTGACTATTTTCCATTGTAGCGTCTTTCATTATCAATTCGTTATGCATAATATCCTTATGAAACATTTCACCATGCTCATCTGATACGGCACCGAGATTTTCCGGAAAGAAATCTACATCCGAGTCCAAGAAATTAATTTTGAGCGACATATTACATCCTAAAGCTTTATAAGCAGACTCTCGAATGGTTTTGTAGCTTGTTGATGTTGTCAGTTTTTGTATTTCCAAGAAAATTATGACACACTTTTACAAAAGCCACCTAAGCTTTTTTTTCAGCTTTGTCCAACTCGAAATTGAAAACATCATCCGCCATAAGCTCTCGTATTTGTGGACCTATAAAAATCCATTCTTTCAATTTTGCATCACTGACTCGAAAAATTTTGTTTGAAATTTTTAAATTTCTATTATATATTTATTAACTCGGTTCATAAAAAAATGAATAACCTACACATAAAATCCTTAAATAGATATACATATATGATATTAATTTTATGCAAAACTTACTAAAGTATTTGATATAGAACATAAAAAATTCAAAGTCAAGTTTTGAACTAACTGTTGTAAAGTCACAGTGAGTACTGCGCAGGCGCATAAAATACTACCTACCATAGAAATCACTTTCGGCACTTTCCTTATTTCTCTTATGACTAGCAAAAACCTATTTCGTATATATATACATTGTTTATAATGTTAACGCATAAAACGAATTTTCAAAAAACCATAAATTTATGATATTTTGGAAAAATATATACATTCATATCGAAAAATCTAGACGTGATAGAAAAAATCGGCCGACGGTACATATATATATATATATATATATATATATATATATATATATACGTTTACTAAAATATACAATATAACCAATTATTAACATTTGTCTTAATAGCATAATTATATTAAAGATACATATATTTGTTGTTTTGTCGTACTAATTTTTTAATGTTTTCATAGGTATTGAGTGGGGCGAGACTCCGGATATTGAATTTGTTGTTAACCGACCCTATCTGTTTTATGTCCGATGGAAAAATATCACTCTTATTAATGGAAATTTTGTATTATAAAAATTAATTTACTAACGGCCTGTTTCATATTCAGTTGTGTATAACGCTATTTACCGGATGACGATACAAATTTCGGACTGACAGTGGGAGGTAGAATAAAATAAATAAATAAATAAAAATCTACAACACACACACACACTGTAAGCAACTTAATGCTTGTGTTATAGGTAACAGCCGACTGGTATAGCTAATTTTTTTTTTCAAAAAACATACTCGTACATATACTTAACTAGCCACCCCGTGCCCACTTCGTTGGGCGTTAATTATTATTTTTGTGATGTACCTACTATATCCCTGGGTTTTTTGTCTTCATCAGATTTAGGTAGGGATCCCTAGTACATTTATTTCACCTGATCAGTATCAAGCTAATTTTTTGGGAGTGGCTACATTTTGATAAGGCGAACAAAAAATTCCTCTTCGAAAACTCTCGATTGTGGTAGCTAACAGAGATAGTAGGGGGTAGAGCAGCAGTGAGCGTAGGACCGGGATAACTTACCACGCAATTTGTAGGACAATATTACTATTAAATTATATATCTTTATCGTAGGTATTTTTGTTTAATTTATGCCTTGGCGTACAGGGCACGGGAATGGATTTGAGGCGTGGCGCTCAAAAGGTAAACTAAAATTTTCAGATTAATATGCGAATAGAAATATCTCAAATTTATCTCATAATAATTATAGAAGAATAATTAATTTAAAAAAATTTACTCTCAGATACTGTCATCCGTCAAATAGTGGTGAGACAGGCCCTAAACCACCTGAAATACCGCACTAACTGGTTCCGCTTCTAATAAGATGGAAATGTAACCTATAAATAATCAATATAATTATGTAGATATATTAATGTATTGTAGGTACATTGTAGAACAAGATTTATAATAAAATTGTTTTATTACGAATATTTTGTTTTTCATTTTTTGAGACGTAATTTTTGACGACCGCAACCGCTCTCAGTCTGGTGTCCACAGTTCCACACCAACACCAACACCGACGGGTCCGGATTCGATTCCCTCTCGGAGTGGATATGTGTTTATATAAATATTTATTTCCGGTCTGGTTGTTAGTCCTTGTGGGGCTCCCCACCGTGCTTCAGGGAGCACGTTAAGCTGTAGGTGTAGGTCCCGGATGCTATCATGTACATTGTACACCTTATAGCGATCGTTACTCATAGATTTAGGGAATATATCCGCCAACCCGCATCGGAGCAACGTGGTGGATTAAACTCTGATCCTTCTCTTACATGGGGAAAGACGCCTAGTGCACAGCAGTGGGATACATGGCACAGGATGAAGCAAGTCGTAATTTTATAAACTTTACTAAAAAGACGGTCCATACACAAAGGCGCGTATTAATCAGCTGATCAGTGTTAAAATGAATGATGGGTACGATTAAGTTTTCGATTCTCGACTAAATTTTAATGAACGGTAACGTTAAATGATAATTTAATTTCAATCGAGTTTTCTGTCGATCGATAAAACATAGCTATAAAAAGTACAGATATTCAAGCAAAACCAATAAGTAAGTAGGTACCTATAACTCGACCAAAAATAGAATTTCACCTAATTTTGTTATGTAAGTATATGTACCAACCTACTGTAAATTTTGTAATTGACTTATCTTTCCTACCTAGACTATTTTGTTTTTGTTAGTTTTTTGAAAACCTTATTGTGAAATAAATATTTTCATTTCATTTAATACCATCATCACTAGGTACATATTAAAAACTATCTACATCTTTAAAACTATCCAACCGATTTTGATGCAGTTTTTTTTAATAGGTAGAGTGATTTAAGAGGAAGGTTTATATGTATAATACATGTATAATATGTTAGAGAAACACTGATAATTTTAGAGGTTTGTAACGTATCTTTTGTTTTAGATAGTATTTATTATCAGCATTGCACCCGTGCGAAGCCGGGGTGGGTCACTAGTAATAGAATATATTGAGAGTGTTCTTTTTGCGCTTACTTAACATGCAATTTCTAATTATTACGAAACGTCTCAAAAACAGTTACGTTCTAAGTCCTTTTTGTTTTTAAATACTATAGTGTTGTCACTAGTTAATTACTTGAATTTCACCATTTTTCATCATTCGATTTTGATTACATTGATAAGAGTAATTAAAATATGAATTGTCAGTGGCCCACCGTAAATGCCCAAATCCTCCGTTTGGCCCGACTATTAAAAAGGTTGACGCTACGAGCAGCCTCACGGCTCGCAAGTAAATGCGTTGCCGCGCTGCCGTGCTGTTTCAAAACAAAGGAGCAACGTGCCACTTGATGATATATCTTTCGAAAAATATATCTAGTAAAAATTAATAAGTTTATTATTAGAATGATACTATAACTAGCCTAAGTTTAAGAAATTTGTTACAAACTAAAGTGTTTGTTTTATATTTTAATAACTAGTTTTCAACTCGTATTTCATCCAAACACTTTTATTAAAAAATGTGATTATTTTAATTAAATGCGTCCTGTTCTTAAACTGAATTGTCCTGGTTTTTTAAACTACAAATCCTGGTTTTTTTAACTTGAGGTTGGCAACCCTACGCTATCTGGTAACCACCAAGTGGACTATATCCTCGTTTGCCACCTTTGTAGTATAAAAAATGTAGAAAATTAAACTTTCCGTTCTACTGCCAAATCACATTTCCGTGTCTTGGTACTTATCATACATAACTTTTTCACAATCTTCTATATATTATATAAAAAAATGAACCCCTATTTCCCTTGGTCACGCCATCACGCGTGAACGGCTGAACCGATTTGGCTAAAAATTAGTGGGGAGGTAGTTTAGAATAAGGAGAGAGGTATATTGTATCTCCAAAACTACTGAACCAATTTTTATCAAATTTTGTAAGCATCTGTAATTTGGTCCAACTTGGGAGAAAAAGGTAGTTTTTATCTCAATTGAACCCGGTAGGTGGCGCTGCTATCGGTATGTAAGCAAGCAAATTTGGTAGCTGTGTTCCATGCAGGACAACGTCTGCTGGGTCCGCTAGTATCTACTAACTAAAATGTTTACATGTGGTGAAGATATACCAAGCAGAGTAGGTACCTGTGCCGATCTGCCCAAGCGAATATTGTTCCTATTTAGTAATTGCTTCAGCTCGGCTTTATTGTTCGATAAATACCTACTTGGAATGGAACGTGGCGCTCCGCCAGAGTAGGTACCTACATCCTACATAACGCCTTACTTTTGCCAATGAAACGGCATTCGGCAAGTTAACAAAAAATTGCGTGTGTACAAAGCACACAGTCATGTCAGAAGTGAAACTTCTTTGGCAAACTAATTCAAAATTATTTACATAGATTTACAAAGAAGCGCGGCGTGCAGCGCGACGCGGCCGCAGCGCGGCGCGCCCTTCCCTGTCGTTTTTCCGTTGCATCCGGTTTGAAATCACAACGATTCTAAAGAAGTTTCACTTCAAAAAAAAAGTAAATCGTACCGATAACTAAAGCTACTGATATTACCTACATGATATAGATTAGATTCTGGTATTTAACATTATCATATCTAAGTTATTGGAGATCCGGCAAAAAAGATTTTTATTATATATCTATCAGCAGTGGGGTGCTAAATAGGCTGAATCATCATCATTAATATATGTCATGAAAAGGGATTAAATAATGCATACCATCAGTGGCGGATTTACAAATTTTGTCACCAATAGGCTATTCAATTTTGATATCCCTAGTAACCTCTCAAACTCGATACTCTATTTCCTAGTAGGAGCACTTTACAGTCAGGCACGGATCCTGCCCTCAAAAAGGTCACACCGTCACAGCCACCCGAAAAATGGCCAGACTAGTCGCGATTATTTCAGCTGATCTTTTTTTTTGGGCCGCCCATTTCATAATTTCATAAAATAATCAAATAGAAGGAAAATATATTTTGGTTGACCTTTTTTTTTAGTTATCCATTGTTGTGCAAAGGTAGTAGGCATTCCATTCATTTTCTGGATCTATACCTATAATAATGTTTCAAAACTGAAAATTTGCCGTCTTCTACAATTTGCCGCCCTAGGCTCTAGCCTACTCAGCCTACTGGTAAATCCGCCACTTCATAGTTCATACCATACAGCCGAATTTTTTTGGATGTACTGATTACAAGAGAAGGCTAAAACACAAGCATATTTTTTCCTCGTGATATGATCTTCCCTGGAACACTGGATCCGCGCGTGTAATAAGTGTTATACCTAAAGCTAAAAAAATTGTTTGCTCTTCTGAAATTAAATGTACCTACCTACTTATCTTAAATTCTTAGAACCTTGCTATAAAACGAAAGTAAAATTGACTAAAACACTAACTCAAAACTGTTTATGTATGTAAATGAAATTAAAATATTAGTTAACTGGTAAATAAAAAATACACACTTTAATCCACTGACAATAACTAAAATTTTCACTGCATAATTCTAAAAAAAAATATATGCGTACAAAGTACACGTCAGAAGTGGAACTTCTTTGGCAAACTAATTTAAAAAAAAGTAATTAAAAAACGAATTTAAAATACAAAAAAAAGGTAATTGAAAAAAAAGCCAGTCACGCGGTGTTCCCATAGACAGTCACCCATCCACTACTGACCGTCCCTGACCTGACGTTACCGCGTTAGCGGTCGGTCAAATTTTACCCCTCATGCGCCTAAAGAAGTTTCACTTCAAAAAAAAAAAACACCCAGGTTGGTTAAGTAGGCGTAGGCGTAGGCGCGTGTTAATTTAATTATATCAAAGGCTTAATTCAATATAAAACGGATTTAAGAGTAGAGTTACAAGTAGAGGTCAAACAACTTTAATCGTTTCAATGTATGTTAATGTTTTCAATATTTAAAAAACAACCAATTTTGAACTTTCTAACATTCATGGACGTTCTTAGTTTTTCACGTATCTTTTTCCGCGCAACCTCTCCAAATTGTATCGCGATAAAACACCTTTTTAACCGACTTCCAAAAAAGGAGGAGGTTCTCAATTCGACTGTATTTTTATATACCACAACTAGCTGACACCGCAAACGTTGTTTTGCTATATATTCTATTAACCCCCTGAATCCCCCCCCCCCTTATAACTTAGAGGTATGAAAAATAGATGTTGGTCGATTCTCAGACCGATATGTACACAAAACTTCATAAAAATCAGAGTATTGTAACTTACATTGTGACAGGACAATTTTATATATAAGATGGTGGCAAACATTGTGTATGACCCACCTGAAGGTAACCCGTATTCGCAAAAAATACCGTACCCCATGGACGCCTGCAATACAAGGAGACGAATTGCAAGCGCGTTACAAACTCTAGCCTCAAATCTCGATCCTCGCAACGAACGAAGGGAAGTGGCCTCGCGCGTTAAAGAGACGGCGCGGCGCTTGAAGCCTTGAACTATGTATTTGATTTAGTACTTCAGATACTGTCTTCCCCAGTCGGGCTGGCTGCTCCCAACTTTAAGCAAGATATATCCTGCTGTGCTATATACCTATTTGAGTAATATCTTATATATAAATATAATAACTGAGGTAGGGCACAGCAGGAAATTTCCTGCTCAAAATATGGAGCAGCCCGACTGGGGTAGTACCTCGACCTTACAGAAGACCACAGCTAAATAATACTGTTTTCAAGCAGTATTGTGTTCCTGTTGGTGAGTAAGATGACCAGAGCTCCTGGGATTGGGGATAGGGTCGGCAACGCGCTTGCGATGCTTCTGGTGTTGCAGCCTGCAGGCGTCTTTAGGCTACGGTCTTGCCATCAGGTGAGCCGTACGCTTGTTTGCCGACCTAGTTACATAAAAAATAAAAAATAAAAATATTGTAATCGTCATCAATATATAAAATACTTATGTATATAAATGAAAGTTGCGTCCGATTTAAAAACTACAAATGGCATACAATGGCAAAATCTACATTGTGGACCGTCGATTTAGATGTTCATATTTTTTCTGTAGGTATATGTATAATAGGTACTCATAAATAGAAAGCTTTTTGTGAATTCTCAGGTTGCAAATTATTTATTTAAATATATTTTTATTTTTACTTATTTACTGTCAAAACTCAAATTATAAATTTTGAAGTTAGATAGGAAATTTTGAAGTTAAATAAACGGTCTAAATATAAAGTTATAGATAGGTTAGGGGGTTTTTTGTAACGAAATAATTATGCCTATAAACCGTCGACGGTCCGTAATGTAGATTTTCACCTGTGTATCCTATATTCAACAAAGAAATTCATTAAGAGGGTGAGTATTTAAAGTATTCAAAAGTTTCTAGTTATGTGTAATTTACTAGTTAAATTACTCCTTTATTCATAAGAGTTTGGTGAAAATTTTTAATAAACACTTAAAACAGTCATTAATTACAAGCTGTTAAGTCTATATATACTTACCAAACCCGTTTTTACTCAGATGCTGTTATTCAATAGAAATTAAGAAAATAATAATTATTATGATTGTATTATATTATTAGGAAATCTAAATTCAATTTCAAAATAATAAAAATAATCAAAAAGATCATGCGAGTTAACTTTAAGTATATTTATTACTTCATTGTCAGACATTACAACAATTATACATCTAGCTAAAGCATAAGCTAGTTACCCGATCTTAATTTGAAAGACTTTAGTAAATTTGAGTATCTATTCATTACATTACAATATGCAAAACCACTATTAAAAAAGACATATTAGTTGCAAGACTGGTAACAGGCTTTATTTTTAGAAGAACAAACTTTCATAGGGTTTTTGTCGAAATTTTATAACTCGATGCAGCGTCTTTTTAACATTATAACTAGAATTAAAGTAGTAGTAAGGTAGCATCGCATAATTACTGCTAGGTAACTCGTATTTGCTTCGAAAACCTCAATATTACCACTGGCTAAATAATACGACTAACGATCTCTTTCACGTACTTAACACTAGACCTCGATTTCCGTACAAATCTCCCATCTTAATTGTTAAAGGTTTAGATTTTTATATTCTTATCTATGTTCTTTTTAAAGTACCTATCACTGTTGTCTATAAAAATCAAAAATAGGCACATCAGTTACAGGTATATGAAAATCTTGGAATTATTATGTAAAATTTAATAATCATAATTACATAAAGCCTTTAAACACAATATTTAATAACTAATTAGGCAATTCATATAAAACTAACTGACAATTATCGCTAAAACTATACCTATTTAAAAAAAAATAAGAAGAAATTTTAAAAAGTTGCAGAATTCTAAAACGCAATTTACAAAACGTTTTAAGTGTGCCTATAATATGTACAGGAAATAATATTTTTCAACATACATTTCGGAATTACAATAGTTCTAAGCATTAACAAAAAGATATAAAAAAACTTACAAGTAGTTACTTAAAATGATCATTTCAATGTTTGTAAATATACGACCTTAAAATTAAATCAATAATATATCAAGCCAACTAGGCCGAGTCAAAAAGTGGCAGTATTCCAAAGCCCTATTCTTCAAATGTTCTTAGTTTGCCGTTTAGAGGATGAAATACTAACATCGTAGATATTGAAAGCTAAGCATAGTAATGTTTAATCATTTTTATTTTTAAATGTTAAAAAAATATTTATCAAAATAAATCGTAAAATAAAAAAATAAAAATTTCTTTCCGATACTTAAAATTTAAAATTTCATCACGTTTATACATCAATGAAATAGACAAGCCACTAAGTAATGGCATTGATATTAAATAATTAGTAAAATAAGATTATAAAACCAACGTTTGAATTAATATTAAAAAATAATAAATAAATAAAACCTTAAACATAAAACTATCTTAGGCTTACAACTGTAAGAAGCTGGCATGTTGGTGGTAATAAGTAGTCAGTTCCCCATTTCTCTTACAAATAACGTTAGACTAGTCGTAAATACTTCATGTGTATTTTGGAATACTGCTCCCTGAAAATAAATAAATAAATAAATAAACGCTTCACACTCAACGGCCCCCAGTAGGATTATCTCCTGTGTCGGGGGTCCGGAAACACACACAATAGACAAAGCACAAACGCCCAGACCACGGCAAACATATGTATGGCCAAATGTTTGCCATGTGCGAGGATCGAACCTGCAACCGCCGGCGCAACAGCCACAAACCAGTGCTGTGACCGCTGCGCCAACGCGTCGTCAAAATAAGAAACGAAAACATTTTTAAGTTTTAGTTCGAGCCAATGCAGACATATTTTTACTAAATGAAAAGGCGCCGGATAATTGATAGATTTTTTTTAATATGCAGAAATTTATTTAATCGAAAGTATCAGGTGTAATTACAATAGGCATGTATCCACTAAGAACAAATGGGATGCATTAAAGTGTCTAAAAATTAATTATGATATGTAGATAAAGAAAAATCAATTTATTCAATAAAATAATTTAAGATTGTTGATATTTTCACAAAACAAGTTAAGAAAATATGGGCATTATGTCACGTGACAGTGAACACCAATCATAACGCGTGACGTCACCCCGTGCAAAATATCATTTTTGTTATTGACATTTTCATAGAATAGAGCGTTACTATAGTTATTATTTTACGGTTTTATCTCTTGTCGTCACATTTATTCAGTTATTCAAAGTAATATACTGAAAGAGAACACCATGGAACCTGGATTTATGAAAGGAAATAGCAACAACTTGCCCAGAATTGACGTCGTTATGCTTGGCAAGTTTTTCGCATCAAACAGCGACTTTTGCTCATCGGAATTCCGCAACGTTAAAACTTCGATGTAAGTATACATGAATGTAATATAATTATTTCAAGCTAAAATCCCAATTTTTCAGTCTTGTTATCTATTATGTGTTAATAATTGATTATGTTTTGACTACAGTAATTTAGTTTTGACATATTTTGAGGTTAGAAATACAAAGTAAAACATAATTATGTTACTTTAATTAACTTCCATGCTTGTGTAGTAACTATAAAATGTACCAGCTGTTTCACTAAACGCACAGATCGTAAAAGCCACCCCAGGAATGGATAAATATCTCGGAAATCATGTTGTAGGTATTAAATAATTCTAGCCATCATATATGCCATTGACAACTAAATATATGACTAATGGCTTTTTGTTACCCTTACTCTGTAAATGATAAAAACGTGTTTAAATTACTTAAATTAATTAACTTAATTTCAGGTCCTCACGAGATTCCTACGGAGATGATGCTGTTAGCTTCGTACAAGTTAAACGAGAGGATAAACTGTGTACTGTGAAGTGCAAAATATGTCCAGAACATAAAGTTCATGCTAAGTTATATAGATGCACACTAATTTTAGATGAAGAAGAAGAAAACATTCTCTCTGTGAGGTGCGAAGACTGTGTAGCTTCACAGGGGGGATGTAAACATGCAATTGCATTTCTTATGTGGGTCCACCGCAGAAGTGAGGAACCCTCCTGCACTTCTGTTGAGTGCTACTGGAAAAAATCAAAATTGTCCAGGGTCGGTAGTAGCCTAAAATATTTAACTGCCAAAGAACTATCAAAGGGCAATCCTGTATTACCAGGGAATCCATCTGCCCTAAAGAAGTTTTTACAAGAAGCTAAGACGAGAAAGGTTGCAGATTGTGAGCTTTTAAAATATCAACCCACATATTGTCTAAGTGACATAGAAGCTGTCTCAATGCATAAACTTGTATGTAATCTTAAAGAAAAACATGGGGAAGATTTTTTGAGAAAAATACAAATAGCAGAGTCTGTAATACAGAAAGTAGAAGAACTAACTAGACAACAATCAAATAGCGCTCTTTGGTTTGAATTAAGGTATGGTCGAATAACTGCTTCTAGAGCTTTCGAAGTAAGCAGATGCAAAACAAGTGATGGCACACTTATAGCTCTCATACTTGGTGGCAAAATTCCTGACACTCAATCTATGAAGCGTGGCCGCATCTTAGAAGATGACGTGAGAAAAACTGTGGAGGGAAAATTAAGAAAAACAATTAATAAATGTGGCCTCTTTTTAAGCTCTAGATATCCTATGATTGCGGGATCCCCAGATGGAATTTTTGAAGATGGTATAATAGAAATCAAATGTCCTCTTAATGAAAAGACCTACAAGAATTTCGTAAAGAATGGACAGCCTACAGAAAAATACAATGCCCAAATGCAACTACAAATGTTTTTATCACAAAAGAAAAACTGTTATTATTGTGTAGCTGACCCAAACTATCATAAAAATAACAAAGTAAATATAATAAATGTACCATTAAACCTTGCATATGTTGAAGATTTAATTAACAATAAGTTATTAAACTTTTGGAAAATAAATATATACCCTTTATTATATCAAAGTGTAGAGTAAGTGTGCTTATGTATAAATATAATGATGATAATATTTATTATTTCAAATATGTATTTAGTAGTGTTTATTTAAATAAAAAACCTTTTTTGTAATAATTATAAGTTATTAAACTTTTGGAAAATAAATATATACCCTTTATTATATCAGTGTAGAGTGTGCTTATGTATAAATATAATGATAACAATATTTATTATTTCAAATATTTAGTAGTGTTTATTTAAATAAAAAACCTTTTTTTGTAATAACATACTAGTTTTATTTGTACTGTAGGTGGCTTCGCACGCAATATAAAGAGAAACATCACTATCTGAGTGCTCTTCCTCAATCAATAATTTTTTTGTAATTTTGCATAAGTTGGAGACAGAAGGATATGATTTTTTAATGGCCTCAGTTTTAAATGGGGACGTGAAGCTTGATGGTTTCAAGGATGACAATGCCAGGCTTACTGTTTTTATTTTGGTCTGAATTGCTTTACTTCTGAACTTGTGTGTTAGAAATACTTGAACTGATTTATGTACTTTCTGTTCACATAAAAGTTCTGGCTCATTCTGTTCGTCTGGTTGGAAATCTGCAAAATGAATGAGAGTAATTAGCTTTATGGTCATAACTGAAATTATTGTTATAAATAATTTGTAAAATGTAGAAGTCGCCCAAGACGGACATACACGGACCAAATTAATGACGTGTTAAAGAAAGGTAACATCCAAAGCACCAGAAACCAGCGAGCATGTATGAAATGAGGTATTGGATGTCAATCGAGCAAAAGAAGTAAGTCAGGATCGTGTCAAATGGAAATCCGTACTCTCTGTCTACCCCTCTTGAGAGGACAGGCGTGACGTATATGTATGTATGTAAAAAAATTGTGTTATTTATTATTAAAATATACCTGAGCTTGTATGGGGAGTATCTTTGAGATGTGGACTTTGCGAACAACTTTCTTTTGGTTTTTCCAAACACTCGATAGTATTTGTATTATCTTTAAGACAATTTGCTATTATCTCCATTCTTTTTTTTTTAACATGTACGGTCGTTCTGCGCTGCTGCATGTCCGCTTTCTTCTGTCTTCTTGACATTCAAATTTACTTGGAGTACATCCTGGTTTCAAGCGCACTTGTGATACTTTTCCTATATTATGATACTCAGTATAATTGAGCATATCATTTGGTAACTAAAAAGAAAAAAAAGGTGCTTATTATGTACATGTACAATAAATAAATAAAATCACAGAACTAATTAACAAAACTTTAACAAAGATCTAACCTCAAACAATATTTACAATAATCAAGCAAAATTCATCAGTTTTGTTATAATTACGTATTCGCTGAATTACATTTCGTTATATACTTACATCGAAATGATCTTCACAAAAATACATTCTTGAATTTGTTGAAAAACAATGTGCATTATTTTTCCTTGCAAGTGTTAGCCACTTTTCCGTACTTCTTGTTTGCTTGGGACAAATATAAATAATTTGTTTGGCGTTTTAATGTTTGTGCTTCCACACTGGGGTACCATACAGTATTTGTAATACGAAGGATTCATTTTTAATCACAAAACATTTACAATATCCATATAAAAACCGCTGTGTTTCGCACGGGGTGACGTCACACAAGACGCCATGACAGTTTTGAGTGTTTTCGACGGAAATTTAATGTCATTTCTTTAAATGCGAAATACAAATTGAAAATCGATAAGTTTTTTAAAAATAATATTTTTCTTATGTATAATAGATATTAAGGTATATTATCCAACAATCAATCGAATTTAGGCAACTAGCCTATTAACATTTTAAAATTCGACACTCACGTAATAAATACTCGTTGACTAGTATCATAACATTAATACGTGTATAGGAAACTTGTCTATTACGTCTTAAGTATTAAGTTTACAAAGTTCGTACATTTAAACAGACAAAATTTTGATTTGGTACTATGAACCAAATCAAATTTTTGTTACTGTCATTTGTTATGAAGGCGTTGAACCGTTCATATATTACGAGGGGCGGCTGAAAAGTTCTGAGCCTGAGGTACTTGCAGACGTACTATTTACTCATCCGGTGGGTCACCGAACACCGCAGTCACTGATGTAAACATCGAAAAAGTAAAATAAATTGTACTGGACGATCGCCGAATAAAATTGTGGCAGATAGCAGAAGAGCTGGGCGGCAGCAAGGAACGAGTTGGAGACATTATGCAAAATTATTTGCATATGAACAAGATCAGTGCGCGTTGGGTGCCAAAAATGCTCACGCCACTTGGCAAACAGCGGCGCGTTGAAACTTCCGAAGAATTTTTTGACTTGTGCAAGGATAATTTGGAAGAAATTCGCACTCGTATTGTCACCGTTGATAAAACGTGGATCCGACAATATGACCCAGAATCAAAACAGGAGTTAAAAGTGGATAGAGAAGGTGGAAAAGCCGCCGAAGAAGTTCAAGGTGGAAAAATCGACTTCCAAACTCATGGCCACCATTTTTTTGGATTGCGAAGGAGTTTTGCTTATAGATTTTATAGACCTTCCAAAAAAAACTACAGAAAAAAAGAAGAGGCAAAATCACCTAAGGAATTTTGTTTTTGCAAGACAAAGCGCCGGTTCACACGGCGCGCACTGCGAGACAGACCTTGTGAGAAACTAGCTTCGATTAAGTGAACCACCCTCCCTATAGTCCAGACCTGGCGCCTAGCGATTATTTTTTATTTCAAAATTTGAAAAGACCTACGGGGACGAAGATTTGGGGATGACGAAGAGATGAAGGCGGTTGTTAATGAACATTTTCTAGCCAAAGACGCGGTTTACTTTTTATCAGGGATAAAAGCCCTCTATAAAAGATGTCAAAGGTGCATTGAAATCCAGGGGGACTATATTAAAAATTAAATATTTAGATTTTATATAGACTTTTAATAGCCTAGGCTCAGAACTTTTCAGCAGCCCCTCGTATGTGACGGTACTTTTGCTCTTTGTTGGATGTAGTATATAATACATTGATCCTATATAAGTAATAAATATACTTGATTTTCTTTTTAAATGGAAGAGATATCCATTGGTACAAACTAAGTCTGTTTCATAGAATGCCATTTGAAACAATATTATCTTAACATAGTTCTTTCTAAACTTCTTTATAAGCAATAATCATCATATTCCTATTTTATAATATGACAGAAACACCATACTATAAAATCAATTGTATAGGCCAGTTTTGCTATTACATTATTTTTTTTAAATACAATAGTTATTTTATAAAATTGTTAAAATAAAATACTTTTAAGATATTGAAAACTATAATGATATTTTTGATATCAGAATATTCAGTTATTTCAACTAAACCATATTACACTTATGTATTACTTATATATTTCCGAAATAATAAAAAATGCTTTTACTAGAAAACAATATTTAAAATAAATAATTAATACATTCGTGAACAAATGTATAATATTTTAAGACTAATTATATTCAAAGCAGGTGTTGATTAAATATTATGTGACATTAAAATATATATTAAATATATAATATAGCTTTGATTAGAATTGAATGGGACAAGACAAACATTATAATTTTGAAGCCTATCAGTGAAAATTGTAATATTTTAATGAATAAAGTGTAAAACACAATTACTACCTAATTAAATAGTAACATTTTATAAAGTCAACAATATTAAAAAGCCATGCCCTTAACTTATTATAATACAATCGTCAATCATCTACCACCATTTTACAACAAAACTACTGTCTGCTACTTACACATAAACCTAACCTTAGTTGTATGAGAGAGACAATTAAATTAAATACTGGACAACTTTCATCTCTAGCATTCTAATAATAATTATCTTAAGACTTGTTATCTTAACATTATGTCATAAGTGTATTTTGGTTATTACCCCAGAGACAATATAACAAGTAGTCAATTCTAACGAGTCTCTTTTACTATGAAAAAAAAAAAGTAGATAGGTAGGTGAAAATCGAAAATTAATTTCAATTTTTTTTTTCAATTCCAAATTTTTTGACATATAATATTACATATAAGATTTTTAAAAAAAATATTTAAAGTTATTAAACAAGTAAACTGTAGAACGTGAACATCTCTATATGAACGTTGGAAGAATGGAGTGAGATGAAACGGGCCAATTGGTTGTTTTTCAATGGATTTAATATATTGAGAGCCTGTCAAATCAGTTTTGGATAAAGGTTAAATTTAATTACAATTTAATAAACTACAAGTTTAAGATTCATATTTGCAAATAGAAGTATCTCATCAATATATATTGGAATTAATCAATGGTGAAAACGAATAATACACCAAACACTTTTATATGTCAGATATCATCATCTGTCAAATAGTTATCCACAGTGGGTGTGGGGCCCAGAGTGAACTCCAACTGGTGTCATTGAAAAAATTTTAATGACACTAATCATTATGATGTCACCTTTTAACACTTTAAATACTACTGTTATACTGAGCTTGATAGCAAATTATCATACAGTGGTTTTTATTTTCTTCAACAAATTTAAGCTATATCTTAAACAACATACATATAATACGAAATTTAATTACTAACTAATGTGGGTTAAAATTATATCATGATAAATAAAACGGTATTATGTAAAATGCGCATGAGTTGTGACTTAAATTTTTACCAAATACTATTTAATAATTTAAAAAAAAAATTAATTTCAAAATTAAGTAATGCTTTAGTGACTACAAATATTTTCTAGTTATTTATTAGGATAAGTTAAGGATGGAATGTTTATTTTTTTGCAATATTAACACACATAATTTAAGTTGTGCACTAAAGTTGGTGATTGAAAAAACTAATCCATAACACAACTACATTCTTAGATGTTTATAAAACAAGAAATGTAAATTTAATCTTAATCTGAATCATGAAAGACATCAACGACCGAAACACTATGGTATGGGTATTTATTTCCACTTAAATGTCAACCAGATTAATAGGAAACCAAATTATGCTTTACTTTCCTACATAGTGAAGTATGTCTATTTCTTTTAAGTCATTTTTCTATTAACAAATAAATCTTAAATATTATGATAATGAACATGAAAGAAAGAAATTTATTACATTTTAGATTAATAAACTTTAATTAAGATTATATCGATATGATTAGAAATGAGTTTGTGAATCTATGTAGGATGTACATAAATTGATTTCATAATGTGTAAAAACATAAAAATTAGAAAATAAATAAGCTTTGTATCAAACAAAGTATTAAATAAAATTTAAAGTTATAAATATATGGAATACTTATATCAATTTAGGGTTTAGTTCCTTGTTTGCAAAAAGAAAATGTTTCTTAAAAGATATATTATATTTAAACCATTTTAAGGAAATATTACAATAAATCCTTTTAGTATTTAAAAAAAAAAAACTATTTGCTAAATATTTAACGAACATATAAGAATGCCAAGACTGGGATTAACATTTTTTTTTACTTTGTAACAATGTAAAAACAAAGAAAATCTAATTCCATTATAGTGTAAAGTTTAAAGGTGTTCAGTATGACAATACACAAATAAGTTTGTTAATTTTGTAAAGCTCTATTTAAATATATACACATTTTATTGTACAAAAGGAATTATTTTTCTAAGTAAAATAATAATCAATATCCTATATTGTGTATTTCGTTCATAGTTAATTTTGAAATCATTAAATTGATTGAATTAATACTTTCATAAAATTTTAAAGATAAATAATTAAAATTACTATTTCATGTACTGGATTTAATATCATTACACATTTGGCTATAAAATTTCTTAATCTATAGATTAGATAACACCTTATACTTCAAACTAAATAAAATATTTAAGGCTTGATGAGTCAATGTTCCTTCTTTCTTTTAACTTACATTCAACTGACTGTATTAAGACAACAGTAAATATACATTAAAAGCTTTTAAAAAATTGTATAGACATTTTTCAATTATCTGACTAAATTAAATGAAATATAATTATGATGAAATGTATAATATGAAAGCAATCATTATTTATATGCTACAACTGGCAATGATTAAATTAATGCGAAATTCCATAATTAACCCCACCTGTGTTGAGACCCGTGTTCTCGGATACGCCCGGAGCCGGCGCCGGCATCGGCATGGCGATAGGCGGCGCTTGCTCGCCCGTCGGCCGGCCTTCACCACCTGGCTGACTCGTAACGGGTTGTACACCGTCTGAATCATCCCGTTCCAGCGTATGGTAGTCACCAGACTCTTCTGGAGGACGCGGCTTACACTTGCCACAGCAGCAGTTACAGCAGCAGCAGAAACAACAACAGAAGTAACATCCGGTCAAAATACCACAAACGACGACAAGTGCTTTGCACCAAGTACTAGTCACCACGAAGTAGGCGTTGACATTTTCTTCTCCAAATTGTTCAGCTATGTACAATCCGAGGGAGCCATAGTTGTCATAGATATTTCTCTTTGTAGCGTCACTCAATATAGTATGCGCTCGGTTCACTTCTTTAAACTTTTCTGCTGCATCGGGATTATTAGGATTCTTGTCAGGATGATATTTTAACGCTAATTTACGATAACTTTTTTTAACATCGTCCGCCGTTGCAGTTTTCGGTACTTGCAGTATTTGATACAGGCTATCACCTGCAGTCGATAACTTCCTTTTATCCATATTTACACTTATTTTTCGATTTGCAAAAGATGTTTTAACTACGATACGTAGAATTATACATGCACGGAAATCATTAAAACGATCTAATCCACAATCTTCCTTCTTCTCACAGAGTACAATAACCAGGGGGGGTACACTCAAGTAATCGATCAAAGCGGCATCTGGTGATTGTTTGGTGTCGATTTGTGGTAAAGCAGTTCTGTAATTAAGCATTATTTTTATAGATGTCGCTTCTACTGGTATCAAATTGTTGATAAATATGGATGTTGCCACTTGTTATAGTATATTGCGCTTAAGGGTGTTTATAAAACTACCTTTACTGGGCCTACAGATACAAATTAAAAATTTAATCACTTTTAAATACATTTGAAATGAATTGAAGTTCAAAAAATCAATTATATACCCTATATAAATGTAATTGGCGGTTCTTTCAACTAAATAAATACAAAATATGTGGGAAATGAAAATAATAATCTAGCAACATTATAAAACTAAAACGAACACGAAGTTTTTGAATTTTGACATTTAATATGTGAAAAAAGAATAAGATAGGTTATTTTTGTACCAAAACTATTTGTAATTATATTTTATTGTAAATAACTATGTAGAATGTTTATTAATAAAGTATTGTACTTTTAAGTGATTTGATGACTGCAAATTTTCAAAAGTGAAAACGATTTTCAAGTGTGTAATCCGATGAGCTCTCGTTTTGAATTTAAATTCATATAAGTTTTTGTTTGATATTGTTGAGTTTTAGGTTGTTTTTGTGTTTTTGGTACGTTTGTGTTTTATATGAACTATAAAAATAAATGATATTAAGTTTTAATCAATTGTTTTATTTTAAACTGTTCTTACTTTTTCTTTATTATGTAAATATCATATCTATCATCAGGTTTGCTAAACATAAAATCCATTACATAAATCACTCCTTTTGCGGGACTGATTTGTAATAGATTTTATTACTTGAACAAACCTGATTCGATACAGGAAAACTAATTAAATAAAATAACTAAGGTACGTATAATAGGTACTAGGTAGGTACTTATATATACCTATATATATATATAGGTTATGGCATCGTAGTTTGCACCAAACATCCACCAGAGGCGCTACTTTCCATACTTGCAAAAAAAATAGCGGAGTTGGCTCTCTTTTCCCGTATAGTTATTGTACTCTGTGACAATAACTATACGGCTTCTTCTTTAGAAAACGGAAGATTTGTTAAAACAAACAGACTATATCATTGAATCCACAGATACTACATCTGCTTCTAATTTAATAATATTTTGCAATGTTGTCTATAGTTAGTTTTTAAAGTTTTTATTTTTTATGAACAATAGAAATAAATTTTATTTCATTAGTATTAAAATTAATGTAAAAATAGGAAAAATTAAAAATAAAAGTAAATGGAATGAGTAAAATACACTTTATTAAATAGAATTTCCTTCACTGAACAACAAAAAGTTTAGGCAGTTAGGAATCAATCCTGTGGAATCAATATATCGAGTACGTTTAAATATCTTCACTTTTTTTTTATTTTAAACCGAAATTAAGATACGATTTTTGGAATATCACATGACCATTATATTTGAATGAATAAATTAAAAAATATTGCTCCTTCAGTCCTTCTATGCTATCTGTTCGAAATAAATTTGTTTTAAATATGTATAATGATATTAAAATATGTAATTATTAATTATTATAAATATTAACAAAAGTTTTTTTGGTTGCTTTAATATCATGTTGAATTTTTTTATATCACTACCCATAGGCGCCCACAACACAGTGTTTCAAGCAGAGTGTTTGGGCATACTTGAGGCAGCTAGAGCAATCGGGAGAAGGAACGTACAAGATTCCCACATCCGGATACTATCAGACAACGTGTCAGTACTACAGGCACTAAATAGTAACTCAACCACCTCAGGTATCATCTATGAATGCCATAACACCTTGATGCAGGTAGGTGCATACAACGACATCACACTGCAATGGATTAAAGGTCACAACAACACACGCGGTAACGATATAGCTGATGAGTTAGCAAGAAGGGGGTCAAGCATGAGGGCCATAGGAGCCGAACCCATTATACCACTACCTTCTTGCTGGCTCAAAGGCCAAATTCGACAGCGCATGAAACACAAACACGTCACTCTTTGGTCCGAACTAGAGGACTGTAGGCAAGCCAAGTTGGCGCTGCCAGTAGTTGATGCCAAATTGGCAAGCACCCTAATAAATATGAGCAGACGCCAACTGAGACAAATAACTGCGGCACTGACTGGACACGGTCCGTACAATAAACATCTATTTAATTTAGGCATTACTGACAGTCCCCTGTGCAGAGCTTGCATGGGAACAGATGAAACGGCTACGCATGTACTTCTTTACTGTCCAGGTGTAGCGGCTTACCGGGCACAGCATCTTGGCACCCCGACGACACTTCCGAAGATCTTCAAGAAGCCAAAAAGACTTCTGAAGTTTCTGGAGGAGCTTGGGTGGCAAGAGTGAACAAGCATTGGGAACACACGCAAAATAGGCGCCTAGTCGTCGACTTGCGGAAATCAGCCCGTGTTACCATACCATACCATACCATCATATTGAATTTTTAATATAGAATCAATCTCGCCTCTAGTAGACCAGACTCCCACGAGCGCGAGCTCCCGTAGTCTGCCGCGGCCCACGGGGTTGAATTCAACCCGAGCACTCAATTTACCGCACCACCCGCACAGCGCTTATCTCGCATCGGACGCGTAATATGATCCGATAAGCGCGCGCTACTTGAGACGTAGTTTTTTGCTCATAACTCACAAGTTTTTGAACTTATAATAAAAAAAGCTTATATTATTTGGAAGAGTATGAACTAAGCTTTAATTTACTATATAAAAAGTGTTGTACATGTGCGTATATCAATTATAAAATGGCGCTTGTTTCAGAGGGAGTGAGAAAAAGTAGTCTTGGTGCAAAAATATGTCGAAAAAATATAGTATTATGATACATTTGTCGTAGATTCTACTTATTCTGTTTCCCAATAGTATCTATCTAGCTCTAACAGAAAAAAAATAATAATTTTGTGATACGGCTCAAAATTTCTTTTTTATACTTGAAAATAGATGGTCTAGCTAGAGTGTCGAATCACGACCGACATTTCAATTACACCTTGTAAAGCAATTACAACAATAGGCGTGGGTTCCTGTAAGTATTACTATGCTCTGTGGGCGTGGGGTTTGTACTTCATAGTACATTTAGAAAAACTAATTAAAATTAGTGTTGAACAACGCAACAATATAAGTAAAAACAATATTTTTGGGCAATAATATCCAGAGGGCGAGTAAGTGGGATATTTTTTTAAAACAAACTATACATATATATTTTACGTTTCCTCGAAAAATATAATTATAAATATATATAAAGTACACAAAATACACTTTGCATCGGTGTTTAATATGTATACAATTTTCTTATAAAGAGAATAAGAAAACATAGAGCATAACGCTGCATAAACGTCCAGACAAAAGTTAAGACTTTGACAGGTTGAATCTTGCTAAATTTCTATGAAGAGTGAATAAATGTTTGGTCCACGATCGATGATCACGATTCAGCCTGTAATATCCCACTGTTGGTCATAGACCTCCTCCCCGTGTAGGAGAAGGATCGGAGCTTAATCCACCACGCTACTCCAATGCGGGTTGGCGGATATATTCCCTACTATGAGTAACGATCGCTATCAGGTGTACATGATAACAACCGGGACTGACGGCTTAACGTGCTCTCCGAGGCACGGTGGGGAGACCTACAAGGACTGCACAAACACCCAGACCACGGCAAACATCTGTATGGCCAATACAAATGCTGTCGTGTGCGGGGATCAACCCGCAACCGCCAGCGCAACAGCCAATCGCAATCCAGTTATTACACCCCTATTTCCTTACTATTGTTTATGAAGTCTTTTTCCTTTAGAAAAAGAAACCGTTGGTACAATTGTACCATTTTGTGCTGTTTTTTACAAGTTTTTATGTCTCAACTATATAGTATTTGTTCTAGTCAGGAGCAATTATGGCAGTGTTGTCATATGTATGCATGCAGTACCCTGATACCAAATTGAGCATCATATTTTTACCTATGTATACTTTTGCTGCAGGTGCTGTAAGTAATACAGTATTCATCATATTGATGTTTTATTTATTTATTTGTATTGTTGTTTAATAAATGCATAGTATTTGGATAAAAAATATTGCATTGTATTTAAATAGGTCAAAGCAATTATAATTTTTGTTCAAATCATAATCAAGCATTGATTTGGCAAAAAAAAAATTAATGTTAGGAATTAAAAATTGCATAACTTTATAAAATGACTTAAAATTAAGACGTAAAATACAATTTTTATCATGTTTGTCATTGATTGATTTGACAATGTATTAGCCTAGTGGTCATAGCACTAGCTGTTGGAGGTGACGGTGTGGTGACGGTGGGTTCGATACCTGCTCATATTATGACTGCGGAGACATGTGGTGTGAATTCAACCCCGTGGGAGACTACAGAGTACAAAACTTATGAGATCGTGACATATGCTTAGAAAAATAATCTTGTGTAAATTAAACCCCGCGGTAAACAAGTCATTAATTTAACAAAATACAGCATTTAGTCTGATAGATCGATGATATAGATTACGTTTTAGCCCGGTATCATAGTGATTAAGAATTTAAGATTTTGTAAAATAAATACCGAGTACACAATATGTCAGAAGTGAAGTTTCTTTGTCAAACTAATTTAAAAAACTAACTAAAAAAAACGAGTTTACAATACAGAAAAAAACTAATTGACAAAAAACAAAAAGCCAACGTCAGTCACGCGGTGTTCCCAGGCGGTCCCCCATCAAAGTACTGATCGTCATGACGCTGCCGCGTTACCGGTCGCTCAAATTTTAACCCCTCGGCCCTCATCATACGGAAGCCCGGTCGTGACATGTGTACTGCAGACATACATATAGTTTGGCTAACGAAAGATGAGACTGAAAAAACGCGGCAAATTTAAATAAAACACACCCTGGCAACTTCAAAGACGCACCATCTTGTTTATTTGTGACTTTTAAAGTATTACCATACTCTGATTCGGATTCTTCCCAAGCTCTGTTAAAATCGCCGAAATTTATCAATGTTTATAACAAGATTAATGTTGGATAATTTAAGATGATGAAATGATTTAAACAAGATGTATTTTATTTGTATTATATAATTGTGTGTATGTAAAATTTTGTTTATGTATATGTGTAGTGTAATTTTGTATTATGTCTGCATGTACATATTTACGAGTTCATTTTATAAAGATGTTAGATGATCATTTTATGAAAATTTATTAGCGTCGGACCACGTCCTAGCTTTACTAGGAAGTCACAGGACTGTTGATCTGCAGTCTAAAATAATAAGAATAACACCCGTAGAATAAATAAATAAAGTATATTTAAATCTTAGTAGGTTTCTACTAGTTATTTCCCAATTAAAGAGGTAATATACCCGATGGTGGGAACCCACAGTGTTGTCATTTAAAAAGTATGCAAAAAAATCGAATCTCATCCAGGGCTTGTTACCGGTACCAATTACCTTCATAAAATACCGGTAAATAGCGTTAATTTTATCCGATACCTGTTTTACCGGTAAAAGTTTTAAAGGTAATTCGGTACTGGAAACGGTTTATAACGGTAAATTTTAACGGTAAATAGAATTTTAACGATACTGGTACCGGTACCTCTGACGTCACAATTAACGATATTTTTATCGGTACCTCTACGACGTTGCCGCTCCGTGCAAAGAAAAAATGTTCAACTCGAAGCTGCGCGGGGAGGCTGATAAGAGCAGCAACAGCACGTGACATTAGATTATAACGCTGTGAGATCAAAAATAAAGAAAAGTAGGTAGTATTCTATTAGCGTAATAATTTCGGTACCTATAAAGGTAACAGTAGCAATTAACGGTACCGGTATGGATAGGTACCGGTAAAAATAACGTTAAACGAGTTTTTACCGGTAAAAAATTTAACGGTAAAATGGCTCCAAAGTACCGGTATTTAAAGTACCGGTACTCCACAAATAACGATACGTCTGCCGAGACAAAGTACCGGTACCGAATTTTTACCGGTATTCCAAGCCCTAATCTCATCTTTCGTTAGCCAGACCACAGACTATAAAGAAGTTTCACTTCAAAATAAATTATAAAACTTATAAATTTGTCTTGTCTATGACTTTGACGGTTAAACTGTTAAGTTTGACAGAAAGTCAGAAAATATGTTCATGTTGAAACATGGTTGAAACTTGAAAATCTTGAAATAAATGAAATGGTTAGGTACCTAATTAATATATTTATTATTTAATCGATTGTTCCCTGGCCCTGGCACAACTGAAAGCCATTAAACACAAGAATTAATTAATAAATTAATCAATAAAATTCTACTGGATAATTACAAAGTACATTATATAAAAAAGAAGAAATCATTTTATGGTTTTTTGATGAGTTGCTGCCTAATACTATTTGATGGTCTAAAGTGAAAAAATGCATTTTATTATGTCGAAAGCTCGTGGAGTGTTTAAATTATATCAAAAACTTCTAAATAATCGACCTTATCTTGTACAAGCCATTCAAGCTGGAACGCTAATGGGCGCTGGCGACGTTATTTCACAAACCTTAATAGAAAATAATGGTTTCAATAATATTGAATATAAAAGAACATTAAAATTCGCAAGTATCGGTTTTTTTGTTGGCGTAAGTGATAAACAAGCTAATCAGAATTAGAATTTATACCGACTTTTTTTTTATTAACTCAAACACTTCAATTACAGGGTCCAGCATTACGTGCGTGGTATGGATTATTAAACAAACACGTTGGAGCCATCGGTAAAACGGTTGCTATGAAGAAAGTATTTGTAGATCAAGTTATATTTGCCCCAACATTTTTATTTTTAATTTTAGTCGCTGTAGGTACACTGCAAGGGAAATCTTGGGAGTCTATAAAAAGTGATGTACATGCCAATTACTTTGATGTCTTAAAGACAAATTATTATATTTGGCCATGGGTTCAATTAGCTAACTTTTATTATACACCTCTTCAGTATCAAGTACTAATTGTACAGTCAGTTGCACTATTTTGGAATACTTATTTATCCTGGAAGACTAACCATAAAAGGCTAATAGAATAGGTTGTTTAAATAATACCGCACTTGTTTTAAGTTATATGATTTTATTGTGGTACAAAAGTAGCAAATATGTATTTAAAAACTGTATACTTCTTGTCCCTAGACTAGGGATAACTTAGAAATAGCTTAGCAATAAATTATATCATTATTATGGGAGAATTTATAACATATTTTTATTATAAAATATTTCTTAATATTGAAAACAAACCTTTCTAAACATTTAAGTATTAAGGAGGTAAAACTTCCTTTAGATCCTTTAATCTCAAAATACTAATTTTTTTGTATCTATCAGTAATGTTAATTTGTTTCTTAACTTACTATAAGGAGGTCATTAGCTTAATTGTTATTCAGTCATTGGCTTAACTAGGATACTACTTACGAAGGACCATCTTTCGTGAGGATCTTCTGGTGAAGTTCGTGAATAAAGATCCTTCCTATCCCTAGTTGTGGTCATGATTTAATGGGCCCCGTAGACAATCAAATATTTGATCAAATTTCTGTTTGACAAACATATTAGGAACCTGAATTTTCAGGTTTTTGTAAATTGATATGCTTTCAATCTACAGCTCCATTGCAGTTATCAAAGTTCCGTGTATTTCTAAATTGTAGTGCCAATATTTTCCAATTATTGTATTAGTAATTTTATATGATATTTATATATATTATATACTAGCTGTGCCCACGACTTCGTCCGCGTGGAATTTAACAAAATAGTTATTGTTCTAGCTATAAAATAAAAAAAAATTGAAAATAAAAGTAGCCTACGTTACTCCTTATTACATCAGCTATCTGCCAGTGAAAGTCCCGTCAAAATCGGTCCAGCCGTTTCAGAGATTAGCCGGAACAAACAGACAGACAGACAAAAATTATAAAAAAATGTTATCTTGGTATATGTACTGTGTATACCAGTGTTCCGCAAACTTTTTGTGTTCAAGGTACACCTAGGAATAGGAAAATATTTTGGATGTAGGTACCTACACCACAAATAAAAAATCATTTTTTAAGTAACATTAACAAACATTTATTTATTAATCATCGAAACAATATTTATTATTAATCAATCATTGTAAACTTTATTTTTCCGAGGCACACTAATAAACGACCACGGCACACCAGTGTGCCGCGGTACACCCTTTGCGGAACACTGGTGTATACAAACATATGAATTTAGTAAAAAACGGTTATTTTAATATTACAAACAGACGCTCCAATTTTATTTATTTGTATAGATGTACAGATTTCTCGTTTTGGTTTCTAGGAGTCATAAGTTTATTTGATCTATTGGTTTGATCCTGTAAGCCTTTGTTTGAAGTTTGACAAACAAATTTGATCGTTTATGGGGCCCTTAAAGCTCTCACTAATAATACACTATTTAATCAATGAGATCATATTTTTTGTATATGATTTTAATTATGTACACACGCTCAAAATACTGAAGTTCTAGTAGATTCATATAAAATATTATATTTTAAATATAAATCATAGAGGTACTTTATATTGTTAATGCTAGTCATTGTGAAAATTTAAACATTCAGTTCTAATATTAAACCAAATGAAAAACAGAAATTATAGTTGTTCTTTTCCTTATAAAAAATTAGCCGGCCTGGCAAACTTTGTAGGTACTGCCTTATTTTTTATTTTTTTTGAATAAAATGTAGCCTATCTTTCAAGTTAGAACAAACTGCATACGGCGTGCAAATTTGATTAAAATCGGTTAACGGTCCCGGAGCCTGTGATAGATTTACATGAGCAATTTCCTTCGGCTTTATTAGGTATTTTAGATGCCTCCGAGGCCATGCCCTCCCATGACCATGGTTGCTGTAAGGTACCCGAAACGCCGGACATCTAAGGCTGCGAAAACCTAATAAACTGTGACAAAATCCGAAAAAGTTGTTTCATTATAATGAGTGAACTTCGAAACTCATGGCTTTTCAAAATTTCTACACACATTGCTCATTGCTGTGATATGGATGGTATATTATTTAAGAAACAGTAATTGAATAAAAGTTTGTCAATAATTAATGGGGATCAGTAAAGTTCTAGCAAATTCAATAGAACTAGTATCCACGTTATTCTCTATGACATAAGAATTATATTTCTTTTTGAATTAGGTATCCAAATCGGACCATTACTTACGAAGATATGAAGTTATAAACATTATGCCGTTCCTGCCGCTACGTCAGTGTACGCGGGATGCAAAGAGCATATAAAGAGAAAGAGGTGTCACTTCATAGACACGGTTGAGCTCCGGGTTCAAGGTTTACTATACATTTGGTACCAACTTAACGGTTGCTCTAAATTTTTTTTTCGTTAAATTGGTAATGATGGAATATAGTGTTGTGAAATTTTTTATCGTACCGGAAGTCGATACTAGTGTGGAAAAAGGTCGATAAATTAGTCGATAAAATTATCGATACTTTTGGCTACAGGGTTCTTATATTTATAATTTTATAAATTTTAATTTAAATAAAAGGCCTTTTAGTAAAATATATTTTTATTATTTATATTTTACTCTTCTAAAAATATTAATTAGCCTATATACCAAAATAAATAAAATTATGGCAAAAATCTCAGTACATAAATTTCTAAAACACAACAAATGTTCAAGATTTCATTTCACTCTTAATGTTCACTGTAAAATAAGTTTATTTATCTTAAGATACCACCTGTAGCACAAATCTACATATTTATTATACGTCTAACTTTTCTAAATTTTATATTAACAATATTTGAAATAAATTTATTTTTAATATTATACATATTTATAATGCAAGACTCCAGAACTATATATTTACAGTCAATAGTGGTACAATTATGATCAAGCGGGGCTGTATTATATTTTTTTATAATCTTCTGTTTAAGCAACGTAACCTATGAAAGGGCTTTCTAATGCAAGAAATAAAAATGTAAAAGTTGTTCGTAAAACTGAATTGAAAACTCAAATAAATGAACAAGCTCAAAACAAACGGATAAACTAATTTATCTATTGAAAATGTTTGCATAATATTATTATGAATTTCTTTTTAAAAACACTGCAATTACTTAGAAAAAAGAATTATGACGTGTATTGTAGTAGACATTTAAAAAATTGATAAATATAATACTTTCAAACTTTGTACTTGAAACTAATGCACTTTTCAGTGATTGTTACAAGAAAACAACATTACAGTTAGAAATAGTAATTTCGATAGATATCTACTAAAGAAACATAATTCTGAAGAGCCTTACATAAGAAACAATCTCGCTACACAATAATAAAAAATAACAAATAAGATGATTTCAAGACCATATCAAAATATCAGTTTTTATGGATACGGTATACAAATAAACAGACAAACACTTTCGTTTCACAAAATTAGAATAGCCAAGGATTAGATACTCCTCATTAAAAAAAAAACTGTAATTATCTTAATAAATGCCTCATCCTATCTACAATATTTCACAATAACATTATAAGTTATAATTTAATGAATTGTTTGTCAGTTTATTTGTATACTATAACATATTATTACTTATTGCTAGAATTTTCTCTTATAGCCTTTTTTATATCTTTAAGTGATACAGTAATTTGTACAAAACATGTGTCACATTCTTTTCGTTACAAAAATACTTGATCCTAATATACCAAAATAAATAAAATCTTAGAATATAAACTTCTAAAACACATCAAATGCTCACGATTTCGCATCGCTCTCAATGTTCACTGCAAAATGCGTTGAATTATTTTAAGATACCACCTGTAGGACAAATTTACTTAATATACATTATACGTCTAATTTGTCTGGATTACTTATTTAAAAAAATTGTACTAATTTATATTAACAATATTTGAAATAAATTTCTTTTTAATGTTATATATATTTACAATGCTTTGTTTTGATTTTTGATAATAATTTTAATTCACACAAAATAACAATCACAGGAGTATGTACATTGAGCGTGTCATACAAACATTAGTTTTTTTTAAAATTATAAAACTGTTACTAACACTTTTATGGAAGTGAAATCAGAAGTAAATCAATTTTTATAATTATATTATTATTAAAACTTTAGAAGTAAATATTTACAGACAAGTATGGCAAAGCGGGGCCGTAAAATGTTTTTATAACCTTCTGTTTAAGCAATGTATTACCTTAAGAAGTATAGTTCTTAAAACTAAATTGAAAACTCAAATAAATGAACAAGATCAAAAGTTTATCCATTTATAAACTAACTAGCTTCTGCGCGCGACTTCGTCGGCGTGGACTCCGCTCCTATTGGTCTTAGCGTGATGATACATAGCCTATAGCCTTCCTCGATAAATAGGCTATCTAACACTAAAAGAATTTTTCAAATCGGCCCAGTAGAACCAGAGATTACCGCGTTCAAACAAACAAACAAACTCTTCAGCTTTATATATTAGTATAGATTTATCTATTTGATAATGTTTGCATCATATTATTATGAAAATATTTTAAAAACACTGCAATTACTTAAAAAAAGGAATTATAAGATGTCAATTGTAGTAGATATAATTATACCAAAATAAATATAATACTTTCAAACTTGTTACTTGAAAGTTGAAACTAATGCACTTTTCAGTGACCTTTAAAAGAAAACGATATTAGTTAAGAAATTAGTAATTTCGGTAGATATCTACTAAAGTAACATGATTCTGAAGAGATGATCTTACCTACTTATAAGAAACCATCTCACTATACAGTAATAACAATAATAATAACAAGATTTACAAAAATAATACAAAAATATTAACAGATCTATACTAATATTATAAAGAGGTAAAGTTTATAACTTTGTTATATACGGGGTAATCTTCGCAAATACTGATCCGATCATGAAAATTCTTTCACTAACAGAAAGCTACACTATTCAGGAGTGACAAGATAAAAGGAAAAAGATAAAAATATATAAAGATTTTAAATCAGCAGGATTTGAACCTGCGCCCTCTGACGTGCCGTGTCAACAATTCAATCTAATCAAGCATTATTATTTGCCTTAGAAATTAATTGGTGATTTTAAAACATTTATATTTATCTGATTTGCTGAAAATATTGAGAGTGTATTGGAACATATCAAATTTCACCGTACCCTTCTTATGTGAAATGGATTATAACGCCCAACGAAGTGGGCACGGGTCGGCTAGTATCTAATAAACAAACAATACTAAAGAGCATTACTTGTGAAACAGTCTCACTATACAATATTTTAATTTTTATAACATTAACATAGCCAAGGATTAAAAATAGTCCTCCTTTTTCATGAACTGAAATATGTTTGTGATAACCATTTCAAAATTAAAGATTAGATCAAACTAGCACAAACTGGCGCTCGTAAAGTGGATAAATAAAGATGTCATTCATTGTAATATCCCGTATTGGTTGAATACTTAACACTATCAAGTTTATCTAAATTATCAATTACATTTGCCAAAAGCATTTGAAACTTAATCTACTTTTTGTGTAATGACTCAGCAGGAACTTCTTCTGCGTAGGTATGTAGATCTGAAATAAAAAATAGTCCAAAATATATTTGTCTATTTAAATTTTATTTAGTCATATATTTGACGACATACACATCTATTATTTAAAAAGGCATAAAAACAAGATAAAATTTGTTAAGATAAATTAATTTTTTAATTTATCAGTTTTAAAAATCATTTATTATAAAATTAAAATTTCATACAAATTAAATGCTATACTTTGTCCATTTTATTATTAGTCTTTTGACAGCTCCCGCCTATGAAGTTTCGTATTGTTTAACTAAAAAAATCATAGATATAATATCGTAGTTCATGGACAGGCACCGCCCCCTTAGTGATATGCCAAATATAACGATTAATACGATTGTGCCACAGATTACAAATAATCGGTAGAAATAAACGCTAATATGTAAATGAGGTGTAATAGGTATATTATTTAATCAGGAAGATAACAAAATTTTAGATTGAAACCATTAAATTAAAAATATTAAAATTATATAAAGTTTTAATTTCTTCTTATTGTAAGACGTACAAATAATAGAAATAAAATAGTTTAATTCCTTTTATTAACATAAGTCGTTAAAATCATCACTTACATAGTAGATTCGTCCGATGTCCTCATCGGTCCGATGTCCTCATCGGACGAATCTACTAGCTATCTTTAATGTTACTGAATACTCCTGTCTTCAGTAACATTAAAGATTAGCTCTTGTGTGCATAAATTATCAAATGCAATGTCACGGTCCCAATCAGAAATTATGACTCTCTTAGTTCTCTCGTATATATAATTTTTACGATTATAGTATTTATTTTCATATCAATAAATATGGTATTATAAAAAAAATTAGCGATACCGATTATTCTTTAGGACATCACTATACCTTGTCAGTCGTCGATCTGTCAAAAGACTAATAATAAAATGGACAAACTATAGTTAGCTATGCTTATAGTAGACATGTTACTGTTAATGTTTTATGTCATTATGGTATTAAAATTGATATTGACTTTTAAGTATTATTACAAATCTTTTGTATGGGAATATAGATAATTGTTGTTTTTAGACTTTTTCAGTGAAATTTTTAAATTTTTCTCTCCGTAAGAACCATCCTCGTACTTCAAGGAATATCATGAAAAAAAGAATTAGCGAAATCGGTTCAGCCGCTCTCGAGGTTTGCGCTTAGCAACACATTCAGCGATTCATTTTTATATATATAGAGATTACCTAGAGTTTTTTCAAAAGTAAGTCCTTGTGGAGCCTGCGAAGTAGAGGGCAAGGTGACAAAGCTGTATTCAGCACCTGAAAAATAGTAGTAAAATATCTAAATATGCATCTATTACTGGTATTTTTTTACATACTTAATTATTTACTAAAAGTTAAATCATTTAAATTTTATTTAGTCATATATTTGACGACATACACATCTATTATTAAAAAAAGGCATAAAAAACAAGATAAAATTTGTTAAGATAAATTAAAAAAAAATATTAAAATTTCATACAAATTAAATGCTAGTTAGCTATGCTTATAGTAGACATGTTACTGTTAATGTTTTATGTCATTGAATAAAATTGAAAATGTGAAATTTTTATTTATTAATTATTACCTAGAGTTTTTTCAAAAGTAAGTCCTTGTGGAGCCTGCGAAGTAGAGGGCAAGGTGACAAAGCTGTATTCAGCACCTGAAAAATAGTAGTAAAATATCTAAATATGCATCATACATACTGGTATTTTTTCTTACATACTTAATTATTTACTAAAAGTTAAATTATTTGAATTTTATTTACTACTAGCTTCTACCCCCGACTGCGAAGATGAAAATGATTTTTTTTCTAAAGGTGTCATTCATAATCATTTTATAGAAACAGTAAAACAAAAAATCTTATACTGCATTGTATCATAATTATGTTGTGAAGCACTGCATATATGAGTTAAAGATATTAAAGATATTTGTTACTCAGAAAGTGTTTTACATATATCTCTCATTTTATCAGTGATATGTATATCAGCCATAGATATCTAATATTTAAGGGACAATATTATATAGGTAAATGTATAAATAATAACTTTAATATATTATGTCAGATGATTTTTTAGAACTTTGACTAACAATAATCTATTAGGTATATGATATTTATTACAACTGAGATTGTACTGCCACTATCAGTAAAAAAATATATTTAAAAATTTATCTTTTTCTATACAGTACAAGAACAATTGTGAACATTTGTATGACTTTTATATAATCTCATCTTAATTTTATTTTAATTTCCAGTACATAGTAAGATGAAGTGTTTTTGAAACAGCTTAACACATTGTTGTCAAGAAAACTTTTTGTCACATCAAAAACGTATAAGACTTGCAACTGCAAATTATTATTATAATAATTAAGTTCATTTAATCTATATAATAAAAATGAATGTTGCTAAGCGCATAACTGGAGAACGGCTCGACTGATTCGGCTATTTTTTTTGTATGTTCCTTAAAAATCCCACGGAAGGTTTTTATGCTAAAAAAAAACATAACAGACAGAACGAAGTCTGTCCGGGCAGCTATTTAACCATACAACTAGTTAACAATAAATATAAAGAATATAAATATATGTATAAAGAAATACAATACACACACGGTCGTCTGTTCCTAAAGTAAGCAACTTAATGCTTGTGTTATAGGTAACAGCCGACTGGTATAGCTACATATATATAATTTTTTTCGACAAACATACTTATTAATAATACATATATAAATAAATATATATATATTACACACAGACTCAGGGTGGGTTTCGAACCCACAACTCCCGGTACAGAAAGCAGGGTCACTACAAACTGCGCCAACGGGCAACAGGCTAGTCATCAATAAAAATCTTAATTTTATTTATCATTAAAAATATGTTATATAAACAAAAATAAACTAGCAAGATACTGTACCTCTTAAACACATTTGTTACTTTTAACTGTATAACATAAATAAATATAATATGATAAAGTAGTTTACTCACTTGTAGATAAAATATTTTCTTTCCATTGCACATTTTCCGAATTCGTTATATCTTGAAAAACTAGAAAATAAAAAACAATTTATCATAAAAATCAATTAACATATTAAAAACCAGAAATACGGCTAGATAAATAGCTAAACAAGAACATCAAGAAAAAATACATATTTTTATAATTATGTTAATCGTGTAGGTAATTTATAATTGTGATAAACTATTAAACATATAAAAAGTTACTGCAATTTTTTTTTTTTTTTTGTACCTTTCAAGACGAGATTTTTCTTTCTCTTCACTTTGCAGAGGAAATTCTTCCAAAAGACTGTCATCCAACGGTTGTGGCAATTTAGTGTTGGAATAGCATTTTTAAGTAATTTATTACTACAGTTAGTTATTGACTGTAATAAAGATTTTAAGGAGATTTTTTTAAAAATATTGTATTTTTCTATTCTTTACACACTAACCGATCTAGATCAAGTGGAAACTTGCTCAAAAATATATTGGCTCCAGGGATCCTCTTTAGCCAACAAATGGCACATTTTTGATATTGCACATTATGTTTCCCAGTATTTTCTAGAGGAATGAAAACATAAAAATATATTATAAGTAATAAAAATATAGGTAAGTACTACAAAATACAATTTTTCTATTGTGGATTATTGTTGTCTTATTATTTATTATCTTATTCAGGCTTCGTCGAGTCTTCACTTCGAAAATTCCGCAATGCTTGAAGACAAAAGTCTTCGAGCAATGCGTCCTGCCTGTGTTGACATATGGAGCCGAGACGTGGACACTGACGAAGGGACTGGTCCACAAGTTTAAAGTCGCTCAACGTGCTATGGAACGGGCTATGCTTGGGGTTTCTCTCAAGGACAGAATAAGAAATGAGACTATCCGTGAGAGAACGAAAGTAACCGACATAGCCCACAGAATCAGCAAGTTGAAGTGGCAGTGGGCTGGTCATCTGTGTCGCAGGACCGATGGCCGTTGGAGCAGACGTGTCCTGGAGTGGAGACCGCGTATTGGCAAACGCAGTGTAGGACGCCCTCTGGCCCGCTGGACCGACGATCTACGTAAGATTGCCGGTGTAGGCTGGATGGGGATTGCGGAAAACCGGGATGTCTGGCGCGAGCTTGGGGAGGCCTATGTCCAGCAGTGGACTGCAACAGGCTGATATGATGATGATGATGATGATGGATTATTGTTGATATAGATATTAAGAACTTATTTTCAAAAGCAAAATTACTTTGTTCAACCAAAGAGACCAATGATCCATGGTCAAATACAAACCTATAGTAAAGCCCTTACCTACCTTCTCCTACTTCTTACTATAGTTACCTATAGTAAGAAGTAGGAATAATAGTAGTAAGAAAATACATATACAAAAACGTTACTATACTATATGGTGGTTATAATTATATTATTCCTATAATATGATACATAAAAATTACTACAAAATTATTTAATACCTCTCGAGACTTACCTTTTAGGTTTTCTATGATGTAAAATCTTTCAAAGGAATATCATTCAATGGCGCTGGGAAATTTATTACACTATTTTTTCTTAACATAGGTATGACCCACACCAATATTTTGTTTGGTGCAATTTTATGAAGTCTTCACTCTGAACTGCTTTAACCCACAAATTAACATCTGAGAATCAATGAAAAATGAAATTAATCATTAAGTATATATTTGTGGTCTTTAAGCATATGTAATTTGTACAAGCTTTTATTTAACTTGCAATGTATGTATGTATGTATGTAACTTTAATGAATGTTTGTTCGGGTGAAATCTTGCAACTCAATTTTGAAGCAGATATCTTCAACCAATTGAGCTGAAATTTTGTATACTGGTTTAATTTGGATGACAATGCATGGTTTGTATTTATGCATGTATGTATGTTTGTTCGGGTGTAATCTTGCAACTCAATTTTGAAGTAACCAATTGAGCTGAAATTTTGTATGCAGGTTCAATTTGGATGACAATGCATGGTTAACTTTGTGACGTAATTCTAAATCCAATATGGCAGCATATCCAAGAGTGCGGACTAGTTATTTTTAGTGCACTTCTACAATATGGGTATCAAATGAAAGGGCTTGCTAAGAATAATTCGAATAAAGTGACGTGATAACCGAATAAAAAGTCAAAAATAAATTAAAAGTAAAAAACCTTTTATTTGAATGTGCTAAAACCAAAAAAATAAATTTTTACTTTAAAACTTTTACTATCTACTTATAAAGTCATTACACATAATCTATATGATATAAAAGCTTGTCGCGAGATTTGCTTGTAAACAAGTAAATTAAATAAATTGATGTGATTGATTTTAACTATTATAATTTTCAAACTAAGGAAATAAGAGTACTCATTAAGAGTACACAATTACATTACATTTTACAATACATTTTAAGAGTACACAATTTCCACTTTGTCCACATCTATATTATAGAATTATAGATCTGGACAAAGTGGAAATTTACTAAGAAACACTTTGGATCCAGTGGTTATTTGTAGTCCGCAAATGACATATCTTTGATTTAGCACATAGGGTTTCATGGACTTCTCTAAATTCTTTAAAGGAATGGAAGTACAAAAACTACTAAACATAAAAATATGCTATGTATCATGTCCCTTCTATGCATTATTTAATTGTAAATACGTAATTTTAAGAAAATGTTATTAGAGATAACACGGGAAATTATAATTGTTTATGTACGTAGAACATAATACAACTAATTGGAATAACACGAAAACCTATGCATAGCTTTTTATATTAATTTTTGTAAAGAAATAAAATACATAACATACATAAATAACCTCTTTCCTGAAACAAAATTAATTAGTCTAGCATAAGAAAACCATGACTATGTTTAGATACAAACCTGTTATAAAGCTATAATATAAATTAGATTAACATTTAAAATATTGTTAAATTTTAAGAATCCATAAAAAATGAACAAATATTTTAAAAACACGTGTTTAGATTTAGACTAGACTAGAATAGAATGTGACATTTGGAAAAAATAATTTGCTATACTTGACGTTTATGACGTTTCCGGCGTTTAAAATTTTTCATTTTGACGTACAATTCTGCCAATTTATACAAAAATTTAAGGTTGGTAGAGAAAGTATAGCAAATTGAGTGTCGCCCGCCTGGCGGGATGCGTGTGACGTCACTCGGACGTTCCATGCCAGTTAGCCCGTAGTAGCGACAAGCTGCGATGGTGTTTTCATTTAAACTATGTGTCCTACAAAAAATTTGTAAGGACATAATTTGTAGCAAATTGCTTTGCCTACAAATATGTTCATATAACTTTTTGCCGAAATTTAAAAATTGAAGAAGTTATAAGCAAAAAAGTGAGAAAATTTCTATAAAGATTTTCTTTTTTGCTCTATAACTTTTTTTATATATTTCACAAAAAAATACCTCTGACCAGTCTTGTAGATGGTTTTTTGACGAAAATTTTTCTCTACAATTTTTTGAATTTCATTCATTTAAAACGCTGTTACACCGCTCCAAAGTTGACCGGGTTCGTCAATGCTCATTAGAATCCAGTCAAAACGAAATGCTTAACTTAGTTTTATGATCCTTTTTTTATTGTAAATATATTCTTAATTTTTTTTTGTTAAATCCCTGCCTACAACTTTACTTATTCATTGGCATAAGCTGTCTGTGGGGTAGGCCTACTGGGAATACCACGTTAAAAAAATATGATTTATGAGATATTTGATTACCTAAGTAGATACATTCGAAGAAGATTAAGAGAAGTCAACGCATTTTTGGAAAACATTAGTATTTCCGAAACTGGTTGAGACTCAAAAGTACTCTTCTACACATATGTATAATGAGGATCAATAAAGTTATAGCAAATTCAATAAAACTAGTATCCACGTTATTCTCTATGATATAAGAAAGATATTTCTTTTTGAATTATCCAAATCGGACCATTACTTACGAATATATTAAGTTATAAACATTATGCCGTTCCTGCCGCTACGTCAGTAATAATAATAATAAATAATAAACGTTTCACACTCAACGGTCCCCAGTAGGACTTTCTCCTGTGTCGGGGGTCCGGAAACACACACAATACACAACCACAAACGCCCAGACCATGACAAACATCTGTATGGCCAATACAAATTTTTGTCATGTGCGCGGATCGAACCCGCGACTGCTAGCGCAACAGCTAGTGCTGTGACCGCTGCGCCAACGCGTCGTCATGTAAGCGGGATCAGTGTATGCGGGATGCGTGTGGCATCACTCCGACTCATAAAACTCACTCCGGATCATAAAACTAAGTTAAACATTTCGTTTTGACCGGATTCTCATGAGCATTGACGAACCCGGTCAACTTTGGAGCGCTGTAACAGCGTTTTAAATGAATGAAATTCAAAAAATTGTAAAGAAAAATTTTCCTCAAAAAACCATCTACAAGACTGGTCAGAGGTATTTTTTTTTTTTGTGAAATGTATTAAAAAAAAAGTTATAGAGCAAAAAAGAAAATCTTTATAGAAATTTTATCACTTTTTTGCTTATAACTTGTTTAATTTTTAAATTTCGGCAAAAAGTTATATGAACATATTTGTAGGCAAAGCAATTTGCTACAAATTATGTCCTTACAAATTTTTTGTAGGACAGATAGTTTAAATGAAAACACCATCGCAGCTTGTCGCTACTATGGGCTAACTGGCATGGAACGTCCGAGTGACGTCACAGCCTTCCGCGCCGGCCGGTTAGTAAACTCCGCTAGTAATTTGATCATAACTTCGTCAATTTTTGTCGTAGAACAAAAATTTTTGCACTGTATGTTAAGGATTTCTTAGTTCTATAAATCTGCATTCTCAACTAAAAACGTTACGGATCCTCATTGGGCTTATAAAAAAAGTATTTTCAGTCAGTTTTTGAATGGCACCCTGCCGGGCTAGGCTAGCATGCGTACAACGAGAATCTCTTGACGAGAGAGATAGATAATGTCTACATCGAGTATTTTCTCGATTACCCTAACATGCGCAATACGAGAGACATAATTCTCTTCCGAAGACTAAACGGAACGGAAACGACAACCATGGTATACAAAAGATATTATAATAATATTTAAGTATAATTTTAATATATTTCGTTTATCGTAGTCTGTATATTACAATGTACTCTGTGATCGTAGTCTTTTTCGTCGATAATATTGACAACGAGTACCTAGTTTATCTTCATAAAACGTCAAAATCACGTCAAAATTCGACATCACAAAACTACGATGTCATGTTAGCTCCCGTAGAGATAACTAAAATTTCTTGTTATCTCTTCAATAATTGTCGTGACGAGAAGAGAGTATCACGTGCACGCATGTTAGCTACTGTACCTAGACATAAAGAGATAATACGAGAAAAGGGGTAGACAAACTTTTGTCGTGGCGCGCATGCTAGCCCGGCTGGTTATCAATAGTATACATTGATAACCAGGGTGCCATTCAAGGTGCCTAATCATAAATATACGTTAAATTTTGAATTTGATTACCTATATGATGAATATGCTGATTCGGAGCCACGATGGACTCCTAAACTACTTATGGTCCGGGAGCCAGGTACAAATTTGGTCAATTATTTCCTCAAATTCTAAACTTCGTAAAATGCAAAAGGATTTATATTACGAATATTCATGACCGTCAGCTGCCACTCCGTGGGTGGGACCTGGCATTGGCAGCCACCCACGCATGGAGAGAAAAAAAGTTTCCTAAGTCATTTCCCTCCACTTTAAAATTTGTCGAATAATAGTTTACCTAATATCTTGAAGTAAAAATAAAGTCAGCTGACCATAACATGGTGGAATGTACGTCGGCTGGTCACCATGAAAACCTCTTGTTAAATCTTTCAAGGTAACAAAATTTTAGATATATATAAAGTTAGTTCAAGTCATCTTTGCGCGCGGCTCTATGTGTGCGTGCGCTTGTAATTATACAACTTTAATTTGTGTAGCAGACGGTCAGGGACGGACAGTGCGAACTGCGAGTTGCGACGGTTGCGTCACTACCAGACCGTCGCTGCGTCGCACCCACACATATACCCGCGCGCAAAGATGAGTTGAACTTAGTTTAAGTATATATTTAATTATTTATGAGTAGTAGAGGTGTTCGTTATATTAGGTAGCGGATAAAATCACCTATTATTTTTAAATCATTTTATCACCTGTTATTTTTTTTACCTGGGAAGCGTGATATTATATCACGCTTCCCAGGTAAGGTTTGAAAGAATATTTTTATTTTTACTACTTTACCTCAAATGTACACAGAGCCAACTTGTACTCTATGGTCACAAAATTCCTTTTAATGTCCAGAGCATATATATAATAATATGTTAGTCCCATGTCAAATCGTATTCTATTGTAACGGACTAAGAACTATTTTCCTTTGAATGTCCAGAACATTCACGTTGCGTATAATATCTTAGCTTAGTCTCATGTCAAATTGTATTCTATTGTAACTGAATAAGAACTATTTTCCTTTCAATGTCATTTGAAATAAATTTTAAAAATATTTTAGTTCGTATTATTATTTTTATTATACTACACGTTAGACTTATTTTTTTCATATTATTTCGTTTTGTTTAACGGTTAAATTTTCAGTATGGACAACGCGTTTGTTCTCGTATGATGTTCGTCATTTTCGTGAGTTTATTTACGAATTTTACGATTGCGGTGTTGCGTTTTGAGAAACTGTAAATATAATTAATAATTATAATTAAGTTGTTTATACAATTAAGTATAGTTCTTTATATAATTACGTATAGTTGTTTAGTGAGTAGAGTAAAATGCCACGAAAAGGACAAAATAATGTGGAATTATTTTGCTGTGCTGGATGAAATTGCAAAAAAGCGGAATGTAAATATTGTAAAAATATACTTTCATATAAAACAACTATAACGAATTTAAAAAAACATATGAAACAAAAGCATTTAATTCCACTACACTACAGCCTATCACAGTCCACTGTTGGACATAGGCCTCCACAAGTTTGCACCCGACATTATGACGCGAACTCATGTGCCCATACTCATGTCACCACGCTGGGCAGGCGGTTTGGTGACCGCAGGGCCGGCTTTGTCGCACCGAAGACGCTGCTGCCCGTCTTTGGGCCGTGTATTTCAAAGCCAGCATGGATGGTTATCCCGCCATCCGTCGGCTTTTTAAGTTCCAAGGTGGTAGTGGAACTGTGTTATCCCTTAGTCGCCTCCTACGACACCCACGGGAAGAAAGGGGGTGGCTACATTCTTTAGTGCCGTAGCCACACAGCATTTAATTATATATGAAGAAATAAGTAGAGAAAATAACAGGAATGAAAATAGCGGTAAGTTTATTTTATCTTGTATCTGTAAACGAGTTACGTAATTCTTGTAGGTATTTATTGAAGTGAAATTTCTTTAGAATCGTTATGACTTCAAACCGGATGCAACGGCAAAAAGACAGGGAAGAACGAGCCGCGCTGCAAGCCGCTAATTTTAAATTAGTTTTTTTTAATTAGTTTGCCATAGAAGTTTCACTTCTATCGTGTGTGAATCGCACACACACCTTTTTTTGTTATACTTTGGATATCTCAGAAACGGCTGTAACCGTTTTGATGAAATTTTGTATATAGATAGTCTTTCATTTTAAGTATCCTATATGTAATATGCATTTGATCGCACAAATAATAAGAGTTGACCTAAAGGTTGTAATTACCAGGTCAAAAAATCCCAAAAAAAAAAATTTAATCTCACAAGGGTTTCACAGTTGGTAAAAAAAAAATTATCACTTAAAAAATAATAAGTGATTTAAAAGTAGCGTAATAGGCCAGTCAAATCGTACACAAAAAAGGGCTAAAATCGCAAATGGTCTGCTAGTTCTGCTTTTTTGATATATTGTTAGGATCAGTACCAGTAGTGTAAATCCAGTTTTGCAACTTCGAAAGACCTGTGCTAACTTTGGGGCGCTCGAAAAACCACGAAATTTTCGCACTTGTTTCGGTTTTTTCACCATATCTTCTAAAGTATGCATTTTTAGAGAATACATGTAGGATACATTTTTAAAGTAGTTTTAGTCCATTGAAAAGTTACATTTGGGGTTGCGTTTGTCAGAGGACGCAATTTTATTTTTTAGATATGAAGGGGGGGTTAGTCTAATGTTAAATCCAAGTTTGTGGGTTTGTAGTCCTTGTGCAACGGCCGCCATCTTGGAAAAAGAGGTTCAAATGGTTTTTATGGTTTATCTGCCAAACTATAAGTCTGACAAAAAAATTATTTAACATTTTTTTGTTGCAAATAAAATTATCTATAATTTATGTTCAGTAATTTTTAGTTGTAGAATCATAAATAAAAAAGTTATAAGTAAAAAACCATAAAAATTTAAGAGAAAAAAATCTATTTGTCGATAAAACTTTTTTTCTAATCATTTTACAAAAAAATAATATTAGACCATTTTTATAGATAATATTTTAAGGAACAATTTTTATCAGAAACATTTTTAAATTTATTTATTATTTAAGGTTTTACAGCGCTGCGAAACGAATACTATTCTTCAAGTATTTGTAACTATTCATGAATACTCGTATATTTTGCTATAATTTTTAATCACCTTGTTATTTTTTTATGATGATCTTTTTAATTATTGATAGTAAAATATTGTTAGTATATAAATAATCCTTGATTTGACACTCTACCTACGAGGTGGAGTCTGGAGGCACGTTTTTTTTTACGCGCGTGATTTTCTAAATCACAACTACTCTGTCCTCGGTCTTTTTGATGGACCAAGCTGCGGCTCAGCGGCTGGTTGGCTTACTATATTAAATACTTGAAGGGGAACAGGAGAAGGAAGTTCGCAAGAAGTGTAAAGTGGTTTTATGTGCGGAGACCTTATCGCGTATAACTTGCTGTTTCTCTATGCTTTTTCAGGATGTGACACAATATCAGGTGCTTACAATATGGGTAAACTAAAATTTCCGAAAACCCTGGAGAAACATCTAGAGTTAGCAAGTGGAACGGCGTTGTTCCTCAACAAGAGAGTTGACCTTGCACTGCTCACTATCATTGGTGAACGTTTTTTTATCATTATTTGTGGGGAGACTTGCAGCAAAATAATGGAGCTCTCGAAATTAATTGAAGAAAATGATTTACACACATTTTGACATTTACGCCACTTTATTCTTCGGTTCTCCCTCAAGTATTTAATATAGGAAGCCAACCAGCCACTCGCCGCAAGATCGAGGACAGTAGTTGTGATTTAGAAAATCACCGTGGATTATGCCTACTGCGGATACCACGTAAAAAAAACGCGCCTCCAGAGTCCAGACTCCACCTCGTAGGTAGAGTGTCAAATCAAGAATTATTTATATATTAACAATATTTTACTATCAATAATTAAAAAGATCATCATAAAAAAGTAACAAGGTGATTAAAAATTAGGGCAAATCATGAATATTTATATTTATATTCACGTATTGTTATGAATACTGAAGAAAAGTGTTCGTTTCGCAGCGCTGTAAAACCTTAAAAAATAAATAAATTTAGTTTCTGATAAAAATTGTTCCTTAGAATATTATCTATAAAAATGGTCTTATATTATTTTTTTGTAAAATGATTTTAAAAAAAGTTTTATCAACAAATAGATTTTTTCTCTCAAATTTTTATGGATTTTCGCTTATAACTTTTTTATTTATGATTCTACGACTAAAAGTTACTGAACAAAAGATGTAGATAATTTTATTTTCAACAAAAAATGTTAAATAATTTTTTTTGTGTGACTTATAGTTTGGCAGATAAACCATAAAAACCATTTGAACCTCTTTTTCCAAGATAGCGGCCGTTGCACAAGGACTACCTACAAACACACAAACTTGGATTTAACATTACACTAACCCCCCCTTCATATCTAAAAAATAAAATTGCGTCCTCTGACAAACGCAAGGTAAGCCCAAAAAAATGTAACATTTCAATGGACTATTTATATTAGCTACAATTTAATCCTAAAACCAGCTCTGTAGGTCAAATAGAAGCCGAGATACAGCTCTTCAAAAGTTGATCGTTTTTTCCAAAAAAGTGAAGTTTACAGTTTTGACCAACTTTGGACCCAAATTTCGGTGGGAAATATAGGGCCTATAGACGCCGTTTTGTGCTTAAATTAAAGGTAATGAAATTTACTACAACCTCTTTTGATTCGACGTTCGTCGTCGGCCACCAGTGTTGCCAACTCTTGAAAAAACATTTGCTGTAAATTTTTTAACAAAATTCCCTAAATTAAAAACAAAACCCCTTAAAATTCTAAACAAGGCTTAGGCCTTGAACCTAAAATCAAAATTATTTAAAAATAAGTCGGACTTTTTTATTTGTTTTTATTTTTCAAAGGGTTTTCAAATAGAACATGTTCTTTTAAAAATTGATAATTCAGAAATTATTATTTTTCAATAGTTTTTTAACTTTTTTATATTAAAACTAGCTGACCCGGCGAACTTCGTACCGCCTAACAAAATCCCTCTACTAACACTTAAACTTTATTGTATGGTATTAAGGTTCAAATTGACTTTTAAGTATTATTACGAATCTTTTGTATGATAATATAGAAAAGTGTTATTTTTAGACTTATTAGCCATTTTTTTTAATTTTTCTCTCCGTAAGAACCATCCTATTACTTCAAGAAATATTATAAAAAAAGAATTAGCAAAATCGGTTTAGCTACTCTCGAGATTTGCACGTAGCAACACATTCAGCGATTCATTTTTATATATATAGAGATATATTACGTTTTAACGAATTAAAATTCCCAAAAAATAACCTAAAAATGTATTCCCTAAAACTTTTCCCCTATTTACAAGATATTTATTTTATTTATTTATTATTATATCCCTAAATTTAGCGGAAAATCCCCAAAGTTGGCAACACTGACTGTCAGAAACCATATATTATTTAAAAAACAATTGAATAAAAGTTTGTCAATAAATAATTAATTGAGATTATAAAAAAAGTATTTATCATCACTTTTTGAATGGCACCCTGGTTATCAAGCTACATATACTACTCATAAATATATACATTTATGTAAAAATTTGTTACCTTGAAAGATTTAACAAGAGGTTTTAATGTTGACCAGCCGACGTATAATCCACCATGTTATGGTCAGCTGACTTTATTTTTCCTTCAAGATATTAGGTAAACTATTATTCGACAAATTTTAAAGTGGAGGGAAATGACTTAAGAAACTTTTTTTTGAATGTTTTTTCAAGAGTTGGCAACACTGGTGGCCGCATTGTTCTATATTTTATTAATATCTTTTTAATAAAAACCCTCAAAAACATTTTTCTAGATGTCATTCCGAATCGAATGAGCTATCACACATATTTTTAGGAGCTTTATTTCTATATAACACGTTTTTAAACTTGTTGACTAGATTACTACGTAATTCGATAGATATTAGATATACGTCCGACTTCGTCGCTCTCTCGTAACTGAGTGATTTAGCAACTGAATTTGGGAAGGTGTGATCAGGAGATTCTAACTAGCTTCCTATAGTTCGCGTCATGTACAAAGAACGCTGGCCTTCAAGTTGCGCAGAAACGATTTGTCGGTCTTACAGGTGGTATGAGGTAGGGGAGGGGCGTGTGTATCACTCGCCGCATGCATGTAAACGTATATTGTTTTATGAAAAGAGAGGCTGATAATAATGCAGTTAAAAATTTAAAATAACTCATGAACGACACCCACGACGACTTAATTTTAGGAGTTTCACAACATTACTTTTTTTTATTATTTTTTTTTTATATCTACACAGAGGCGGCTCTAGCCCTTGTGGCGACTGGCGCCTGTGTGCAACAAGTACCCTGGCGCCCTCTAGTACGAGCGTGGTCAAAATACATATAATAGTTACAGTTATATATATTTTCAAATATACTATACTGTACTATAAATTTTCGGCGATCTCAACTGGATTGGCCTCACTAGCGAAGCTCAATTCCAGTTGAGAATCATTTACTGGAATCCTGGCGGCATCAGGGGACATATTCGAGAGCTTAAGTTGCTTGCCCAGTCGCAGAATGCACACGTGATTCTCCTGGGCGAGACGAAGGTCTCGAACGACGTCGAGCTCCGAGTCCCCAACTACTTCATGTACCCGCGTGACGAGGTATCTCCCCGGGGATACCCATTTAGGGGTACGGCAGACCTGGTGCGGAGGGACATTGTGCACGAGGAGTTGGTGCACTCGCCCTACGTTAGCATACGCACGCAAGGGATCCTAGTGCACGCGGGAGAGGACGAGGAGTTAATCCTGTATGTCACCTAAAAACCACCTGGACTGCCTTTCTGCAGCATGGATGTCCAGACGCTGTTAACCTCGCAGGTGCTTTCACTTGTCGTAGGAGATCTGAACGCGAAGTGTGGCTTCCGCGTGATCTACCCGGCTGGGAGGTGCCTGCTCGTGGACAGCGAATGGCATGGATACGGTGTGGTGGGGCCAGGAGCGCCTACGTACGTGCCCACAGCTCCTGGCCTACAACCGGATGTTCTGGACATCGTGCTGCAGAAGGAATTGAAACACCCGCTGGATGTTGAGGTTCTATAATATGACCTCAACACACAGCATCAACTATGGTCGTGCTCACCCTTCAACGAAGCGTCATGGTATCCAGAAGACCAAGGTCGCGGGTCGACTGGGACCGCTTCACCTCGACGTTCGTGGGACTGGAGATTACGGTTCCTGCCTCGACTGATGCCGACGTTGAGGTCGCAGCTGGAAGGATCACGACGCTTGATGAAGCTACTACCATCCAAGGCCTTTCATCGAGAAGCAGGGACCAGCTGCCAAGCTCGCTTCGCGAGAAATTGCGCAGAAAAAGGCAGCTGCGTAAGCTCTGGGCGCGGTCCAGGTGCCCGAGGGTGAAGCGTGAGCTAAACCATCTTGCAGAGGAGGTATCGCGGGCGCTCGTGGCTCTCGATGAGTACGACTGGGAAGATACCATCGATCGAGCATCCGAGCACGATACGAATTTGTACAGCCTCTGCAAGAAACTTACGAGATAAGACGCCGTTGTGACCGCAGGGCTGGCTTTGTCGCACCGAAGACGCTGCTGCCCGTCTTCGGCCTGTGTATTTTAAAGCCAGCACTTGGATGGATACCCCGCCATCTGTCGGCTTTTTAAGTTCCAAGGTGGTAGTGGAACTGTGTTATCCCTTAGTCGCCTCTTACGACACCCACGGGAAGAGAGGGGGTGGCTATATTCTTTGCCGTAGCCACACAGCAAATTTTTAACTATAAAATACGACAACTATTTAGTGATATTCTATGTATATTTTTTAATGTACCAATAACCATAACATGAAGCCGCGAGCGAAAGGCTAATTCAAAAATAAAACAATAGGTCCAGTACTATCGTGCGCGAGGCTACCTATGCCTATGCGCAAACATACCCCCTCCAGTAACTGGAGTCCAGTTTTTCTCAGCGTTCTTTTTACATGATGCGAGTCATAACTGTCTTTCTAAATTCAGTGACTAAATTTAGGAAGGTGTAATAAGCGCATTAGACCGTGACCGGGAAATCTTTGACAATGTCAATGTCAAACTGCAAACAAAATTCATGCCATTCATGGAAATCATGGACAATATCTTTGGCTTGTCTGCCTGTTGGTGACTAACTTATATAGCCTAAATAATAATTTTCATTGATAACGTTAAGAAGATAAGGATTAAGAAAATAGCAAGGTAGAGGTAAGAAAATATAATTATGTATTGTATTAATTATAGAATACCTACATTTATGTACGTTCGTGTACAAAATGTAACCTATAATATAATGTATATTATAGGTTACATTTTGTACACAGTATGTATGTATGTACAGTATGTACCACAATAACTTATTGTTAAATTCTTATCTTTTTCAATTAATAATCCAAAAAGATAAATTAGGCAATAATAATGCCTTTTAGATTAATCTAAAGCATGTAAATTATGTAATATCCAACACGTTTGCAATCACTATGTAGTACGATTTTTGTTTGAAAAAAAAAGTTAAATGGAATGTGTCGAACGTTCTCGAAATGTGCTAATAATATCATTAAAAAATTTACAACAGTTTGGAAGTTTAATGTTGTTATCATATATATATTGGTTGTTATCATATATATATTGGTTGTTATCATATACACCTGATACCGATCGTTACTCATAGTAGGGAATATATCCGCCAACCCGCATTGGAGCAGCGTGGTGGATTAAGCTCTGATCCTTCTCCTACACGGAGAAGAGGCCTATGCCCAACAGTGGGTTATTACAGGCTGAATCGCGGAAGTTTAATAACCAAAAATAAGGTTTTATACGGGTACTATAATATATATTTTTTTATTAATTTGTTTATTTAGTTTCTGATTTCATTTATATTACCTAAAATTACTAATTAATATTTTCTATTTAAGTTAAATTTTATTTTGAATATTTATTTTAATTTGTAGTTTTATTAATTTATTAGTCGCATTGTTCGTTAATCGTCCGGGTGGAATAGGATCTATTATGTCAAAGAGTATAATTATAACCACTACGTTTTAAGAGACGGGAGTGCCTTACAAATAGCGTAAATTCTATTATTTTAAAATTGTATTATGTCATACATGATTTGTGAGAAACTAACCGTTTACGCAGTGGAAGCTCTCAAAAGAAAAAAAAACCCGATTTTGAAACATTCTTCATTGCTGCTACGCTCCTATTGGGCTTAGCGTGATGAAATATAGCCTACAGCCTTCCTTGATAAATTAGCTATCTAACACTGAAAGAATTTTTCAAATCGCACCAGTCCTGAGATTAGGGCGTTCAAAAAAACAAACAAACAAACTCTTCAGCTTTATAATATTAGTATAGATTTAAATAAAATTACAATGACTGAACAAATAAAATAAATGTAATTAAAAAAAAAATAAACTATTTTATTTATAGAATATTTTTAACATTTTACTTATTCGATTTTATTTTTGTAAGTAGTAGTTATTAAAATCTTAGTAAACGAAAGATTATAGAATTTTATTTTACCTTTATTTATACATTTTTTAAAATATTTCAGCATTTGAATATGGAAGGACTAGAATTAGTATCATCTAACAAGGTGTTTGGAGGATTCCAAAAAGTGTATTCTCACCAATCATCTGAGTTACAATGTAAAATGAACTTTTCAATTTATCTACCCCCTCAAGCTGAAGGAGGTGATGTGAAGCTGCCAGTTATTTATTTTCTATCTGGCCTGACTTGTAGTGAACAAAATTTTATAACAAAATCTGGATTTCAAAGGTGAAAACATTTAAGTTTTCTATAAAATAAGCCTTTATGTTACAGTAATATAATTATATTTAAATGTTCACTTTGATAAGTTTATCGATGAATAAGAAACTGACCTTGACCTTTGTGAAAAACTTTAATGTATACAGTAATTGTTTATTTTAAATAATACAAAAAAAGTTGTTATGCAAAATTGTTTTAATTTGACTTTGTTTAAGTGTCGATAAATAATTTCAACTTATTTAATAATTGAATCAATTTAGGTATGCCTCTGAACATGGTATTATTGTTGTCGGACCTGACACATCTCCGAGAGGCGTTAAGGTTACTGGTGACGATGAATCTTGGGACTTTGGAGTCGGAGCTGGCTTTTATCTCGATGCTACTAAAGATCCATGGTCCAAGAATTACAGAATGGGTAGTTATTTGAACAAGGAGTTGTATGACCTGATCCTCCAAGCATTTAGTAACTACGTAGATCCCACTAGAATTGGAATAATGGGACACAGGTATAGCAGTTGTTTTATTTCAATATGTGAAAGGGATTGAATTCATGTTTTTACCCGACTGCCAAGAAAGGGTTATGTTTTTCGCGCGTATCTTGTATGTATGTATGTATGTAATATTCTTAATTACCTGATTTCTCTAGAACCGCTGAACGGATTTGCATAATTGAGATATCGTTATATTTGTCTTAGCAGCCCAAGTGTTCTTAGATAGGTGACATTAAAAAAAACAAACATGGCGGCTGTGCGAAGCCATTGTAGTTAGTGAAGAAATAATTTTTTTTTTATAATACTATAGTATGGGTGTCAAATTAAAGGGCTCAATACAAGGATTTCAAAAATGTATATTATGATTATTATTACCGTAATAATAATAAAGAAATACAATAAGAAAGTTTAAAAAATGTTGACTTTGCTCTTTCCGTTTTTTACGCAGGCGGGTTTTTTGTTTTCTTTTAATTATATTACTTGTTATCTTTAAAATTTATGTATAAAATTTTATTGAGAAGTTATTAAAAATCCAAACACAATATCCTTGTAAAAGTCCCCGCAGATTACAGACATTTTATCGGCCGATAGTTTGGTCGGGTTGTTAATCAGTATGAAGATATATGCAAGTGCGCACATTACACTGATTCAGTATCGGCCGATAAAAAGTTTGATGGGTTTCACTATTGCCTTCAAACTAAACTATTGTCGAACTATCGGCCGACCGCTTGATCAGTATGGCGCTGTTCCCCGCCCGCACACTTGCCGATCGTTTCATCGGCCGACTCGGCCGATAGCTTCAGTTCGCTCCGCGTTGGATGCGGAAAAGGTCGTGTGTGTGGTACGTACATGATGGATTCAACCTTCTTCGCTATTGAAGGTCCAATTAATTTGACAAGTGTATTGAAACTGGTTATGCTCATTCGATAAAAGGGGAATTTTTTTTCCGGGAAATCTGGTAATTTAGAATGAATCGTGTAAAACTTCCCTTGCAATAATCTACTACTACAGATAGGATGTACCCAATACTCTCGATTTCTCTTCTTTATTCTTCTTCTCCTTTGTTTTGTTTGTTTGTAAAGTATAAAGCAATAATAATATTTCTTGGTAACATTTCACGCGACTGATCTCTTCACCGACTCTAGCGAATGTAATGAATCGGCCGACTGTTTGTTGGCTGGTCGCGCACTCATGTCTCTAGCAGCCCAACTTGACCGAACTATCGGCCGATAAAGTGTCTGTAATCTGCGAGGACCCTAAAGGCATGTACAGTGTACACCTAATTTAAGAACAAAACATTTCCATATGTGGCCCAAATACAGTTCCCAAAATCATGAAATGCCTGTCCACGAATGAAGTTTACCTATAATATTATGAGTTTATGACACAAAATAAAGTACATCTTGTAAACCTATTCTTTAAATAATAAAAACTGACAATTTAAAAAACTTCTTTGAAAATATTCACAACCTTAAATTTTTCTTTAATTTCAATAATGTCAACTTGTCATTTTCACACTAAAAATTATTGAGTCTTGTTATTGTCTATTCCGTCTTGGGCCACAACTACTATAAACTAGTTTTAATATGTTGGGCTGTAATCCATAGGTCCCTAAATTTAGGAGTGCTTTGCAAAAATATAAAAATAAATTTCATTACTAAAAAACTTAATATTGTTCATAACTAATAATATTTGAAGAGAATATTCTTTTATTTTTAAAATTATAATTACCTTCTTTCAGTATGGGGGGTCATGGAGCTTTGGTGTCAGTTTTAAGAAACCCAGGTCTTTATAAGTCAGTCAGTGCATTTGCACCAATATGCAACCCAAGCCAATGTCCTTGGGGTGAGAAGGCCTTTAAAGGATATTTAGGAGACGAGAAAAGCCAATGGGCAGAGTGGGATGCAAGTGAACTTGTTAAGAAGTATGATGGACCTCCACTTACTTTACTGATTGATCAGGTACGGCATATACATTGTTGTATATAATTTTATAAAGTACTTTTCAATGTAACTTGTTTGATAGAAATCTCAGTATAATATATTCCACACTCTTACTTATTTTTCCTATTTATCAGTAAGAAAATTAAGTTGTAGGTTTTAAAACATCTCACCTTGACAAATTTTTTAATTATATTTTCAGGGTGCATCTGACAAATTTTATATTGAAAAGCAGTTACTGCCTGAAAACTTAGTAGAGGCCTGTCGTTCTGTTGGAGTTCCAATAATTTTGAACCTGCGTGAAGGCTATGATCATTCTTACTACTACATTTCCACTTACATTGGTGAACATTTCAATTTCCATGCAAAAATTTTAAAAGCTTGAAATTGAAATCTAAAATTTAACTGAACAAAAAATGTCAAACGTTATTTAAGTGATGTAATAAGACACAGTGGTTTTAACAAATTTAAATGAATAATTGAAATATGATGAATATATATTACTTTTCTTATATCACATTTGCATTTATGAAATATTTTTGTAAATAAATGTTTTGTTTTTTATAATGTGTTAGTTTTAATTAAAACCAATTACAAATAGATTTTTAAGCTTATATTAAAATTAATTATCTATCAAAGTACATATATATTATTTATTTAAAATAAATATAACAGTTTTTGTAATTTTTCTAGAATATTTTTCAACATTATTTAATTTAGTCTTCTTTAGAATGTTATCTAGAATCTTTTCTGAGCCTGTGGTAATACTGAAGGAACTTATCTCTGTTGCCCCAAATGTGTGAATTACCCCAGAAACACCAAGCCCTGTAATGAAGATATTTTAATGTTATTAATTAGTAGGGACCGGATTATATGCATTTGCATATTTGCATATGCATTTGCTTATTTAAGCCATTCTCAGCGGTAATAGCATATTTTACCTAAGATCTAGTTATGATGCATATTATCGGTACATTTACAATATTACATAGCCGTGATTTGCACTCATTTTTCCTACATACCTGAAAGTATTAAAAAGCTTGAAACTCGCGGTCTGGCATTGACTGAATCTATCCAAACAACGCCAAATTAACTCTACGTTGCCAATAACAATGCCGCATAAACTTAAAAAAAACGTTGAAAACATATTGAACAATAATCCAGGTTTTGAAAGTTTGTGTCTAATTGATAATTTCATTAATGGAACGGGAACGGCAGAACTTTTGCCAGAAACTATAAGTAGGTAGGTACTAACATAGCACCCTAGTTAAAATTCTATCCATAGTTACCTCAGTCGATGTGGAGTGAACCTTTTCCATTTACAAAAATATTCTAAATGAGCGAAGACACAATCTCACCACTAAAATTTTGGAAAAATACTTGATTGTTTAAGTTTACAAAAAATTTAAATAATTTTAATGTCATGTTACGATACTTATTTTCGCCTACCAAAAAGTAATTTACTCATTGTATGCTGATTTTGAAATAAAAAAAAATAAAAACTTACTTTTGGGGGGAGGGGGTTCATAAAATTTATCATTTAATTTCGCATATTCTGCCTATTTCCGTGCATATTTCAAGCATTTTTCATGCATATTTGCATGCATATAACAAGCTTTTTATGTTGCATATAATCCGGTCTCTATTAATTAGTAATAATAGACATTATAACTACCCCTTTTTTATATTTTTAACTCCAAAAATGACTGATGAATGGATGACTGAATAATTATGTTAACACTTAAAACAATTGAAATAACACAAAGACTAAGTTTATATTAAAGACTTATATTACCAATAATATCAAAGATTACACTTACATTCCAAATAATGCACCACCAAGATGAGCTGCATGATCGAAGAATTTCCATCCCAGAATAACTCCAGCAAGATCAACGCTCATTATTACTTTAATAGCCTATAACAATAATTTTTAGTTGTAGAGCTGGAAACTTATGGTGTATGGCCTACAAATGTTTGTCATGCAGAGCAGGTATCGAACCCACCGTCACTCCAACAGCTAGTGCTATGACCACTAGGCTAATACATTGTCAAATCAATCAATGACAAACATGATAAAAATTCTATTTTACGCCTTAATATTATAAGAGTCATTTTATAAAGTTATGCAATTTTTAATTCATAAGATTATTTTTTTTGCCAAATCAATGCTTGATTATGATTTGAACAAAAAATTATAATTGCTTTGACCTATTTAAATACAATGCAATATTTTTTATCCAAATACTATGTATTTATTAAACAACACTATAAATAAATAAATAAAACATCAATATGATGAATACTGTATTACTTACAGCACCTGCAGCAAAAGTATACATAGGTAAAAATATGATGCTCAATTTGGTATCAGGGTACTGCATGCATACATATGACAACACTGCCATAATTGCTCCTGACTAGAACAAATATTATATATATAGTTGAGACACAAAAACTTGTAAAAAAACAGCACAAAATGGTAGAATTGTACCAACGGTTTCTTTTTCTAAAGGAAAAAGGCTTCATAAACAATAGTAAGGAAATAGGGGTGTAATGACTGGATTGCGATTGGCTGTTGCGCTGGCGGTTGCGGGTTGATCCCCGCACACGACAGCATTTGTATTGGCCATACAGATGTTTGCCGTGGTCTGGGTGTTTGTGCAGTCCTTGTAGGTATCCCCACCGTGCCTCGGAGAGCATGTTAAGCTGTCGATCCCGGTTGTTATCATGTACACCTGATAGCGATCGTTACTCATAGTAGGGAATATATCCGCCAACCCGCATTGGAGCAGCGTGGTGGATTGAGTTCCAATCCTTTTCCTACATGGGGAAGAGGCCTATGCCCAACAGTGGGATATTACAGGCTGAATCGTGAATCGTGAATAATTAAAAGATTGGACAGTAAGTCCATCCTTAGGATTTCCTTTTCGATGTTTCATAGCGCTAAGAAAAACAGGAATTAAAAAACATTCGCATTAAACATTGAATAAATTGTGACATATCTATTGATAACAGATTAAATTTAAAAAGTTATATATTTTAATAAATTGAATATAATGATAATCTTTAGTGATTCTAACCCATTTCAGTAGGTTGTTGTATTACATTTTGTAATAGTTTTGATACATCTGCTTTTAGATTTTAAATAATTTTTTTATTAAATAAAGTAAACAGTAATTACCGCTCCAAGACTGAGGCCAGGCTGATTGAGTAAAACTTTATATAAGAAGCTGGCAAAACTGCTCACAACACCAGCACTGAGATACATAGCAACAAACTGTTCTTTTCCTAATGATGCTACAGCAGCTATATAATAAAAAAAAGGAAAAAGTTAAAATTTTAAGTTATTATTGTATTTATTAATACAAGAAATGTTTTTACCTGGCATGAAGCTATAAAGAACGTACATATTAGCCGCCAAATGTAATGTGGAATAGTGACTAAATGTACTTAACACCATTGGTAGACATTTGGCACCTGCAAAATGAAACTGTTTAAGTTATTTACTAATGGGAGTACTAAAATTAATTATTATAAATTTCTTACGTCCAGAAGGATTTGAACAGAAATATTTAACCATGTAAGGCTGTAATGCTCTCACTCGCCAAGCACCAAATACCAATACATTTGCCGCAAGAATGGGATAAAAAACTTTTTCACTATCTCTTAGAGAACTCCACCATGTCTTTATGGGACCAGGTTCAGATCTCTGGAAGAAAACAATGCTTACTTAATTAATCCAATGAATTTAAATGGCTATTTTCACAAATGTAGAAAATCTGCTTAAGTGCTTACTGCTTGTGCATTAAACCTCTTTTGATGAGAATTTAACCATGCTCCAGGTCTTTTAAGGAATGATGTGGCGTGAGATCTTAGCTTTTCATATTCCCAAATGACACAACCAGCTAAGCTTAGTGATGTTACCTGTTGAGAGAACAGAAAAACTGTGTACATTACTGTAACATACATCACTTGTTTTGTTGCATAACAAATATTAATTATTGCATTGAGAATTAAATAAAAACGAGAATAATCATAGAACTTACCCCAACAGTAAAAATTAAGGGTTTTAATAAACTCTTAGCTTGTAAAGGGCTTGAATCTATTTGTAAAACATCCAAGGGGTTGGGTTCAGTAATTGGTCGTCGTACTCCTTGCCGCGAATTGTGGAATGAGTTACGCAGTTGTAATCGAACATTTCCTAAATTATGTGAACTCTGGAGAAATAGCGGTGATTTACTGAAAATATGTATATCATAAATATCTTAGAAACCATACAATGATAAGATCATAACATTTGCATATTTTTAGAAATTTTAAATGTATTACAAAAGTTACAAACAATATATAATATTCTTTCGTAAGTCTTTAGATTAAGACCCGCAGACAGTTTATCGGCTTAATTTCGTTAAAAAAAATACTCTAACCTATTTATCTTCAAAATGAGACTTCAAAATGATCGAAAAAAAATTACCCTAACCTATCTAAATTCAAAATTAGACCGACACGGGTCTTTATCGAAAGACTAGCCTATTCTTTTATTTTAATTGCTTTAAATATTTCTAGGTTTCTTTCTATACAAAAATTCCATTATACATATTTTAATATTTGTTTGAAAGCAAAAAGTGACATACCAGTAGAGAGCAAACTCCGCTGCTGATTTAACATTTCTGAAAAACATATTAATTTCACTTTTTGTTTTATTTTACTATCATGCTTTGGTGTTCATCCTTTAAATTTTAGTTGTTTACATTAATTTTGATTAGTGAGTTTTTAATTTTCATTAGTCTACTAGGGATGGCTCATGGCAAAGTCGACTCTGACTTACTATTCTCTATGACTCTGACTTTAGTCAAGAATCGATCTTTTCATAAAAATAATCGACTTTTTGGAATCGACTTGAACCTGTCTCGAGTCGATTGGAATCGATTCTCATTCGATGACTTTGACTTTTTTTAAGCAACACAACTGTCACAAACTCACGGACGGTAGTTTAAATAATTATACAGGATGTCCCGCGATAATGTGCAACCCTGAAAGGGGGTGAACCGACCATAAATTATCGACAAAAAACATAGAAAAAACTTTTTAAAAAAAATATTTTATTTCTTATTGACGAATTAAGATTTTTATATCTTACGTGGACTCTATGTACAAAAAATGATAATTTCTTCCAAAGTAGTGGGTCGATTACTTTAAAATAAAATAAAATATTACGCCACGTACTTGACGGTAAGGATAAAATAACAATTAGCTCGCAAGAAAGTGGCATTATGTCTTTAACTATGCTTCTTGTGAAAAAAAATCCATTTTTTATGACTGTTTTTTTCAATGATCTCTAATTTTCTCAGAATTATGCCCCCAATACCAGGAAATTTTATGATTTATTATTATTTCTTACCATATTTCCATTCAAATAAAAACAATTTTACGCCTGTATCCCAAAAAACACGTACAAAATTATCATTTTTTGTACAAAGAGGCTACGTAAGCTATATAAAAATCTTAATTCGTCAATAAAAAAAAAATTAATTTGTTTTTATTTTTTTCTGTTTTTTGTCGATAATTTATGGTCTAGTTTCACCCTCTTTCGGGGTTGCACTTTATCGCGGGAGACCCTGTATAGTTTGTACCAGGGATTGGAATACCGTTTATCCCACACTCCTTAGTTAGTCCTCTGCCCAAAGGTTGCCTGGAAGAGATCGCTGTATTAGCGATAAGGCCGCCTGTAGCAACTGATGCAACTTCTATTTTTACATATTATTTGTCATACTGTTAAAACCGTGTATTGGTGTCATGGTGTGCGAAAGTGTAAATAAATAAAAATAAATAAATAAACGATATCTTATGTAACATTATTTTGGAGCGATTTTACTGTTATATTTTTTACCGGTATTAACTCAATTAACGTAATATTTAACGTTACTTATCTAAACCGTTACCGTTAATTGCTATCGTTAACTTTATATGTAACAAAATTATTACGCTCGTACAATGTATGAAAGAGACAGTATAATTTGTAATTTAAGATATTATTGGTTTGTGAAATATAGGTAGTTCATTTTATGAATTAAGTTTCATTGATGAATATTCTAGTAAATTTTACGGATTTAATTTGTACTATGTATAATACGAGCTTAATTAAATTTCTGTACATTGATCTTGATAATATTTTATTCTTAGTACTTATGTTATTATTTGGTACTTCAAAATTTAAAAATTTTATAATCATTTTTTAATTTTATGCTTTATATATTTTTCTGAGTATTTGCTATTATATGATCAAGTTTTCTTATATTAAGTTACATTAACAGAATAACTCTGCATGTCGTGTTTAGTTTTAATATATAATTAAAAATTTTATCTAGATATCTATAGGTACTTATATTATAAAAAGGCAAAGTTTTTAACTTTGTTTGTTTGTAAGGGGTTAATTTTCGCAAATACTGATCCGATCATGAAAATCAGGAGTGATATATTATATTGTTATTGAAAAAAAATTCAGTGAAACGTAATAATATATGTAAATCAAGTCAGAGATGTGCGAGCGAGATGAAAAATTTAATTATATATTTGCATCACAAAAATAATATAATTAACGACCAACGAAGTGGCCACAGGTCGGCTGTATCATAAAATACAACTACAGAATAAAAAAAAATTGTACTAGCAAAACTTCATAAATAAATATACTTCCAAGAGAATGGTAATACACTAAGCATCATATTTTGTCATTGAACCCCACATTAATTTGGGTTAAATTGTTTTTCAAGAGAACATTTAAAAAAAACTACATATTTTAAAGGCGAGAGGGTTTAAACAGGCAGAGCGGAACGAAGCATCAAAAATTTTAGTACTTATTACTAAATTAATCATTACAAAAATACATAGCAATTCATTACTATAGTCATCGCAAAATAATAGGCCCGTTTGGACATATGTCATCGCGACGTAAATAGGGAAGTAACCATACGACTCGGTATTCGATACTCACGATAAATCGATTCAAGTTCGTATGAGTATTTGATCGATTTGATTATGTAGTGTAAAGTATATTGAATTAAATTTCTGATTAGAAAATTTAACTTAAACTTTAATATTGTAGGTAAATTGAAATGATACAAGGGTACAAAAGATCAATTTGTCTTTATTCTAATTTTTTTTATTGTTTTCTAATGTTTACGCCAATTTCTCTCATTATAGTTTTCAGGTTTTCTTGCGTTTTATTAGGTTCTCTACATGATGACATTGTTCTCCCGTGACCATGGTAGCTATAAAGACTGTAATCTTTGATAACGCGTATTTAGTTGATTATTTTTTCGTTTACCTACGTTGTGTTACTTGTCAATGTAATTGAAGTCGTTTTTTTTTTTCGTTTGCGAGTAAATACAATAAAATTATTTTCAGTAGAGATCACTACACAATATCGATTTACTATTAAAATCGAATGATGCTACTGAAATTCAGTAATTAACTTGTTACAACACTAGTATTTAAAAACAAAAAGACTTAGAACGTAACTGTTTTTGAGACGTTTCGTAATAATTAGAAATTGCATGCTACTATAAAGTAAGCGCGAAAAGAACACTCCCAATATATTATATCATAATATTTAACGCACCAAAAAATTTACGTATGTTTTAAAAACACTTTATGTTATTAATAATTCTTTTATTGTTTCTTACCAAGTTACGTTCTAGGGTATTTGTTAAACGTCCAAACGGGCCTCTTATTTTGTGACAACTATACTATTATTGAAATTTAACATTGGAATGATAATATTATTGAAAACATCACTTTTACGAAGTACCACAGTGTCCTCACAGAAAAAACAAGATGCTTTCAAAAAGTCGACTTGAAAATCGACTTTTAACTGTGATTAATCGACTTTGAGTATCAAAAAATTCCAAGTCGATTCCAAAGTCAAAAGTCGACTTTTGTCACGCAGTCTTCATCCTAGTCTACTTGTCTACTTGTCTAATAGGGATGCATATTGCATATTTTGATATTTCATAAAAAAACCGATAATAACCAAAACTCAACCGACTATGTAGTTCGGCTTAAATCTATTGATTCGACTTTTATGTATAATATTATTTATTTTGAAGTTTATTTTTTATATTTCGATTATATGTTTTATATGTATATATTTATTATTTTTATATGTATTATATATTTATTGGTTCTTTTTAATGTGTGTTATAAAGAAAGAAAGAAACAAATAGGTATATATATATTTATTGGTGACAAATCACACAAGTTATATTAAAATTAAAAAGTTAAATTTTTTTTACCGATATAAAAAAGAGAATAAAAATAAATTTGTAGTTATTAATAACCAAAAAATGGCGTGAACTCGTGTGTGTTGCCCATAGTCACCACGCTGGGCGGACGGGTTGGTGACTGCAGGTCTGGCTTTGTCGCACCGAAGACGCTGCTGCCCGTCTTCGGCCTGTGTATTTCAAAGCCAGCAGTTGGATGGTTATCCTGCCATCGGTCGGCTTTTTAAGTTCCTAGATGATAGTGGAACTGTGTTGTCCCTTATTGACATTAGTCGCTTCTTACGACACCCCCATGGGAAGAGAGTGGGTGGCTATATTCTTTACTGCCGTAACCACACAGCATAACTTATATATAAGGTTGGTAACGTTACCAATGAGCATTTATAAAATACTTTTCTGATACCTTTTATACTGTTAAATTTTTTAATCGTAATTAAGTAACGGAAACGTATTTTAACGTTTTACCCGTGAATAGAATTATAACGATAAAGTTACCTATGACATCACTAAATAGCGATATTTTTACCACTACCTTTTCGACGTTGCCGCTGCGTGCAAATATTGTTCAACTCGACGCGCAGGGATTCCCGCACCGCGTTACCCTATGCGGGGGTTGATAAGAGCGGCATCGGCATCTGACAATAAATTATATTATTTTAGCGTTATGCGATAGACCGATAGAATAAACATAAATAAAAGTAGATACGAACTTTATTGCACGTAAGCCGTTTACTGGTACATAATGTGTCTTGTCAGATAACGTTATTTATGAAATAACGATACCTTAAATCAGTGGTCGGCAACCTTTTGGTAGGCAAGGGCCACGAGGTGGCCAAATAAACTAAAGGCGGGCCGCACTTATGATTTAAACCCTAGACTCTACCTGATACCTACAATATAATTGGTCATATCCCATAGAAAAAATGAAAATGCTATTAAATTTTTAAAACATATGGAATTTAATACGTACACGTAATACTTACATTATACAGCACAACAGCATTTTTGTTGTATGGATTTTTTTTATGGATCTAGCTGCATTTTCTACCCTAATTCTAAATTTGTACTCAGATTTTTGCTAGCGGCTCTACATTTTGAGATATGAAGGGTAGCTATTTTTGTCAAAAAAACATGGTTTCCCGTCATATAACAATTTATTTAAACAACATTTTCTTTTATGCAACTTTTTTGAATAAGTTGGAGTTTTACTACTATTCTGGATAATCCAACAGTAGTCAGCCATCATACTTTCACTCCAATAGCCCTGGTAGCGCTCCTCCATGAAGCGAATATCCTGATGAAAGCGTTCTCCCTGCTTCTCGCTTAAATGTCCAAGATTTACAGAAAATCGATCAAGGTGGCTATAAATGAAATGCATCTTAATGCTCATGTTGTATCCAAGGTGCTGAACGTATAATGGTAACTGCTTGACGTGGTCAGGAAAGTCGACGGACTTCTTATTTTCCGAAAAGTTTTTTACAAGCCAAAAAAACTAATTACAGGTATTTTTTCAGCTGTTGTAATACTTTCAGTTAATTTTAATTTACATCGTTTATTAATTTTTTAATTTGTGGTCCTTCGAAAATTCCAGCTTTTAAATTCTCAGCACTCAATTTTAGAAACGATCTGGATATACAGTGGCGTGTAAAAGTTTTGGGCCACCCTGTTTTTTCCATATAACTGACAAAATATTTTTTTCTTTCACTTGTTCTTTGTTCGAGTTGTTTGAGAGGACCATAATAAAGATTATAACGTTAATAATTATATAAAATATAATATTGTACAACGGTAAATGACTTTCAACAGTGTGCAAAAGTATTGGGCCACCGCAATTCACGAATTTGCCGGACTTTACTGCACAATATTTTTTGATATTTTTTCTCATTGGTTTCTAAAACGCTATGCACAAGAAATATGTTAATAATTCAATGCCGAAAATTTTTAACAATAAAACTTGAAATATGCAAACATTAAGCTCTGTGAAATTTTGTTCAAACCACGTTCAAACTTTATTCAGAAAAAAATTTCACACGTTTTACACACTATACCTATTGGGTATCCAGTGCTTGTTGTTTGTTTCCAATGGCCGTTGATAGTACTCCATCTAAGCATTTTTAACGAAGTCTGACACACTAAAACAGAATTTTTTGAATGTATATTTGCCACAAATGTAACAAAATCTATTTGGATTGTTTACACAGGTCTTCCTAGACGCATGTTGTGATTGATCTGCAATGTAATGACATTGCAGATCAATCACGTTCATTTGTAAATGACTCGGTACTTCCTGAACATCACAGGAAAAAGGGTTTGCAAAAATCTTCTTTGCTTGAAACTTTTCAAACTCACCAAATCTGTCGCTGAATGAAAAATGTCACATCATATATCTGCCAGTTTAGTTTTAATTCTACGTGTTACGCGATCGCGGTTCGTTCATGCATTTAAATTTAAATTACAACCAGACGGAAAATCTTTTGGTCACCGTAACTTAACTAGATATTTTTAGTGTACTTATATAAATGAACAAAACAAACCTTATAAATAAACACACACACACACACACACACACTAGCACACACTAGCACACACACACACACACACACACACACACACACACACACACACACACACACACACACACACGCACGCACAAACAGCATGCTTTTTTATTATAATTGTTATTTTTATTGTTTGATCTTTTTCCTATTGATCATATTGTTTTGCTTTTATATTTTTTGAAATTTGGTCTACTTTCTGATACGACGCGTTGTGAGGAGGGCGTTAATGACTGCGACACAGTTTTATACTAATGTAGTTATTATCGTTACAGATTGTTTATCCTATGTAGCAAATTTTTGAAATAAATATTATTATTATTATTTTCTTTTTCCATTTATTCAACATATATCCTTATTATTACATTTTTAAATATATTTGTCGGTACCTGCGATATTGTTGATGTTCACCTACCCTCACTTATTCTATTATTTGAGTCTTTCTAACATGTATAAAACGAACGGTGCAACCGCGGCTCAGGCAGTCTTGGCTCTGGCGTGGCGCGGTGCACTTGTGTATCCTGCTAGTAGCTTAACCTCGACTCTTCTAATAGTTAGTTTGTGTACACGAATTAATTGTTACTGATTGGGCAACTCGACCGGTGGTGGTGAGTGCCAATGCGCATTATAAGGCGGCGCCGCCGTAAACCAACACTCGGGTCACAAGTCCCGGGCACTGCGTCGAGTTGTCTCTCTGCCACGCGATAGACGGTACCCGCTCGGTGAGTCCATTGACATTTGATACTAAGTAGTGTAATTATCTTGTTTTAAATTACATTGTGAATTAACCAGGCCATCCGTCCTACTCCTCACTTCTGATTCCTACATCAGAAGTGGGATGCAACCTTAACGACCCACATCGCGAAAGTAGTGCGCCGATAGTAAGTTGCAATATTTCGTGGTGATTAGTGGGTACATCGATATTTTATATTTTAGTTCTTTTCGGTCGTTCTGTTTTATTCTTATCGGTGTACAAGTGGTTTTTGTTCAGTGTTCGATTACGTAATTCGAGTTACCGGTTATTTGTTGAATTTAGTTTTATTGTGATACGTAAGGTAGTTGTGTAGTGATTAATTTTGCTAATAGATTTTGCGATTCAGTTTTTGTTTCGATTCAGTCACAATGTCAGACCGTAAGCGTAATCGTAGTGCGAGCCGTCGCGGTAGTTGCAGCGACAGTCGTTTAAGGAAGATGCCAGAAGGTCATGTACCAATTGAGTTTATAGATGACGATCATAATGGTGAACATTTTAGTGATGTGACAGAAAACTGATGTAAGCACTCTAAAGACTGTAGTGTGTAGTCATCAAGAGGATGATACACTGTGATGAATGTGTGATCCAGGAGGGATACACTGTGACGTGATCCAAGAGGGATACGCGTGGATTGTGGAGCAATTGTAATTGCTGGTTGGAAGGGTGGCTTACATAGTTGTTAGTGTTATAGAAAATGAATTGGTTATTGAAAGTTTGATTTACGTTGGTACATGACTCTGCGTAGCTATATTTGCTTTAAGTTAAGTTTTTGTGGTTACCCACTTGTTTGTGATAAAGTGATAATATCGTCTTAGCTTGAGTATTTCCGATTACCCTCTGTAACGGATATTTTTGTCTTTACGTCTACTATCTTACACGATATTTTAACTAATATTATTTGTCGAAGTACCGAGAGAGCGTAAAGTTAGAGACACCATCTTCCGAATAGTTAATATTAATTTTCTGATTAGTCAGTCACCATTTTTATCATCTATTGATGGGATTATTGTAATTTGTAATTATATGAGCAGCTATTGTTTAGTTACGTAGTTTTAATTACGTGGCGTATAAGTGATTACTGTGATAATAATTAATTCGATATAGTTAAAACACACACGTATCGTGAACTATAGATTAGAAGTGAGAAATGAGTGTTTCATTGAGGGTTTTAGTCTTTTTCTACCTTTGATTGATTTTTTTAAACTGTTTAAAAGTTGTTTTAGTTGTTCTGTTTAAGAACGTTTAAATTACAGAGAGTTAATTGATAACACCTAATTGGTGCAATCGTAAACCTGTTATGCCCCGTCCATACGCTTGGTGTTCGTCACGAACACGAACAAAGTTCCAAACATCGACCACAATCATCAAACACAAACAGTCGTCCTCACGCTTGACGAACGTGTTAGTATTTTGTGGATCGGCAAACATGGCGGACGAATAACGCGGCGGCATGGCGGACGGATAAAATCTATAATGTACTTAATACTACTAAAATAAATATACTGTACTACTACTGTAACTAACTACTACTGTACTAGTAAAATAAATATACTGTTTTACCATTATTTATCGAATAATAATTTAATATAATTCATTTAAATATTTTTAAATGAAGAAATAAAACCTTTACATGACGTCACACAAACAATGTTAAAACATGATTTTGAGTACCTAAAAGGCTGTAAATAACGCGCCAAAAACTGCGACAAGTAATATATGTACTATAGTACATATATTACTATATTACTACATCCTGTGATTAACTACTGAAAAAAGTACAGGCGGTACCTTCTAGACTTATAGAATAGAAGATCAACACGAGTATAATGAATTTCGAATGAGGACCGTGTTATCTAATTTCCACCACAAAGTAATATATTATATTACTTGTATTATTAGCCGCGACACGTCCACCACCCGTGAAGCTCGCGCGCATAATGATCGCTGGCCAAACGTGTGGATACACCGCGAACTGTTTGCCAAACATCCTTTGATCTGTGAAGAAAAACCGACACCGATGCCGAACACTGCCGAACACAAACACGAACAGGCGAACAACGACAAACACCCATCCACACGTCCGTTTTTGCTGTTTGCTGTTCGCTGTTCGCCATTGTTCGTCAAGCGTGTGGATGGGGCTTTACAACAATAGTTGTAGGTAGGTAACCTCGGATTAATAATTTTGTTTATGAGTAGGTGACCATTAAAAATTCTTACTATATTCTGTCCATTCGTTTGTTTTCTGTTAACAGTTCAAGAAAGTTTGAAATTAGAGACTCCCTCACACGATACCAATTTGATTTGAAATAATAATCGATTTTGTATATAAGAAGAATTTTCAATCGACTCAATGAAATATTTTTAGTTTAAGAATATTAATTATTCCTTTAGATACTAGTTATTTTAGTTAATTACGTAGCTAGTTTGTTAAATAAATAAGTAGACAGGTATGTGATTTTCTAAGTTGATTTAGACTTTATTAACAAAGCGTTTTAAAGTTAAATGACACTAACGCGTGAGTAGTTACATTTAAGGCAGTCGTTGTAGGTAACTGTTAAGTCTTTTAAGGGTATGTTTCCATCTATGCTAAAAATTATTGAGTAACTTTGGGAAGCAAGGGCTGTAAATGGAACTATATGATTTTGATAATTCCTTCATAGAGACAGCTAGGCTTTTTAATATCCTATCGGTGATTTTGTTTTGTTACAAAAAGAGGAGCGTAATCAAACGAAACTTGATCCGAAATATCGAGGCCCTTTTCGCGCAATAGAAGTTCTCGTAGGTAATCGGTATACCCTTAAAGTTTAAATTGTCAACGTGCCTACAAATTTGCTCACGAAAGGTTAAGAGAAATGCCAGCACGTCATGTACCAGACGATATTGATGTAATTTATGATCTTGTTGATAATGATGATGTTCAAGTTTAAGTAGAGGGAGAGACTCGAGTGAACGACTCTATCGACCGTAATGTGTTCAAACGTACCAGTGTAGTTATTTAGTAGTCGTAGCCCTGTAGAAGGTGTCTCTTGGGGCAACCCAAGAGTTCATGGGTGCGCGGTGTGCGTTTAACTCTGGCGGAGGTCGTGGTGTTTGATACCGTAGCGTGTAGTCACAAGAGGTGAAATTACTCTTCGCCTAGAGAGTCGTGGTGTTAGAAGTCTTTACTCGAGGTTTTTGCAAGCTTGGTTGTAACTTGTTGTAGAAGTAGACATACGTCTAAAGTTTTGGTTGTAATGACGTCGATGGTACATGGCTGTGGTATTTGTGTGAAGTAATTAGTTATAATTGGTTTGATGATAAATATGATTCAAATACTATGACTGCCAACTGATACAATGACTGCTAACTGGTACTATGTCTGCCAACTCTTATACTGACTTTGTACAATCTGAATCTTTCAACATTATGATGCGGGCTGGTGTTCACGGAACTGACGACAGTACTTTACAGATGAATGGTTAAAAAAAGGAGATATATGGTAAAAAAAGAGATGTGGTAAAAAGAGAAATGTGAAAAAAAATGAAAAAAAAGCATTAAAAAAAAGTGATGAAATGTAAAAAAAAAGCGTTACAAAAGAGATGAAAAAAAAAGCATTAAAAAGAGATGAAAAAAGCATTAAAAAAAAGCATCAAAAAAGCATTAAAAAAGCATTAAAAAAAAGCATTAAAAAAGCATTAAAAAAAAGCATTAAAAAAAGCATTAAAAAAAGCATTAAAAAAAGCATTAAAAAAAAGCATTAAAAAAGCATTAAAGAAAAAGAAAGTAAAAAAAGTATAAGTTTATGATGATCATAAGTGATGATGACGATAAGTCATGATGATGACGATAAGTGATAATGATAACCATATTTAAAAAAAAATGACTGCTGTGACTGTGACTTACTGGCGAACCAAAACCAATTGTTTCTGGTCGGAAGGTTCAGTGTGGACCGGACCAGATGTTAAGATGTTGGATAGATTTTTGTCAGGATAGTCGAGCGATATTGTGTTGTTTGATACCTAAGATTTTAATAGATAGCGCGCGAGGACGCACGCGCGTCAGAATGGCCGTGTCGGTACCTGCGATATTGTTGATGTTCACCTACCCTCACTTATTCTATTATTTGAGTCTTTCTAACATGTATAAAACGAACGGTGCAACCGCGGCTCAGGCAGTCTTGGCTCTGGCGTGGCGCGGTGCACTTGTGTATCCTGCTAGTAGCTTAACCTCGACTCTTCTAATAGTTAGTTTGTGTACACGAATTAATTGTTACTGATTGGGCAACTCGACCGGTGGTGGTGAGTGCCAATGCGCATTATAAGGCGGCGCCGCCGTAAACCAACACTCGGGTCACAAGTCCCGGGCACTGCGTCGAGTTGTCTCTCTGCCACGCGATAGACGGTACCCGCTCGGTGAGTCCATTGACATTTGATACTAAGTAGTGTAATTATCTTGTTTTAAATTACATTGTGAATTAACCAGGCCATCCGTCCTACTCCTCACTTCTGATTCCTACATATTTATAAAAAGAAGAAAATAAAAATATTTAAAAATATAAAAATAGTAATCCTCCGATGGCAGGTTGAGGCCCAGGCCGCCGGTAGTTAAGGCTCCAGGCTGAGGAACCTCCTCACTATGCGGGCCGTTTCAAGCAGTACTGCCTTCTGAATCCGACCCTTGATCCAACCGTCAAGCGAGAGTTTCTTAAGGTGTTGGTCGAAACTCTTCGCTAATAAACCATTGGCCGACACAACAATTGGAACAATTATTGTTGAGTCTACATTCCACATGCCGGTATTATTATTATTATTATTCAACATATATCCTTATTATTACATTTTTAAATATATTTATAAAAAAAGAAAATAAAAATATTTAAAAATATAAAAATAGTAATCCTCCGGTGGCAGGTTGAGGCCCAGGCCGCCGGTAGTTAAGGCTCCAGGCTGAGGAACCTCCTCACAATGCGGGCCGTTTCAAGCAATACTGCCTTCTGAATCCGACCCTTGATCCAACCGTCAAGCGAGAGTTTCTTAAGGTGTTGGTCGAAACTCTTCGCTAATAAACCATTAACCGATACAACAATAGGAACAATTATTGTTGAGTCCACATTCCACATGCCGGTAATCTCGTGGGCAAGGTCTAAATATTTACTCAATTTTTCTTTTTCGGCCTTTACGAGATTATCGTCATGCGGAACTGTGATATCAACAATAATTGCTCGGCGCGCTGATCGGTCTACTAGCACTGTATCAGGTTTATTGGCTGCAATAAACCTGTCAGTGACAATAGACCGATCCCAGTAGAGCAATGCACGACTATTTTCAAGAAATGGCGTTGGGTTATACCTATAATAAGGCAACTCATTTTCAACGAGGCCATATCGAATAGCAAGTTGTTGGTGGATAATCCTGGCTACTTGGTTATGTCTGTGCAAGTACTCACCGTTAGCAAGATAACTACAACCGGAAACAACATGTCTAATGGATTCACCAGGCTTATGACAAGCTCGGCATATGTCTGGAGTTCCATCTTTCATGATGTGTTTCCGGTAGTTATTCGTCTTAATGACTTCGTCCATAATTGCACAGACAAAACCTTCGGTTTCTCCAAAGAGGTTACTATGTTGTAACCAGGATATAGAGCTAGGCTGGTCTACATCTGGGTCTGTCAAAACTTTGTAGAACCGACCATGCAATTCCTTGCTCTTCCATACGGCCACGCGGTCAACGGTACTCATTATGATAGGTTTACGCCATTTCTCTTTGCCTAAGGACAGCGGAGTAAAGCCCTTATCAACTGCAACAACGTCCATGTGTATATCACTCTTGATATTTAAAAAGTACTCTCTGAGATTATACACCTCACGATTGTGGAGGTTTTTAACGTTTAAAAAGCCACGACCTCCACATTTTCGTGGGATGTACAATCTCATCAGAGACGATCGAGGATGGTGTATTCGATACGCTGTTAACAGTTTACGGACTTGGCGATCAAGGGAATCTAATTCCGTTTGAGTCCATCTCAAAATGCCAAAGGTATAGACGATTAAGGGCATAACCCAACTGTTAAAGGCACGTACCTAGCGCATGCACCCGGGTTTACCCGGTTCTCAAAAACCCGGGAAAACCCGGGTTTTTTGTTGATCTTGAGAACCGGTTCTGAATAATATGAAACCCGGTTCTCCCGGTTCCGACCAAAATATTAAAATGTAAAGTATTAGTTATATTTTGCTGCGTTATTTAAAAAAAATTATTCTATCTGGCAAGGTCGGACTCGCGTGCATCGCGAATTTCCTCCTCCGGAGAACCCAACCGACAAAAAATCATGGCGGGGCCAGAGCTAAAACGCCTTAGAACTAAGGTCAGGAAAGCACTCAATAGAGCCATGAACACATATAATCACCAGGATTGGGATCACTACAAAAACGTAAAGGCCTTGTACAAGAAGCGGATACGTTTTTGGAGGACTCGAGCTTGGCGCAACTTCTGCGAAGCGATTGAGTCATTTGTGCAGCCCAGAAACCGGGTAAACCCGGGTGCATGCTCTACTCGAGGTGAGGTTCCTGGGTTTGCCAGGCTTGGGGATACCCACAACGAGAGCTGGTGTCCCTGAGGAAACTGGACAATTTCTAGACCAAATCACTAGAAGAGTCACATCAAGTGCTAATCCAGACGCATTTCCCGGACTGTACTATTGTTACCACAATGCACGATTGAACCACACACTTAACTCAATCTTTCAAGCCTGCCTGGCATTTGGCTAAGTGCCCAAATCATGGAGGGAAGTAAAGGTTATCTTTATACCTAAACCCGGCAAGGCAGACTACTCAGATGCAAGGTCCAACAGGCCGATCAGTCTCACTTCCTTCCTTCTAAAGACTTTGGAGAGACTGTACGATAGATACCTGAGAGATAACGTACTACCAAAAGTACCACTACATAAGAATCAACATGCTTATAGTGCAGGTAAATCTACAGAATCAGCCTTACACGCTGTAGTGGGCAAGATCGAAGAGGCACTTACAATCAAAGAATCATGTCTAGGCACCTTCATCAACATCGAAGGTGCATTTGATAAAACTAACTTCAACAGCATAGTCACAGCACTAAACCGCCACAATACAAACCCAACTATAACTGCTTGGATCCGAAACATGCTGGCAAGTAGGATTGTGAGGGTAGACAACGACAATAAACAAGGTGCTATCGTTGATAATGGGTGCCCCCAGGGAGGGGTGTTATCACCCTTGCTATGGAACCTCGTAGTTAACGATCTAATATCCTTGCTGAACGACAACAGATATTATACAATAGGATATGCAGATGACCTGGCTATTCTAGTAACAGGCAAGTTCACTAGTACACTTTGTGAACTAACTGAGACAGCCCTGCTATTAGTAGAAAGATGGTGCGAAGAGCATAATCTATCCCTAAACCCGAATAAAACGGAATTAGTGATGTTCACGAACAAACGAGACTTGGGAAATTATACTCTACCTATGCTCTTTAACTCAACCCTGAATTTAACCACAGAGGTTAAATATCTTGGTATAATACTTGATAATAAACTAAACTGGTCCAAACACCTGGAAAGCAAATTAAACAAAGCCAGCATCATCTTCTGGCAGTGCCGTAGAATGATTGGGAAAAGCTGGGGCCCTAACCCTAAACTGACTCTATGGCTCTACACTGCGGTCATCAGACCCATGATCAGTTTAGAGCTGTGGTATGTGGTATGACACTTCTTACCACAGCGCAATCCAAGCTACAAAGCTGGCAAAGATTAGTGTGCATGGCAGTCACGGGCTGCATGAGAACCACTCCTACTGCGGCAATGGAGGCCATGCTTAATATTCTTCCACTTCATTTATTTATTCAGCAAGAAGCTGCTACTACTGCTTACTGCAGCGAGATTAAAGAACCACAAACTACTGTGTTCAACTGGCACACCACATATAAAAATTTTGGAAGATGGATGGATTGTTTTATTTCGTATTTTTTTCCGTGGTATTATAAAAGAACCGGGTAGAACCGGGTTACCCGGTTCTGAGCTCGATTTGGAACCGGGTTTCAGAAACTTGGAACCGGACTCGGTTCTGCATGCCTTACACGTACCTTATTAGCTCCCGATAGAAAGCTATTGCGAGAACTTTCTTCAGTCGGCCAAAGAATCGTTCCTTTACCAGTTGTTTCATGGCTCCGTCATCAATGCCCAATGCCTCTGACATTCCGAGATATTTGTAGGTTTCACCCTCGTTGAGAGACCTAAAGGTCAAAGAGTTCGCAAGTTTTAAATTTTCTGTTGAGACAATTCTACCTCTTTCTACATGGATGAAAACGCATTTATCCACACCAAACTCCATTCTTATACAAGTGCTAAAAGTTTCTGTTATTTTTAACAACTTGTTTAAGTCTGGTAGTTTGGATGCGAAAAGCTTCAAATCATCCATATAAAGTAGGTGAGATATTGCTTTGCTCCCTCTACGAAGGTGAAAGCCTAACCCTGAATCCTCCAGTAAAGTGCTTAAAGGGTTCAGGGCCAGACAAAACCACAATGGACTCAAACTATCACCTTGAAAAATACCTCGCATAATCCTTATCGGCTCAGTCGATCCCGAAACATCGACCGCACCCGGATAACGCAAAAAAGTGCTCCACTGTCTCATACACGTACTTAGAAAAGAGCATAAAGTAGCATCAATTTTGTACAGCTCCATAATTTTCATAAGCCATGTATGAGGCACTGAATCATACGCTTTCTTGTAATCAATCCAAGCGGCGGCCAGATTTTTCCGGTTTCGACGTACCTGTTGGCATATGGTCATGTCTATGAGGAGAAGTTCCTTGGTACCGCGACTACCAGACTTACATCCGTTCTGAGTCGTAGCCAAAATATTATTTGTAGTTATATGTTTTGTAATTTTTGTGACGAGAACAGATGTAAGTAGCTTATAGATGGTGGGTAAGCAAGTTATAGGACGGTAGTTTTTTGGATCAGCGGTACATCCCGATTTGTATAACAGGAATGTGGTGCCAGTTGTCATAAATTTTGGCAGTGAATTATTAAAAATTGCATCTTGAAATTGTGATGCCAGGATGGGGTGCGAGCTATGGAACCATTTAAGCCAAAAGTTATGCTATCCGTCCAGTCCAGGACATTTCCAATTCGACGTTGAACGGATTGCATAACTTATATCTTCTGAACTTATTTTTATTTGTTCCATTTGTGGAAGTGAGCTGCACCTCCTCCTGACAACATCCATCCAATCACTCTCAATGTGGTCAATGGGGTTCGACCAAATATTTCGCCAAAAATTAGTTATTGATTCTCGGGCCGGTAAATCACCATTGACCACATTAGTAGTGCACTGTTCCCAATTCCTGTATACTTTTCGTTGGTTGCTTTGAAACATCCTATTTTGATTATACCGATCCCTGCGTTTTTTATACCTCTTAATGCGTTTTGCCCATGCACAGAGCTTTTGTTTCAGAAAATCAATGCGGTCTGAGACTGATGTTATGTACTCGTTGGATGTTATATTTGTACCCGCAAAAGCCTGGTGTACAAACCGCATGATTTTCGGGCGCCTGTTACCTGCTCTGAAACATGTTAATTTGGCTATTAGAGTTCTAGTTAAATTTATTCGTTTTTCAATCCTGGCCTGCCAAGCTGGAGCTGTATGCAATGGTAAAGTAATTTTATTTGATATAAATTTCACATTAGCTACATTACACACAGCTGCAGCTCCACAGTACAGAACTGAGTGAGTATCAGATAAATTTTGAGTGCTGTCTAAATATTCTTTTAAAATTGTATCCATAACACCTACTAAAGCCAAATTACGTCTATGAATAGGCAAACGAGGTAGCTGTGGCCTAATATTTGATGGCATGGATCTATATTTCAAAATAGCATCTTCCAAAGCTCTCCTCATATGCTCATTATCCTGTTTGTTTACCGACAAATCAACACTGTTAGGAGATATATTATTTAAATTTAAATTTATTACCTCTCTCTGCTCTTTTTGTGACGTTTGTACAGCACGAATGTGACTAACAGTATTAAGTTGTGGTAAATTTGTACGCAGCCGTTCAAGTACAGATTCATCCAGGAGGTGACAACGCTGAATGGCTCGTACTTGATCCGATAATCGTTGTGCGGTTACGGTGACAGTTGGTTCAAGCGCCTGAAACAGAGACAGCATCGTTGAACGATACGCAGTGAGGTTAATTCCCCCTCCTGTTGCCTCATAGTACGCTCGCATGACACTCTCATTCATTTTATGAGTCCATCTCATGCGGCGCACAGCACCACCGGCAGCGGGATTTCTTGTTGGGGCGCGTTGCCCCTGAACGCCCAAGCTAGCTGGTGGCGGGCGTACGACTCGTCGACGTTTAGATCTTCTCGTAGGCGAGTAAGCATCGTTAGCATCCGATTCCGCGGTAGACGGCGGTGTTTCATACTCATTGTCTGTTGACGACTGTGTCTCGGAGCGCGATGGTGCCTTAGATGTTGATTGTGCGTGTTGTCCTCTGGCTTTATTCATTTTATCTCCTATTTATTAGTCATTTTTGTGATGTATTAATCGTATTTTCGTATTTAAAAACATTTTAAAATATTAAATTAAATGACAAGATAAAATAAGCGTCATTATAGTTGACAGCTGCCAGGTTTATTATTATTATTATTATTATTATTATTATTTATGTTGATATTTATAACTTATTTACAAAACATTCGCGGGCCGCAAGTAAGACCTCCGCGGGCCGCACGCGGCCCGCGGGCCGCGCGTTGCCGACCGCTGCCTTAAATAACGTTAGTTTGACGCCATTTTACCGGTATATTTTTAATCAGGATTTTTACCTCATTTAACGTTACTAGTGGTCGCCCAGTGGTCGAATTTCGACCATTCAAATTATATTATTACTAGCAGCTCGCCCCGGCTTCGCTCGGGTAAAAGAATTATAAATTTAACACAAACACCTATTTATTAAATTTTATAATATTAACACTACTTTATATACTTTTTTAGCTAAGCTGTTATAGATAGACATACACCCTCGCAAACTTTTTCGTAGATCTTTTTTATTCATATAATAAGGAAAGAAATATTTTTTTAGCCTATGTTACTTCCTAATAATGTAGCTTTCTTTTAGTGAAAAAAATCATTAAAATCGGTCCAGTACTTTTGGAGCCTATTCAATACAAACAAACAAAAAACAAAAAAATCTTTCCTCTTTATAATATTAGTGTAGAGTGTAGACAAATGTAATTTTAGACTTTATTGAAATTGGAATTTTAAATTTCGCGCCACCTTTCGAAATGCAACCCAAATAATAGTTGTTCTGAATGAAGTTCAAATATTCGACAACAGATGGCGCCACTACTGAAGGGTTGGAAAAGCCCTTATATCTTAATAACGCGCACGCGAGGGAAAGAAATATTTGAGACGATTTTTTTTACCTTGGTGAACATAACCCGTTTTTTTTGCACATGTCTAAGTTTTTAAGAAATAAAATATAGCCTATGTTACGTCCTAATAAATGTAGCTTTTAATGTAGCTTTATCTTAGTGAAAAAATCATTAAAATCGGTCTAGTAATTTTGGAGCCTATTCAATACAAACAAACAAAAAAATCTTTCCTCTTTATAATATTAGTGTAGATGTAATTCAAGACTTTATTGAAATTGGAATTTTAAATTTCGCGCCATTATTCGCTACTACACATGCTGCAATCGCTTACAGTGCCCATGGACGTAATACAGTGCCTTTCAATATTCAACCTAAATAATCGTTGTTCTGAATGAAGTTCAAATATTCGACAACAGATGGTGCCACTTGTTGAAAGGTTGGAAAAGCCCTTAGATGTATCTTTAAAACACGGCCTTTAGGTTAAAACGGGAACTTTCTTGTTCGAGGGGGGTTAAAGGGCTATCACACTATATACGTCCCTTTATCGTGCCGGGACTCCTTTTAAAGTTTTATCGTCACGCACATTTTATCAACTTAGTTTTATTATATACTAGCAGGCCGCCCCGGCATCGCTCGGGTAAAATAATTATTTTGTGAACTTTTTTGTAGATCTTTTTTAGTCCTATAATTCAGTCGTACATTATTTTGTCTTTCTTACCTTTTAAGCATTTAACGCGCACGCGAAGGAAAAAAATAATTGAGACGATTTTTTATACCTTGGTGAACATAGCCCGTTTTTTTTGCACATGTCTAAGTTTTTAAGAAATAAAATATAGCTTAAGTTACTTCCTAATAATGTACCTAGCTTTCTATTAGTGAAAAAATAAAGAAAAAAGAAGATTAATCTATGGTCTATACCAGTGAGTGCGGGACTGCCAGCCTTACCATTCTTTTATGGAGCCACTATAGCTGTTTGTGTATCAAATACGTGGTAGTGGTGTAATCATATAATGTTTTTTTAAAAATGGATTCAATGTATTTTATATTTTTATGCATAATTTAAAAAATATATTAGCATTCTGCATTCCTTCTCTATATAAACTATAAGTGTGCGAAATTTCATACTCCTCCGTCAGCGCAATTACAAAGTTTTTGCTTCACGTATTATTAGATAAAAATTTATACGTGAAGATATACATACCTATTATATAAAATTAGTGTTTTATGTCACAATTATATCACCTCTACGTAAATTTACGTCAAGTTTTCACTGGGATACGATTCAACCGGGGATCGAACCTGCAACCGCAAAACGTTTAAAATCTAGTCGAATTCGAATTATAACTAGTAGACAGAAGATTTAAGGCAAGTACTGTTAATTCAATCTTTAAGATGGTCAGCACGATTGTTAATCGTTATCTAGTCCTTTTTGTAAATAATATTTGTATAATGAGGATCAGTAAAGTTCTAGCAAATTCAATAGAACTAGTATCCACGTTATTCTCTATAACATAAGATTGATATTTCTTTTTGAATTATCCAAATCGGACCATTACTTACGAAGATATTAAGTTATAAACATTATGTCGTTCCTGCCGCTACGTCAGTGTACGCGGGATGCGTGTGACGTCACTCCGACGTTCCATGCCAGTTAGCCCGTAGCAGCAACAAGATACGATGGTGTTTTCTTTTAAACTATGTGTCTTACAAAAAATTTGTAAGGACATAATTTGTAGCAAATTGCTTTGCCTACAAATATGTTCATATAACTTTGCCGAAATTTAAAAATTAAAGAAGTTATAAGCAAAAAAGTGAGAAAACTATTATAGAAATTTTCTTTATTGCTCTATAACTTTTTTTATATACATTTCACAAAAAAAATACCTCAGATCAATCTTGTAGATGGTTTTTTGAGGAAAATTTTTGTCTACAATTTTTTGAATTTCATTCATTTCAAACGCTGTTACAGCTCTCTAAAGTAGACTGGGTTCGTCAATGCTCATGAGAATCCGGTCAAAACGAAATGCTTAACTTAGTTTTATGATCCTTTTTTTATTGTAAATATATTCTTAAATTTTTTTTTGTAAAAATCCTGCCTACAACTTTACTTATTCATTGGCATAAGCTGTTTGTGGGGTAGGCCTACTGGGAATGCCACGTTAAAAAAATATGATTTATGAGATATTTGATTACCTAAGTACAGATACGTTCGAAGAAGATTAAGAGAAGTCAACGCATTTTTGGAAAACATTAGTATTTCCGAAACTGGTTGAGACTCAAAAGTACTCTTCTACACATATGTATAATGAGGATCAATAAAGTTATAGCAAATTCAATAAAACTAGTATCCACGTTATTATCTATGTTCTATGATATAAGAAAGATATTTCTTTTTGAATTATCCAAATCGGACCATTACTTACGAAGATATTTAGCTATAAACATTATGCCGTTCCTGCCGCTACGTCAGTAATAATAATAATAAATAATAAACGTTTCACACTCAACGGCCCCCATTAGGATTTTCTCCTGTGTCGGGGGTCCGGAAACACACACAATACACAAACACAAACACCCAGACCATGACAAACATCTGTATGGCCAATACAAACTTTTGTCATGTGCGCGGATCGAATCCGCGACTGCTAGCGCAACAGCTAGTGCTGTGACCGCTGCGCTAACGCGTCGTCATGTAAGCGGGATGCGTGTGGCATCACTCCGACTCATAAAACTCACTCCGGATCATAAAACTAAGTTAAACATTTCGTTTTGACCGGATTCTCCTTAGCATTGACGAAGCCGGTTAACTTTGGAGCGCTGTAACAGCGTTTTAAATGAATGAAATTCAAAAAATTTTAGAGAAAATTTTTCCTTAAAAAAACCATCTACAATACTGGTCAGAGGTATTTTTTGTGAAATGTATAAAAAAAAGTTATAGAGATAAAAGAAAATCTTTATAGAAATTTTCTCACTTTTTTGCTTATAACTTCTTTAATTTTTAAATTTCGGCAAAAAGTTATATGAACATATTTGTAGGCAAAGCAATTTGCTACAAATTATGTCCTTACAAATTTTTTGTAGGACAGATAGATTAAATGAAAACACCATCGCAGCTTGTCGCTGCTATGGGCTAACTGGCATGGACCGTCGGAGTGACGTCACAGCCTTCCGCGCCGGCCGGTCAGTAAACTCCGCTAGTAATTTGATCATAACTTCGTCAATTTTTGTCGTAGAACAAAAATTTTTGCACTGTCTGTTAAGGATTTCTTGGTTCTATAAATCTGCATTCTCAACTAAAAACGTTACGGATCCTCATTACTGGCATGTACAGTACCCATCCAAACATTTTTAATTTTTTTAACCGACTTCAAAAAGGAGGAGTTTTCTCAATTCGACCGTATATAGGTATACTAGCTTCTGCGCGCGACTTCGTCGGCGTGGACTCCGCTCTTATTGGTCTTAGCGTGATGATACATAGCCTATAATAGCCTTCCTCGATAAATGGGCTATCTAACACTGAAAGAATTTTTCAAATCGGCCCAGTAGTTCCAGAGATTACCGCGTTCAAACAAACAAACAAACAAACAAACAAACAAACTCTTCAGCATTATATACATGTATTAGTATAGATATTTTTTTGTGTGTTTGCAGATAACTTCGTCGTTTATGAACCGATTTTCCTGATTATTTTTTTGCTAGAAAGGAGATATCCCAATGGTGGTATGGGCCATGGTAAGGGTCTGATGATGGCATCCCAGAGAAATCGAGGGAAATCTTCGAAAATCGTAGTGACGACTCATGCGTTTGTTAATTTTTTTCGTCTACTTACGTTATATATATTACTTGTCGATGTAATTGAAGTTGTTTTTTTTTCGTTTGCTAGCAAACACAATTAATATTCTAATCTATGTAAAAATGTGCACAAAATGTACAATTAAGTAAGGAAGGAAGACACCCCAAAGAATTCTGTCATTTTGAATGAAAAAAAATAATGGCCTTTCAATATACAGAATTGGATCTGATGCAGTTTTATGAGTTTAGATAATTCTATAAAATTACATAATAGTTTTATTATCTTATCTACCTAAATAAAAGAGATTTCTACCCATAGGTATATTGACTCATCAGTCATCAGTCATCACGATATCTCTGGAACCATAAGGCGTAGAGACTTGAAATTTGGTAGGAATATTCCTTTTACGAAATTTCACCCACAAGAGGGGGTTGCGGGGGTTAATAACATATCACGATCAGATTCAGCCTGTAATATCCCACTGTTGGGCATAGGCCTCTTCCCCGTGTAACAGAAGGATCAGGGCTTAATCCACCACGCTGCTCCAATGCGGGTGGACGGATATATTCCCTACTATGAGTATTGAGTAACGATCGCTATCAGGTGTACATGATAACAACCGGGACCGACGGCTTGACGTGCTTTCCGAGACAAGGTGGGGAGACCCACAAGGGTCAAGGACTGCAAAAACACCCAGACCACGGCAAACATCTGTATGGCCAATACAAATGTTGTCATGTGCGGGGATCGAACCCGCAACCGCCCGCGCAACAGCCAATCGCAATCCAGTGCTCTGACCGCTGCGCCAACGCGACGTAATAACATAATTATACAGGGTGTCCCGCGATAAAGTGCAACCCCGAATGGGGGTGAAACTAGACCATAAATTATCGACAAAAAACATAGAAAAAACTTTTTGAAAAAAATATTTTATTTCTTATTGACGAATTAAGTTTTTTATATCTTACGTAGACTCTATGTACAAAAAATGATGATTTCTTCCAATGTAGTAAGTCGATTACTTTAAAATAAAATAAAATATTACGCCACGTACTTGGCGGTAAGGATAAAATAAAAATTAGCTCGCAAAAAAGTGGCATTATGTCTTTAACTATGCTTCTTGTGAAAAAAAATCCATTTTTTATGACTATTTTTTTCAATTATCTCTAATTTTCTCAGAATTATGCCCCCAATACCAGGAAATTTTATGATTTATTATTATTTCTTACCATATTGCCATTCAAATAAAAAAAAATTTACGCCTGTATCCCAAAAACACGTACAAAAATCATCATTTTTTGTACAAAGAGGCTACGTAAGCTATATAAAAATCTTAATTCGTCAATAAAAAAAAATATAAATTTTTTTTTAATTTTTTTACTTAATTGTTTTCTGTTTTTTGTCGATAATTTATGGTCTAGTTTCACCCTCTTTCGGGGTTGCACTTTATCGCGGGACACCCTGTATAATATGTATATGGCAAAACAACGTTTGCGGGGTCAGTTAGTATATGTATAAAATTCTCGTGTCACAGTGTTAGTTATAAATTATAATACCCCACCGAAACGGCTGTATCGATTTTTATGAAATTTTGTGTGCATATCGGGTAGGTCTGAGAATCGGCCAACATCTATTTTTCACACCCGTAAGTTATAAGGGTGGGGGGGGGGGGGATTTAGGGGGTTAATATCATACACGGCTAAACAACGTTTGCGGGGTCACCTAGTTTATATACCTACCTATATACTTATAAATTTATAAGCACAGAATTTTTTATTCACGCGTAAATTAATAATCTCTCGAACGATGTCGTCTGTGATATGTCATAAATAATAACAATAATAATAAATATGTAGGTACCTACAGTTACAGTATGCAATCTTTACTAATATTATAAAGCTGAAGAGTTTGTATGTTTGTTTGTATACTTCTTTCAGTGTTAGAGAGCCCATTTATCGAGGAAGGCTATAGGCTATTTTTTTTCAAATTAACGCGTGTGAAACCGCGGGGCACAGCTAGTTAAGACTAAACAATCCTGAAAAGCAAGCGTCCTTTGATAATTTATATATTGAAATAAATCAAAGGTCTTATACATTACCTATTAACCATCATATCTACAGGATTAATTTTTGACATTTTTAGAAAGTTCTCTCGATTCTCAAAAGAAGGTATCTATTTATATAGTTTAATAATTGCCTACTTCATTTGAAAATTAGTTTACTGACTACGATGTTTTTTTTTTAAATAACGCTAAAGTTGATAAAAGTTTTCTTGTGACAAAAGCATAACGAAAACTTTAGGGTGCCGATCGTTACAAAGTAATATTGTCCTACTCAAATTCGTTAAATTTTGATATAATTCTTTAGTAATGTTTATTAGAATTTCATCTACATAATGAATTACAGAAGAGCGAAATAAAACTTCTCAAAGATACAATATAGGTTTTATAATAATTCAACATAGTTTTTGTGACTCGTAAAGTTGTTATAGCGTCTAGCTTTAAAAAGCCTGTTTCCAGGGGTCTTGCTATTGCCCATGCCTATAGTTCCACAATAATGGAGACGGCGAAAAGGGGGTTTGCAGAAGTGGGGTGGCGGTTTGCGCATGCTCCATTCAGACTATGAGATGGGACGACCCTCGAAAACTTCACTGTACAGCTGAGTGGTTCAAGGCGACTAACCATAATTTGTAAAGCGTGTATTAACGTATCAGGACCATAAAACCCTTTATTTTCAAAAAGTAAGTACCTCTTCCTTTTATGTAATAACTTTAATAACTATTTTTTCTCAACGTTACACAATTATTCCTAAAATAGTAAATTGGGTTTATTTTTATTACGCGCGTAAACGATGCGATATAATTAGTTACTTATAGTCTTATGAGACGTTCGTTTATACTTATTGTTAAAATATGTATTTAAATAATATTTTTAACGTGAAAGGATTTCATAATTAATTTAGATATTGGTCGTTTAACCGCGAAAGTAACTCGGTACATGGCGTCGTCAAATCAATATTACTTAACCATGTGGTCTTATTGAATAATAATTAAACAATCTTTCTTAATTCATATGAATCTTCATTATTTTTATAATCTTGGATCTTCGTGGATTGGATAATCTTGGATTGGATATCGATGATTATTTTATTGAATTGTAAACTTTTTCGTCACATGGCGTCACTTAATAAATATTTGTACAATTTTGTGAAACATATATTATGCTGTTATACAAAACTCACCTAAATTTAATTGTTTAATTTTCAGAAATGAAGCCAAATTTAATACAGGCATACCACCTTCAGGATCAGCTCATTAAGCATCTTACGTTGTGACGCACAATTTTGTAATTTCAATCACATTGTTAATGATATTTTAAATTACCTTTATAAATAACGATAATTTCAATTAAACTTTTTTACCCATTTAATTGTAAAATTTTGTTCGTTACGAACCTATATATTTTTGTATGGGAAGATTATAGATTTAACTATTCGAATTGAATAAAAAGGGAATTGTTAATGAGCAAAGCTTATTTGTTAACTTTATTTAGCGACAAATTCCTCAGGTGCTAGAAGCTACTCGGTAAAAATAAAAATCATAACAGTTTACCGAATAGTAAATGTTGAATAATATTATAGAATAGTAGGCAATTATGGAACCATATTCGAGTGATTTACTTTGGTTGGTGGTATGTGGATTTATTGTCGCATTTATTTTGGCGTTCGGTATAGGCGCTAATGATGTAGCTAATTCTTTCGGCACGAGTGTCGGCTCTAAAGTGCTCACACTCACACAAGCATGCATACTTGCAACTATTTTCGAGATCGCAGGCGCTGTTCTTATAGGTAAGTACTAAGTAGAAACATTCAGTTTATAAATTATCTTCATTTGATACAGTTTAATAAATAAATTCTTTTGTTTTCATTAGGATACAAGGTGTCAGATACTATGCGGAAGGGTATATTAGACGTTTCGTTGTACGCTGATGGAGGCGAAAGGTTGCTAGCAGCCGGTTGCCTTGCGGCTCTGATTTCTGGAGCCACATGGTTAATCCTGGCAACAGCGTTGCGTCTCCCAGTATCGGGAACACATTCGGTTGTAGGAGCGACTGTTGGTTTCACACTGGCGGCTAAAGGTCCGATCGGTGTCCGGTGGTCAACCCTCGGGGCCATTGGTGAGTTACCTATAAACTTCATATGCTTGTTTAAACCGGTCACGTTAACGGTATTTGACAGATGACGGTATGATCGGATAAAATTTTATGATAGGTAGTTTATTATTTTTTTTCTTCGAATTCAACTACCTATATTTAGGGAATATTTCTATTCGAAATTTTTTATCTAAAAGTTTTTGTTTTTGAGTTGTGGCAAAACAAGTCCTAATGGAATATTTTTCCCCTGTTAGTCTATAACTGTCTAAGTCTATAACTAAATATATCGTAACTTTTGTGCAGTATTAACTTTATCCACAACCGGAAAAACAGGCGCCATCTTAAAAATATGTAGGTATCATTTAATTGATTATTAATTTTTTTTTCAGTGTTGTCATGGTTTATTTCTCCAGCACTTAGTGGAGCAGTATCAGCACTGTTATTTTGGTTGGTCCGAAGGTTTATACTTCGCGCTTCGCAACCAGTGAGTGCGGGACTGCAGGCCTTACCATTCTTTTATGGAGCCACTATAGCTGTTAATGTACTCAGTGTAGTTCACGATGGTCCCAAATGTAAGTAACGTTAATAGTTAAAGTTAATAAACACTTCTAAAACCATTTATGGTGAACCATCCAATTTAATTTTGATTTTATAGCTTTACTTCATATTCTATTTATAAATTTCAGTGCTGGCTATGGATAAAATCCCGCTATGGCTAGCGTTGGTGTGTTCTCTAGCCCTCGGCGCTGTAGGAGCAGTATGCGTTCGCTTCTTCCTTGTGCCCTACTTTCGACGCAATCTCGTCCCGCCTCCTGTTAATTTTACTTTCGGTCCATCAAATGGTACGTATACATATATTTGAAGTATTAGCTTATAATGAAATTAATTTACTAGATTTGATTCTTGGTTAAAATATAATAACAACATTTAAACATTTTATATACCATTAGTTTTAAATGGTTTCAGAAACGACGCCAGCTAATACTCCAACACACGGTAAAAACAATGCACCTCAACGCCCAACATCCTTACTTTCTGAAGATGGAAAACTTCTAGAAGCCATCGCCGAGAGCGCCGAAATGGTGACACTGAGCGATGCAGACAAATGTTCAGCCGGGGTTAAAGAAATCAATGCAAGAAACCGAGCTCTACTAGCTACGATGGACGACTGTAGCATACTATCTAGAAGCTTAAGCCCCCCTAATAAGTCACGGTTGCAGTTGATCGATGCCGATCCTCAAATAAACACATTAAAATATATAGATGAGACATTAAGTTGTTGCAAGAGTTTAGATTCAGCCCAACTAGTTGGGATGGGAGAGAGTTATGATTCAAAGAACGGTTTTCTAGGCGACTCGTGTGATACGATAGCACGCGGTGAATTGGGGCGTCTCTCCGCTTTGAGAGCCGCACCTGCTATGGTAGAGTTCGAAACTCCTCCACCGAGATTAGACAAGGTAAGTATTTTGAATTGAAATTTATGATAGGTAGTTTACAGCTATACATATTTTTAACATGAAGCCTAAAAAGTTTCGGAACGAGCAAAAAAAAAAAAGCCCCGTGATAGGAAAATTTAAGTAATTTTTTACTATATGGGTAGAGTTAATTACAATAAAGTTATTAGAAAATTATTGTACGAGTATACATATATAATATCCGAGAGATGCATATACAATTAAGTCTTAAGAAAACACATTGGAATATTCTTTTCTAACAAATTGAAATAGAAACAAAGTTTGGAGATTCGTTACTTCCGTAACTTAGCTAGCTTGACTTCAAATGGATAAAATAAAATAAAAATGAAATGAAAATATTTATTGCGCCATAAGATATACATACACACTTAACGAATGTCACAAAATATCTACCTACATTCTCAAAAAAAAAAAAAAAAAAACGAATAAAAAGAAAGAACAAAAAGTCAAGGTAGCAGGACACGATGTTATGATATATATGATTTATAATGCTATTGAACCCACGTGATCCTAGGCCCCGGATACGGGCAGCGCGTGGAGCATCGAGGGCGCGTCCCGAAGCGCCCGGCTGGCGGCCATGACGCCCAACTCCAGCGCCGCGCCGCTGCTGCGCGCCGCCAGCCCCGCGCCGCCCGCACCACCGCCGCCGCCGCCGCCCGACGCGCTGCGCCTCTTCTCCTTCCTGCAGGTGCTCACCGCCACCTTCGGGGCTTTCGCGCACGGCGGCAACGACGTCAGGTATCTTAACGTAGCGCTACCTTGTCTCTTCGAATGAACACCTGATGTTAAGGGGTTATCGTAGCCTATAACAGCAGCAGACGCATCGCAACCCGTTGTCGATCTTACCACCGACCCTCCCCAGGAGCTCTGGCTACCTTACTGATAGGTAGTACCTATATTTGGCTTCAAAACTAGGTAGCTATGTTTTACGTGTGATATGTCACTTTAGACATATAAGCGATTTACAAAAACTTGGAAATTGTGCGAATGTACCCCACATGTGGGGACATTCGTTCATATAGTGGAGTAAATTCGTGCGCAATAGGTAGATAACATTCATACAGTCAGTCGTAAAATACACAATGATCACCAAAAATAATACTTTGTTTACTATAAATGCACTCTTAGTAACATTCATAGCCAAATTTTACATATTATATTTATTTATTAATAAACTTATTTCTTAATTCAGTCTTTATGAGATCAATTTGAAAAATTGACTTTCATGACACGTCTTCGTATTTTAAAAAACAAGAATAACAATCTCAATAACAAGAATAATAATTGATATCATATGATATCATAATCTAGTCAAAAACAAAAAACTCAACGACCCTTCGTCTTACGAAAAAATAAATAACCATCTCCTTATTATGTATCTACCTAAGTAACAAGTGATTAAAGAAGAAGAAATCAAACTTAATTTAATAATTATTCAACTCTATTGGAAATATATACATTCCAAAAAACTTAAAATCATCTCGGAAAATCGGAAACAAACATTACCAATACTAACTAGATTAAACAACACAAAACAACTACCAAAAAAATTCCCACAACGGCTGGTCCCCGCGGGAAGTTTTGACCACTACCCTCTAACAGCGAGAAGACACAAAACACTTCACATTGCAACTTTAAATACGAGAACCCTTAGAACTGAAGAAAGCCTACACGAACTAGAAAAAGCTCTTTGGGATATAAACTGGGACATCTTGGGAATTAGTGAAATGCGACGATTGGGAGAAAAGATAGAAGAGCGAACCGACTACATACTATTCCAAAAAGGGGAAGTACCCGGACACAGAGGAGTTGGATTCATTATCAAACAGTCATTGAAACAACAAATACAAGAGCTAATTGGACTCTCTGATCGAATAGCCATTCTCAACATTGTCATACCGGGATACAAAAAATTATGGACAATTATACAATGTTATTCTCCAACCGAACAAGCATCAAAAATAGAAATTCAACTCTTTTATAACGAACTATCAAAGACAATAACAAGATATTCTGACAACCACATTATTTTAATGGGCGACTTTAATGCTCAAGTCGGGGCAAAGCAATGTAAGGAAGAATATGTCTTGGGAAACTACGGCCAAGGAAAAAGGAGTGCACATGGTGAAATGCTAGTCGAATTTCTATTGCAACATAACCTAACGCTCCTAAATAGTATGTTTAAAAAAAATCAAAAGAATAAGTGGACGTGGATTTCACCCGATGGCAGCACTAAAAATGAAATTGACTACATAACAACAAATTATCCAAAAGCCTTCACAGATACGTCGGTCATAGCAAAGTTTAATTTCAACACAAACCACCGTATGGTAAGAAGCAACATAAAGATAGAACCACCAAAGAAATCCAGAAAATACTTTACTCCATGCAACACAAAACATCATAGTGAAGAAACAACAAAGAAAATAAAACAAGCTCTTATTGAATCAGCTGAAGAATTAACCATGAGCAACACTGATACTCATATAAAATATGAAAAACTTCAAAAAATACTGACTAATGTTAAAGCTGATCATATCAAAAAAAGTAAATACAAACTAAGTGACACAACCCTACAACTAATAGAAAGAAGAAAAAACCTACTATCAAAACACCCTAGAAAAGACAACTTAAAAACCATAACGATATTAAGCAAAGAAATCAGTGCGAGCATAAGAAAGGATAGAAAGATGACGAGGTTGCAAACATTAGAAAGACATATAGCAAGGACAGGAGGAGTAAAGAAAGCGCTAAAGGAACTGAGAGAATCAAACAAGGAATGGATACCAAAACTAATCAATAAGAAATATACCTCATCTAACAGAAAAAACATAAATGAAATAGCCACAAAGTTTTACCAAGACCTTTATTCAAACCAAAACCACAAACAAGAACACTACCCGAGGACTAACTCCAACAAAGAACCGGAAACTGAACCAGAAATACTTCCAGGAGAGATCGAAAAAGCTATATACAGCCAGAAGATGGAAAAAACTCCAGGACTAGACAAAGTGACGAACGAAATCCTAAAAGGCACGCTCGATGAACTACTACCAATACTCACTCAAATATTCAATGAAATACTAACAACTGGTCAAATCCCGAAAGAATGGAAAACAGCAAACATAATTCTATTATTCAAAAAAGGACAAAAGGAGGATATAGGTAACTATAGACCCATAAGCCTGATATCAAATATATATAAGGTATTTTCTAAAGTTGTTCTGGATCGAATAAGTATAAAATTAGACGAAAACCAACCACGAGAACAAGCTGGTTTCAGACAAAAATACTCCACTTTAGACCACATACATACAACTAAACAAATAGTAGAGAAATACAACGAGTATAACAAGAATCTCTACATGGTATTCATCGATTATTCTAAAGCTTTCGATAGCATAAGCCACATAGCCATATGGAACAGCTTAGAACAGCAGGGGATATCACCAAACTACATCAATATCATAAAAAACATCTATTTGAATGGCGAAGCAAGAATCCAGCTTGAAACCTTAGGTAAAAAGTTCAAAATTGAGAGGGGAGTAAGACAGGGAGACCCTCTTTCACCAAAATTATTCTCGGCTGTTCTGGAAAGTATATTTCGCAAATTAGATTGGAAAGAATACGGCTTAAACGTATTAGGCGAAAAACTTAACCACCTAAGATTCGCAGACGATATAGTCTTATTTGAAGAAAACCCGATGCATCTAAGCAAAATGATAGAAACTCTCAACAAAGAAAGTAAGAAAGTAGGCCTATTCATGAACAAAGACAAAACAAAACTGCTCACAAACTCCAAACAAGTAACAATTAAAATTGACAACCAACCCCTCGAATATGTGACGGACTACATCTACTTAGGACAAATCATATCTCACAAAAATCAAACTACCAAAGAAATTGAAAGAAGAATAGGAAGCGGATGGAAAAAATACTGGTCCTTCAAAGAAATCATGAAATCCAAGGAGTTAGGTATACAAATAAAAAGGAAAGTCTTCAACACATGCATAATTCCAATCATCACATACGGATGTGAAACATGGGCACTGACCAAACAACACAGGGAAAAGCTGGAACGCTGCCAAAGAGCCATGGAAAGAAGCTTGCTAGGAATAAAGAAACAGGACAGAGTAAGATGTAGCGAAATAAGAGACAGAACCAAAGTTGCTGATATATTAACCAGAATAGACCAACAAAAATGGAGATGGACAGGTCACATGTTACGAGACACACAAGAGAAATGGTGTAAAATGGTCACAAATTGGTACCCTAGAGATGGCAAGAGAAGTAGAGGACGCCAACAGACAAGATGGGAAGACGACCTAAAACTCACGGCAGGACATCACTGGAGAAGGGTAGCACGGGACAGGTTTCAGTGGAAGCTGTTAGAGGAGGCCTATGCCAAGAGGCAAACTGAGCTACGGGACATTTTATAAAAAATAAAACAAGAACACGTATTTGTATGATATGTATTTAAGTTCAGATGAAAGGGCTTATTATTATTATTATTATTATTATTATTGGAAATATATTGTATGGAAAAAAATCTTTTTCAAATTTTAAAATACTTGCGGTCCTCGCTGTAGCAACAGACCTTTGGCGGTATGAGAACATATCTGAAATAAGAACAGACCCTTCTTCTTTCTTATTTGGATACACAAAAGTCCAAGATCCGCCATTTTCCTGCTTCTTTCTTAAAAATGAGATCCTGAGAAATGAGTCCATCAATATTTTATATATTATACTATATTATACTATATTATATTATATATTTGACTATATTTTTCAACAATTTTTCCAACATAATTTAAAATTGACTTCTTTTTGTCAAATTTAACCAGCACAAAAGGTCCTTTCTCAATGTTGTGAGTCAAAACAGGTGTTTCTGTTTCTTCACAGATGTCATCAAGTAGAGAAGCAAAACTTTCTCTCAAGCTTATATGAATTGGTTTTAAGATTTTTATTAATACGAGTTTAAAGGGTTGATGGCTTTATACCATATTTGTCTGCAGACTTCCTAATCGATAGGTTTTTATTTAGGACCTTATTAGTTTGCTGATGCCGCCTCTTCATCTACTATACCACTTCTGGTATTCTTCCTTTTGTAGTTGCGCACCATCCGAAACGAAATGGGGTACATTCGTACAGTACGAATTGCGGACATGAGTGCACGCTGCAACGTTGAAGTGGCATAGCTTAGCGGAACTGATCTCCCACACAACATAACATGGTCAAGTAAAGGTCATAGCTCATTAGACCCACCCGGCACAAGACCAGCACCGCCTCGACTCGAGCGGTTAGTATTCTTTCTATGGACTTGTTGGATATACGCTCACTACATCAACGACGTATCGACACCGGATCGCCTCGCACGCAAGCTGGCCACGCGTTGATGGCGGGTGGACCACTCGGTGACGACTCGCTGCTCGCACGCTTGTCTTGCGTTGACCGCGCACGGCTCCCGTAGAGTTGTGTCGTACTAGGTACATGGCAATACTAGTTGTCACAGTGACTGTGATTTTTAAATAAATTAAAAGTAAAAATCCGTCGTCCGCGGGTTGACGACGAGTCGTCCACGCGCCGTCCACCCGCGGACCACCCGTTGACAACGCGTGGAGGCGTTCCGGTGAGGGTGTAGTGAGCTATGACCTCAAGACTGTCACGTAGTCACGTAGCAAGACGCCGTGCATACGCAGCATGTCGGGCTACCTGCAGTTTGTTGATTGCATTTCTACCGTAACGATATTCGAAACCGCTACGACAGTCCCTATAACTTATTTAGGTATATTGTTTTATACGCAGGACGATAGCGCGAGTGAACGAGGAAAATTAACACAATCATTATTTCACATTCTAAAAGTGTACAAAACGTCATGTAGGTATTTTATCCTTATCTCAACAGCTGTTCCAGTAAAAACGAATTAGCCTGTATCGTTCAACCGTTAACATCATCCGTTAAGCATAATTAAGCACAACTTCCTTATAAATTTTGTTATTGTGGTCAAGTTAATTACAAAATAATTTATAACATTAAATTATGAACATATTAAAATGTTTGCATTACCACTAATTACCGCATTCATTTTCCTTAATTGAATTCCCGAAATAGAAAATTGATAATAATAATTATAGTTTAGGTAATTAGGGGTCGTTCAAGTATTACGTAACGCAAATTTTGAAGATTTTTGACCCCCCCCTCCCCCCATGTAACGCGCCGTAACGTTTTCCTGTACCCCCCCCCCAGCCCATAAACGTTACGTAACACCCCAACTGACTATTTTTACCCAAATGTCACAACTTTGTTGCGAAAACTACCGAAAAGTCGCTTAAAACAATCGCGTTTGCGGTAAGTATAAATCCATACTAATATTATAAATGCGAAAGTAACTCTGTCTGTCTGTCTGTCTGTCTGTCTGTCTGTCTGTCTGTCTGTCCGGCAATCACGCCAAAACTACTGAACAGATTTAAATGAAATTTGGTATATAGATATTTTAGAGTCTGAGAAAGGACATAGGCTACTTTTTAATGCGGAAAAAAGGGTGTAAGGGGTTGAAAGGTGGGAATGAAAATTTGTATGGAAGTGTGTTCGTGTTTTGTAACTGTCAAACATTTAATGTTCATCCCGTGGATATGGTAAATTCTCCCCTAAAATTAAAGAACGTATTAAAATACACGTTTCGAATCGACAACATATATCCAAAATACACGGATAGTGGCGTATTTTATAGTTTAAAATGTATAATAATTTCAGTAATGAAAACGGATTGACATAATTTATATTGGTTGTCAAATATAATTATGAGTGCGTTCAGAAATTTATTTAGTATAAACTAAGGAAAATATATCAAGCTACTAAAAGCTATAAAATATTTTTATATACCTAATATATTGACTTTAACTGGGTTGACAGAATAATCTGGAATATTTCAATGAGACCAATCAATTGAACGGGCTTTTTTTGTATTTAAATCATTTGTACATTTATCGTTTATTGTTAAGTAGCTTGATATATTTTTCTTAGTTTACGGTTTTTTTTTTTTATTTAAATCATTTGTACATTTATCGTTTATTGTTAAGTAGCTTGATATATTTTTCTTAGTTTACTCTAAATAAATTTCTGAACGCACCGCACGCATAAATATTTGACAACCAATATTTATTATGTCAATCCGTTTTCATTATGTACTGACATTATGGGTAATCACATATACATTTTTAAAATCTAAAATACTACTATCCGTATATTGTGGATATATTATGTTGTCGATTCAAAACCTTTATTTAAATACCTACGTTCTTTAATTTTAGAGGAGAGTTTACTATATCGATGGGATGAACATGAAATGTTTGACAGTTACGAAACACGAACGTTATACATCATAATTCCATTATTTTATAATTTTCCTGTGGCAGGACTACTGGAAAAGATTCCATCATGGGATAAGTAGTGCCTTTGTATCAGCATTGCTTATAAGTGCTATTTCCTATTGTTTTCCAGTGTACATAACGATTAAGCCTGTAATATCCCACTGTTAGGCATAGGCCTCTTCCCCATGTAGGAGAAGGATCGGAGCTTAATCCACCACGCTGCTCCAATGCGGGTTGGCAGATATATTTCCTACTATGAGTAACGATCGTTATCAGGTATACATGATAACAACCGGGACCGACGGCTTAACGTGCTCTCCGAGGCACGGTGGGGAGACCCACAAGGACTGCACAAACACCCAGACCACGGCAAACATCTGTATGGCCAATACAAATGTCGCCGTGTGCGGGGATCGAACCTGCAACCGCCCGCGTAACAGCCAATCGCAATCCAGTGCTGTGACCGCTGCGCCAACGCGGCGTCACAGCACTGGATTGCGTTGTTGCCTCAATCCGTTTTCATTACTGATATTATTATACATTTTTAAAATATAAAATACGCCACTATCCGTGTATTTTGGATAAATGTTATGTATAAACTCAAGAACTGCTGATTGAAAAATTCCTCTGAGGTGGATAGCCCTTTTAAAGAGAAAGGTTATGCTTTAAGAAGAGGGAAGGCTATTTTTTCCCTCAAATCAACGCGGGTGAAACCGCGGGCACAGCTAGTAATTATATAAAAATGAATCGCTAAATGTGTTGCTAAGCGAAAATCTCGAGAGCAGCTGAATCGATTTCGCTAATTCTTCTTTTATAATATTCCTTGAAATACGAGGGTGGTTCTTACGGAGAGAAAAATTTTAAAAAAAATTCCTGAAAAAGTCTAAAAACAACACTTTTCTATATTCCCATACAAAAGATTCGTATTATTACGAATCTTAACTTAACTTTTGACTTAAACGTCAATTTGAACTTTAGTACGTAGTTAGTGGAAGGGTTCCGGGAAGGATAAGTATTAATAAAGAATCGACTGTTAGGCGGTACGAAGTTCGCCGGGTCAGCTAGTATATATATAAAAAAGGGATATAAACGAAAAGGGTTGCCAATTTGGGAGATTTTAGTACACTAGTTTTTTTTATTTAAATAAAAAACAACGTTACGTAACGTGTTGTTCGAGACCCCCCCTCCCCCCTCTGTAACGCATCGTAACGTTTTACAAGACCCCCCCCCTCCCCCCCTAATTGCGTTACGTAATACTTGAACGGCCCCTTAATAGTCATAAATCATAATAATACATTGTTGTAGTTCTATTTTTTAAGATATCACTCTGTATTCGATAGATAGATAATCGTAGTTACTACACTCCGTAACACGGTTGCAGGGGCACCGGGACTTTATTTAGCAATAGGTAGGTATAAACTGCATGTCGTAGAGTATGGGCACGTAAACGTTGCATCATATATGCATACATGTCGCTTTACATTACCTACTATAATTAATAAACTCCGAGGTGAGGTCTATGTTATACTGTAGTCTCAACATTACACGAAATACCTATAATAAGTACACATGCTTAGAACAATGTTTTGTTCATCATCATTATAATCCAGCCAAACATGTAAACTATACAATGCCAAGTCTTTAGGTATTAGTGCATCGTATAGGTGTGTTAGATATCTTATACTATTAAACGAGCAATTCTTGTATATATCTTCTATATCTATCTATATATATATAAAAGAGATTTCCACCCATTGACTCATCACGATATCTCTGGAACCATAAGGCGTAGAGACTTGAATTTTGGTAGGAATATTCCTTTCACCGAGTAGAGGTCAGCTAAGAACGGATTTTACGAAATTCCACCCACAAGAGGGGGTTGCGGGAGTTAATAACATAAATGGCAAAACAACGTTTGCGAAGTTAGCTAGTATATATCTATACTAATATTATAAAGAGGTAAAGTTTATAACTTCGTTTGTATATACGGGGTAATCTTCGCAAATACTGATCCGATCATGAAAATTCTTTCGCTAACAGAAAGCTACACTATTCAGGAGTGACAAGATAAAAGGAAAAAGATAAAAATATATAAAGATTTTAAATCAGCAGGATTTGAACCTGCGCCCTCTGACGTGCCGTGTCAACAATTCAATCTAATCAAGCATTATTATTTGCCTTAGAAATTAATTGGTGATTTTAAAACATTTATATTTATCTGATTTGCTGAAAATAGTGAGAGTGTATTGGAACATATCAAATTTCACCGTACCTAGTAAACTATAGATTTTACAAAAAACACGTTACTACATAAATTGTAGGTAATTTTCTCTAGTTTAATTTATAACATAACTATTTTTATCGTAAAATGAGTTGGAATGGAGTTATTCTCAAAAAACTGTATTTGAGCGCCATTTTTCCAATATGCTGGCGCGAGCGGCAAAGATACGAGCGAGGTGGCAAAGTGAAAATTCGAAAAGAACACGTCGAAATCTATAAAATCACCAATTTTCAAAACTACCGGAAAACTCCAGGTAACCCCCTTTTTGAGCACCAAATGACTGTACTAAAATTAATCTAATTTTACTTTTTAAAGGGAACTCAAGTTACTGTGTTAGGTTTTTTTGTTTATGAACTATGCCTACGCGCTTCGCGAATAATAAATGTTCGTGCAGCATGTCTCACTCCGCGCTCTGGGTATCGGTAGAGTTGATATGGCCATGAAATTTTTGTACTTGTACTATTATTTATTCCGTGGTCAAAGTTAAGTAAATGATGAGTTGTCCATTCGTCTGTAAAATGCGAATTTGGCCGCCCTCTGAACTTGCCGCCCGGGGCAGAGGCCCCGGCTTGCCCCCCCCCCCCCCTAAATCCGGGGCTGCCTTACTCACCACGAGAAAACTATACTACTTGAGAGCAGTATTACTTAGCTCCGATCTTCGATAAGGTTGAGGTGCTTTCCCAGACGGGCTGCTCCAGATTTTGAGCAAGATATATCCTGCTGTGCCTGCTGTCCTCAATTATTGTAATAGAAAGTTTATTTACAGCTATGAGGAGAAGTTTACAACGGATAAAGTTCCGATAAGCCCGTACCGTTTTTTTTTCTTCGGAATTTCGTATACTTATGTATTTTGACTCGCTGATAACGAATATGATAGTTAAAATTTGGCTCAAATGTCATTTTCCAGGTCAAAACTCGATAAAGTTCCGATAAGACCATACCGCTTTTTTTCTTGAAATTTCGTATAGGTACTTATGTATTTTGACTCGCTGATCACGAATATGATAGTTAAAATTGGCGCTAATGCCATTTTCAAGGTCAAAACTCGAAAAAATTGCCAAAAAGTTATTTATTAAATATTCACTTTGAAACTCTATACACCAAACATACCTAAACGACACACCCTTCACACATTACACCCGTGCACATACCCACAAGAAAAATTAAAAAAAAAACAAAAAAGTTAAAAAACACCTAACCTAACCTAGTATTGAAAAAACAATGTAAAACAAAAAAGTAAAAACAAAAATACAAAAAACAAAAAGTTAAAAAAGGCAAAAAAACAAAACCTACCTGGTAACCTGGTATTGAAAAAAAAATAAACAAAAAAATACAAGAAACGAAAAATTAAAAAGAAAAAAAAACAAAACCTAACCTAACCTAGTATTGAAAAAAAAACAATACTACAAGCTCGCAAACGAAAAACAACCGACTTCAATTACATCGACAAGTAATACAACGTAATAAGACGAAAAAATACTCAAGTAAATACGCGCTATTAAAGATTACTCAAAAAGGTGTAATCATATCTCGATCCAATTTAAACAAGACTACATGACAAGTATTAGCTTTCGATTAAAGTAAGAATCATCAAAATCGGTACATCGAGTAAAAAGTTATGCGGTATAATACAACGTAGGTTGACGAAAAAGATATAACTCTAAAAGTACTTGTCAGATCTCAATTAAATTTAAATGGGACCACATGACACGCAATACCTTTCTATTACACAAAACAAAATTGATCTAAATCGGTCCACCCAGTCAAAAGTTCTGAGCTAACATTTAAAAAAAAATACAGTCGAATTGAGAACCTCCTCCTTTTTTGAAAGTCGGTTAAAAAATTAAAAAAAGGAAAAATAAAACAAAACCTAACCTAACCTAGTATTGGAAAAAACTATAAACAAAAAAGTAACAAATGCACTTTGAAGCTCGTTTTGAAGACTCCAACCTTCCCGCGGTGACGACCGTTTTTCCCATTTTTCTCGACAAAAAATTGTTTTAGACAAAAAATGTAAAAGACATAAAACGTGCATTTTTTGATAATCTACAAGATCGATATTTCTATCTATATATATATAAAAGAGATTTCCACCCATTGACTCATCACGATATCTCTGGAACCATAAGGCGTAGAGACTTGAATTTTGGTAGGAATATTCCTTTCACCGAGTAGAGGTCAGCTAAGAACGGATTTTACGAAATTCCACCCACAAGAGGGGGTTGCGGGAGTTAATAACATAAATGGCAAAACAACGTTTGCGAAGTTAGCTAGTATATATCTATACTAATATTATAAAGAGGTAAAGTTTATAACTTCGTTTGTATATACGGGGTAATCTTCGCAAATACTGATCCGATCATGAAAATTCTTTCGCTAACAGAAAGCTACACTATTCAGGAGTGACAAGATAAAAGGAAAAAGATAAAAATATATAAAGATTTTAAATCAGCAGGATTTGAACCTGCGCCCTCTGACGTGCCGTGTCAACAATTCAATCTAATCAAGCATTATTATTTGCCTTAGAAATTAATTGGTGATTTTAAAACATTTATATTTATCTGATTTGCTGAAAATAGTGAGAGTGTATTGGAACATATCAAATTTCACCGTACCTAGTAAACTATAGATTTTACAAAAAACACGTTACTACATAAATTGTAGGTAATTTTCTCTAGTTTAATTTATAACATAACTATTTTTATCGTAAAATGAGTTGGAATGGAGTTATTCTCAAAAAACTGTATTTGAGCGCCATTTTTCCAATATGCTGGCGCGAGCGGCAAAGATACGAGCGAGGTGGCAAAGTGAAAATTCGAAAAGAACACGTCGAAATCTATAAAATCACCAATTTTCAAAACTACCGGAAAACTCCAGGTAACCCCCTTTTTGAGCACCAAATGACTGTACTAAAATTAATCTAATTTTACTTTTTAAAGGGAACTCAAGTTACTGTGTTAGGTTTTTTTGTTTATGAACTATGCCTACGCGCTTCGCGAATAATAAATGTTCGTGCAGCATGTCTCACTCCGCGCTCTGGGTATCGGTAGAGTTGATATGGCCATGAAATTTTTGTACTTGTACTATTATTTATTCCGTGGTCAAAGTTAAGTAAATGATGAGTTGTCCATTCGTCTGTAAAATGCGAATTTGGCCGCCCTCTGAACTTGCCGCCCGGGGCAGAGGCCCCGGCTTGCCCCCCCCCCCCTAAATCCGGGGCTGCCTTACTCACCACGAGAAAACTATACTACTTGAGAGCAGTATTACTTAGCTCCGATCTTCGATAAGGTTGAGGTGCTTTCCCAGACGGGCTGCTCCAGATTTTGAGCAAGATATATCCTGCTGTGCCTGCTGTCCTCAATTATTGTAATAGAAAGTTTATTTACAGCTATGAGGAGAAGTTTACAACGGATAAAGTTCCGATAAGCCCGTACCGTTTTTTTTTCTTCGGAATTTCGTATACTTATGTATTTTGACTCGCTGATAACGAATATGATAGTTAAAATTTGGCTCAAATGTCATTTTCCAGGTCAAAACTCGATAAAGTTCCGATAAGACCATACCGCTTTTTTTCTTGAAATTTCGTATAGGTACTTATGTATTTTGACTCGCTGATCACGAATATGATAGTTAAAATTGGCGCTAATGCCATTTTCAAGGTCAAAACTCGAAAAAATTGCCAAAAAGTTATTTATTAAATATTCACTTTGAAACTCTATACACCAAACATACCTAAACGACACACCCTTCACACATTACACCCGTGCACATACCCACAAGAAAAATTAAAAAAAAAAACAAAAAAGTTAAAAAACACCTAACCTAACCTAGTATTGAAAAAACAATGTAAAACAAAAAAGTAAAAACAAAAATACAAAAAACAAAAAGTTAAAAAAGGCAAAAAAACAAAACCTACCTGGTAACCTGGTATTGAAAAAAAAATAAACAAAAAAATACAAGAAACGAAAAATTAAAAAGAAAAAAAAACAAAACCTAACCTAACCTAGTATTGAAAAAAAAACAATACTACAAGCTCGCAAACGAAAAACAACCGACTTCAATTACATCGACAAGTAATACAACGTAATAAGACGAAAAAATACTCAAGTAAATACGCGCTATTAAAGATTACTCAAAAAGGTGTAATCATATCTCGATCCAATTTAAACAAGACTACATGACAAGTATTAGCTTTCGATTAAAGTAAGAATCATCAAAATCGGTACATCGAGTAAAAAGTTATGCGGTATAATACAACGTAGGTTGACGAAAAAGATATAACTCTAAAAGTACTTGTCAGATCTCAATTAAATTTAAATGGGACCACATGACACGCAATACCTTTCTATTACACAAAACAAAATTGATCTAAATCGGTCCACCCAGTCAAAAGTTCTGAGCTAACATTTAAAAAAAAATACAGTCGAATTGAGAACCTCCTCCTTTTTTGAAAGTCGGTTAAAAAATTAAAAAAAGGAAAAATAAAACAAAACCTAACCTAACCTAGTATTGGAAAAAACTATAAACAAAAAAGTAACAAATGCACTTTGAAGCTCGTTTTGAAGACTCCAACCTTCCCGCGGTGACGACCGTTTTTCCCATTTTTCTCGACAAAAAATTGTTTTAGACAAAAAATGTAAAAGACATAAAACGTGCATTTTTTGATAATCTACAAGATCGATATTAATAATTGAGATAGCGTAGAAAAACCTGTGAAAAATGAGTTTTTTGTTTTTTATCAATTTTGAAATGAAATTTGCGCCAATTTTAACTATCATATTCGTGATCAGGTACGTACGGGCTAATCGGAACTTCACCCAAATAAAGTCAATTTAGTTTTTTTTTTACACTTGTGTGAAAACTGAAAACGCACTCAATCAAGGAAATTTTAATAGATATAGGCAGGAGACAAAAGTATATTTACCTACTGCATGTAGGTATTACGTATATAGCAAACACACATTCCTAAGCTTGCAATGTATCTAATGTTAAATTGTATGTAGCAATTTTGAAATTGTTAGTTAATTTGCTACCATGACTCTTCCATTTTTTGAATGTAGGTAGATTGTTACGTTCGTTAAGTGTGACCGAAATAAATATTTTCATTTCGTATTGCAGCAACGCCATCGGTCCGCTTGTGGCGCTATGGCTGCTGTACTCGGAAGGCGGTGCACACGCTCGCGCTGAAACGCCGCTCGCCATACTTGTGTTTGGCGGAGTGGGCATCGCGCTCGGTCTGTGGCTGTGGGGCCGCCGCGTTATCCGCACAGTGGGCGAGGACCTCACCAGCATCACGCCCGACACGTGCGTACTGCGACATAACTCGTATAGCTTGTTAAGAGGAAAGGGTACTGAATAGACTTTTGAAGAATAGGTATTTGAATATTTTGTTCCTGTCTCCACTGACTTTTACTGTAGGCCGCCCCGCACACCCGCCAACCCCGCACCGCTTTGTCTATGTGTAAGTGCCGTCGTGTTAGTGTGCGTGTGGCGCTTCGCGAATGCTATTTTTCTGTATTTTGCTTGTTTTATTTCATTAGCCCGTTGGCGCAGTTTGTTGTGGCCCTGCTTTCTGTTCCACGGGTTGCGGGTTCGTTTCCTGCCCGAGCCTGGGTGTAATATTTGTATTTATATACATATTTATATGTGTATTATTTCTATGTATATTTATAAAAAATATTCATATATACATATAGTTATAGGAGTCGGCTGTTACCTGTAACACAAGCATTAAGTTGCTTACCATAGGAACAGACTAACCATATAAACATATTTAATAAATTTTTTCTGTTTCGTTCTTCTGTAACTCAGCTTACTTTTATTGGATTTCGTAAACTACTTAGTACTTATTATTTTGAATTATTGTTTGTTAATTCATTGGATTGTTATCTACATAACTGTATTTTGGTAAGTAATAATTAAAGAAAGAAAGAAAGAAAGACATTTATTTGTGACACATACACTGCTTACAGACACAATTACAATGAAAAATAAAAAAGTAAAATTAGAGTAAAAAATTTAAATAATTAATTTAAAAAAGTAAACTTTTCATCAGATAATCAGATAAAAAATAAAAATAAAAGAATAATAATAAATAATTATTGAAATACTTAGATATTTTATTTATGAACTAGCTGCTGCAAATACAGACAAACAGACAAACAGACAAAAATTCTAAAAACTATATTTTTGGCTTCGGTATCGATTGTAGATCACACCCCAAGTATTCTTTTAAAAAAATATTCAATGTACAGTTTTGACTTTCCTACCATTTTATTATATGTATAGATTAGGTATGTAATTACATGGTTGAGGTGTATGTAAGAATGGGTGTTGAGATACATACATATAGTGTACATGATAAATGTATTGTAGCCATACATACATAGTAATTAATATGTTTGTCTTAGTATAATAATAATAATATACTTTGTTGCACATTTAAATAAAGAACAAAATTTACATTACCAGCAATTATATAGTCACAAATTGTACAACCAGGCGATCTTATTGCTATATATTTAATATTTTATAATTGTGTTTGTTCGCAAACGAAAAAAAACCGACTTCAATTAAGTACATCGGCAAGTAATACGTAAGCAGACGAAAAAAATTAACAAACACACTAGTCACTAAGATTTTTGAGGGTCCTCCTCGATTTCTCTGGGATCCCATCATCAGATCCTGGTTTCCTTATCATGGTACCTAAGTTGGGATATCTCCCTTCCAACAAAAAAAGAATTATCAAAATCGGTTCATAAACGACGAAGTTATCCCCGAACATACATAAAAAAAAAACAAAAAAAATATATAAGTACGGTCGAATTGAGAAACCTCCTCCTTTGTTGAAGTCGGTTAAAAAGCAATCGAATATAATCGAATATAATATATAATAAAAAGCTGTCTGTCTGCCTGTCTGTCCGTCGCGCAATCACGCCAAAACTACTGAACAGATTTAAATAAAATTTGGTATACAGATAGTCTAGAGTCTGAGAAAGGACATAGGCTACTTTTTAATGGGAATAAAAGGGTGTAAGGGGTTGAAGGGTGGGAATAAAAATTTGTATGGAACTATGTTCGTGTTTCGTAACTGTCAAACATTTAATGTTCATCCCGTCGATATGGTAAACTCTGGTTTCGAATCGACAACATATATTCACAATATACGGATAGTGGCGTATTTTACATTTTAAAAATGTATAATAATGTCAGTAATGAAAACGGATTGACATAATATATATTTGTTGTCAAATATAAAACGTAGTGGTCGTAATATACTCTTTGGTCAAATATTTATGCGTGCGTTCAGAAATTTATTTAGTGTAAACTAAGGAAAATATATCAAGCTAATTAAATCTTATACTATTGAAAAAAAGGAAAGCATTTTTTTCCCTCAAATCAACGCAGGTGAAACCGCGGGGCACAGCTAGTAATAGTATACATATAAGTTGTAATGTCTCATGTTTGTCGCGGTTATTAATACGTAACACATAATTGGGACGATATAATAATGTTTAAAAATATGAAAAAATGAGATTCTGGTGACATAATATACAAAGAGAGACTGGTTGACTAATCCTCCAATTTTATGCGTCCGACTGCATATTATGTAGGTACGGTGTTGCATAAAATTTCAAAGGACTTGATATTTTTAAGTGTACAGTGTAGTGTTAATAAAATTAAAAAAAAAAAACATCAAAATAAATGTGGAAGAACAAACTATAAATCAAAAGAAATAATAATTATTATTAAAAAAAATTGAAACAACTGAACTCAGAATTAACAATAAAATAAAGATATTTAAAATAATAGTCACTAATAAAGGTGGCAGTGTGTCTCACAAAAAGATAAGTCCTCAGCTTCAGTTAGGGATAAACCCTAACACAGATTTTCAGGACCACCTATTGATTTTTTATTTAATTATTTTGTGGTAGATTAAGAATTTTTTACCGACGAAGAAAAACAGAGGAGGTTCTAAAGTCGCCACGTATATTTTTTTAATATTTGACCATCCATAACAGAGTAGTCCGAATTTGATTTTAAAAAAATATTGAAAGACTACGAAGTTACTGCTATTTTATTTTGTGGAGCCCTAAAGGAATCATTTACCAAAAAATTGGTAATTGTTGCTCACAAACGAAAAAAAAACTGACTTAAATTACATCGACAAATAATACAGCGTAATAAGACGAAACAATAGTCAATACGCGCTATTAAAGATTACTCAAAAGGTTGTAATCAGATCTCAATCTAATTTAAACAAGACTAAATGACAAGTATTAGCTTTCGATTAAAATGAGAATCATCAAAATCGATAAACCGAGTAAGAAGTTATGCGGTATAATACAACGTAGGTCGACGAAAAAGTAGTCAAGTAAATACGCATTATTAGATTAGATATAACTCTAAAAGTACTTGTTAGATCTTCATTAAATTTAAATGGGACCACATGACACCTTTCAATTAAAACAAAATTGATCGAAATCGGTCCACCCAGTCAAAAGTTCTGAGAACATACATTAAAAAAATACAGTCGAATTGAGAACCTCCTCCTTTTTTAAAACTCTTTACCTACTTGAACTGAATAAATCCTTATTTTGAAATTTTGTATCTTTATTTAGTTAACCTACTTTTCCTAGTGTCTGTCCGTCAGTCTTTCTACAGTATCCTTCCTTTGCCTCTGTAATAAGACTACCGTTAGCCAAAATTATAGTCAAACCAAAAGCATAAACAACATAATATTATTTAAATTATTTACCATAATTATCATTTTTATTTGTTAAAGAAACCCTTCTTTAGCCCAGGTTTGCACAATGTTACAATGAACACCGCATCCAAATAAGGTTTTATTGTAGTTTATGAAAAGAGAGATTATTTAATTTTGTTTACACGAATTTTTGAAAATATCGACAAAATATTACATCACTAGTGTATCTATATAATTATCGACTATGAGGCATCACTTCGCTGGCGTGTATACGTACTGCTCTGACCCTTCCCTCCCCCAGACCTATCCCACAAACAGCAAGAAAGGGACAACTGAAGCTCAGACCACTTTAGGTAGATAATTATTGACTAAAACAGCATTTCGTATTAGACTGTTTTCTCCCCGAAACATGCCAATTTATTTTTTATTTTTTTTCACGTAAATAAACAAAGCCTTCAGCTATGCCGCTCCGTTCTCTTTTTTTTGTAAATATGAATTATTATTTTTTTATGAGTGTCTGAAAATGAACAAAAAATTAGGCAATATTTCTAGTTTTTGAAGACTCCTACTACCTAATATAATAAGAATATGAAAAAAAACAAAACGTAGGGGCATGGTCATGGCAGGTAAAAGTTTTATGTTGCAAAAATATTTGATCTAGTGTCATTATCCAGGGAGAAAACAGTCGAATACGTTTGTATGGAGAAAGAGCCGGTATCCTTTCCTCTTAATTAATTATTTCCGTTGGCGCAGTTTGTAGTGCCCTGTTTTCTGCACCGTGCGCTGTGGGTTCGATTCTCGCCTGAGCCTTGGTGTTATATACCTATATATATTTATTTATATGTATAATTATCAATATTCGATGTGATATTCGGTTCAGGATTATATTAATGATAAAGATGTGTAAATTTAGTGACGCTGTATTTTATTACCCGACTGCCAAAGATATCGATATTGAGATATCGTTTGATTCGTCTTAGCAGCCCAAGTGTTCTTAGATAGGTGACATTAAAAAAAATCATCATGGCGGCTGTGCGAAGCCATTGTAGTTAATGAAAAAAAAATTTTTTTTAAAATACTATAATATGGGAAGTTGGGTATCAAATTAAAGGGCTCAATTCAAGAATTTCAAAAAGGTATATCATGATTATTATTACCGTATTAGTAATAAAAAAATACAATAAGAAAATTTAAAAAATTTGGACTTTGCTCTTTCCCATGCCTATGCCAAGCAAGCTGCGAGCCGCGCTTCTTCCTCGCCTTCTTGGCAAAGACGGTTTTTGGGGTGTAGTTAATCTTAAAAGTTAAAGTTTATGAATTGAGGAGAAACAGGTCCTAATGGTCTCTTCTACCTCCTGCTTTTAAATTCTATTTGTAAAGGGCCCCGTAAACGATCAAATAATTTGTCAAATTTTACGTGTTTGTCAAATTATTTGATCGAAAGCGAAACTTGTTTGATGTGTTTGTTATATGAAAACATGAAGTTTGACAAATTATTTGATCGTTTACGGGGCCCTTAACTTATTTGCAGGATAAACTTTATCCACAACCGATGAAACCGGCCTATAAAGGTAGGGCATAGCAGGAAATTTCCTGCTCAAAATATGGAGCAGCCCGACTGGGGTAGTACCTCGACCTTACAGAAGACCACAGCTAAATAATACTGCTTTTAAGCAGTATTGTGTTCCTGTTGGTGAGTAAGGTGACCAAAGCTCCTGAGGGGATTGGGGATAGGGTCGGCAACGCGCTTGCGATGCTTCAGGTGTTGCAGGCGTCTATAGGCTACGGTCTTACCATCAGGTGACCCGGTCAGCCGGAGGTCAGCTTGTTTGCCAACCTAGTAACATAAAAAAAAAAATACAAATATTTGTCATTTTTTAGTGGGTTCACAATCGAGCTGGGTGCAGCTCTCACCGTGCTGGTGGCCAGCAAGGCGGGGCTGCCCATCTCTACAACACATTGCAAGGTGGGCTCCGTCGTATGCGTCGGCTACTTCTCCGAGAAGACCGTCGACTGGAGTCTATTTAGGTACAATAAATACGTAATTACCCGTCCCCCGTTTTATTTTCAGCGCTATAAAGTAGATTATATTATAGTTTACAGTCCCTCAGGGTTATTTGGGTTTATTTTATATTTATCGGGGTTTTTTATTATTATTAGGGATAGCAAATGAGAATTGTGTATGCTGTTTATCTTATATCTCATTATTGTTCCAGAAACATAATATTCGCGTGGTTGGTGACCGTTCCAGCCGTCGCGGGTACTGCGGCACTCGTTATGTTAGCTCTAGAAGCTTTAGTTGTTTAAACACAATATTTGTTACTGTGATTGAAGTTATAAATATACTGTAATGACTCTCGTATGGTCGTCCATTTCACATTCATGAATTATTTATTGATAAAATCTGCTACCATTGTAGCCTGATAGAAGTATTAACGACATTTGAGACAAAACAGACAACTTATGATACTTATTGTGTCTCGCCTACCATAGCTCGAGAAAAGACAGTAGAAGAATAAACTACGTTTTAGCTAAACGCCACGCCTCAATAAGATCCCTGGTAGGTATGCCCTTCTTGAGGAACGATTTAACAATTTTATAATTATTTTAATGATTTTAGTGTCTGCTTTTAAAGATTAGGCGTTGCATTTAGAAATATTTTTTTTTGTACTTACCACAGATGACGAATTAATGTATTAAATCAATGAAATAAAGGTATTGTCCATATGTAAAAAATATCATACTTTGAAATCTATATCTATCTAAATATATATAAAAGAGATTTCCACCCATATATTGACTCATCACGATATCTCTGGAACCTTAAGGCATAGAGACTTGAAATTTGGTAGGAATATTCCTTTCGCCGCGTAGAGGTCAGCTATGAACGGATTTTACGAAATTCCACCCACAAGAGGGGGTTGTGGGGGTTAATAACATATATGGCAAAACAAAGTTTGCGGGGTCAGCTAGTATATATTATATAAGATATTTCCACCCATATATTGACTCATCACGATATCTCTGGAACCGGCGTAGAGACTTGAAATTTGGTAGGAATATTATTTTCGCAGAGTAGAGGTCAGCTAAGAACGGATTTTACGAAATTCCATCCACAAGAGGGGGTTGCAGGGGCGTTAACAAATATATGGCAAAACAACGTTTGCGGGGTCAGCTAGTATCTAATAAATTGATTTTGAATGAAAGAAAGAAGTATTTATTGTTCATTAGGGGTCATCCTTAAAATACGTCACACGTTAAGGAGGGGTAGGGGGTCGACGTAGTGTGACGTTGTGTGACAAGGGGTCCAACATTTTGTGACATTATTTCAAAATATAATACCTTTATCTTATTGTATCAAAACATTTGAACTAAGTACATACCAATTTACGATTAACTTTAAAAAGTGAAAGCTTAAAGAAGTTGTTTTGTTGACGAATTGACACTCGCTTTACTAGTGTTAGGAGCCGATCTTTTATTTTGATGTTTGATCATACCTGTTTGATTAATGTTGAGTTTATTGAAGAATAAATAGTTTAAATAGAAATAAAAATAAAGCTATAAATAATGTTTAAAATTGTAAAATATGTGACGTCACACTAGGGAAGGGGGGGGGGGTATTCCCATAAATGTGACCATCTGTGGATGGGACGGAGACGAGGACTGAAGAGGAGTAAAAAATCGTGAAAAATCGTGTGAATTTATGGATGGCAACAAAACAATCTTTAAATGTTTGTAAGGGACAAACATTTAAAGATTGTTTTGTTATCTACGAAAATAAAATTAAAATGCTTTTCGTTAATAAGCGCATCACTTAAGACTGATGGACCAAATGGCTTTTTTTTATACTCGTGATATCTTAAAGAGTAACATTACGGACAGAAAAATGTACGATAACAGTAAAATTTAAAATCAAAATAACACAAGACTTGTTTTTTTTAAATACCGAGTGTTTTATATAAACCAGCGCACCTACCTAGTTGTTATTATGGTACAATAATGTGCACTGTAATAGAAAGGTTTTATTGTTACTAATAATAATACTTGAGATTAAATTAATATTAAAAACAGACAAAATATAGAAAGTTTTAAAATTGATAACACGTTGAATGACTTGAATTTACTGCACCATAAAAATAAACTAGCGACAAAAAGGTACATATTTTATGTGAACTTTTTGTCTTCTATTTTAGTATATACTATATATATACATATATATGTATTACAGTTCAGTTCAATACAGTTTTTATTCGACTGTTACGCATTACAGTTATGGCATAGGTACGCCTATTTGTATAATTAATAAAATGATAAATAGTTGTATCCAATTGTATCTTATAAATTTGAACATGTTTTTTTACCGGGCAGATAAACTGATTGAATTAAAAAATCTAGTATAGATTTTTAGAGTACAATTATTTTTACAAAAATTATCTTGAAATGTGTATCTATTTATGTCACAAAATAAATGTTTAGAGCTTTGTTAGTGTAAGTCTCTAGAGGAACCATGCATGGCGTTAGTTAAGTAGCTTCTGCGCGCGACTTCGTCGGCGTGGACTCCGCTCCTATTGGTCTTAGCGTGATGATACATAGCCTATAGCCTTCCTCGATAAATGGGCTATCTAACACTGAAAGAATTTTTCAAATCGACCCAGTAGAACCAGAGATTACCGCGTTCAAACAAACAAACAAACAAACAAACAATCAAACAAACTCTTCAGCTTTATATATTAGTATAGATAAGAATCACACTTATTCGTAAGAATAAATTAGTATCAGGTACTATTCTAAAAAAAATAAGACGTATCTTTTGTAGAGTCAGCACAGAACTAGCGAATTGATGTTTTGTATTATCTGTTTAGGAGCCATCAATAAAATACGTTACGCAACAGGAACGGATTAAGGAGAAACAGGAATGTGCAAATGTTTGGCGTTGGATGGGCGTTGGTTGTTGTAGCCTAGCTAGATGTTAAATAATAATAAATTTCACATGAGTGTATATTTTTACTGGTCGTCCGAAATGCTACAATAAAAATAACACATATGACCGAGCTTTTGCTGACAGAGAGATTTAGCTTGAGAAGTACAGAAGTTGTCAAAAAAGAGTTGTGGTGTTTTTATTTTTTGTTAACATCAGAATTATAATTCTATAATAATATGATTAGAAATTGTAATATAAGTAATATGATTTTTTCGTTTTTTCGAATCCCTGAAAACAAAAACTTTGGATTTTTTTTTCTGCTAAACTATTGACAATGGATAGGTACTCTTCCTCCTAACTAATGTTGTTCAGAATACTGCTTCCCATCGACCCACAGGGTTCGATGGAAAATTGGAAATGTCCACTAAGAGGCGAAATTAAAACACTGTGCGAAGTATAAGAGTGTTACGAGTATATTAATAAGGAGACAACAAATTTACAGATTACAGAATGTAAGCTCTTCTTCTTAGGCACACTGTCCACGGAGGCGTAGCTTCATAGACGCGTATTCGTCATTATCTATGATGTTCAAATCTGCTATAAACTATAAACATGCTATAGACTAAATGCTAAATTTTTTTAGCATGCTATTTTATATGCTATAATTTTAGCACATTGTTACAAAACTTGGCCGCGCTGCTCGATACTCGATATACGGTAATCTGTCTCAGTCACACGTTAGTATTCGTGCCACTATCTCTGTCTTGAGCTCTATCGGCTACAAAAGTTTTCGTTTTTATTAGGGTTCCGTACCCAAAGGGTAAAAACGGGACCCTATTACTAAGACTTCGCTGTCCGTCCGTCCGTCCGTCCGTCCGTCCGTCCGTGTGTCTGTCACCAGGCTGTATCTCAAGAACGGCTATAGCTAGAGAGTTGAAATTTTCACAAATTATGTATTTCTGTTGCCGCTATAACAACAAATACTAAAAACAAAATAAAATAGATATTTAAGGGGGGCTCCCATACTACAATCGCGATTTTCTTGCCTTTTTTTGCTCGATATCAATAATGGCAACAGGTAGGCACTTGAAATATTCACAAAATACTCAGTTCTATTTTTACTTTAATAATAAATAATAAAATTAAAATAAAATTAATATTTAAAGGGGGCTCCCATACAAAAAAACGTCATTTTTGCCTATTTTTGCTCTCATACAACAAAAGTGATTTTTTTAGCCGCTTTTTGCCCGATATTAAAATCAATGTACCTAGTCAATGGTACGGAACCCTTCGTGCGCGAGTCCGACTCGCACTTGGCCGATTTTTGTTGTTAATTTTTATTATTAGTATTAGTAATTAGTTTATTAGTGTTATAGTATTCAGTTTGTTTTATTTAGTTTTAATTGTTTTATCTAGTGTTAGTATTAATTTTGTTTTATTTAGTGTTAGTATTAAGTGTGATTTGATTTTGGGATTTCCCCCCTCAGCGACAGTGATTAAATAATAATTAATAATAAGTGTAAAAATGTGTTAAATAATAATAAGTGGTAATGTGTATAAAAAGTATTAAGTGTAAATATTATTGTGTTGTTTGTGATAAAAATCTGCCACTATCGAAAGGTGAGGTATTGAAATTGAATTTTTAATTTATAAGTTATTTTTGTAGCATCTTAAAGTGTTATGATGTTTATTTTATTGGTCACTGTATTAGGAAAATTTTATTCGTACATTGATTTATAATAAAAATAAAAATGGGTAATGACAGTTTTTTTTCGTGAGTGGACATACGCAAAAGTTCGCAGAGATGAGACGATAAAACGCTAAAAAGTAATGTTATCCCGCTCTAGCCACGGTGCAGCGCACTGTGTACGTTTAGCGTTTGACATACGTTATAGATTTAGCACGAAGTCATAGTCAGTATAGCAAATGCTATCTGCTATAAACATTTAGCATGCTATATTTTTATGCTATATGCTATATTAACCACCACTAGTCATTATACGCTTGGTGTACGCTTGCTTGCAGCTTACATACAAAACAATGTAACTCTGTCGACGGAGCGGTAACGTCGCGCTCGCGTCGCTGCACGCAAGCTTCATGACGCCTGCCGTACTTGCTGTCATACGCCGGGGCGTACATGGAGTGAACGCACGTGTTTTTTATTGTAAAAAATGGCGGGAACGGCTGCCAAATTTGTTCAGATAATAGAAAAATTCTCGCATATTGGTATTCTGTTTTTGTAATAATGGTCCTACGATCTGAAGTAAATTTTGATAAGTTGTTTTACTCATTCTATAGAATGAGTGAAATACACTGTCATCTTCTAATAATTCTCTTGCCGCTATGAACAATCTACAGTTGATATTTCTTTCTATATATGGATGGGTCCAATATAATCGTCGTTTTCGTCGACTTCGAATGTAGTGATAAGCCAAAATAACGTCTTCGTCGTCCGACTGCATTCTCACAAATGATTGAGAATGTACGCTTGCAATACGCCTCATGGATAGAGATCAGTACGCTGGGCTGCTTAAGCTGCACGGCGTATTTTGAAGCGTCTATGAAGCTACGCCTCCGTGGACAGTGTGCCTTATTCTTTAGGTTAATGGCTTTCAATAGTGCCAAATGAGCACAGATGATTTCGCTAATGTCTCGTAGAAAGAATGGAAACTGCACTTTAATCTGGTATTTATAACGTTTTTATTTATATAATTATATTTTTTCTATAAAAATTGACTAAATATTGAATCTTTTATACCTACTCAATTACTCACTGATAATAAATAAGCTAAGCATTATAACTCAGTCGCGAGTCTCCATCTCTCAATAAACCAACATACAGAACATAATTATCATATAAAATTTGATAGTTTATGGCTTCAGAACCGTCATTGCATTCGCAATTTCTAAAAAATGATACGAATATTAAGGAATTTGTCAATCATAATTGACAATAAATTAGGTTTTTTTTCATATCAGATCAAAAACAAATAAATAAAGCATCATAATTATGTAATTGCCAAATTTCAATTATATATACTGTATATTTCATCTTAGCTTCTCAAAAGTATGACGATGTATTGTAGGTATGATGTAAAGAGCATTCAATCTTGTATAATCTTGTTATTTATTTGTGTAATTGAGAACATCCTCACTACAGTACCCGGTCATAAATAATGCACACATCAACATTTGGAAAAAGACAATCGGCTAATTTCGAATTCGTAACGCGATATAGTCTAAGATCCCAGACCCCAGGCCTTCCTTATTTTCTGATTCAAAAATATATTATACAATGTAATAGGAATCAGTTGCACATTTTCTAGGGATTTTAAAATATAATCTAATTGGTGTCTGGAAGTACGAAGTTCATATTTAAAGGTCCGTGTGCATAATTTATGGCCGGGTACTGTAATCACAAATAGTACCAACCTAAATGGGGAGATTGACAGATCATGTCAGTAAAGACGTGGAATTAATAAATTGTGAAAGATCTTACTCATGTCAATTTAATTAAATGTGTACTGAAAAACACGGATTGTATAGTTAATCTTATTGTTAAATAAAACAATTAGATTCAAAGCAGTTGTCTTTTTATTTCTAACTAGCTGTACCCGCGACTTCCTTTGCATGGAAGGCTCTATCTGGAGACTCATTATATTTTTACAAGCTTTTATTTAACTTTCAACGTATGTATGTAAGTTTAATGTATGTAAGTTCGGGTGAAATCTTACAACTCAATTTTGAAGCAGATATCTTCAACCAATTGAGCTGAAATTTTGTACCTATAGGTAATACAACGTAGCTCGACGAAAAAATAGTCAAGTAAAAACGCATTATTAGATATAAATAGAAAAGTACTTGTTAGATCTCAAAAAAATTAAATGGGACCAAATGACACACACTAGGTACCTTTCGATTTAAGAAAAAAATATCGAAATCGGTTCACCCAGTCAAAAGTTCTGAAGTAACATACATAATATTAAAAAAATACAATTGAATTGAGAATCCCCTTCTTTTTTAGAAGTTGGTTAAAAAGAACCTACTTGTTAGATCTCAATTAAATTTAAATGGTAGCACATGACACATTATTTTTTTTAATCATAATCTACTATCTGGGTCTACCCAGTCAAAATTTCTGAGGTAACATACATAAAAAATACAGCCGAATTGAGAACCTCCTCCTTTTCTGGAAGTCGGTTGAAAAAATGATCACAATGCGGTAATTGTCAAAATACTTATTCTAAATACAAGTTTGTTTCTTTTTAAAAGTACGGGATTACAAATATTTTCATTAAAATAAAAACTCATATTACTGTATAAGTGTACCTATATTATGTTCATATCAGGAAAACACTGAAAGCGTGTGACTGTGACGTATCGTGACATGGTTTTGCGCACTTAGCTAACACTTATTTCTAGAAGCCAGAAGGTGTAAAATCACATAATGTTTTGGAGAGTGACATTTTTATCTCAAAGCAATGACATGAAATATTGCTAAAACGATAATTTAGTGAGAATTTTTAAATGTAAGGAACTATTCTACAGAACAAAGATAGCCATAGCTTATTTTTAGTTTAGGTTAATAGGTTTACGCATGGTTTAAGGAATTAGTTTAGGCTTCCGAAATTACCGGCAACGTACCTACCTATAATTGAATACAATAAAACTGTTATATAAAAAAGTTACAGTAAACCCAAGAGCGCGTGAGGGCCACAATTTCGTCATTTTATAAAAGCTGAAAGTTTCTCAGTGCATGTTCCCAAAACTGATAAGCAATGACCAAATAATAAGTTTAACTGATGGTTACTTTGGCAGATACCAGGTATCAAAGGCGTACAAAGTGGGAACTAACTAACGTCTAATTTTTTAATAGGTATTCTGTTCGAAGTAATATTAGATAGATATCACGTGAACCAGAGCCGCAAACTTTTGTAACTAAAATTACGTCATAACTAGTATAAAACTGAACTTCATACGTGTCACTAGGGTACCTATCAGAAGATTTTTCTTCAGTTGCTGGTCAATTTCGATAGCTCCAATTCCGACCTAGACAAACATACCGGTTTACCAGTTGGCCGTGGGTGCGAGTACGAAGTAATTTTATACGCCTTTGATACCTGGCATCTGCCAAAGTAACCATCAGTTAAAATAATTTCATATTTGACCATTACTTCTATCGGCGTTGGGAGCATGCAATGAGACATTTTCAGCTTTTATAAAATGACGAAGGTCTGGCTCTCCTGGGCTCTCGGTCTGTACCTACAGGAAATTGTCATAGACATGGCGTTCTAATTATTATTATTTTCGCTATGTCATCTTCGAGGGTTTTATTTTAAACACGTATGTTAGTACCTACTTACTTAATTTAAAAGACAATTAGAAAAAAAGTTAATATTATTATTATTAAAAGTAAAAGTAACATATACGTATTTAGGTTATTGTAGAATCTACATGAGTATTAAAATACCGTTTAAAATTCTATGCATTTCGACGCATTGATAACAAAAATCATAGGCAAAATTGCAATACCTAGGTACCTACAATTAATTTTCAATGTCTTTTCCATGTTAATTTTCAAATTCGTACTTTTAATTGTACAATAAATACCTAGATTGATTTAAAATAAATGTTTCGAAACAAAACTTATTTATTTTTTATCTAAATAAATTGTAATTTATATTATTATAAACAATTGCTAATTGGTACCTAGTAATAAAAATACAATGTACCTACTTTGCATTAACACGAAGATAGTATAATTCTGTTCTAAGAATTAAATCCCTTGTTATCAGTTATTTATGCAGACGTATGACTTATTTGAGACGATAGGTAGTGGTGGTCTAAGATCCGGAATATAACAAAATCTTCCCTCATCTGTTAATTAGATGAAACAATTTTTTATAGGCTGATTTCAATATTGTGAATTTATAAAAACAACCTCTGCCACCATAAGCCTGCTGCAAATAATAATACTTAAACAAAAATTTTTTTTCTTCTAAAAAATCTTTTCCCTCTCATGTTAATTACATGTAGTAAGCTAAAACCGTTAATATTTTACATTATATACCTGACTGTAGTTTGACTGTAGTAGGCAGCCATCTCTATGATTGCTACACTTACCTGCAGCCAGGTCAGTAACCTCAGTCAGCAGTAACAGCAGTAAGATAAAAAAAAATTGCAGCAGGCTTATGGTGGCAGAGTTTGTTTTTATAAATTCACAATATTGAAATAAGCCTTTAAAAAATTGTTTCATCTAATTAACAGATGAGGGAAGATTTAGCTTCTCGGATCTTAGACCATGGTACTTGAAAATTAAACAATGCAACACTGTTCAGTTAGGTAATGTTAAAAAAAACCAAACAGTAACTGTTCTGTTATTGGCTCGCGTTGATTTATAGAAAAGAAACTTGAAGGTAGAGAAATGTATTTGTCTCTTTTACTCCTCCTACAATAGACTATCGAGTGAAACGGTGAAGTTGCAATTTATTAGCTATAACAAAGACAGAACTATTTTGTTTACTGGTGTTGCCTAGTCTACGACAATTACCCTAATTATTTTCACTAAAATTAAAATAGTTACAATATTTATAAAATGTTTCATAATAACTATAATATGTATACCGGGTGTATTTGGAAGGTTTTGAAAAACAAAGAGGTATGATAGTGTTGGCATGACCTGACATGATACAAGTGAAAAAAACGCGAAAAGATTTTTTTTTGCCTCTTTTCATAACTTTTTTTGGTATAATCCGGTTTGGGAAAAATAATGAATCAGAAATTTGAAGATAATGCTTTGTGACAATGTCATTGAATACTACTAGATCATGCGCGCCATCAGATGACCATCGCGAGGTCAACGTACTCCCGCACACACAGTCATGCGTCTCGCGGTCAACGAGAGTTCGCAAAATACATAAGTCCTAAAATGTTCTTAAAAAAACGTTTCTGAGATAAATGGTTATATGCATTATATAGTATATTACTTGGTTTAAATCTTTCAAAGCGTTCCAAATACACCCGGTATAATATTATAATCGTCCTTTCATACTTCATATTAAACTACGTACTTGCATCGTTTTGTTTGCTTTGTTTAATTGTTCAAATTAGGTACATACAGTTGCATTTTTCACTTTTAATATTAAAACAATACACGATAATTCTACTAATATTACAAACTAGTTGTCCCTTCGATCCTCGTATCACTTACAATCGCCAAACGTCATTAATAATAAAACTCTAAATCAGATTTATTGGCTTCATTTTCATAGAAAAAGTTTGGAAGGTTCTTTATTATTACATATTTAGACAAAAAATTATGAAGTAACTGCAATGAAAACTGAAACATATTAAGATAGCTAGAAATTTTTTGTGGGTCGGATATTCTGTAGGTAAAAAAACCTTAGGATACAACTGATACTAAAATGAATTGTACATTCTATTCAAAATTAATACATTTTTACAAAAGTTATACGATTTTGCATATTTCTTACTACTTAGATATATTTTGACCTGATAAAATTACTCTACATTTGAAATCTGAATTGCGAAATCTTTCATGCATTCTATTAGGTACATTAGTATACGAATAATAGAACAGGTGTGTGATACAACAATCTGTCCTATACAAATAATCAAGATCACTCTTTAAAAAAAAAGGAAGTTTTATTAAATAAAGTAATGAACGGTGTTAATGATATTGAATATACATATCGGAGAGTTAATGCAGATAGTTATTAATATTGGTACCTGCACTTTTGTCGATATTCACCTACCCTCACTCTATTATTCGAGGCATTCTGTCGTGTACAAAAGACCGACGCAACCACAGCTAGGGCAGTCTTGGCTCTGGCTTGGTACGGTGCAGTGGTTGTACCCTGCTAGTAGCTTAACTTAAGACTCTTTCGATAATTAATTTGTACCAACGAATTAATTGTCACATATTGTATTACGATCCGTAATTTAACTAAGACAGGGCGGGCAACTAAGCAGTGAAGGTGAGCGTTTGATACGTATCTTTGGGGGCGCCCCCTTAAACCTACACCCGTGGTCGCGGGTCCCGGGCACTGCTCTGGGTTTGTCCCTCTGCAACGCGATTGACCTAGCTCCCGCTCGGTGAGTCCATTGAATGCTAAGTAGTTCGTCTCCACCCCGTTAACTAATCTGTGTAACTATCTTGTGTTAACTAACTATTAATTTGATAAATAATTAATTATTGAATATTGTATTAACAATAACAAATTCATCTAATTACGTATTGTTAACGTAGTATATTTTAAATATATATATATATTTACATACTTAAAATTAGAACATATCAAGTATCAACATAATGATACATTTTGTTTACTTAAGTAAAATATAACTTTTTCTTTTGTGCATTTAGGGGTAATCAAATCTGAAAGCGGGCAATCTCGGACTTTTATTAACGGTCAAGGCGTCAGGTTTAAAAATTACCACACAGATTTCTTTCATATCCAAATTTCACTCATTCAAGTTTGATTCAAGTGTTTAGGCACCTGAGTGGTTAGATGAGTGCTTGGTAATTGGTATACGAGTGGTATACGACTTTGGTTGACGGATCTTGATTCTTGACATTAGTTCCATAGTGTTGGTGGTTACTTGGTTAGCAAATTGAAGTTCCTTTACATAAGATTTATTCCAAAAAATATTTAAGGCATATAATTATTTTTATATTTCTTAACTAATAATGGTCATGCTCATCATTGTTCTCCTATTTTTTATATTCATCATATTACACGGAGTGTATTTTTTTTCTACAATTTAAAGTGTGTCTATTGCTTTCAACCAAACTGGCGAGATTTTTAAGTTTTTTGCCAATAAATGTTTGTATAGCATAAGAGTAAGACTATCTGCGGCTTGTTTAATTTTGTTCCATCTTATTAGGTATTTAACTTTTCGATTAAAATCAATACAATGGCGAACTACAACAAAATTACCACCGATGAACCGACGCTGACGATCATGACGCCACCGGTAAGAAAAAATTTCTTGGAATTTATTTGTAAAATGTAGCGTATATTATGTTGTTAGATTATTTATGAGATTGAAATAATTATTATGGTCAGCCTTTTTTAAATGCATACAATTTTATTATTTTTATATTTACTTAATTAAAATATTAACTATTTGTTGGTTATAATAACGCTGTAAATAAATAGTCTAATCAACAAGTTCAAAAACGTGATAGAGATAAAACTCCTAAAAATATGGGCGATAGCTCATTCGATTCGGAATGATGTCTAGAAAAATGTTTTTTATGGGTTTATTATATAGCACATAAAAGTTTTTTTCCTTCAAGTGGAGATTACACCATAATTTATTTAAATTTTTAAATTGTTATTTAATACTATAAAAAAAATATTTTAGATGATATACCGGCTTTTTAGACGGCACGCCTATCCTATGGCGTAACTTCCTCGCGGAGTAGGTATTACAATAAATTATCTATACATATAATAAAATGGTAGGAAAGTCAAAACTGTACATTGAATATTTTTTTAAAAGAATACTTGGGGTGTGATCTACAATCGATACCGAAGCCAAAAATATAGTTTTTAGAATTTTTGTCTGTTTGTCTGTTTGTCTGTATATATGTCCGGGATAAACTCAGAAAGTACTGCATGGATTTACTTAAAATTTGGTACGAATATTATTAAGAAGTCGGGTCAGAACATAGGCTATATATTATCACGCTATCACCTACGGGAAACGAGCAGTGAACCTTTATTTCTTCAAATGTACGTCCGGGATAAACTCAAAAAGTACTGCATGGATTTACTTCAAATTTGGCACGAATATTATTAAGAAGTCGGGTCAGAATATAGGCTACATATTATCACGCTATCACCTACGAGGAACGAACAGTGAACGCACGCAGACGACGTCGCGGGCAGCAGCTAGTAAATAATAGGGATAGAGTTCTGGGAGTTGGGACTTTTTAATTGGAAATTTCCTCTTCTTCTAGGATCTTTTTTTTTAAATTATTTCAATTTGATTATTTTAGAAATTATTAACGAAAAACTAAATACCTCCTTTTTTCTCTTATTTTGTTAATAACAATCGTAATTTTTTATGTGCTAATAAACCCTTAAAAAGCATTTTTCTAGAATTCTAGACATCATGCCGAATCGAATGAGCTATCGCCCATATTTTTAGGAGCTTTATCTCTATTTAACACGTTTTTGAACTTGTTGACTAGAGCTAGACTATTTCGATTAAAACAAAAGTCATCGAAATCGGTCCACATAAGCAAAAGTTCTGAAGTAACTAACATACATAAAAGAAATACTTATGATCGAATTGTAATTGTACCTCCTCCTTTTTTGGAAGTCGGTTAAAAAACAGTAATGTTTAAAATTTGTGGTCATGGTAGTGAAAAAAGGTCATAAGAGGTCTAAATTTTTAAAGATATTTTTTTTTTGTAACTTAAACAAAATTAAGATATTTTTTTTCTTTTGTTTTCCCAAGTAGTCATGGGTAGGTCTATCCTCCGGTGTCGGCTTTGGGTGTCGGCTTATCGTTGCATTTTGGGACATTCTGTATAATTATTGTTAAGTAAGGTGGGGAGCTCGGGATTTGAAACCAAGTTTATAGTTATACGTCCAGTTTATTATTGAATTAAATTTACTGTCGCCTCATCTTAATATACCTATATAAATTACGCGTCACGTTTTTTGTACACGATGGACTCCTAAAAACTACTTAACCGATTTTGAATCAAATTTGCACACCGTGTGCAGTTTGATACTTTGATCCAACTTGAAAGAAGGTTATATATATTTTATTTTGATATAATATTATATTTAAGAAAAAAACACACAAACACAAAGTCACAGCACAGGCTGTTGCGGTGATGGCGGTCGCCGGTTCGATCCCAGCTGACACGACAGACATTTATATTGGCCATAAAGATGTTTGTCGTAGTTTGAGCGTTTGTGCTTGTGTATTGTGTGTGTTTCCGAACCCCCGACAGAGGAGTCAATCCTACTGCTGGGGGCCGTTGAGTCTAAGTGTGAAGCGTTTATTTATTTATTATTATATGTTATTACGCATACTTGATGCATACACCGCAGTTAGAACATGATTATCTGGGATTTCTGAGGTTTAATTATACTTCTCGTTTTAGGTCCGATCTAACGACGCCCCGACCGTCCAACCGACGCTGTTGCCTACAGGACCGGTAAAAGTTTTTCTTTAAATTTTAAATTACAAATAAATGTGCTCGATCGCTAACGAAAAAGTCTTTCAATTCTTCACTTCAGTTACATCTCATTTACAAGACACGAGACACAATATATTTTAGTTAGTAGAAAAAATAATCAATTAAATACGTATTATTAGGGATAACTACAAATGTCGCCGCGTTAGCGCAGCGGTCACAGCACTGGAATGCGATTGGTTGTTGCGCGGGCGGTTGCGGGTTCGAACCCTGCACACAACAGCATTTGTATTGGCCATACAGATGTTTGCCGTAGTCTGGGTGTTTGTGCAGTCCTTGTGGGTCTCCCCACCGTGCCTCGGAGAGCACGTTAAGCCGTCGGCGTCGGTCCCGGTTGTTATCATGTACACCTGATAGCGATCGTGACTCATAGTAGGGAATATATCCGCCAACCCGCACTGGAACAGCGTGGTGGATTAAGCTCCGATCCTTCGCCTACATGGGGAAGAGGCCTATGCCCAACAGTGGGATATTACAGGCTGAATCGTGATCTACAAAAGTTCTAGACTCAGATCTCGATCAAATTTAAACGGAATCACATGACAAGCATCAGCTTACGATTAGAAAAAGAATCGAAAGCTAATACTTGTCATGTAGTCTTGTTTAAATTTGAGAGAGATCTGATTACTACTTTTTGAGTAATCTATACTAATATATATAAACCTGAAGAGTTTGTTTGTTTGTTTGTTTGAACGTGGTAATCTCTGGAACTACTGGGCTGATTTGAAAAATTCTTTCAGTGTTAGATAGCTTATTTATCGAGGAAGGCTATAGGCTATGTATCATCACGCTAAGACCATAGGAGCGGAGTCCACGCCGACGAAGTCGCGCGCAGAAGCTAGTATTTGATAACGTAATTACTTGACTGTTTTTGAAGTGAAACTTCTTTAGAATCGTTGTGATTTCAAACCGGAAGGCAACAACAGGGAAGGTCGAGCCGCGCTGCAAGCCGCTAATTTTAAATATTTTTTTTTTAAATTAGTTTGCCAAAGAAGTTTCACTTCTATCGTGTGTGAATCGCACACACACCTTTTTTGGTCTTATTACGTTGTATTAGGTACTTGTCGATGTAATTGAAGTCGGTTTTTTTTTCGTTTGCGAGCAAACACAATTATAAATTATAATGTAGCCATGGAACTTTTTACTGGGTGGACCGTTTTCAAAGCTGATGCTTGTCATGTGGTCACATTTAAATTTGATAAAGATCTGTTGACTACATACTTTTTGAGTAATCTTTAATAACACGTATTTACTTGACTATTTCCCGTCTTTTTTTATGTTACGCGTCCGGCAAACAAGCATACGGCTCACTTTATGGTAAGCGACTACCGTAGCTTATAGACGCCTGCAACACCAGAAGTATCGCAAGCGCGTTGCCGACCCTACCCCCAATTCCCCCCAGGAGCTCTGGTTACCTTACTCACCAACAGGAACACAATACTGCTTGAAAACAGTATTATTTAGCTGTGGTCTTCTGTAAGGTCGAGGTACTATATATACTATACTGTAGTCGGGCAGCTCCATTTTTTGAGCAGGAAATTTCCTGCTGTGCCCTACCTCAGTTGTATTACTTGTCGATGTAATTGAAGCCAGATTTTTTATTATTATTTACGTGCGTGCGTTTACTTTTCTGCCGTTTTATCATGACAGTCTTTTGATAGAGCTGGTCTGGTAGAAATAGCTTTTTTAGCGATAAGACCGCCGTTAGTAGATATATATTTTTTTGTTTTTTATTATTTTAATTGTATGGATACATGTACATATTTATAAGTTTATGACCTCAAGAGTTGTGTGGATAGTCAAAATTTTCACTTTATGACTCAAAAATATTGCGTCATTCATTTGCCGCATGATCGCGGGACACGCCGTAGTAGGGCCTCGACTTCATTATTGCAATTCACACAATAGGTATAGTATAGTAGCAATAATTATGGTTTTTAATATACAATTCATAAAGCTTAACATTTGCGTAGCTTTGAAAATTTTACTGCTTAATTTTTCTTAGAAATTTTGTATAGACATAGTCAGATGCCCGCATCTAATCCATGACATGACTTACTTAGTTAGTACATCAGCTAGTTGTTCAGATCACTTGAGACCACTTCGCCAGTGCGTCGGCAAATGTTTATTTTATGTCAAATGCCGACGTCTAAATAATTATGACGCCTCACTTTTGGTGTTCGTTGACACATCAATTTTATTGCTAAAAGAATCTATACATATAATAAAATGGTAGGAAAGTCAAAACTGTACATTGAATATTTTTTTAAAAGAATTCTTGGGGTGTGATCTACAATCGATACCGAAGCCAAAAATATAGTTTTTAGAATTTTTGTCTGTTTGTCTGTATGTATGTCCGGGATAAACTCAAAAAGTACTGTATGGATTTACTTCAAATTTGGTACGAATATTGTTAAGAAGTCGGGTCAGAACATAGGCTATATATTATCACGCTATCACCTACGGGGAACGAGCAGTGAACCTTTATTTCTTCAAATGTATGTCCGGGATAAACTCAAAAAGTACTGCATGGTTTTGCTTCAAATTTGGCACGAATATTATTAAGAAGTCGGGTCAGAACATAGGCTACATATTATCACGCTATCACCTACGGGGAACGAGCAGTGAACGCACGCAGACGACGTCGCGGGCAGCAGCTAGTAGTAAATAAGTTGATATGATTTTCAGGGTGCTATGTTGCTGGGACCGCGAAAAAGTACAGTGATGTGTCCGTTTTGTAACATTGCAGTTGAAACTACTGTTAAGTATTATGCCACGACCAGAACACATATTGCCGCAGCGCTGTGCTTGTCCATGTATGTAATGCTTCTTCAAAAAGTTACAACAAACATAATAAAGCTTAATTATGTAGAGAAATTTTAATGTTAATTTGTTTCAGTTGCTGCTGTTGCATTCCGTACTGTTCTGATTCTGCTAAAGACACAGTGCATTATTGCCCAGTATGCAATAATTATCTCGGAAGCTACAAAAAGTAGTGAACTATTTTGATTTTTTATTGTTTGTTTGATATCTCTTACATATTATTGTTATTTTAATTAAGAGCTCCTAATTTTATTTACTTTTATATACCCATTCAGTAACTGTTTAATTTTGAATTTTTCCTAAATTGTTAAAAATTAAGTGGAATCGTTAAGTTTCAGTATTTCTAGAGTAATTTTAAAATGTATCTTATTTTTTTACTTAAATTTAAAATGTTTGTTACTTTTTACTTAATTTTTACGTATGGACTGTATTATTAGATTTAGAATTTCTTAAACTATGTAAGCTATTAATTTTAAACGTAACCGTTTTACCTTAAGTTTCATTCTTAGTGCAAAATTAATCACAACATAATGAACCCCCCCCCCAATGGGCAATTTGACGATCGATTTCCTTGCAAATGCCAACTACACAAATAAAAACCGTTTTTGTTTATCGATCCTATAAATGCTATCCTTTCTTTGTTTCTAATAAGTTTATGGTATGGTGATACGGAATATCAAACCAAAAAAAAAAAAAACTCATAAAATTAAAACTGCCATTAATTAACATTGTCTATGTATCTAGAATATACAGGTATGTAGTGTTGTACTGCACTTGATTTAATTGTCCTTATGTTTAAGAAGATTAAAATTATTTTTTTATAAATAACAAAGCTTTTTATTTTCATCCATTATAACTGCCTTTGTTTGGTGTCTAAATTATTTATTTACGTTACGTACTTGTAGGTATAATATTAAGTACCATATAATATTAGACATTTTAACGTCAATAATTGCACTAATTTTGTTCTATTTATGTCGTCATCCAGGTGCAGATTTATATCAGTTAATAATTTTGTGTATTATGATTTATGCACTTTTTATCTTAGTACCTCATACCTATATTGGTTATTGTTTGTACATTCAATTTTTTTTTAAACAGAGATTAGTAAAATATAATATAACTACACACTACTAACAGTCGATTAATATTTTATTTAGTAAACAATTATAATGTAATGTTATGTAGTACTTTAACTGCAAAAGTAGAATCCCTAATCTAAACTAAAATTACACAAATTTGTCACAAGTTTCTTGTTAAATAAGAGATTACTAGGCATTTAATTTAAAAATATTTTATTGATACGCTTCATTGTTACAACTGTTTTAATCAAGCAACGTATTGATTGGTGAGTGCACGAAGCAGTCTCGCTCGTCGTATGGCCGCGGCCTCCCTCTGGATGTCCTCGCTGTTGTTCGCATTGAGCTCGAGAGCCCCGGCCGCTTTGACTGCGCGCGCTCGTCTGCCGCCCTCCCCCCTCCGCGCGTGCAACGCCACCGCCACTTCTAGGAGCGTTCCGTCCCATAGACAACCGTAATACCCGTCCATCGCATCAGCCGCATTCCCCGTCTGAAAAGTTATAAGTATATTATTTATTTGCTTTGTACAAAAATCCACAGCACTATTTAAGTTTTCAAGAATTAAAACAAATTGTTCAATCAAAATCAATTTCAGATTTTACATTATTTAAATCAGTGTTTTTCAACCTTTTTCATGATGCGGCGCCCCCGGGTAGGGAAAAATATTTCGCGACCCCCCCGACCCTTCGCTTTTTTATCCTGTACATGATTATGTATGTGTATGTTACAGTGTTACAAATATTCATTGGGATATAGTAAGTCTAGCCACAGATTTTTTTATTGGCCACGTGATCTACTTTCTTATTTTATAACTAAGCAACGGGAAAACGAGGTAGCCTCTAATAAACTAATTCGTATTTTTTACAACGCCAACTAAACATTCTATAAAAAGCCTCAAATAAAGATCAACAATTATTTTTACTTGTCCTTCTTATTTTTATTTGCCACATAATTTACTAATTCAGCCACAAATTTTACATCCTATCACCATTTAACGTATTACAGCTTCAAAACAAGGTCCTCAAAGAAATATAATTCAAGCTTCCATAGACGGTATCATTTACCGGGTGTATTTGGAACTCTTGGAAAAACGAAGAGATGAGAAACGTATGATAGTGTTGGCATGACCGGACATGATAAAAGTGAAAAGATTTTTTTTCTTGCCTGTTTTCATAACTTTTATTTGGTATATCCGGTTTGGGAAAAATAATGAATCAGAAATTTGAAGATAATGCTTTAAAATAATCGTGTTTTGAAAATATCGGTAATGTCATTGAATACCACAAGTTCATGCGCGCCATCAGCTGACCGCCGCGAGGTTAACGTACTCCCGCACGCACTGTCACGCGTTTCGCGGTCAACGAGTTTGCAAAACATTAAGATAGTGTAAATAATAAATATCTAAGTTAAGAAATGATGTTGTTGAAAAATGCTTACTTGATAACAAATAGCATGTTTTAAGAGTAAAAAAGGACATGGGTTTCAAAGCCCGTTGATGTATTACAACTTTATAAAAAAAAAGTGTGTGTGTACTTATGTACGCACGTAAGAAGTTATACTTCAAGCTAGAGTATAAGAATACTTCCAAAAAAACCTACCACTTAATAATTAGACAATAAGTCCACAACGCCATCTCTTAGAAATGATAAAGACTACTTTCTTATCTGCAAAACTAGCGGCATCTATTCATGCATGCTTGAACTACTTCGTATCTACACGCGCATTGTAAAAATTGACTCTCATCAATTTTCTCTAATGCGCCAAAAGAAGTATAACTTCAAAAAGAAGAACGTTACGGACCTTCTCGGCGAGGCACTTGAAGGCGGTGGTGTAGTCGGGCTCGTCGGGCAGCTGGCACAGCGCGGCGGCCTGCGTGGGCGCGCCCAGCGCCTGGCAGCAGCGCGCGGCGCGGCGCGCCAGCCCGCCCTCGTCGGGCGCGCGCTTGGCGAAGTGCCACGTGGCGGCCGCCAGCGCGCACAGGTAGCGCCGCAGCGCCGCCGCCCAGCGCGCGCTCGCCAGCTCCACGTCGCCGTACAGCCGCAGCCTGCCGCACGACTCACGTACACCATCGGTGCGATACGATTCGATTTACGAGAATCTCGAGATTGAAAATATATTCGAAAATTGATTGATTTAACTGAGGTAGGGCACAGCTGAAAATTTCCTGCTCAAAATATGGAGCTGCCCGACTGGGGTAGTACCTCGACCTTACAGAAGACCACAGCTAAATAACACTGTTTTCAAGCAGTGTTGTGTTCCTGTTGGTGAGTAAGGTGACCAGAACTCCGGAGGGAACTGGGGATGGGGATGGCAACACGCTTGCTATGCTCCTGGTGTTGCAGACGTCTATAAGCTACCGTAATCGCTTACCATCAGGTGAGCCGTACGCTTGTTTCCCGATCTAGTTATATATATATAAAGATACAATAATGTAGAGGAAAATAATACCGAGCAAACTCATACTTACCACGATGTATTATATGGATACAGTTTCAAGCTCCTTTCAAGTAACTCAGTCAGAGATTCTAAAACGTGCTTAACGTTATAGTTATTCATATTAGAGATATTTGAGGGCCAGAGATTTGTGTATTCCACGACCAGCTCGAGTGAAGTATCATCTATGAGAAGGTTGTGTATTCTTGCTAGCAGAGACATCATAACGCTGACGGCAAGTGGTTCTCTAAGGGTGGCCAGGAATGCATTGAAAACATTTCTTGCTTCAGTGGCAGAGTTAGGCGCATCTCGCGAATGTGATGGCATTCCACCCGCTGTTCGCTTAACAGGTCCGTTAGAACCGTTACTGAATATTGATAATGCTGGAACATAGATATTGGTTTATTTTAAAACTACTTAAATTTACTACTTACTAGTTTAATTACATTTAGTTTAAAAACTTATAGCACCATTAAGTTTACAATTTCTGAATATCTAAAATTAATCTTAAGCAGCTGTGCTTAATATTTCAGACAAAGAAAGAAATAAGAGAGATTGTGATCCAATTCTTTCCCTTCATATGAGTCCTCTCCTCTCATATTGTTATTGTATTGTTATATTACAACACAAGTCAGTGTGACAGTCTGTGTGAAACCAATATTAACGTTTATAACGTCTGTTTCCGTCTCATAAATCAAAGCGTGATTTAATATAGTCTATATTATAAACTTTTAACTTAAACTTTTTAGAGTTTATAAAAACGTATCCTCAATTATTATAGGGGGCGTTCAAGTATTACGTAACGCTAATTGGGGGGGAGGGGGGGTCTTGTTAAACGTTACGGTGCGTTACAGGGGAGTGTGATTTAATATAGCCTATATTATAAACTTTTAACTTAAACTTTTTAGAGTTTATAAAAACGTATCCTCAATTATTATAGGGGGCGTTCAAGTATTACGTAACGCTAATTGGGGGGGAGGGGGGGTCTTGTTAAACGTTACGGTGCGTTACAGGGGAGGGAGGGGGGGTTCGATCAACGCGTTACGTAACGTTGTTTTTTGTTTAATTAAAAAAACTAGGGTATTAAAATCTATTGTTTTATTTAATTATTACTAGCACAAACGCGATTAAAACAATAACAAAAGTAATTTAGCGACTTACCGGTTAGTTTGCGCAACAGAGTCGTGACATTTGGGTAAAAATGTGGTAAAAATGGTCAGTTGGGTGTTACGTAACGTTTATAGGGTGGGGGGGGGTGTACAGGAAAACGTTACGGCGCGTTACATGGGGGGGGGGGGGGGGGGGTCAAAAATCTTCAAAATTTTCGTTACGTAATACTTGAACGCCCCCATAGAGAAAAAGATGTAAGTATTATTAAGTGTTTATGAGTATTCACGAAAGTTTCAATTACCATAATCCCATAATGCTCTAGGAAATTTTCTAGTCGCTTTCCCTCTCTGTAGTTCAAAACAAGCTGCGCATAAAGCAGCGGCCGCTTCACCCGGTCCATTAGTAACGCCCGCGCCTTCCCATTCGCAAGCATTCACCAAGCAAATCCAACATGATTCTATCACCTGTAAGAAGGATTTATCAGAAAACAAATACGCCAACAAAGTAATGAATTTTTTGATTTATGTACTTACTTGAGGGCGAGGTATAATACTGTCACCTGAAGTCGCAGCTGCTATACAAGCTTTGCATTTATTAGCTAGGGCAGTCAAATTTATGCGGTGATGAGGCCATTCACTTAATACTACATTTACTTGAAGCAGCAATACTTCCCAGGATAGTTGACGACAAAGTCGATATAATTTAGGATCTGAACCAGCACCCAATTGACTTCTAGCTTCGCCTTCTAACACTGAGAGTAGTGACAAGGCCGTCCGCGCACATCCTGCTTCGGCTCTAGCTCTGGCCGACCCTGATACGACATATCCAAAATCTTGTAAAAATCCCCGAGGTAAATCCACTAGTGCGTTACCTAAACCCCCTGGTGGTTTCCATGAAGGGCTTAATTTCCATAAAGGAGATGATGGGGAAATTGTTGCCAGTTTTACTAAGCACATGCGAACTTCATCTGCCGTAGACGCCTCAATGAGCCTTTTCTTCAATCTACCCATCTCTAATTCCGGTACCGACTTGAACTCAAAATCTGGTGTTTCCCAATCGTCCGTCAAAAGCTCCCTAGGTATCTCAATGTTTTCATTGTCATTATTCATAGGATCATTTAATATTTCATTTAAATGTTTATCAGATATCAGTTTCTGTCGAATTGTTGCTGCTGCTTGACCGACATATTTTTTTAAATATTCATCAATTCTATCAATTGGTATTTTGCACTGCGACATGGAAAGGTGGAGAAAGAAAATTCTCATATTTTCCCAGTCTTTTTCAGTTAAATCTGACAATAATACTGGAGCTAGTGCCCAAACAAGTAAGTCAAAAAATTTAATTCCTATTGTTTTACATTTATTTAAAAAGTCTGGATGAGTTGAAGGTATACCGCCTTCAAGGGCATATCTTACAGCGTTTAGAGCTGCAACCCGATTTAAAAGGTCTCTAGCTACAGTAAATGCTCCACTTGATGCAGAACCTTGAATATCTAATTCAACTACTTCTCTGTGAACCATTGGTATTTCTCTAGTAAGATTATCTGCTTGCAAAATTGCTATAATTCCAGTGTAGTGATTAGCTATTGACTCTTGCAATTTCTGTAAGAGTGTTGGTTCTTCATTCAAAACCTCATAGCCCAGATTAAGAGCTCTTATATAGCCCAAAATATCATCCTTAGTCATACTGGCGTAATAAAATTGGCCCCAAGGCATAACTTTATTCTGCCTATAACCAAAAGTTGATATTTCTTTTTCTAGAAGATTAAAATTTTCTCTACAACCCAAAATGTGCTGTTTTGCTAAATCATGTTGCCCATAGAAGAAATAGTTGTAGCAAAGATCAAAATGTATCTGCATAGCTAATTCATATTGACTTATTACAGTATCACCAGCATTCCAATCATGTTCCATGTCATTGGAATCTTCCGTAAGGTGAACAAAAGCTTCCATAACTGGGACTTTTATTTTTTTGGCTTCTCGTTTTCCAAGAGTTATATCAAAGAAAGACAATATACTGTCTAAGTATTTAATACTTTGCATCCTTGATGCTTCACACATTCTCAATATTTTTTCAAAGTGTTGGTTCATTGGACTATAGCTATTGTCACCTTGCAGACCGGGCCTAATAACAAAAGGAGCTCCTTATTAAAAATATAAATAGTTGGGTAGAGAATAAAACAAATACTTACATGTGAACAAAAGACATTTTCAATGACTTTGAGTGCAAGGTAGCCTTTACTGGAAATCTTAAAACCCATCTATGATATAAAGTGAGGGCAAATTGAACTTGAGGTTTTTGTAATAGTTCTGGGGAAATTTCCTGTTAAATAAATAGTAGATTAGTAGCCGAGGGCTGTAAGGCATCAATTGCAGCCCGAGATATTTAGGCGCACGAGCGCAGCGGGGGCGCCTATAGTTCGAGGGTGCAATTGATGCTTACACCCGAGCTAACTATTCTGCTTTACATCTCGATTGTGAGGTAAGTAGAAAAAAACCGGCATTACAAGAATAAAACATTTTATTTGTTGAAATTTATAGTGAAATGAGAACAATTTTCAAATTGAGCTTCGTCGTTCGATATTTAAAATTGATGACTATTATACTCACACGAAGACAAGGCTGAATAGCAAAGCGACCTCTGTGGTCATTGGGCTGAATGCATGATGATGTCTATTGCCACTATGATGGTTAAATGTAAGCGAACTTTTTGAAAGAAAGAAGTGTTTTTTTTAAATTACTTACCGCCCTAGGGCGTTTCTAGCTACATTATTACCCTAGAGCGGTAATGAGTCACTTACAAGCCCCATTTGGAGGTAATAAGAACCTACTTACCGAACATGAGAGATGTAAATTATATTATTATAATTTAAAATCCGAGTAATTAACTATTTACCACATAGGATCTTACTCAGTCATGTTATAATTAAATATGTAGGAAAATGAAAAAATTTGTGCATTGCTATTAATGTTTCTTTCTTTAAATAAATATTGAATGTTAGGACATTCCATATTAAAATTAAGTGACACAACTCCTTGCTCTTTAACCCAATGTCCAATTGTGCCTTGTGACAAGCTTTAAAATATTCCAAACAGTTAAATTTCTTGTAATTTAGTATAAATGGTGGGCTCACAATTAAAACAAAAATATTATTCCGTATTTCTGAGATTATTGAAATCAGTTTTTGAAAAATTCGTTTAAATATTTAAAAAAAATTATTAAAAAAAAAAAGAAATATTTTATTATTATTAATAATAATAATAGTACTTTATTCTTACAAAAAAGAATGACTATGTATGTACTTAGATGTTGTAGTTACAAAGCCATTTCACAATCTATACAAATAAATAAAATGGGAGTGTCTGTTTGTAATATTAAAACAACTGCTTTTTACTAAATACATAAGGATCTATACACGATACATATGTATACCAAAATAACATTTTTTACAATTTTATTCTCTCTGTTTGTTCCAGCTAATCTCTGAAACAGCTGGACCGATTTTGACGGGACTTTCACTGGCAGATAGCTGATATAATAAGGTGTAACTTAGGCTACTTTTATTTTAGATTTTTTTTATAGCTCTGCTAACTGAAAAATAACTTTTTAGTTAAATTCCACACGGACAAAATCACGGGCACAGCAGCTAGTAATCATATACATATAGGATGCTTCTGCTTCCATACTAGGAACACCTGTGTTACAACATACAGCGCCAAACCCCAGATGTCACTAAGTAGCTATAAATGATAATTATTATAATTCTGTGTACTTTTTTAGAATATAATACTATTATATTCTTTTCTTTTATTATATTAGAACTGTCAGTAAGAAATAAAACACTAAACATCATTTAAAGTAATTATGAAATCATTATATAGTAGTGTATAAAAATTTATTACTGTAACTTTGAAAGGAAATTTTAATACTGTGTTTACCTGTGGAGGTACTGCAAATGCAGCATCTGTAGCCATATAAACGAGATCTTGCATTAGTTGCTGCTGAGTTTGTGGTGGAAGTTTTGTTTCAAATATGTCTAAAAATAAATTCGATTGTGACAAAATTGAATTGAGAAATAATATGAAACCTCGGAAATTAAACATGGCTGCATGGTGTGGAAAAATTAACATTTTTTATGTAAATAATTTTGGAATATTTGCTATTTTTGATTAAGCCAAGTTGTCTATAAAATTTAACCACAATTTTAGATATCTTTTTAAACTACAGAATGTTGAAATTTATCAAAAAAGTTTTTTTTTTAACAAATAACTAGTACAGGAAAACGTTACGGCGCGTTACAAGGGGGGGGGGGGGCAAAAATCTTCAAATTTTGCGTTACGTAATACTTGAACGCTCCCTAAGATTACTTACCTAAATTCCAGCTAAGCGAAGCTGCTACTTTTAATGCAAGAATTTTTAGTGCAAGTTGTTTGCGAGTAAACTGTAGTGCTGTCGGAGAATTAGATGGAGGGCTCAGAGGTGCATCAACATCTACCACTCTCTCGCTTGTCGGTTTGGAGTTTGAATTCTTCGTGTCCACAGTTAAAAACTCTTCTATTAACTCACATGCCGACGGCTCTGTTGATAAAAATTAAATAAAAAAAAATCGTTATTTAATACTTATAATTACTTCATAATTTGTGTAGAGTGACATTTAAAAGTTATATATCAGTACTCACAAGCATATGAATAAAATAAATGTAGCTTGAAAAAATTTTTGTCACTAACTTTTGTGATAAATATGAAGTGTTATTTGAATAACAAGATCAAGTATTAGTACTATTATGATGATAGGTATCCTACCTGGGTTCGGTTTACCTAAATGTCTCTTAAGTAAATTTTGATCCAACAAAAATTCAAACCACAACACTGTATCTGGCGATATAGGCACTGTGCCCGGCCGCAACAAGTCTACATCCATTTTAACCTTTCAAAAACAAAAGCACATAATTATGTTATATATTTTTTGCTAAATATTTGTTTTTCTTTTATTAGCACCTAAAGTTTTTTCTTATAATAATTAAAAGCTAAGTTTATTTCTAATATTGTATGTAATTATTTTCATAACAAAATTAAAGTAGGTATTAGTTTTACGTATGTCAGAGTCAGTGTTATTTTGATTGACAAACAACAAGATCAGTGCTGCCAAGTCTTGAAAAAACTTTTCCCTAAATCTTTTAACAAAAGCCCCTAAATTAAAAACAAAATCCCCTATACCTAAAAGTTGAAATTATTTTAAAAAAGTCAGATTTTTTTATTATTTTTATATTTTTCAAAGGGTTTTAAAATAGAAAATAAAATATTTTGTATACTTTGCTCAAATATGTTTACTGAACATAATTAAAATTTGATAATTGAGGAATTATTGTTTTTAATGGTTTTTTATATTAAAATATATTACGTTCTGACGAATTAAAATTCCCAAAAAAATACCCTAAGGCCGCGCGCACTTTGGACACGTTTTCGTACGAATTTTACTCGTGCGGACACGTACGAACGATCCCGACATTCCAAGTACTATGGGAGCGCGCAGACTGGGTGCGAGTTAGTCGTGCGTATACGTACGTGTAGTTCAGACGTCCGAAAACAATCCGAACTTGTTGGGATTTTAAAACACATTCGTACGTTATAGAATATAATTATCCAAACGTTTCTCTTTTCATACGTACATAACCATGAAACAGAATGTGGTCATTATATAAGTCTTCCATGATATGATGAAATTCACCAAAATCGTGTCTTTTTAAATATATTTCACGCACCCATTCGGTTCTACGATAGCGACGACGCCACCGCAGTCTTCGAGTTATAAGAGAATTGTCGTGAAGATACAGATTATTCATCGCGCTCCAACCAAAGCAGACTTCACAAATCCGATGTCACTAGAACTCTGCTCATTTGACGAATAAAAACGTATACAGTGTGCGCACTCAATTCGTACGACCACGATCGTACGTATACTAATTCGTGTCCAAAGTGCGCGCGGCCTAAAAAATGTATGCCCTAAAACTTTCCCACTATTTGGAAAATATCCCTAAATTTAAGGGAAAATCCCCAAAGTTGGCAACACTTTAAGATAGACAAGTAGACGCGAGTTGTGAAAGTGCTGCCATTGTAAATTTTATAAAGTATTCACTACACATAGCTCATTATAATTAGTTTAATATGTGCGTTTTCCAATTACTGAGCATAATGCGACTCAGTGGCGCACAATACTAAACCACTGAGACACCACTGAGTTGGTATCCATTGCAAGCACGCACATGGAAACCCTACTTTTGAGAGTGCTCGTTGTGTGAAGCGTTGCTGTAGCTTTGGAACTTTCAACGTTGAGCATTGAGCATTATACCGCATAATGCGCTTTAGTGCTGATATTGGAAAACGCACTATAATATTTACTCATTTTTTATAATTGTTCAAAGGAATTAATGTACAATAAAAAAAAGAAAAATATAATCAAAATAATATAATAATAATTGCAAGTATATAATTTTTCGGTAAGGTTACATTAAATATATTAATAAATAGGACGGTAAATAAGACATGTGTCACAACTCACAACAAAGCCAAAGAGTATATAACCACTACGTTTACAAAGCGTTTGTCAAGTCCTAAAACTTTAAGTACAGTACCTGGCCATAAAAATGCACATCGATCTTTGGAAAGAAACAATCGGTTAATTTCAACTTCGTATAGCGTGTGGTCTTGGTGTGGTCTGTATTTCGTATGACAGATCTAATAGTGTAAGATTTCAGGCACTACACAGACTTCTTATTGGAGTTTACTCCTTAAGAATCGATTTTTATATAAGGTGGCTCCAAGCCGCTGCACCAGCTTACACTTCGAGGACAGGACATTATAGAGTGGAAGACTTCAGTTAGATATCTGGGGTACCACTTCGACCGGAGACTGCGCATGGTTCCCACCGTCAATCAGGCGGTGAACCATGCAGCGGTGGCCCAGTCAAAGTTCCACTCCGTGTTCACCTCAAGATTGCCCCACAGAACCAAGTTGATGGTCTACGGTGCCTACGTCCGCTCCTGCTACGTACGCACTCTGCTCCGCGAGGCAGGCCAGAAGGCTGTAGGTCCAGCAAAACCGCTGCTTGCGTCTGATAGTAGGAGCTCCGAAGTACGTCAGAAATGACGTCATACATCGAGACACCAGGACACCCACCGTGGAGGAGTATGTCCGTAACCTAGCGCGCACAAATATGTTCGCTCGCGCGGACAAAGGTACGTGACCACACCTCCATGGGATTATCCCCCTTCACGCAAGACCGCCGAACGGGATGATGTGTGTATGGTATAGATATTGTATGTGTATAAGTATTTTGTTATTTGGTATGTATGGTACTCTACCGGCCATGACCCTGACCGCCTGATCACGGCCGGCAGTGAAAGGTCTGCCTCTACAACACCTTTGAACGCCTCGCGCTCCTCCTCCCAAGCCGGACACTCCTGACTCCTCAAGCATGTGTTGTGCCAATTCGTCAGAACGGTTCTGACAATGATGACAATGAGGAGAGGGCTACCTCCCAGCGACTCGACAAAGGTAAAGGCTAGGATGCCATGCCGTCTACCCAACCAATGCCGGAGGACCAGCCGAATCGCCTCGATCGTCCGGTGTCCCGCGCTCAGACGCTCGAGCTTCTCTATCCACTTTGCGATCGCGGCATCCCGCTCTCGCCTTAGGCTTTCCAAACGCCTTCATGGTGCTGGACTGAGGGCCACGGACACCAAACCCGATGCCACCGGTAAGATGACCGCGCCAGAGTGACCGCATCTAGGTCCCAGGGCAGGACTCCAGCAAGAACGCAAGAGGTAACGTTATCGGAATTGTTACCAGCATGTAATATAATGAAATTAGCGATGTTTTTTTTACAGATTGTTGTGTATTTTTTTTAAATATATCTAACTCTTAAATTCTGTTCAAACTCCGCTTTCGTGTGCCACTAGGCATTTATTTTAATTTAATTTCATTTAAAAGTATTTCATATCAATCTTCTCGAACTAAAATATTATTTTATTGTTGATATAGAAACATTTTGTAATTAACTTAAGTTAATACAACTTTCTGTTAAATGAATCGCAATTGATATAAAATAAGAGTTTGTTCTAATTTCTAATAGATGTATACTGATCATTGATCTACGAGTAGGTACTAATATTTTGTTTATTAGCCATTTTTAACTAAATAATCCAAAGTTTAGGTATATGATTGTTGATAAGATATTGGTTATATTACACTGAGAGAGAGAGAATAAAAAGATTTTCATTTGGAAAAAAAAATTAAGTATTATTATTATTATTATAAAATTAACTGCAAAACGCTTAGCCTGTAATATCCCTCTGCTGGGGAAAAAAGCCTGTGTCCAACTGTGGGATATTACAGCCTGAAGCGTAAGCGTAACTGCAAATAACGTAACGGGTTAGCGAGGCTAGGAATTTGGGCGTTAGGTATAGGATCAAAATCTTAGATTCGAAGAGCATATCCTTAAAACTGTACGAAGCTGCTTTTACAGATTGAAGGTTTTGTATCAGATTAGATCTTTTATATCGGCTGAAATTCGTGTAAGGCTATGCGAGGCACTAGTTTTGTCAAATGCTGACATTGTAACAGGCCCTAGATTATAAAAAAGCACGAAAAACATGGTACAACGTGTCCAGAACGCACGTGCTCGACTGCTTGGTTCTGTTTTGACATTCCCCCGCGTACACATGTAACGCCATACCTCAATGAAAAGGGTCTTTTGAGAATGGAATGTCGAAGGCAACTGCAAGGAAACTGCATTTCGCTACGTTGCTGAAAGTAAAACTCCTAAATATCTTTTTTCGAAACTAAACTGGGCAAAAGACTGTAACTAGACGTATAATACCAGAGCGACTTCCTATTTAATGCTGATACCCCGGCATCACTCCGCCTTCTTCCGGGGATGCTTTAAATACTCTGCGGCCATAATCTGAAATGATATCCCACCGCCCCTAAGGTAGCTGGCATCGATTGTTAATTTTAAAACAATATAGGTACCTATATACCAAAAATGGCTAATTAAGGAACAGGTAAAGAACTTGTAAGAGCTGATTAATGATAAACGACTGTACTACCGGTACCCCTCTTAGAGGGATAGAGGGTAGAGTCCCGCTTGTATAATTGATACAATTTTACTTTTTATTTTTTAAATTAATTATTTAAATTTTTAATAAAATTTTTACTTTTTTATTTTTTGTTGTATTTGTGCTCTCAATGCTCTCATTGTGTTGGTTGTGTGTTGTGTGTCTGTGAGTAGTCTATGTGTTTCAAATAAATATCGTTCTTTCTTTCTTTCTTCAAATGTATTTAAGTACTTATCTATCTTTTGCTTAACTTAATTTAATTCTATATTTGCCAAGGATTCTTTCGCAATTTCATAATCGATATTCGATGTCCCAATATATATATTTCAGATTGGTCATATTTATATTGCTGTGTGGCTACGGCAAAGAATTTAGCCTCCCTCTCTCTTCCCGTGGGTGTCGTAAAAGGTGACTAAGGGATAACACAGTTCCACTACCATCTTGGAACTTAAAAAGCCGACCGATGGCGGGATATCCATCCAACTGCTGGCTTTGAAATACACAGGCCGAAGACGGGCAGCAGCGTCTTCGGTGCGACAAAGTCGGCCCTGCGGTCACCAACCCGCCTGCCCAATGGGCAAAACACACGAGTTCACGTCATTTTTGGCGCGAACTTGTGTAGGCCTATGTCCAGCAGTGGACTGCGATAGGCTGAAATGATGGTCATATTTTACTCTTCCGGTCTTATTATTCTTAATGTGATAGTTTATTGTTTCAACTTCTCTTAAATAAACAGTAGTCCTACAGCAAAATATTGTTTGTTAAATTGTCTTCTTATTTATAAGGAGTTACTAGCGTGTTCGAAATGACACGCTCGTACAACTTTGTCGTAACAGAAACAGTCAATCATCAAAATAATCTATGCTTAATAATTGGAAAATGAATGAATTATGCTATTTTTATAATAAACATAGAAATATATTTATAGTTTATGTATTATTGATTAGAAAATGGTAAGCTCTACATTTGATCCGCTGTTATCTGACTAGGCACTAGATAAGCACTTGGATATCGTTATGTTGTGTCTTATCTTGTTATTGACAAATAGCAAGTGAAGCGTCCTATTGTAGACTTTAGGTCAACTTTAAATAATAGTATATCAATCAATACTCGATTTGAACAAGAAAATATGAAAGGATAATATAAAAAGAAGTATTTATTGAACAAAATTTAAGAGTGTCGTTAAGTTTATTTGTGAATTGTAGACCATTAAAAAGTGAGTAATTTGAACTTTACATTTTTATAACATTAAATACATTCATGTCACACAATTTTTGTTGTGTAGGTACTGTTAGTATGGTTGATGTTTTTCTAAATACTAATCAATTTAACTATCCATTTTCAATAACTTTTTCGTTGATAATATGAAGAGGATACGCGTAACTCCGAATGAAGCTACTTAGTTACATATAAATGTGGTGCACTAAAGAATTGGAACTGAGACCTCGTTTACGTTTTTGATATAAGTTACCTTTATTCGAAGTTATACTACTTTTTTAATTAGTTATCCGCATAGGCAACCGTATTACTGCAATATAGGTAATAACAGATTGGAACTAGACAAATTTTCAACACAATTTTCTCGGTGAAATCATCTTTGCATTAAACATACCTACCTATACTTAGTGCTATAATAATTACACAAGTCAAACATTAGGTAGATATTATTGAAAAGTAAAAAATGAATCCTAACATATCTTATTGTCTCAATGATATTTTGTATCAATATGTAAAGCAACTTAATTTTCGTAATATTTTCTTGTAGTGGAAAACAATACATACCAGCATATTGGTCAGAACGATGAGGTACATATCGAGATGGACTTGTTGCGAGTGGGTTCGGAACCGGTGGGTATGCGGTGTCCATACTGCCAAGAAGATGTTATGACTAAGGCCTATTACAAGAATACCAAAACGACACACATTATTGCACTAGTTTTAGGAATATTATTTTGGTAATTTTCTTTCATAATTTTTTTAGAAGCTAGTTTGTGTAAATCAATTTTGTGTAAACGTTAAATATTAGATACTAGCGACCCGCCCCGGCTTCGCACGGTTTCAAAAACTATCAGTGTTCCTCTACTATAGTATGCATGTATTATACATGTATAATATATTACATATTATATTATATTATATATTACCTTCCTCTGGAATCACTCTATTTACTAAGGAAAACCGCATCAAAATCCGTTGCGTAGTTTTAAAGATCTAAGCATACAGACAGTGGGAAACGACTTTGTTTTATACTATGTAATGATTTTCAAACCGCGATAATTACAAAATGTTTAATAAATAAAAACTGATTCCGGAAACACACACATTACATAAGCACCCAGATCTTGACAAAAATCGCTAGGTAAAATCGGGGTAAAAATCGGGGATTGAACCCGCAACCGCTAGCACATCAGCTGGTTTCTGTGATGACCATACCAATTTTTATTGAGTATTTTAAAACGTTTCATGTATTTATAAATTGTCATGTCCTTCAATGACTAAAGTACCTAACATTCATTGGATTAGAGACAATTTTAACTAACGTTCTAATTGTACCCACATGACATTGGACTATGTGACCATGTGTGAATAACTACATTTGTAATACAGTTGGATATGAGTTTTTATAATGATGTCAAAACTATGTTACCAGATTTTTTTAAATGTAGAAAATAAAATAACGATGTTGTCATCATAGTGTTCGATTTTCGATTCGAAATGTGCTTATTGAGCAATTATATTTTATACTAGCTTTTACCAGCGGCCTCGCACGCATTGAATTTTTTTTAATAAAAAGTATCCTATGTTACTACTTCTAATACCTCCAAGAATATGTGTACAAAGTTTCATGATGATCAGTTAAGCAGTTTTCGAGTGAAAGCGTAACAAACAAACTTACATTCACACCACATAGATTCTATACATCTTAGGTAGGGATCCCTAGTACATTTTTTTCACCTGATTACTATCAAGCTAATTTTCCGGGAGTAGCTTCATTTTGATGTGACGAACAAAAAGTTCCTCTTCGCAAACTCGATTGTGGTAGGTAATAGAGTTAGCAGGGGATAGAGCAGCAGTGAGCTTAGGACCAGGATAACGGACCACGCAATTTGTAGGACAATATTACCATTAAATTATATATTTATTAACTAACTAAAAGAAAAAAAAAAAACAGAAAAAAAAACAATTTTAATGACCTTACGAGGTCATCAATTTGATGACCTCGTAAGGTCATCAAAAATGATCTTTGTAATATTATAAAAAACCGCTGTCTACTCATTTTGTATGTATGTATACACGGTAGTCGGTGTAAAATAATATTTTTTAAAATTTTTGCCTATGTCTGTTTGTTCCGGCTAATCTCTCAAACAGCTGGACCTATTTCGACGGGACTTTCACCGGCAAATAGCTGATGTAATAAGGAGTAAATTAGGCTACTTTAATTTTAGACTAGCTGTGCCCGCGACTTCATTCGCGTGGAATTTACCAAAAAGTTATTGTTTAGTTCGCTGTTATAAAATAAATAAATTTCTAAAATAACCTTAGTCCCCTACCTACTAATCTAACCGGACACCTACCGGGTCCAATTGAGATAAATAGTATCCTATGTCCGTCTCCTGGTTCTACTTCTAAGCTACCTTCCCAGCAATTTTCAGCCAAATCGGTTCAGCCGTTCTTGAGTTATAAATAAATAGTGTAACTAACACGACTTTCTTTAATATATATATAGATATAATTATACGCCGCGTTGGCGCAGCGGTTACAGCACTGGATTGCGATTGGCTGTTGCGCGGGCGGTTGCGGGTTCGATTCCCGCACACGACAACATTTGTATCGGCCATACAGATGTTTGCCGTGGTCTGGGTGTTTGTGCAGTCCTTGTGGGTCTCCCCACCGTGCCTCGGAGAGCACGTTAAGCCGTCGGTCCCGGTTGTTATCATATACACCTGATAGCGATCGTTACTCATAGTAGGGAATATATCCGCCAACCCGCATTGGAGCAGCGTGGTGGATTAAGCTCCGATCCTTCTCCTACATGGAGAAGAGGCCTATGCCCAACAGTGGGATATTACAGGCTGAATCGTGAATCGTCGAATTATATTATATACATAACATACAATACATATTATATGTTTGTTTGTTTGACTTTTTTAGACTTCTTAAAAGGCATATCGTTTAAATAAGTAAATAAATAAACGCTTCACACTCAACGGCCCCCAGTAGGGTTTACCTACTCCTGTGTCGGGGGTCCGCACAAACGCCCAGACCACGACAAACATCTATATGGCCAATACAAATGTCTGTCGTGATTCGTGAGCGGGGATCAAACCCGCCACAGCAAGTGCTGTGACCGCTGCGCCAACGCGTCATCAAACGTTTAAACTGGAGACATAAATAAATGTGGAATATCAAATTAACATTTATTCGTTAAGGTTATCATACATAGGAGTTTGTAGTAGGGATACAATGAATTTCTTTTTTCTGTTCTAGGTGGTTGTGTTGCTGTATAGTACCATATGTGGTAAAACGATGGAAAAACGTAGAGCACTATTGTCCTAACTGTCATCGCTATCTGGGTTTTTATACAAGAAAATCTGTGTTATAATCTGTATAATTGTAATTACACTTAATTTTTTTTTAAACCGTACACATATCTATGAAACCATAAACTTTTCTGAAAACAGAAATAAATTGAAAACATAAAAAGTATATTTTTATTACCCCCTCTCTTCCCGTGGGTGTCGTAAGAGGCGACTAAGGGATAACACAGTTCCACTACCACCATTGGAACTTATAAGGCCGATCGATGGCGGGATAACTATCCAACTGCTGGCTTTGAAATACACAGGCCGGAGACGGGCACCAGCATCTTCGGTGCTACAAAGCCAGCTCCCTGCGGTCACCAACCCGCCTGCCCAGCGTGGTGACTCTGGGCAAAACACATGAGTTCGCGCCATAATGTCCTAGGTCTATGTCCTGCAATAAGCTGAAGTGATATTTTTATATAGGACAGTTATAGTAATTTTTTAGTGTTTATACATATAGTTATTTATATGTACAGCATTGTACCAATTAGTTAAAGGCAGAGTCGAATTATTTATTTAACATTTTGTCGTTTAACCCTTAACTGGTATCGAGGGGGCCGCGCGGCCCCCACGCATGACGTTTTCTTGGTTTTCTAATAAACTAAGCATCGTGAGCAGCTGCGATTTTAAGTATTCTCATCATGTCGCTATTCGTGGCGGGTGCCGGACCTTCAGCGCTGTATCACTTACTGAGACCCAGGTATGTACGTGTTGGGGACCACGCGGCCCCCACGATATGTATGTTTGTTATTTTTAACAGTTATTAATTCAAGATGTCGCGGGCTTTGAGTGATAAAATAATAGAAGAACTCTTACACGGAAATTCTGATTTTGAATCATTGATTGGTAGCAAGCCAGAAGAAGAATGTTGTAGTGATACTGTATCGTATTTGTTGAACGATAATGAGGACGTGGATTCTGATACCGAAGTGTCTTCCTCAAGAAGTGATAATGAAAATGTTGCAGGACCTAGTCAGTCCAGCAGTTACAATGGGTAAAATAAATACAAGTCGTCTAAAAACCCACCAGCTGCACCTTTACGTACTCATCGTCAGAGCCTTAAGATTAGAAGTGATTTATTTCATGTTGATTTTTGTGAAATTTTGATTAGAGATTATAAAACGTTATTTGGTTTTTAGTTTCCGTATTAGAGATTAAGTAAAAAAAAGTTATTTTTAATTTTAACTTTTTAAACTATAATTTTCATTGATATTTGTAACGTAGAAAAAAATATTACCAAAATTTTGATACTATTTTGTGATCTCTTCTAGTATTGAAGTAAGAGATTTGTACTAATAAAAACTGTTTGATTACATAAAACAAATCTATTATTTATTATTTCTGACCATTTATTCAAGTACATAATTAAAACTTAGTTGCTAGAAGCAAACATACTATGGGGGCCGCACGGCCACCACGATACCAGTTACGTATGTCAAATTTACGATACCAGTTAAGGGTTAAGACAAACTTTAGTCATTAATTACATGTAAAGATTTACCTATAAGGTGAAAAAAAAAACAAGTTGTAAAATTGCTGATTAGTTGTTTTTTTTTTTCAAACACAAGAAAAACAATTTATGAAATCAAGTTTTTGGTCAGGTCCCTTCGATTTTGCAAATTTTCTAAATTCTTTATCGATATATATATTATTTATATATTTTAGTCTGTTTTCACCTCGTAAGGCCCGGCGGCCAAACGTTCTAAAATTAGTTGAGCGTATTTGCGGTGCAAGAGCAATCTGTTCGATTTCTTTAAATAAATAAAAAATGGGTTAACATCTTGTGTCGTAATTTTAGATTACTCGGCCGCCATTTCATGACCTTGGGAACTGTGTTAGGCTGCAACTTCTAAATGTCTTTGTTCATTAGGTTTCCCGAATACTTATGACTCCGACCTTGCGAGGTTGCCATGTTAAGAATAAGAAATAATAAAAAAACTGTTAATTGTAATTAATTGTTTTATTTTTAAGTAAAATATTTATTTATTTTTAATATCGATATATGTATATATACAAAGTTTATCACAGAGAAGTTCAAGTTATTTTTAATTTAAGATATATATAGTTAAAAATCACGTTTACATAAAAGAAAAACAAAAATTATTATAACGAATTTCAACTTACATAATTATTTTAAGTTTTGTTTTTAATGCAATACAATTATCGAGTTAATTTAAAGTGTTATAATACCTGTTATAAATTTTATTTAAATCAATATTAAAGTCATAAATAAATAAAACAACGAGTGTGCTTTAGACCAGTGTTCCGCAAAGGGTGTACCGCGGCACACTGGTGTGCCGTGGTCGTTTATTGGTGTGCCTCGGAAAAATAAAGTTTACGTTTATTGATTAATCATAAATATTGTTTCGGTGTAAATAAATGTTGGTTAATGTTACTTAAAAAATGATTTTTTATTTGTGCTGTACCTCCAAAATATTTTCCTATTCCTAGGTGTACCTTGAACACAAAAAGTTTGCGGAACACTGCTTTAGACCACACGACTGAAGTAAAACTTGCGAAACGTACCTCTCTCTCTCATTCTAACTTCCAATCGCCTCACCAGATCACACTTTTCGTAACGCTCTAGACACGCATTCACCAGCTTACTTCCCAAGTCAAGCTTGCGTAAGGAAGTTTTACTTCAATAAAAAAATTTTACTGAGGTAGGGCACAGCAGAAAATATCCTGCTCAAAATCTGGAGTAGCCCGACTGGGAAGTAGCCTCCACCTTACAGAAGGATCACAGCTAAAAAAAAAAACATTGCTTTCAAGCAGTATTTTGTTCCTGTGGTGAGTAAGGTGAACAGAGCTCCTGGGGGGGGGGGGAGAGGATTGGAAGGTAGGTAGGATTGGAGGAGGTAAGGTAGGCAACGCGCTTGCGATGCTTCTGGTGTTGCAAGTGGTCTATAAGCTACGGTAATCGCTTACTATCAGGTGAGACGTACACTTCTTTGCCGACCTAGTTGTATAAAAAAAAATATATATATATAATTTAATAATAATAATTCATAATAAGTTTTGAATGCAAAAATCATATAATTAATTATTATTAGTGGTCGCCCAGAGGTCGAAATTCGAACATAATAAAAAATTCAAATTAAAAAGAATAATAAAAAATAATGAAAATAGAGAATTTTTTTAAAATGTTTCAATTTTACTACAGAATAACAATCAACAAAAGAGTATCGTGTGAGTGTAATGATTTTTTTATTTATCTAATATATTATTATGCATGATTAAAAAAATATATTAGCATTCTGCATTCCTTCTCTATATTTACTATAACTGAGCGATATTTCATACTCTTCCGTCCGCGCAAATATTCGTAAAAAGGGGTACAAAATTTTTGCTTTACGTCTTTTTTACCTCCAGTTAAAGTTACACTTATTACATTTTGTTGTGCTTAGTTCACATAAATCCTCTAATTACCACAGATCCAAAAAGAAAATTGTTCTAATTTTTTGTCACAACGGAAAATTTTAAAAGGAAAATAAATTTTAAACAAAATATTAAATATAAATATAACCTTTATAGAATACAATTAAAAAAAAAACATATATACCCTGTAGATGTTAAATAATATTTTCTACAAATCTAAAGCACCTTAAGTAGCCTTAAAATTAATATGAATAATATAGACATTACGAGGGAACGTGGGTGCCTATAAAGGCTCTGCACTGTGGACAGTAGTGATTTGCGGTTTTGCAGGAATTAATGCAATAAGGCACAAAGCAGCCGCAACAGCACCTGTAACAAAAAAAATGATTTATAAATTTATAGACTGTGGGTTCAAATCCCGCCGCGAGTGTGAGTGTAATATATATTTATTTATAGGTCTTATTATTCATCATCTTCATCATATCAGCCTATTGTACCCAGTCCACAGCTGGACATAGGCAATCCTCATCCAGCCTACACCGGCAATCTTACGTAGATCGTCGGTCCAGCGGGCCGGAGAACGTCCTACACTGCGTTTGCCAATATTTTTGTTATTATTCATAACAAAAAAAAACTACATAATTATATCAATGAGCCGTTACCTAAAATACAGGCATTAAGTTTCCTATCATAGGAACAGATGACTGTGTATCGTGTAATGACTGACTACCACATTATGTTCAAGGTTACCACTGAATTTAAAGTTAAAGAAAACGTCGTGTTAACGTTAAATTGGTGCATGCCAAAAAGAACATTTTGACAAATAAAGCTCTAAAATCCCTAACAGGTATAAGAATATAAGTAAAGAAAAGTGATTTTGTAATCTAATGTACATTTTACGTGATTTCTCCCCCTTTCTACAATCACAGTTTTATTGATTACATTGTTATCTTCTTATTTAATTAACTTTTATCGTGGTTTGCTATTCAAGTACTAATTTTATCCACAACTAGCTTCTGCGCGCGACTTCGTCGGCGTGTACTCCGCTCCTATTGGTCTTAGCGTGATGATACATAGCCTATAGCCTTCCTCGATAAATGGGCTATCTAACAGTGAAAGAATTTTTCAAATCGGCCCAGTAGTTCCAGAGATTACCGCGTTCAAACAAACAAACAAACAAACAAACAAACAACCAAACAAACAAACTCTTCAGCTTTATATATTAGTATAGATAATAGGTATAAAACTATTAATGAGAAACCACACTACGATACTGCGTGAGGCTTATTGTATGAAACTATTATAATCCTACAAAAAAATTGTGCATCACTGGTAAATAAAATCAATAATTACAGGTCAGTACTGAAGTGAACGGAATCAGACAATAAAAATTGTGAATTGCCAAGTAATTCCTCACGAGAGTAAAGTTATTGTTATTAGCCTATTAGGTTTATATCATAACTATCGGGACTGATAGCTGTACAGCTATATACTCTCCGAGAAACGTAGAAAGACCCACAAGAAAATACCGAGAGATAGACTAGAGAATAAGTAGACCTTAAAAATAATAATCACATTGCATTGAAATTAATAGTAAGTACCTAATTAACTTTATTTTCAAAAAGAGAGATTATAATGTCATTACTACTTTGCTCTATTATAATATTCTTTATATGTTTTGGAATTTACTCCTTAAGAATCGATTTTCATATAAGGCTCTCGGTATGAAAAAAATATGAGGAGTAAAATCTACTGAACGAATGATTTCGTTACGTTTTTGTGCGCTATCTATCTGCTACGACACTTATGACGGTAACGGCTACGACGGTTACGACGGTATCGTAGATCGGATCGGAGATTCGTCGTAACAGACATTCATATATTTACCATTTGATATAGTATTAATCTTTTTCTTAAACTATAAAGTATTTTTTGTGCATATTTAGACAGTCGATATGAAGAAGTTACACTCCAGTCGTGCGTCGGAGCTGACACACACACTTTTTTTCTGGTCTCATACATTTTTTTTTTTAAATTTTTATTTACATTAATTTTGAAGCCAGGGCGATAAACACTGTTTGGGCGAAAATAGGAATAAAATTGGTTTTTTGAAGTAAAACTTCCTTAGCCGCTTGAGGGTAAAAAATTTTACGGATGAAACGGTGCGCAATACGTTTTGATGAAACGTCAACGTTTTTGTTTTTAATCTTGTGATACCGCCTACTTCGACCGGTACAGGCGTCACCCGCCTCATGTCCCGCTTCACCTTAGTTTTCAATTAGTTTTTAATTATTTATATATTTATTTTTTTCAATTAGTTTACCAAAGAAGTTTCACAAACTTCTGATATGTGTATTTTGTACGCACGCAATTTTTTTTTATTCTAGTTACTCCAGTTATCTCTCGCCTTATGTACACTTTTTTGTGTTTTTCTTGCATATTTCTATGTTACATGTATTGTTTCTGGTTGTACAATAAAGTATATTTGTATTTGTAGTATGAAAAAATATGGGGAGTGAAATCATGTAAAACAAGTAACATTCGTCGTCTTCTTGTGTAAGAGAGAACAGTATATTTTTGAATATCAATGTAATCGTTCTTTTAAGGAGTACACTTTGGTTGCGCACACACTTTTTATTGTAAGTCAAGTGGTAAGTTATAAGTTGTACGTTATATTTACTTACCCGGCTAAAACACAAAGAGCTGCGGATACGATATGCGTTCTATTATTTGATACGTATTCTACCCTCGTAACAATTGATTTGTTGCAAGTTGGGCACACCGTACCCGTAGGTCCTGGGCCCATGTTGATGACCCTTACAGTACGCGGTGCGGAAGTTATAACTTGTGTACGGGGTCCATCAGTTGTTGGTGGCTGAACAGGAGCATTTGGGTAATAAGAAGGTGGCGGCGCAGGGTGTGCCGGCATTGGTTCGTATGGCGGTGGTAGACCCATTTTGTTTTCCACTGAAAATTAAGATAACAATTTTATATTGTGCTGTACGGTTTGGTCTCTATAATACGATAAAGAAATACTGTCATTTCCTTATTTACACATATCTGGTACCACTTCAACCATGCGAAACCCCATAAATCGATTTCCAAAAATCTAAAGAATAGCCGTTTTAGGTTCTAATGGACTCATTTTAATCTAAAGACCCCAATAATTCGCTTTGCCTATCTCTCATGTAGGTACAGATAACGGCCAGCGTCAATAAAATAAATACATAAAGTTAGACATCATATTATTGGAATCTTGAGGTTTCCAACATAATTACCTGAATCAATTAATTGATTCAAGTAATTGAAATGTGAAACGCAATTATTACTACACAGTGCGTTATTATCAGGTACAGTGAATGCACATACGCTGCTTAAGAGTGCGCATAATGCAAAATTACCATCTTCTATTTGTTTTAACATGAAAAGTTCCAGACCAAATCTTAAAATAAAAATATATGACAAACTACGTGATATTTGCAAGGGTTGACCTTTATCAAAAACATAAAATAAGGAAATTTCCTCGATAAAATATAATCACGAAGTAACCTCTAATTTTTATATTTTTTCTATTTATACTCGATATGGTTATGACCATTAAGACAAAAATTTGATAATTAATTACATTTAAATATGAGTAAAGGCTATGCTTAGGCATTTAATGTAATTACTTTTAGTTTCGGAATTATATACAAAATAACATATTTGTCGTTTTTTACATTCGTAATGCGCTCAAAACTATATCGTCTATCGCACTCTGACACGAGGCTTTGTGTATATTTTGTTTCATCGGGCGCGCGGGTGAAATCTGATTTTTTGCTCGCCTTATGCACGCTCTTAACAACATTATATAACACTAGTGACCCGCTCCGGCTTCGCACGGGTGCAATGCTGATACTAAATATAATGCAATCTTAGCGCAAAAAACTGTGTTTATTTACGACATCACATTAGAAAACTTTAAAACTATCAGTATTCCTCTACTATATTATGCATGTATTATACATATAAACCTTCCTCTGGAATCACTCTATTTACTAAAGAAAACCGCATCAAAATCCGTTGCGTAGTTTTAAAGATCTAAGCATATATAGAGACAGACAGACAGCGGGAAGAGACTATGTTTTATAATAATTATGTATAGTGATACAATCATTGCCGCATGTTTGTTAACCATCTTAAAAAAAGGAGGAGGTTACTCAATTCGACCGTGTATAATTGTATATATATAATTTTTATGTACATTATGTTCGCGGATAACTTTGTCGTTTATGAACCCATTTTGATGATTCTTTTTTTGTTGCAAAGGAGATATTATGCCAAGGGTGGTACCGTGATAAGGAAAGTAGTATCTGATGATGACATCCTAGAGAAATCGAGGGGAACATTATACATTAACATTAAACATTACATTAATAATATAACATTAGTGCTTTTGTTAATTTTTTTCGTCTACTTAGGTTGTACTTATTACTAGTCGATGTAATTGAAGTCGGTTTTTTTCGTTTGCGAGCAAACACAATAAAATTATTTTTCTTATAAATAACAAAAAAAGCCTATTAATGTCATTTAAATGAATCAAAGTATTACGTTGTGATATCATATCTCTATAATGTAATATATTATATTCTGACAAATTTTGAAGTAAAATTCAAACAAAAAAAATACTAGTTAGCCTTTATTACACTCGTAGACATTGTTGTAAGACCGCTAATAAAACGTACTGTAATGTATCTGAAAATTTGCCTCTTTAATACTGTATGTAAATGTAGTAAAGATAATGAAAAAATTATCCAACAGCAATTTATTCACACAGACATGTCATTTTATCCACATTTCGACACGTGGCATTTGTGTATGTGGTGTATGGTCACTGTTTAGTTTAGTAGTAGTAGTAGTTTAGTAGAGCGGTAGCGGTGTTATTCTTTAAAGCCTTACTCAATAAACAAACAGTAAACAGCCTTTTTGACGGTTTCGACGGTAAAGTGAAATTTACGAATCTGATCAGTTAACCTTGAAGTTAGAAGTTAATAGGGGAATTAAACAAAGAAATACTTAAGCTTTATATTATACTAGCTTGTGCGCGCGACTTCGTCCCCGTGGAATAGGACCACCCGATTTTGAAACATTCTTCATTAGTGCTACGCTCCTATTGGTCTTAGCGTAATGATATATAGCCTATAGCCTTCCTCGATAAGTGGGCTATCTAACACTGAAAGAATTTTTCAAATCGGTCCAGTAGATCCTGAGATTAGCGCGTTCAAACAAACAAACAATCAAACAAACAAACTCTTCAGCTTTATTATATTAGTAGGTATAGATTTCGTATAAATATTATTAATGTTTGTAAGGGCGAATGCAGGGAGTCGTGTTTGTTACTTTATTACGGAAACTTTGTATGAAGGTTAAGACTACCTACTTTTTATTCTGAATTACCAAATCTGGTCACAGCTAGTAGTACTTACCTAATAAGTAGTATTTAAATGCATGAAAAGGCATTGAAATCTTATTTTTAAGATTTTAGCTCATCTTTAAACACTATACAGTTGTGTTGAAACAACGATTAAAACTCGCAAGAATTATTCAGGGCGTATCTAAACCAAGGTTTATGAAACGGAAAGCGTTAAAACCGACTTAAATTTATTATGGTAATAGATTATTTCTATTTTTTATCATTAATTACTTTTATAGATAAACTAGCTTCTGCGCGCGACTTCGTCGGCGTGTACTTCGCTCCTGTTGGTCTTAGCGTGACGATATATAGCCTATAGCCTATTTATCGAGGAAGGCTATAGCCTTCTATCTATATGCTATCTAACAATGAAAGAATTTTTCAAATCGGACCAGTAGATCCTGAGATTAGCGCGTTCAAACAAACAAACAAACAAACAAACAAACAAACAATCAAACAAACAAACAAACTCTTCAACTTTATTATATTAGTATAGATAATAACCCGACATACAGTAACGATTAGCTAATTACTACGTCATTTATTCTTATAAATATGTAAACAGTATGTATTTAGCGATGTAGGTACATAATTATTTTTTCATATAACTTAAACTTTTAAAACGAATGAAGCTGGATGGATTATATTGTTTATTTTAGTTATCTGTCTCTTTAAACTGATGTTACCTTGTAATCTCTTTTGTCATAATATTTACTAATATAACTCTTTTTCCGCAATGATCTGTACTTTTACCAAATTTCTCTTTTTTATCCAGTTAGGTAAGTCGTAGTTAAACCGAAATGAGCGAATAATTTTCAGAATCTAGGTCGGCAATATTTAAAAAACCACAGCAAGAACTGCTCCGATTTGAAATAATTAATTTTCCTTATTGTTTAAAAAAATGTAGCTGTTTTTTATTTGTTAAAATTTAAATAAGAATAATTTAAGGTTTAATAATTATAGTCAATTCAATTTATTTTAATGTCTTAATTTATCATTTACACTATGAAATATTACAGTCATGAGAACATTATTTTCAAGTGGGTATGATTTACATTATATATCTGTTTACTTACTAGTAGCGTCCATTATGATGAAATTAACCTTTGCACTGTTTCCTTAATATTTCGATGCTGACACACTCAAGATGTGTTTAATATATTTCAATAAACACACAAAAATATTCACGTTTATGTCAAAAATTAAGTGTGGTAATTTATATAAAACTATGATATTTAAACTTTTTAAGAAACGTTCCGTTCCAATGTGTGGCACTTGGTGGAAAACGAGTTTACTTGATGACGCTAATAGCGAATACCGACTTACGGAGTGAATGCACTCGATTCGATCTGCTCGGCTATTGCCATGATTGCCACAGACTCGTGTTAGAAAGAGAACGGAGTGTGCGACAGAGACGCGTAACATGCGCCTGCGTCACTCAATCCCTTTCTACTCAATTCTCATTTGTGTTGGTACATATTTAAAAAACAATGCGCAATCCGGATCGCGAATGTAACAACTGAGCTAAATCAGCAACTCAAAGAGTATAATAATAAAATACTCCTCTGTAAGCGATGAGTCGATGACTAGCGCCTACGGCCTATCTGGCAGTGTTCCCAACCTGAACTGACGCAGTTATCGTACCAGGGCCGTAGAATTATCGTATATGGCAAGTATATGGATAAAAATTATCGTACACACAGAATTATCGTACAATGCGCCTACTATACTAAGGTACTATCATACGTAGGCATGAAAATATCGTACACTAGCCGATCCGTGCCCACTTGCCACTATATCTTATTATTATTTAACAAAAAGTTCAATAATAATAAGATATAAGTCTATGTCACTCCTGAATCGTGTAGTTTTCTGTTAGTGAAAGAATTTTCATGATCGGATCAGTATTTGCGAAAGTCACCCCCTACAAACAAACAAAGTTAAAAACTTTACCTCTTTATAATATTAGTATAGATGTACGATAATTATCGTACGGTTGCGAACGCTGCTTTGCATGTAGGACTCAATTCTTCATTGCACAGATAAAAAATAATTAATAGGTTAGTAATTTACAGAAAATATACAGCCACTGAAAAAATGTATTTGATAAATACACAGACTACTAAGAGAACAAGATAAATATACCTACTTGCCAATGATAACAATCACTCCGAGTGTGTAATCAAAATTTTGCTGCTCTAGAAAATTACTTCTTTCTTCACTTAATTTGAATAATTCCGTTTGTCAGAGCGAATACAGACATATAATCATAATAATATAACGAAATAACTGCCAACTTTTCTACACAAAATATACGATACATATGAAGTGTGAACATAATCGAAATATCGAAATATCGAACTTATATTCTCTTGTTCGCATTGGTAGATGCTATACTAACCAATAAGAAAGCGTGTACAGCAGGCGCTGGATAAAGTTACAGTATCGGCATTCGGCAGTGGTGAAACTTAGTAGAGCGGATCGTAAGGACCAATAGGAATAGAGAACTTGTATTTCCCGGTATTTTCCCAAGATTTTATTGGACAAAATAAAATCATGCTACTGCGATTTAGACTATCAACTAGTGTCCGACCGAAAGTCGGTTTCCGGCCGAAACCGAAACCGAAACCGAATGTTCGGCCGTGGCTACAGTTTCGGCCGAAACCGAAACCGAAACCGAAACTCACGTGGTCAAGTATAAAATACTGAAATTTCGTGCATGTTACCCATTTTACAAACATTTTTTTTATTGACATGAAATGGAAATACAGTATATTAATTTTGTTGTAATCATTTATTTAATACTAGCTGTGCCCCGCGGTTTCATACGCGTTAATTGAACGAAAAAAATAGCCTTCCTCGTTAAATTGGCTATCCAAAACAAAAAGATTTTTTTAATTCCAACCAGTAGTTTCTTTATTGAAATCGAATGGTATTAAGGGTAATTTTGTTCTAAATTAAATACTTGTGATGAAGAAGGTATTTATTTGCATAAGGATATATGTCATGTTTATAAAAACACCTTCGCAAATATTGCACTATTTTAGAACAAATTTCTTTAGCATAAAAAAGTTATAGTGAGCCAACCTTAAAAGATAGACATATGCTGTCGCGGACTTTTTTTTTTAGAACTTTTAAAGTGAAACAATTCTGTCATACATGATTTTTGCGAAACTTTAACTGTTTACGCAGTGCTCGCAGCGGAAGCTCTCAAAATGAAGAAAAAAACCTCCCGATTTTGAAATATTTTTCATTGGTGCGCCGCTCCTATTGGTCTTAACCTTACGATGTATAGCCTATAGCCTTTCTCGATAAATGAGCTATTCAACGCTGTAAGAATTTTTCAAATCGGACCAGTACTTCCTGAGATTAGCGCGTTCAAACAAACAAACAAAAAAACAAACAAACTCTTCAGCTTTATAATATTAGTATAGATCATATAAGAAAAAAAATTGCGTGCGTACAAAGTACACATGTCAGAAGTGAAACTTCTTTGGCAAACTAATTAAAAAAAAAACTAATCGTTAACTTACAATTATTTAAGTTTTTTTTTGTTTAAGTTTAACACGTCTACGACTAGATGGTGCCAGTAGTAGATTCAATCGCGCTAGCAAAATTCTTTCTTGTTAGTACATATATGGCCACGATACATTTGTGTAATTATTGAACAATCCAATATATCAAGTTGAAGCATCTCTAGTACTGGTTTTATTTGTGCTCCTGGTTGTGTTGGACAAGGTTTTGCAATTCACAGTTTCACACTAATTAAAAAAAAAACGAATTAAAATACACAAAAAAAACAGTCATACTTACATTTAGAATTAAGTAACCCACTACTAAGCAACAGTAAACATTTGAATTGAAAACAGTTAGGCGAGCGTGCACGACAACTTCCGAAGTCAGTTTCGGTTTCGGCAAAAGTTTCGGCCAATTTTGGCCGAAACCGAAACTGCCGCCGAAACTTGATTTTTGGCCGAAACTCGGCCGAAACCGAAACCGAAACCGAAACTTCGGTCGGACACTACTATCAACGCATGAGTGAAATAATATAAATTCTCAAATTTTGCATCATGATAGAAATTATCGTACAATCTGCGTACGATAATAATATGCTATCGTACATCGTACGTAGGCACAAAATTATCGTATGTGTACGATAATTATCGTACGGTTCCGAACGCTGCTATCTGGCGACTCGTATTGACCTGATAACGTCGGTGTCGCTAGTGATTTGCGATCTCCAAATTCGTTTTATTGTTATGAAAATAGCGCAACAATGATATATATATAAATACAAAATTAGTTTTGGTACTGACTAGAATATAAATGAACGGTTTAAACGAAGACCTCACACGTTACTTACTACTATTTAAGTGTAGTAGGTACCTACCTACCTTCAAATCAAGATAATTAAGAATTATATAGATAGTACAGGTTTCTTATGAATATAATCTAACTAGCTTCTGCGCGCGACTTCGTCGGCGTGGACTCCGCTCCTATTGGTCTTAGCGTGATGATTCATAGCCTATAGCCTTCCTCGATAAATGGGCTATCTAACACTGAAAGAATTTTTCAAATCGGCCCAGTAGAACCAGAGATTACCGCGTTCAAACAAACAAACAAACAAACAAACAAACAAACAAACAAACAAACAATCAAACAAACTCTTCAGCTTTATATATTAGTATAGATAATAACACTTTTAAGTAATTATAAACCAAATCAATAAGTTCACATTCAGTGTTCAGTTGCAAGTGTTGCAGATGCACTGCAGATTTGTAGAGACTACTAGTAAAGATATAAGAATGTTAAAAAATAGCATAGTACTTTAGGTATAGGTATATCTAGAATACCTATGACGACTCATTACATTAGTTGACGCAGATTTTGTCCAAGGGCGGATCCAGCTTTGGCGCCAGGGGGCGGGGGGTCACAGTCATGGTCAAGGCGCCAGGGGGGGGGGGGTCACAAAGTCGTAATCAAGTAAAAAGAAGTTATAATTTAAATTTTATAATGATAGATACAGCTAAAAAGTAGGTATTTTATTAATCTATGTAGGTAATGTACTTAAAAATACCTATATTGTGTCAAAAATCTTGTTTAACAATTTTAATTAGTGGTCCACCTAGGTCCTGGACACAGCCCAGGTCATGACCCCCGTGCCCCCCCCCCCCTGGATCCACCAGTGATTTTGTCCTTGATATTCTTGTTTATTCAAAAAGATGCCTTAACGACCGTGTAGATATTTACTCACTATGTCTCGGAGAGCACGAAAAGTTGGCGGTACCGGTAGTTATCATAGACACCTTATGAAATCGTTACTTATGGTACGGGAAATATTTGCGAACCAGAAACAGCTGAACCGCAATGGATCTATTTCAAAACTTTTTATGAAGAAGAAGCATTTGCCCAGGAGTGGTAGATACGAGTATATTAAGATGCTGATTCAGTTAAATGTGTTCACCTGCAACCTGCAAGCATAGTCTTTAACGTTTTCCTACATCTCTTACAAGACATTAACATTTTTGCCTTATTGAAACCAATCTATACAAATAAATAAAATTGGAGTGTCTGTTTGTAATATTATAATATCAGCTTTTTACTAAATTCATATGTATGTATGTATACACGCACGGTACATAATTATACAAAATAACATTTTATATAATTTCTGTCTGTCTGTCTATTTGTGCCGGCTAATCTCTGAAACGGCTGGACCGATTTTGACGATACTTTCACTGGCAGATAGCTGAGGTAATAAGAAGTACAGCTGCCCAATTTCAAAACACAGTAAAGTACAAAAATTTAATTTTCCAGGAAATCCATAAAACCTATTTCCTCTTAGCCGCACTAAATAATATTTTTAATGACGAATTAACCGTTGCAACGGTTTTTGCAACAATTTTATACTGTGTTTTGAAATTGGGTAGCCGTAATTACAATAACCAACGCGTTGGTTATTGTAATAGATTAGGATGACATGTTAGCAAAAAAAATTTATCATTTTTATTGTGATATTTATTGCGCTTACTAGGTTAAAAGTTGTCAGAACATAAAAAAATATAGATTTAACAAATTAAAATACAGTAAGTGCACTTACTTGATTATTTATTTGAGATTAGTGCAGCAAATCAGTAAAATAAAGTTTGTGACAATTTTTAATTTTAATTCATAAAAACATCTGGTAATTAATAACTAATAACAATTAAACAGTGACCAGAAAATAAGAAACAAATTAATTCAAAATCAGCGTTTTTTACTATCATATCAAAATTTCTATCCAGCGGGATTCGAACCCGCACCCCCGACATACCGTGTCCGATGCTCTACCCATTAAGCTATGGGTTTTGATATGATAATAAAAAACATTTTCGAATTTCCTCATGTGTGGGAAACACAAAAATAAAAATAATACGAATCAAAATCAGTGTGTTTTTCTAATTAAATTTTTTCTATTGACATCTATCACTTTTTTTTGTACGTGTGGAAATGCTTTATGCATTTCCGGCCGCTGAAGAAGCGACCGGGATATGCGGGACTCCTGGTTGGCAGGCTAACCACTAAACCCACATGGTGTCCACCTTCATCACCCGTGCCGGGGTTGCAGGAATCCAGATTCTTCTGCAAACCCCGGCGGCGTACGCCGTCAGGTCCTTACTAATTGGGTGGCGCGCGGCGGACACCGCACGCGCCTACCCGGCAGATTTAGTAAACGATCGACTTCCCCAACTCAACTGCCCTCTGCCTGGCGCTTAGGAGGGAAGCTGGCGATCGTGCACCAGCCTTCGACGCCCGGTCCTTTTGCGGCGAAGGGGGAAGTCGGTAGTGTCCTTGTCCTCCCTTACCCGCTCCGCCGCCTCCTTCCGCGACATCACTCCCTCGCCTTTTGCGAGGGAGTGATGTGTGAGGATATGATGATTGCTATACTTACCTGCAGCCAGGTTAGTAACCTCAGTCAGCAGTAAGCTGGCTGCAGGTAAGTATAGCAATCATCATATCCTCCTGTATAATCCTGGAGAAATTCACAGGGGTTTCCGAGCTAACGAATGTTGTTAAAATTCATACGCATTTAAATCATTGCTCGGAAGATGGATTCGCCACCTGCCCGTGTCACTTGGTTGACAAGAAAGACCGAAGTTTCAAAACTTTTCAAAAGCCTGTAACAGATGCCCGTATGGATACTATCATCATTACTGTTCGCATCACGTTGCAGGCTGGTTGAAAGTTGTAGAGAATAATTTGATGCTGCTGCGACAGCATCGCCATCATTTCAGTGAGGACCTCGCCCGGAGCTTCATACTTTCCATGGATAAATCCGTCTACGCTCATGGAGTCGAAATACAGCGTTACGGTTCCATAATCTACGGACCGTTCACAAGATCTTACCTTCTTTTGCGGCAGCCGCATAGCTTCAGTAGCATTCATTTATATATTCCGCTTAAACGGCATTTTTAAATTTTATGGTGATAAAAATTCTAAAAAATAGTTTAATGTATGTTGTCACTTTGTATATTGATATAAATGGTAGTGTGAGTAATTAGTTGTTTTATTTTTCCTTCCTGCTTCATGTGTAGGCAATTCGTGATTACGTGGTATAAGATTTTATCCTGAACATCTGTCGGTCGCCATGTTTGTAGCGCGTGCGCAGTGTCACCGCTCGACATGCATCACTGTACTGTGAAACAGACCACACATGTACGAGGGTCTACTAGCGTCAGCAGTACAAAAACATTCTCTACAAACTTTTGGGATTTCCTTCAAGCCACCTATGTCGTTCGCTACGTAGAGCAGTACAGACTAATCATGCACGTTGTAGCCACAGCCGTTGAAAAGATTGGTCTGCTGCCGTAGATCGTGTGAGACCACTGAACGTTTTCCGGTATTCAAGGTTTCAGACTATTCGTGGAACGTGCTGGTCGGCAGAGGGTTATCATAATCACTGTGGCTTCAGAAAGTCACGTTTCAGTTAAAAATGTTAACTAGATTATCCTCCATAGCACATGAGCCGGCGGAACTACTAAGTGAGGCCGCACACCGCCGCCACACGCTACTCTCAACCGGCGCCACAATTACTGCGATACAATTTAATCGGCGACAAATGTGTCGTGTGTGCGCACATAGGAAGCACAATTGTAGCGTGGCACTAACAACAGAAATCAGAATGTCGACATCATCGTCTGACGATGACGATTTTTGGATGAGGCGATTAATGAGAAAAAAAAAGACGTTATTGGGTTCACCCTTTTAATCAAAATTGTAGTTTACGGAAATTTCAAAATTGCGCAAGAATTACGATCCGAAGAAGAAAAGTTCATAGAATTAATATGAAAACACATACCAATTATTATCTATTAAATTTAGTTCAATCAAATCAAATTGTTCAATAAATTATAAATTGTTCAATTAATCAGTTCAATAAATTTATTTAAACAGGATTTTTTTCAATCTCTGCAATAAATTCAACATAAAACATTCTTTCATTTTCGCGCGTTTTTATTCTATGTTCGCGCCACATAAAACGAACGTGTTCAATCTTGAATTCGTGTGGCGTGGCAGACATCTTGCCACAAACCGCACCTACTACATATGTGTCCTTGATGTGCGGGTTTACATACAAATATAGGGGGGCGATAAATGTGTCGCGTTTCAAATGTGGCGCTACAATTATCGTAATACAAATGTAGCTGTGGTGTGCGGCCTCACTAAGGCGCGTGGCACTGGCCTCAGTGATTGGTCAGCTCATGAGATTGAAAGATCATGCTCAGGCGATCTGCTATGAATGCAAAGACTATTGATAGGGAAAACGCACGTAATAGTGTACACGCTGCCGAGCATGTTCGTCGGACGGTACATAGACAATGGTTATTGAGTACGATATGATTGGAGCCACTGTACCAAAGCTTCAACATTTTTGCATGATAGTCTTCTCTTCTGAGTATGAAAATGTCATTCTAGCCTTCCCTCGAGATGCTTCTCTTTGAAGTTGTAGACCGTACGCTCTTGAGCCGTTGACTGTACATGGAGAAATTGTCTACGATATTCATTTATGCTACGCAAGCGCTAGTAAACTACTACGTCATGTCCACTACACTATAAAACCGTGCAAGTTCAGTAGTTGACCAATTTATTCAACTACTTAGGTCATATGTGATTTGATTAACTAAGTCTAATTTCAATAAATATAACAGTCAAAAACGAATTAGCACGACAAATACAACATTTAGGTACATGTCAACGCAATTCAACTAAGGATCTTTTTTTGCCAACTCTACTACTACACTAGGTTACAAAGTAGCACTTATATGCGTAAAAAAATGAGTTAAAAATATTCTTTGTACTTGCGAGTTGCGATTTTAACAATAAGTATCCATCTGATTTCGTCAGTTGTAAAATTTAATAAGCATATAGTAAAAAAATCATGAAATAAGTAAGTAAGTAGGAAGTGAGCTTTAAGCTAGCTTAGCAGAAAGCTATGTTTGCCGTATAAAGATACGATACCGGATTAAATTAGAAATGAGCGTATCCACAGCAAAACCGAAGTAACCAACGTGAATGAAAGCGTTACAAAGCTGAAGTGAAAATGGGCATGGAGCTTATTTAGAAGACGAGCGGGCATAAATCATCATTCTTATCTAAATATTTTTGTATTGTCGTAAGTTCAAAAACTGGGTGGCAAGGTGACGCAGTGAAAAGAACGCGAATCATTCTTGGTGGCGGCAGTTTTAAGTAACTACGGGATACTATTAAAATTAAAATTCTTGTGTGCTCATCGGAAAGAAAACCATCACAAGGATACCCGCGTATTGGAAAACTTTCGAGACGTTTGCAACTTATATTAATTGACTGTGACAGATACTGATTACTAGGGCTAGGACTATTATTGTTTATAAGGAGACCTCTATTTTTATTGTGTGTACGTACAAATACCGATATTGAAAATAAAAATCGTATAAGTATATTAAAATAAAGTGTACTCAAACGCCATCTACATCTATACGTAGAAAGTGCGTTCATTTTGACAGATGTCGATATTTCTCGTGGTACCTACATATTACGGTAGGGCGGGCGACGACAACGCCGGAGCCAGAGTAATCTGCCACAAGAGGGCAGTGGTATCATAATCGGGGGCAAAAGGCGTTCGGGGTTGGGGTTGCGCGCGCAGGTTACATAACGAATACGGAGGCCGTAGGGGCGCGCGCAGCGGGCGCGGGGTGCGGGGCGATCGATGCGCGCCCGGGGGGAGTCAGTCGAGCGGCGAGCGAGCGACATGTCGGCGCGCCCACCCCGCGCGGCGGCCCCGCGGCCCGGGCCGCGCGAGTAGGTCGCCATGCGCGATGCGGTATGAGGCAGCGCCGCGCCCGGCGGGCCGGCCCCCGCTAGCGGCGCCGCCCCCGCCATGCGAGCGCCGCCGCTGCTGCTGCTGCTGCTGATGGCGGCCGCGGGCCTGGCCGTGAGTCCGCTCGCGCGCCTCAACCCCTGGCTGAGCGCGTGCGACCTGGAGGAGGAGGGCGCGGACGCCGAGTGCGGCGCCGGGCACGCGGCGTGCGGCGGCGGCGGCGAGACGCTGGCGGGGCGCGCCGTGCGACCGCTGTGCGCGCTGGGGGCTGGGGCACGAGCGCGTCGCCTGGCCGTGCTGCGGCTGCGCGCCTGTTGCGAGCGCTCGCCCGCCTCCGCGCTGGACAGAGGCGCGCGCGCCGACGTGCTCGCCGGCGGGGAGCGCTGCGAGCGCACGCTTCAGGACCTCCTCGCCCTCGACGCGATGGTCGCGCGCGTGCATTGCGATTTCGTCAACATCCTCGAACGCTACGACTGCGACCAGTCCTACTCCGTACACACGTGTAACGAGTGCCAGGTGAGTGGTCACGACATGTACGTCTTTGGAACCTATTAGAGGAGTTTATAACCTCGACGAGTGAAGTGATTGAAAAACATGACTTCGATGTAGTAAACGTATATAAATCATTTTTGTTACCGAATAGAGTAACACTAAGATGATCGAAATCATGAAGTTGACAGAGAAGAAATAAGATAAACCATATAAAAATAGCCTGATCCCACACTTATTGAGGACACACGGCATGATCCGCGTCAAAGTTTTGACGACTTTATGTGTGTATCGATCCTCTTCATCGTTGGGCAAGTCACGCTTCTTAGTCTTGTACACCAAAAATTAAATACACAATCACGAATTCAATAGGTTTGTATCTAAGAGTGACCATAGTTTCAATTAAACACAATAACATTTAAGTTGTTAATTTAAGTCGGATAATAACTGTACCTAACCAATTTTTCACTGTATTCAGTCGCTACAAATATTCTTATACTAATCCAATTTTAGATCACGTGTAGATATACATTTGATAAATAATTATTCTCTGACGTGGTTGACTTAATACAATCTGCAATCCACCAAAGAGCAACACAGGCAATCCACATAAAACTGCAGGCTAGACTGATCTGCCTAATCGTAGAATCTATTAAAAATGTTTCTATTTATAGTTGGTACATAAATTCGTATTAGATACTAACTCGCTAATACTACTTAAACTCATTTAACGGAATAACTTTCAAAAATTATTATTATTGATAAATAATTTATTTACCGACCTCTACTAGTATCTACTAAAAAGGAACGAAAGCGTGAACATAACTACGAAAAACTTTTGCTATATTATTGCCATTTTTGTTAACAGTTCAAATTCTTATCACTAAGATAATATTTCGATTCTTAAGAAAAAGCAACTACTCAAAGTGTAGCATTTTTGGAGTAGATTAAAAGGTACATTAATTTGAAACACACAAGAGAAAAATATTAAAAATGTTACTTTATGTTATTTAAAGAAACTTCACTGCATTTTTAACAACAAAATACTCACTTGGATATATTATGGATGTAAGCGCTTAAATTTATAAATTACATAATTAAGTACCGTGTGAGATGCCACTACAGTGAAATCATTCTATTTACACACAGTTAAAGATTCGTGAAACAGCTAGTCAATTAAAAATATATGCCACATAATTTTTATACATAAATTGTTTTGAATATCTTCTGATTAGGAAGCTGTGTAAATAAATGAATAAATTAAGTTATACGATAGCAAAATTGTGAATTCGCTGGGTGTGCATAATGTTTCAAGGAAGTAACGTGTTGTAAGGTCACGTTTTGTCAACACATTAAGACACGCTCATCGATTCATCAATTTTTGCCAATGTTTTCGTGTTATGTATGAATATAGTTAAGGTCGTTCGTAGTCGTAACTACGCCTTGTATAGGTAATATGTACCAAAAACCCATCACATTCATTGTTTTCTTCTGAAATTTTAGCAAATATACACACTTACTTGCTCCGTCCCATATCAGGGAGACAGCTTTAAGAGCGGGTGCCGCGGTGGAGAAAGCTGAAACGACTAAATGGCACAAATACGCTGTAATACGCTTCAGCAAGTAAATTGGAATTAGTGATGAGTACGTATTTGTGCCATTGAAGACGTGTTGGCGCAACGGTCACAGCACTGGTTTGTGGCTGTTGCACTGGCGGTTGTGGGTTCGATCCCTGCACATGACAAACATTTGTATTGGTCATACAGATTTTTGCCGTGATGTACACCTGATAGCGTGAATCACCCAACTAATTTGCCCAAAAATATAATCCTATTAAACGAGAAAGAAAGAAGTCACACATCTGCTTTATTTTTAAACTATGACCTAATAAATGGTGGAACATTTTATTATTCGGATTGCGTATTATTCTCATCGCTTTTAAACATAATACTTTTGTTTGAATTCTTACAACTTTCGTATTATAAACAACGTTTTGAATTTAATATTAATTGTCTAATTGGTTAACCGGTCGATTTTTACTAATCAAAATTAATAACTACTAAATTTAGTTCTGAATTACCAATTCAATAAGCGTATTAGGGCAGCAAATTTTTTTTCTCTGAAACGCTAAATTTTAATTAATTTTACTCACCCAATTTGACATAATGGTGAACTTTGCCACAATTTTGACAGAACAGGATTACCAAATATTTTATACAATTAGTAGCTGACCCCGCAAACGTTGTTTTGCCATATACTTATGATATTGACCCCCGTAACCCCATCTTTTGGGTGGAATATCGTAAAATCCGTTCTTAGCTGACCTCTACTCTGCGAAAGGTACATTCCTACTAAATATCAAGTCTCTACGTCTTATGGTTCCAGAGATATCGTGATGAGTCAATATATGGGTGGAAATCTCTTTAGTATATTTATATAGATACCAAAATATATACAATAGTGAATGTTCGTCAAGCTTTCTGCATTATGAATGTCTCTCTCTGTGTGGCATTTTTTGTTAAAGTGCCATTGTAAAAACAATGCTTAGAGTTCTTGAAATGCTTTAACGTGTCATTTTAAAGCATAATTGAAGGTAAACTCGTTTCCCCCCATTCTCTTGCATTCTGAAGCGTTATACAAAAGTTATAATGTCCTTAGTTTCAGAAAATTGTTCAATTTAAATTTCACACTATACCAGCATAAAAGCACTGCATATAGGTATCCCTATTTCATATGCTTTAGCTAGAAATTTAAATAAATATTGCAACGAAATAGAACAAAATTATTGCAAAAATATTATGTTGTTGTAGGCTTTTTTCTTTGTAACATAACAAGTCGTGGATCGGGTAGTATAGATAAATAATGAAAATGAAAACCTAAATTTGTAGGAAAATTTTATGTTATTTGATCAAACCCATGACGATCTCTCTGTACTACACTCAAATCATTTATCTTTCTTATTTTAAAAAACTAGCTACGACACTAAAAACTACAGACTGAGGTAGACAATGACTTCGAATATGTTCTTGTAAAGTATTTAAATGAGTTAACTGTATGTGTACACTAACTGTACTTCGCGGTTTCACCCGCGATAATTTGAACCGTACAAAAATGTTTTTAAACCATTACTGTGCAACTCGGCACGACACGGCGTCATTTCATTTCTGCCACATTTTACCTTGCTGAATTTTAACAATCTTATTTATTATTCTTTATTTTTTGGCTTATTAGGTATATAAACAAACGTTTATAAAAAAACTTACTATCCTTTCGCGTTGAATTTTTCATATGCAGAATAATTCCTGGTCCATTAAGGGACATTTTCCTAAGATTCTGGATACAATAATAACACAAATATTATTTATTGTTCAAAAAGAAGGAAAAAAATTAAATAAATGTACAAAATGCCGTCTTATGAGAGATATTTGATTTTAAATTATCTTCTAAAGTTTGAGTCGATTTTTTTTTTAAATCCTATAAAAGGAAAAGTTTGCCACATGTGAAATTACGTAAGGAAAATAACAATATTCTAATTTAAAAAAGAGCAAAGGCGGATTATGTTTGTTGGTGTTGCAATTGTAGGCAGCAAGCTTTAAGGTAGGTTGTACGCTGATGTTCGTAGCCTTGCTACAGGTAATGCTGCCGTGTACTACATGTATATACCTATGTATATGTACACAGTGTTTCTGTTTGTGAGTAAACGTACGGCATGACGCATCACTACAAACGCTTCACAAAAACCTTACAAGCTTGACAGAGCTTTACAATGTTTTGTTTTGATTGTAATTGTCTCTAAGCTACCTGTTTTTTTTTAAATATATATAGTATAATAAAATATTGCACTGCAGAATGTACTGTGAATGTATTAGTTTGATTAAACGTTAATTTTTACAAGAATATATTTTGATCGATTATTTTTGTGTTTGAAAATTTCGTTAATGTAGAAACATTTCAATCTTCAATCATAGTTAGTTACGCTCATGTTTGCTCGACGTTCAATGTTAATTCCCTATATTGTATTTATACGTTACTAGTTGTGCCCCTCGGTTTCACACGCGTTACCTTGAGGAAAATAATACCCTGCAACCTCCTTCAGTAAATAGGCTATCCAACACAAAAATATATTTTCAACTCGAACTCAACATGAACTGGTCATGAGATTAGCGCATTGAAACAAAGAAACAAACTTTTCAGCTGTATAATAGTAGTATAGACTGTATAGATAAAGCTAAAAATATGTTTATTTATTTGATGCCTAAATTTTTGGAGTCTACTACAATGATAAATAATAATAGATATTCGTTTGTTTCAATTGTTTACAACATTCTTCATAAAAGAGGCCTTCAAACGCAAAAATAATTTTGATATAAAATTATTATTAAATGCTGAGACTAGGTCATTCAAATATTATATCGCCATAAGTCTAAATCATTCTATTAGCTAAAATTCTAATCATTACTTTACGAAGTTATCTTAACACTTTTTTTTATTTACAGTGATTTATAAAAATATATAATAATAATTAATTATCGAATGATATAATAATAAATAATAGGAAACTGCAATAATAATAACAGTCATCACTTTAGACACTGTATAGCTATCATACATGACTATACATAAGAATCTTACACTTTTATTTAACGTTACGGACGTTTTTTGCGGGCTAGAGTACCCCTCCGCAACGCGCCATAAGGAACTTCGCTGCAAAAAAAAAAACTTTACATCAACGTCTCGCTTTAAATCTAAATTGTAATCAAATTGTATATATTTGTATAAACACGATAAAAATTCCAAATATCTATTGATGTTCAGAGGATACCGCTCTGTGGCAGGCATGACATCTTACATACTGATTTATATTCTCTACTTGTTTCCACAAAAAAAAAAACATTTTAATTATTGTTTTTGTTTATACGTACACATAATTATGTGTAGCTTACATCTATACATCGATACAAATAAATAAAATTGGAGTGTCTGTTTGTAATAATAAAATAACCGCTTTTTACTAAATGCATATGGATCTATAACTACGGTACATATACCAAAATAACATTTATTACAATTTTTTCTGTCTGTTTGTTCCGGCTAATCTCCGAAACGGCTGGACCGATTTTGACGCGACTTTCACTGGCAGATAGCTGATGTAATAAGGTGTAACTTAGGCTACTTTTATTTTAGATTTTTTTTATAAATACGGACTGAACAATAACTTTTTTTGTTAAATTCCACGCGGACGAAGTCGCGGGCACAGCAGCTAGTCTAATATAATTATTATTAATAAAGGGTGGCAAATACAATTTTAGTTATCATGACATATTAATTTTCATTGTTATTTAATTTATTAAAAGCTATGTTGTTATATTTTCCGAATATATACTTTTCCGAATGCGGTTGATAATATGAAAAGTGAAATCATTAGGTATACGAACTTACAAGCTACGTGATTGCAGAATTATTATGAGTAGCATGGGTTCGAGAATGCAGGACAGGCTATTGACATCGCACCGCTGTAGGTTGTCTGCGTGTCACTAGCCATTTCCTATTCAAACTGATCACCTACAGGCTTCGTTTCAGACACTAGAAAGCTTTCAACCATTTGCCGGCTCGTTAACTCCGCTGCTGTGCTAAGAAATACTCCTGCACTAGAAACTCTTGAAAATAAATACCTATCAAATGAAATATTAATTAATTATTTACAAGCTATTATTTCAGTATGATATTATTCCCTCGATTGTACATTAATGTTAACACAAAAAAGCTTTTTAAACTTCTCCAAGTAGATCCTAAGACTATTGCGCTGATTAAATAAAAATAGCTTTAAAAATTAGTATTTTATTAAGTTGAAGTTAGCCTAAATTAGTTAACAAAATAAAGTTAACTTTTATATTTGAACAAGGATAATTAAGCCATCTCGGTATGTTTTATATATCCCTTATATAGAAAACTACAATATCCATTAAGTGGAAATTTGGCACAGGCATGGACTGAGTACGAGATGTCAGCTACAATAGAATTTTAGAAAATTCCTTCCATAACGGATTAGAATGGGCGGTTAACTAAAACGTTGTTATTATTATGTTTAACAGAATGTATAAAATTTTTGATGATATACATTATAATTATACTTATTTATTTTTGAGTTACATGCTAGAGAAGATATTTCACGCTTTAGCCTGTACTGTTCCACTGCTGGGCATAGGCCTCTATCTCCATGTAGGAGAAGGATCAGAGCTTAATCTGCTGTATGCGGGTTGGCGCATATATATTTCCTACTATAAGTATCAATCGCTATCAGGTATACATGATAACAACCGGGACCGATGGCTTAACGTGCTCTACGAGGCACGGTGGGGAGATCCACAAGGACTGCAAAAACACCCAGACCACGGCAAACAACTGCATGGGCAATACAAACGTTTGTCATGTGCGGGGATCGAACCCGCAACTGCCAGCGCAACAGCCATAAACCAGTGGTGGCGTGACCGTTGCGCCAACGTGGCCAGAGAAGATAATTAATTAATAGGGATTATTTTTGTGTACGAAAAATTTTCATTTTTAACGATTTTAAAACGGGATTTCGTTATTGGAACTCTGTATGAAAGTTGATTTAAGGCAAACTAAATCTTATATGAGATGTTTCAAAAATTATCGCTATTGCCATACTGCAAGTGAAGCTCTGGTATAAAGCTATCATACTCGTAATTATATATTGTGATATATATATTTAGTAACTCATTTTAAGCGTATTTTGTTTCACGTATTAGTATTTAGATAGATTATTTAAAATTAAACATCCATATTGTACATATTAAGTTTATGTCGTGCCATATGGGTAATGTTATGGGGGGTGAACATGAAATATTTTATGTTATTGATTTCATCGTCATTTCAAAAAAATTTACTTAACTGAAGAGTGTGTTCGTTTGACTTTAGGAGTTTAATTAAAATTTTTGCAAATCCATCATATTCCATCTTACGATTGGTATCATTATTTAAATATTTAGTGAGACTGAAGATGTAAATGTAAGTAAAACTGCCCGGAACGTTGTATTTATTTAATTCTGATAAAAATCTGAGATATTCGAAGACGATATACGAAGTCGTGGCCATAATTATCTAGTTTAAACAATAAATTCCGTAAGAAACAGATCGCTATGTAGTGGTAAGTTCTATTAAAACCTTACATAGTAGCCATTGAGGTGAATTTTATCTAAATATAATATAGTTACATAAACTCGAAATAATCTTTAGTAAGTAGTAATCAATGAGCTTAGCAGAGATTGAATAACACTGGATAACTCGTTGAGTTCCGAAAGTAAAGTACGTATCGTAGAGGACGAAGTTAGTTGAACGAATATTTTGCAGGCTTTTATTTTGTGCTGGGATATATACGTATTTCTAAAACTACACATATTCAAAAATGTTTTTTATTATCATATCAAAATTTTCGACCCAGCGGGATTCGAACCCGCACCTTCCCGACAATCCGTGTCCGGTGCTCTAGCCGTTAAGCTATGGGCCTATACTCCGCGGAATCGAAAATCTTGATATGATTTTTATTCGGTTTTAAGCAACCGTGGTTGTCGGATTGTCGGGAAGGTGCGGGTTCGAATCCCGCTGGGTCGAAAATTTTGATATGATAATAAAAAACATTTTCGAATTCCCTTATGTGTGGGTAACACAAAAATAAAAATAATAGGAATTACACATATTCACTTTTGAAATATATTGAGGGAATCGATTCTTTAAGCTATACTCAGTTAATGTATTTTAAAACGTTACCTTCATGTGTGTTACTTGTAATTGAGGCAACATTTATGTACGTACTAAATGGTTCTTGTTTTTAATTCTAAATAAGTAATAATTCGTTCATATGTTGTGAATTGTAAATATGTAAACTATTGTAAAAATTTTAATAGTTCTAAACTACGTATGGGTATGGGTTTGGTTGGTTGACTTTAAATAAATAAATTATAGTATTGTTTATTCTAACATAACAACGTCTTATAGTAACATAATTTATACTCAGTACAGAAAATAATAAATTTCTAAATATCCATAATCTTCAAGTAAAATTATTATGATTTAACAAATGTGCTCGAAATATAGCTAATCGAACGTTATTACACCGAAGACATAATATATATAATCGTCTTTCAGGCTGATCAGTCTGCGTTGAAGGTTTCATTCAAAAACACGATTCAGATTGAGGTTAAGTGTTTATGCGCATGCGTGCTCTACACACATGCGCTCTCCGTCTGTTAGTCGCAATGATTTCACCTATCTTCCTCAGTTTTTCGAGTTAGGATTTTGTCAACTTTAATTTGACGTTGAATCTGTGAGATGTATGCTATTTTGGAAATTAATAGATACTAAATGCCATTTACGGTAATTTGTATGTATAAGAAAAGTTTTTATTTGTTACTAAATTATCTTTTCACAAAGAAATATTTAATTATTATAATTAAGTATATTTTATTTTATCATACGGAACGTAAAAGGAAAATAAATTATTTATATAGGCATCACTAAAATAAACATTTCGAATGATTACAGTTATTTATAATCTTTTTCAATAATAATGATAATATTTATAAATAAATTGTTATACCACGGAGAAATGTTAAGAAATTCTTAATTATTTTTGCAATGCATATGCATCACAAATATAAGATTAACGTAATCGTAAACGCTGTAAGTACCAAGACACGTAATTATGTAACACAATAGTCAATAATCTTGAGTAAATGATTTCCTTCATTAATTTGACATGAGCTCTAAATCTATTAAATAGAATGTATAAATCTCTGTCAAAATGTCGACGGAATCTTGTTTTACAAATGATATGCAATCTTGTTATATAATGATATATACAGCACCACAATTTGTGAAAAACTAAAACCAGGTGTTATAGTCCATATTTGTTGATGTATTTTTTTAATATATATTCCACCTATTAGAACAAATAATAATCAGCTATCAATATGTTAACAAAGACATCAAGTTTGAAAATTGTCGTGGTTCAACTATAAACATTGATATTTTAGACCACTAATGCGGCACACAAGGGTCCATCAAATCGTAAGCAGTTTACCTTTTACCTTAACCTACGGACGCCTGCTAAACTATGAGCAATACAAGCGCGTTTCCGACCTTATCCCAGTTGTCAACACAGAACATTATATACCTATACCATAACTTTAGCCACATTACTCACTACGTAAACACAAAACTACTTGAGGGCAGTATTATTTGTCTGGACTCTCTGCAGGGCAGTTGTGGCATTTTCTCAATCGGCTGCTCCAGATCATGTTTGTTTTATGATATTGTTTTTTTTTAAAATATAATTTGTGCTTCTAATAACAATGACGGGTGTCCTATGCCCGTAGAAACTTAACTCTAATACTTGAATAACGAATGGAATTGCCCGACTAGAAATTACTGGATGCTTGCCCAGTGTATACATCTGGCACTCGTTGTGTATTAAGAGGGCTTTAATGAGTAGGAAATCCACACGAGAGCTCACTCAGGACCCAGACTAGAAAACCCTTACATAAACAAAATACACGTTAAGTATGTTGTGGGGAATCACAGTGTAAAAATAAAAAATAATAACCGGTTTTTACCATTTGGGATTATGAGTTGAATCTAAGTGGAAAAACCTGATGTAAAAAACAATTGTACTCGTATTCTTCCGATTTACAGTAGGTACTTAATAGAGCCCGATTGGAAAAAAAAAACTTCAGCTATAGTCATTGAAGTTTTAATGACTTATATTTACAGTGGTACTTGTTTTAAATCATGTTTCAATAGGATGAATCGAATATTAAGGAGAGGCCATACTTGTAGGGTTTGGTTTATGAAAGTAGCCGAAGTGGGAACTAGAGATTAATTAGCTTAGATTAAACTTTTTAACAATCTACCTATATGTAGTAAGGTTTTTTCCCCCCCCCCCCCGCGTATCCAAATGTCACGTGTGTTTTTTTCGGCAAAGTATATTGAAATTTACAGAATGTTATATTTAAATACATGTATTATCTAATACATACCTATAATACCGTGATGCAAACCAAGCCCAACAGGGCTTTGCGAGATATTATCACGCAGAGTACAAAGGGCCAACCCAAAGTGAACTCAATTGGTCTTACACTTATTTTCCAACCAGAGCCAGATAGGCCTTTGCGTGACATTCCCATTTCGAGCCCTACATGGCAGCCTAAGGAGAACGCTACTGGTCACACATCAGACACACTGAGGTTTTCATCATATAAACAGTCAACAAAGTCTGTTTCTTAAATCTACATCTATTGTAAATATATTTCTAAATAAATATATAGAACCGTAAAAATATTTAAGATTTTTTTTACTAATGGGTCCTTTACACTTTTAAAGGCTTTGGTGACTGTTTCTGTTAAATAAATGAAATAAAAATCAAAAAGGAATAAAATTATCTATTACTTATCTAAAAATTAATAAAAGCAACATGAAAAAGTATTTATCACAAATACTGTATTCGAAGTAAAAAAAAAAGGTATATTGATTTATATTAAAAATAGAATAAAGCTTAAAACTGTCGTTTAAGTTCACATTCAGAAGACTATTTCAAATTGCCCACGTTAGCATTCTAAGTCAAGAGTAGTGAACTGCGAGACAAAGGGAACAAAAGACGTAGAGTTGTGGGTTTAAACCTTTCAGTTATCGTGAAAAGGAGTACTCTTGTGAAATGTTCATTAAATTAGGTGTCTTAAATAAGTCACTTTCTTATTTGATTACAATGAATAGTGTCATATTTAGTAGGTGAATTAAGATTAATGTGTGTCTATTTATAACTATTTTTGATAACAAAAAATTGTGCTCGCTCGTTTTGTGGAAGTAAAAAAGTATGTATGCAAATATTGTACAAATTAATATTAGTTCATAATATTAGTATTATTATATTATGTTCTTTTAAATATGTATTTTATGGTCGCGAATTTTTGTCTTTTTACATTTACGTAAAAAGCATAATTTTTAAATTACTAGGAAACTCGTATAAGTAAGTTATAACTAGGAAACTAACTCTTGTTGCGATTTATTAGCTGCTATTTTGGATTCGTTGTTGTTATTTTAATCAAAGTTTAATTAGAACTTAATCAATCAAGTATCAATCAATTAAAGTACTAAATTGTCTTAGTATGTAAGATTTTAGATTAATATGGTTACTAGAAGTACGTTACGAAAATTATTCGAAAACGGGATATAGGTACCTACCATGTTTATTATTTTCGCTTTGCGGAGCTCGATATTTCGACATTGACTGCGAATGTCTTGATCACGAGACTGGAGACTCGTGATCGTAAATATCCCGTTTTCGAATAATTGTCTTAGTATGTTTTAAGTAATATTTATTTAACATACAAATAGTTTGTGTAGAGCGCTGCCTTTTTTTTAGTGAAAATCTCATTGAGATTGATAACATTGTCACACTGCAATCTGACAGCTATTTTACTTTGACCTTCATCCACCAATCATGCCGATTTGATAACCGGAACAAAGTCGATGTAGTATCCATTGTTTCTGGTTTATTCCAAATTCTTACGAAGGCAAATAAAAATTAAATGAAATAAAATTGAAGCACTTATCAAATTATCACTTTTTCGTTGCGCAAAGTTGTGGTAACACTTTACTAATGTCATCCGGATTTACGATTCTGGTTTAAAAAAAAGATCGACCTAATAGACATCACATCAAGCTCATAGTAGTAAAGCATTTACCATTAAGTCTGGTCTCTCTGCGTCCGTGTGTTTTATTATTAATCTGGAACTAAAACGTAGCTTAATCGGTGTAGAAATTTGTCACGATCAAGGCTATCATTTCATCGATAATTTTTTTTTATGCACAGAATTATTTCAATATCCTTACTAGGGACCAATAAAATTCAATTCGTCCGGTGTAAGTGTAAGATAGGCAAATTGCTTATGGCGTTCTGACGTTCCCTTGCCGGAAGATGCGACAGGGCGACACGGGGTAAAGTTTCCTGCTGAGAAGCGATCGTTTCCTACAGCCAGCGTCCCCGTGTCGCCGCCCGCGGTTAATCTTATAGTTGACCTAGTTACCTATGCGACCCATATAAATATATTTCAAATGCAATTATTATCGAACAACTCGTTTAATCGATATGCATTAATTGGTTCGATTATATTTGGTTTTGGAGCCGATGCGATGTGAGAACTGTTCTGGGAGTATGTTCTTTGTACATTGGTTTGGTATTTTGTTTTAAGATTTGATTTTCATACTAGAAATATAAAGAGCCCATTTTGGATAGTCATAAATAGACGTTATTAGTAAATATTGAGTACTGGTAAAATTTGGACTAACATTCTATTTTAAGTTGTCTTTAGGTACCTACCTATATAATATTAGAAAATGTCGATTCCGTGCCATTTCATAGAAATGTTTTTAAAAGAGTAAATTTTATACATAATATCTACATTTATGTTCACCTAAATATTTTTTACACATTGACTTCATGTAATTATACACACTTTGATAATAGTTTTAATTATTTTTTTAACAAGAAAAGTACAATCATAATGAAAAGTAGGTACGTATTGGTATACTCGAGAATTCGAGATGTATTGATTACAAAAAAGGTACGCTTAAAAAATGGTTTGACTGTAACATAGATTTCATGCCGTCGCTCAGGGTTAAATTTACATCGTGACCTACTTTCCTCTGCAATATACATTTACAAACCCCGCATAGATATCAGACGATTTTAACAATTATTCATAATCAAATCACGATCACGATTCAGCCTGTAATATCCCACTGTTGGGCATAGGCCTCTTCCCCTTGTAGGAGAAGGATCGGAGCTTAATCCACCACGCTGCTCCAATGCGGGTTGGCGAATATATTCCCTACTATGAGTAACGATCGCTATCAGATGTACATGATAACAATCGCGACCTACGGCTTAAAAATATTTTTAAATAACTACGAGTTTAAAGAATAAATTTAATAGGTACCTACCGACAGTAGGAAGCCTGTAGAAAATACAAACGTTGCGTAATGCGTTGTCTATTATTTACCAGCCCCCTTAGCCAAGTTGACAATCTACAATCGATAACGCTATTAGAAAACTAACAAATTTATGGAAATGACACTAGCGTTCGTCGAACAACGTCGAATGCTAGTGTCATTCCCATACATTTGTTAGTTTTCTAATAGCGTTATCGATTGTAGATTGTCAATTTGGCTAGGGGGGCTGCCATGTAATGGGTTAGCCGGTATAAAACAGATATATTATACGGGAATATTAATTCTAGTTACTTTCACCCACATATTTAATAAATAAATCTTACATCAAAACGAGCGCTCTTTCATTGCAAATACGATGACGTAGGGTGGTCTGGTAAAAGTCTGGTTTGAATGGCGGTTGCCGAATATAATAGGTAGGGATCCCTAGTACATTTTTTAAACCTGATCAGTATCAAGCTAATTTTCCGTGAGTAGCTTCATTCTGATGAGGCGAACAAAAAGTTCCTCTTCGAAAACTCTCGATTGTGGTAGATAATAGAGTTAGCAGGAGGTAGAGCCGCAGTGAGCGTAAGACCGGGATAACGTACCACGCAATTTGGAGGACAATATTACCATCAAATTATATAAATATTAAGTAACTAAAAGAAAAAAAATCAGCTGGTTAGTAATAATTTTTGATGACCTTACGAGGTCATCAACTTGATGACCTCGTAAGGTCATCAAAAATCGTTTTTTTTTCTGATTTTTTTTAACCTAACACCTACCTATAATAGCCTGGCCAGGAATTTTTTATCAAACTCTTTCGCGATTTATCTTTAACTTAGTAAAGTAGATAAGTAAAGTAAATTCTATCCATTAAGATGGGTGAAGATCATGTGTAGTTTGGATCTTAGACTAGTATGTTACGCCCAGAATATAATTAAATTTGTTCAATGATGATCTTATCATAGCCGGATCTACCATATGGCTTTTTGGGCTTAAGCCCAGGGCCCCGTGATTCAAGGGGCCCCCAGCTAAGTCAAGTCAAAGTCAAAAATAGACGACAATGTGAAAGAATCAATAATTTTATTAAATTAAACAGATCGTATGGTTTGCAGCCTTGCGAATCCTACGATTAATCAAATTCAATTCATTTAATTCAAGTCTACGTTTAGGTGTTGGTACTTCGAACTGACAGTTAAAATCTTCGGCTGCCATTTTACATACTTCTCAATCGTGGTCAAATTTGGTGGGCCCCTAATTAGGTATTCGCAGATCATTGACAGATATCTGCGATGCGGCCATCCCGAGAATCGGGCGACGCCTGCGACGACGACAGGCAGTATACTGGTGGTCACCCGAGATAGCAGAACTTCGGGTGGCCAGCATAAGGACCCGTAGGGCGTACGTAAGCTGCCTTAGGCCTCGTTTACGAAACGAGCTTTGCGCACAGGGCAGTCCTGTGACGGAAACGATCTTCTCCAACGGATGGTATCGGAATTGTTTCCACACTGTCCGGAGCACGTTCCCCCGAGAATGGCGTCATCGTCCTCTTTAAGAGAGACCGACTCGTCTATCCCTCGTCTTATTTCGGAAGGTGAGATGGATACGGCCCTGTATCGTCTCAAAGCCAAGAGGACGGCACCAGGGCCGGACGGTGTTCCGGGGCGTGTTCTAAGTATAACCCTGGAACAAATGAGAGGAGAGCTTCGGGGACTTTTTCACAAGTGCCTCACTATTGGAGAGTTTCCGAAGCCGTGGAAGACGGGCTGCTTGTGCCTGATAGGCAAGGGGGGTCGACCTCCCGACTCTCCTTCTGCATACAGGCCAACCGTGCTGCTGGACGAGACGGCCAAGTTGCTTGAGAAGATTCTCGCAGACCGTCTCGTCCGGCATCTCGACGAGTCAGGGCCGGGTTTGTCGGACGCGCAATTCGGGTTCCGGGCGGGCCGTTCTACCCTGGAAGCCCAGAACGCCCTAAAGTCTCTCTCTGTGGAGGCGGTGGCCAGTGGAGACGTACTACTGGCCATCTAGTTGGATGTGGCGAATGCCTTCAAACGCATTCCCGTGGAGACAATATTGGAGGCACCAAAGTACTATAAAGTGCCTCCCTATCTCCAAAAGCTATTGGAGGCGTACCTCTGTGAGAGAGAGGTCCACTGGGAGGGGGGCGACGGTCGATTGTATCGACGTCACGTTGAGTTCGACGTTCCACAGGGTTCCTCGCTTGGACCTACCCCTTGTAACGTCGGCTTTGACAGGCTGCTACGGATGCCTCTACCCCCCGGGTTGAGCGTCAAATGTTACGCAGATGACACGCTGCTAACGGCCCGTGGCAGAAGCTTCGAAGAGGTAGCCTGGCTAGCGCGAGTCGTTGCATCGAACGCAGTCGATTGCATCGAGATATGCAGGGTCTGAAAGGGAGACCCCAAAGGGTCATACCGGTAAGAGCCATACGGGGATACCGTACAGTGTCGTGGACGGCGGTGACGCTTCTCGCGAGTGATCCGCCTTGGGAACTCCAGGTGGAGTTGCTCGAGGAATTATACAAGTACCGGTCGAGCCTCCAAACTAGAGGGCTAATTCCAAGTGCGGACTGAATGCAGAACATCAGAGCTAAATCTCAGAGAGCCCTGATGAATTAGTGAAAGGAGGACATGGAGTCCCCAGCGGCAGCGACGGTGGATGGTATACGTCCCTATCTTAGTCACTGGGTCAAAAGGTGGCACGGGGTGCTGACCTTTCGGCTAACGCGGCTACTTACCGGTCACGGATGCTTAATGCGTAACGGTGCATGCGTTAGTGATCCTGTGGAGCTCCACAATGACGTTGAGGGCACCGCTGCGTTTTAGTGGGTAGTCCGTGCGCTTTTTTGGCTGCACCGGGAGCCCAACACTCTCGTCGCCTCCAGACGATGGGGCTAGTGCGAAAATACATTTCCAGCAACAACAAAAAAAGGGCCCCTAATTAGTATTAGCCCAGGGCCCCCTGACCTCACGGTCCGGCCCTGGATCTTATATATACAGAAATTTAGTGTTATGTGAAGGAATAATTTGTAATATTTTTTTTCTAAATTTTTTCATTCAAATATAAATATGTATTGCAATTATATTTCACACATAAAATCTAATATAACATAGTGATAAGTAAACAGTTCTGTTTAAAATAACAAATTTAACATAATTGTGTTTTGATCGCAAACGAAAAGAAAACGACTTAAATTAGATCGACAAGTATTACATTATTAATAATAAAACAATACATTAATAATACACCGTGGGTAGACGAAAAAATAATCAAGTAAATACGCATTATTAAAGATAACTCAAAAAGCATTCGTCAGATCCCGATCAAATATAAATGAAACAGCATTACAGGCACTAGTAGCTTTCGATTAAAAAAAGAATAATCAAAATCATAGTACATCAAGTAAAAAGTAGTATAAAAGGTATAATCCAACGCAGTTCGACGAAAAAATTATCAAGTAAATCGCACGTTTATTAGATACTAGCGACCCGCCACGGCTTCGCACGGTTGCAAAAACTATCAGTGTTCGACTACTATAATATTATGCATGTATTATATATATATAAACCAAATATACATATAAACTTTCCTCATGAATCACTCTATTTACTAAAGAAAACCGCATCAAAATCCGTTGCGTAGTTTTAAAGATCTAAGCATACAGACAGCGGGAAGCGACTTTGTTTTATAGTGCCTATGTAATGACATCTCGAAAAGTGTTATTCAAAATCGGTCAACACAGTAAACAGTTCTGAGGTAACACACATAAAAAAATACAGTGAATTGAGAACCTCCTCCTTTTTAAGTTGGTAAAAATAGGATAAGATTAAACGGCTTGTTCGAAGACGATAGAAGTTTCGTTATTTTCGCTTTTCAGTAATTACTATGTGTACATACATACAGTCATACTCGTTTATACTAACTGATACTAACGTTGAATGAAAATTTGTTATAATTTTTTTTATGAAATTAATCCATTAACGAAATAAATAGATAAAAAAGATTGTACGGGAAGACTAAATTTTTTAAATGAAAATTAAAGTAGTTAACAAAATTATAAAAAATACACTCAATAGTAAACAATTAAAGGGTTGACAGTTAATATTTAATTTTCAAACATATTATAAAGTTAATATCGCTGTAATTAATTTGGTGCAAAATGATAACTCTTTGTTTGACACGTGCTGTCATTTGTAGTACAATGCGTTTGATGAGGTGAATAGAGGGATTGTATGACGTATAATTACATTGTTGTGCATATTTCCATTCCGGAAAGAAAAGCGAGACGGCAATGAGTAAAGTTTCCTCATCAGCAACGATCGCTTTCTTCAGTTGCCGTGCCACGCGAATTACAAAGTTTAAGAAGAAGTTGAAAAATGCTGTTTGCCTGATCTAGTGTAATAGTAAAATAACATGAAAAATATTGTGAATCTAATATGGTGATAAAGTATAATAATGAAAAAAAAAATGTCTATAATTATTGCAAGCCAAAAGTTTTAAGATTTTACAGCATTGATATATAAATATTTTTTGTTTGTTTTCAACTATTGTTTGTTTTTTTTTTGTGCTCCGTCTGTGATATGTTTTTTATTGTAATTACTATGACGGCAAACAATCGTACAATCTAGGTTATGTGTAGAGGTTATTATGGCCTATGAAAGTTTGCAACTCCATGAGCATCACATGCGCGTTGCTAAACATGTTATCGACAGCGGAAGTAGTGTCGGCAACACAGGGCCGGACCGTGAGGTCAGGGGGCCCTGGGCTAATACTAATTAGGGGCCCTTTTTTTGTTGTTGCTGGAAATGTATTTTCGCACTAGCCCCATCGTCTGGAGGCGACGAGAGTGTTGGGCTCCCGGTGCAGCCAAAAAAGCGCACGGACTACCCACTAAAACGCAGCGGTGCCCTCAACGTCATTGTGGAGCTCCACAGGATCACTAACGCATGCACCGTTACGCATTAAGCATCCGTGACCGGTAAGTAGCCGCGTTAGCCGAAAGGTCAGCACCCCGTGCCACCTTTTGACCCAGTGACTAAGATAGGGACGTATACCATCCACCGTCGCTGCCGCTGGGGACTCCATGTCCTCCTTTCACTAATTCATCAGGGCTCTCTGAGATTTAGCTCTGATGTTCTGCATTCAGTCCGCACTTGGAATTAGCCCTCTAGTTTGGAGGCTCGACCGGTACTTGTATAATTCCTCGAGCAACTCCACCTGGAGTTCCCAAGGCGGATCACTCGCGAGAAGCGTCACCGCCGTCCACGACACTGTACGGTATCCCCGTATGGCTCTTACCGGTATGACCCTTTGGGGTCTCCCTTTCAGACCCTGCATATCTCGATGCAATCGACTGCGTTCGATGCAACGACTCGCGCTAGCCAGGCTACCTCTTCGAAGCTTCTGCCACGGGCCGTTAGCAGCGTGTCATCTGCGTAACATTTGACGCTCAACCCGGGGGGTAGAGGCATCCGTAGCAGCCTGTCAAAGCCGACGTTACAAGGGGTAGGTCCAAGCGAGGAACCCTGTGGAACGTCGAACTCAACGTGACGTCGATACAATCGACCGTCGCCCCCCTCCCAGTGGACCTCTCTCTCACAGAGGTACGCCTCCAATAGCTTTTGGAGATAGGGAGGCACTTTATAGTACTTTGGTGCCTCCAATATTGTCTCCACGGGAATGCGTTTGAAGGCATTCGCCACATCCAACTAGATGGCCAGTAGTACGTCTCCACTGGCCACCGCCTCCACAGAGAGAGACTTTAGGGCGTTCTGGGCTTCCAGGGTAGAACGGCCCGCCCGGAACCCGAATTGCGCGTCCGACAAACCCGGCCCTGACTCGTCGAGATGCCGGACGAGACGGTCTGCGAGAATCTTCTCAAGCAACTTGGCCGTCTCGTCCAGCAGCACGGTTGGCCTGTATGCAGAAGGAGAGTCGGGAGGTCGACCCCCCTTGCCTATCAGGCACAAGCAGCCCGTCTTCCACGGCTTCGGAAACTCTCCAATAGTGAGGCACTTGTGAAAAAGTCCCCGAAGCTCTCCTCTCATTTGTTCCAGGGTTATACTTAGAACACGCCCCGGAACACCGTCCGGCCCTGGTGCCGTCCTCTTGGCTTTGAGACGATACAGGGCCGTATCCATCTCACCTTCCGAAATAAGACGAGGGATAGACGAGTCGGTCTCTCTTAAAGAGGACGATGACGCCATTCTCGGGGGAACGTGCTCCGGACAGTGTGGAAACAATTCCGATACCATCCGTTGGAGAAGATCGTTTCCGTCACAGGACTGCCCTGTGCGCAAAGCTCGTTTCGTAAACGAGGCCTAAGGCAGCTTACGTACGCCCTACGGGTCCTTATGCTGGCCACCCGAAGTTCTGCTATCTCGGGTGACCACCAGTATACTGCCTGTCGTCGTCGCAGGCGTCGCCCGATTCTCGGGATGGCCGCATCGCAGATATCTGTCAATGATCTGCGAATACCTAATTAGGGGCCCACCAAATTTGACCACGATTGAGAAGTATGTAAAATGGCAGCCGAAGATTTTAACTGTCAGTTCGAAGTACCAACACCTAAACGTAGACTTGAATTAAATGAATTGAATTTGATTAATCGTAGGATTCGCAAGGCTGCAAACCATACGATCTGTTTAATTTAATAAAATTATTGATTCTTTCACATTGTCGTCTATTTTTGACTTTGACTTGACTTAGCTGGGGGCCCCTTGAATCACGGGGCCCTGGGCTTAAGCCCAAAAAGCCATATGGTAGATCCGGCTATGCGGCAACATACAACAGCACATCGCCAGGAGTACTTTACTCACAAAAGAAATATAACACCACCAGACAGCAGTATTATATGTCTGATTCTCCGTTATATTGAAATACTTCCCCAGCCGGGCTGCTTCACACTTTGAGTAAGGTGTTTTTTGCAGTGAAAGTAAAAATTTCAATTAATTATGTAGTCAATATTAATTCTGGAAGATATTGTTTTACAAAACTTTATGAAATCACTTGGGCGTACTGGTAAAGTAGTAGATGCATTTTTTTCATTAGCAAGTAAGTATAAGCATAATATACTTAATGTGTTAGAAGTTTAGTTGAATCGTCAGTTAATATTATAAAAAAAATACTTCCGTATCGTCGCGTAAAAATACTTCATATAATCTAATATGACTAAGATTGAGAAATTCGTAACGTAATTCAATTAAATGTTGAAGTTATGAAAGATAATAATGTAGTAACGTACTCGTACAAGTTTAGAATGTGTAAGATTTTTGGACCTTTGAAGTTGCACATTGTAACTAACTATACATTTGAAATTAGTTTAAAAGAAAATCGTATGTTCATCGAACAAAAATCGATACATTATGAGAAAAGTTAAACATGTTTCGGTATAAGTTCTGAAACATACGCCGTACGCGTCCGTAAATAAGCAGTCGTTTAATGTGGTGGATTGATATCCAATCCTCATTTATTGCGCTTTTATAGTTTGTGTATGTATAACGCGGTACAATGTCAGGCACTATTTTCTATACTAGCAGCGACACTGTTTTTGTGAAATGGATTTTACATTGAAATGAAGTTTGCTTTCTTTATCTATTTTCTCATCGTTCTAGTCTTTTCGGCGTTATAAGGTTTTGTAAGCTCTTGAGGTACAGCAAGGTTTTTTACTATGTTTGTTTGGGATGAAGTTAGCTTTTATCTTTAATAAATATTTTCACTTCTCAATGCTCATAAGTGACAACTTCTTAAAGGAGTAATATTCTTTACACTTTTGCTTAAAATATTATCAATATATTTATTACATATATTTAATATACTAATGTACATAAAAATATTAAAATATTTTGTGTAATGTAAAATGTGACATAAAAATCTTAATTATTTTTTTTTAATTTGAATAGAGTGATAATCAAAAGTGAATATGGGTCATTAAGAAAATTAAAATATTAAATATTTGGAAATATATCCAATACGATCGACATAATCAGTAAAAAAGTAAATAACAATGGTACTATAGGATTGTTTAAACATTAGCACCCACACAATAAGCTTAACATAAAGATTAATTGTTCGTAAATTAGCATTGTAAGGTAAAATGGAGTAAGCGAAGAGGTATCTTGTCTAAGTAAAAGACTCTTTTAGATTGTTTGTGAGCTCAAGTGAATCTCGAGGCAGTGGTGGCGGAATAGCTGAAACTAAAATATTTATGTCATACGCTCCAACTGAAACAGCACTTCTCGCTAACTACACTCCAAGCTGGTCGCCCATTGGTTTCAAGGCTGTCAAAATTAAAATAAATATTATAATAAGGTGTTTTAACACAGAAATATCTTTTTCGAGATACCTATAGCGTAGACGCTATATTTCTGTTAGCTTAAAACTTGAATTTTTATGTCCGAATATTTCTTAATACAAATATTTCTTACTTGTCTCTTTATTTGAATCACATTTAGAGGGCCGTTTAGAACTTTACGTACGATGAATTTGAAGATACTTCAGGTGTAATTATTATTAGTCCATTATGTGTAGGTCAGACACATAAGTTCTGCATTAGGCAGTGAAACACGATGAAAGATAAAAATTCGAGATGGATGGTTCATTGAGCTGTGCTGTCAATAAAAAATACTCAACAAAAATTGTATATAATTGTGTTTGCTCGCAAACGAAAAAAAACCGACTTCAATAATTACATCGACAAGTAATACAACGTAATAAGATGAAAAAATAGTCAAGTAAATACGCGCTATTAAAGATTACTCAAAAAGTTGTAATCAGTTTTCGAACTAATTTAAACAAGACTACAAGACAAGTATTAGCTTTCGATTAAAGTAAGAATCATCGAAATCGGTACACCGAGTAAAAAGTTATGCGGTATAATATAACGTAGGTCGACGAAAAAGTAGTCACGTAAATACGCATTATTAGATATACATATAACTCTAAAAGTACTTGTCAGATCTCAATTAAATTAAAATGGGACCACATGACACGCAACACCTTTCAATTAAAACAAAATTGATCGAAATCGGTCCACCCAGTCAAAAGTTCTGAGCTAACATACATAAAAAAACATACGTGTCGAATTGAGAACCTCCTCCTTTTTTGGAAGTCGGTTAAAATATAAATAAAGTATAAACTTTCCTACACGCAGCTTTCTTTTCAAATAAAGTGGTGAGCTTAGCGGTTTAGAATTGCGTGAAAAGGATTCGATACAAATATTATAGTAGACACCGCAAACAATGGCAATACCTATTTATAGTAAAGCTTTATACTATTTATATACCTTTGTATATTGGAAAACTTAAAGCGAAAAAACATGTACCTACCTATATTTATTACGTGTAAATATTTTCAATGTTATATTATTTTTAACAGTCTTATAAATACGAAAAAACTGTCGTTTCATATTTAAGCACCTATTTTTAGGTTTATATTTAGCAACACATAATTTTTAGGTATATCGAAAACCTTGCACATAAGAAACTGTATGTGTGTGTGCAATTGTTTAGCTTTTTTTATTATAACGCACCCTTCTTCGAAAGGGTGCAAGTTGTTTTACAAACGTGCCTAGGTTTCTACTAGTCTTGTCGGTGAGTAAGATCTTGTATACCTATAATACATTTGAATATGTACAATACATGGAAATAGCGGGAACATCGTTTAGATAGCTTAATTGGCTAGAGCACCGACACGGTCGACTGACGTCTCCGACCGGAGATGCAGGTTCGATCCCCGCTGGAACGGATTTTTGATATGATATTGAAAATAATTTTTTCGAAGTTGGTTTTATAAAAAGCTGTTTTATATTCACTAATTGAATTAACTACAGTACAAATATTATCGTAGTCGTGTTCTTTCTAATGAGTTACATCTAAAAATAGATAAAGTGTATGTTTATTGTGACGGTTGATTACACTTTATTATGAAACTAACGCTTGAGTTTCATAATTATACATTTATGTGTGAGCAAGTCATTAATTAGTGCTAAGTAGGTCCTGAAGGTCGTTTATCGATAATATTTGTTTAAAATACTAAGTCAATTTAAGTATACCTATATTTTTAAATGTTAGGTTGCTCTCTTACGAATTCTTGGCTTCAATTTTAGTTTTCAGCTCTCCTTTCATTATATGAGCCTATTTTATCGTGCTTAACGTAGGTATATCTGGTAGTCTCTCAGTGTCTCGTAGTCGTAGTCAAAACTGTAATTCACTTACCTAGTTATTAAGGTGTTGAAATATTTTCTTTCCCGCATTTACAAGAAACTAGTTGACCCGTCGAAATACGTACTGTCATTTTTTATGAATGTATCGATTTTTTGTTTTGTTTTTGTTTTGTGGGGAGACCCACAAGGACAGAAGTTCTGAGCATAGTGAATACAAAAAGAAGTATTATTCAATTTGAAGTTGTTCGAACGGTTTGCACGTACAAGCTGGTACATTTCGCCGATTCATTTTTATTTGTATAAAATTATAATACTAAGTATAGGGTATTTCAAAAACCCAATTATATTACCATAGAATCGCTTTATAGTCGATATATTACTATCAGGTGAGTCGAGAAAATATCAATTTGTATGCCAAGGCGAATAGGAAAGTGTACCTTCATCAAATATGAGTGACAGCGAGGCGTGATAGCTACCCGCGGTCTATGCATAGCTGCTAATGTCAGTTTTATTAAAATTATTAGGTACATTACCCCCTTGGCGAAATATCTTCGGTAAAGCTTAGGAATATGAAAAACTGGTCACTACTCACTGGTTTTCTTGTGTAAGTCTTTAATTTTAATAGTTTTTTTTTACTAAGTTCATACACAAGTAGGTACTTAGCTATTGCGCATAAGAATTATAAATAACCGCCCATCCATAAATACCCACCAATATAATTATTATGTACAGTTTTCCTTATTAGTATAATCTTAGTAGTATTCTTAGCTTGAAAGGTACTTGGAATTAAACAATAAAATAGAAAACAATAACGTCTTTTATATGTTGTTAGACTTTGTTTTTTATTCATAAGTATTTGGTACATTACCACAGAATACTTAGGTGCATTCTAAGAAAAACGCGACCTCAACAAATACTGCTGCAATGAATACAAAATAACATTATTAAAAATATTAAAAAGGGAAATTATTACCACCATTTCTGTGTTTCAACGACTGATTGTCCATTTAAAGTATATTTATTATAATTATATTTATTAAAGTACATTTGAAATCTAGTAGAGTCGCTAAAAACTCTAATGGTTGCGGTAGAACTGACGTAGACCACAAGGACAGATCGTTGGGGCTGCGTCAATGCTTCTATCTGACTCATGTTTATTAATGTGCTGCATAAATTATGCTGTGCAGCAGCATTTTAGCACCGAGGAAATCACCTAGCCTTACTTAGAATGCTTTGGATGGTTTCCATATTGACACGATCTGAACGACTTCATTGTAATTGCTCATGTGAATTTTTAAGGTTTCATCATATGGAGCACAATTGCTTCTTTTGAAAAATTAACTATATAATTATATGGATGATGTATTCATAACACGCGACTGCATTCATACTTCTCCATCTTTTGATATGTTTGTTTATGAAAATCAGAAACCAGTAATTCTTCAGTATTAGAGTACAACGATTAATTGAAAATCAAAACTAGTGATATGTTTTTTCAACACTAAAGTATATTTAAAAGATGCTGTGTGAGTTTCTAGCCCCCCGCAGATATTGTGAAATCTTGTTTATAGTCCAGTTGAAGTTTTAATATATATTTTATTATCTGGGGTTTCAGAAACTTTGAGATAAGTTTCCACTGGTGTGCATATAACTTTGCACGTCTCCATTGCAAAAAATTCCAATGTGTGGCGTGAGTTTCAGCGAGGCACAATGTTTTATTTACTATGTCTTCGGACGCCGCGTTGGCGCAGCGGTCACAGCACTGGATTGCGATTGGCTGTTGCGCAGGCGGTTGCGGGTTCGATTCCCGCACACGACAACGTTTGTATTGGCCATACAGATGTTTGCCGTGGTCTGGGTGTTTGTGCAGTCCTTGTGGGTCTTCCCACCGTGCCTCGGAGAGCACGTTAAGCCGTCGGCCCCGGTTGTTATCATGTACACCTGATAGCGATCGTTACTCATAGTAGGGAAAATATCCGCCAACTCGCATTGGAGCAGCGTGGTGGATTAAGCTCCGATCCTTCTCTTACATGGGGAAGAGGCCTATGCCCAACAGTGGAATATTACAGGCTGAATCGATCGATCGATCGAATTGAACTTCATAAATATCTATTTTTAAAATTCAATTTTGATTCATGGTCTGCCAACATCAACTTTTTATCTAACTTCATATTGTGTTGTAGTGTAGTAGTAACCTCTAGTAGACTGGAATCCTTTTTGCAAAGAATGTGTAATTGAAGCTGGTTGAAAATCATATGTCAATTTTCCACTGGTATTTGTTTCCGTCATAGCCTCCTATGTAAAGTTATCAACAGTTCAGTGCAAGGGAAGCAGGACATGCAGTACAATTTACTAAGCTAAATTAGCGAGTAGTCTCATCAGACTTTATGGATTTATAGTAACTAGTGGTCGAAATACGACCATAATTACTTTAAATATTAAGTTTGAACATTAGTAAGGTTCTGTTGTCAAAGACTATATTTCAATAATGATAAAAAAAGAGTATAATTATATGCGCGTGTGTGTGTGTGACTGTGTGTGTCAAATACATGGTAGTGTGTGTAATGTTTTTTTTTTGTTCTGTTAATTTATTTTTTATGCATAATTTAATAAAAATAGCATTCTGCACTCCTTCTCTATATAAACTATAAGTGTACGAAATTTCGTACTCCTCCGTGCGCGCAATTTCCGTAAAAAGGGGTACAAATTTTTGCTTCACCTATTAATATAAAGATAGTGGTCACCCAGTGTTCGAAATTCGACCATAATTCATTTAAATTATAAGTTTGAACATTATTAAGGCATTAGGTATAGTAATAAACGTAAGAGTATATATACGCGTGTGTATATTAAATACATGGCAGTGTGTGTAATATTTTTTTATTGATTGAATATATTTTTTATGCATAATTTTTAAAAATTATTAGCGTTCTGCACTTCTTCCCTATATAAACTATAAGTGTGTGAAATTTCATACTCCTGCGTCCGCGCAGTTTTCGTAAAAATGGGTACAAAGTTTTTGCTTCACGTATTCTTAGTTCCGTAGTAACCTTCCCTGTTGAGCCTGATTCGTCAGAAGCATTACCCAGGTTACCCTATATCCTTTTAGAAGTTTCGGCATCTTGAATTTGAATATAGTTCAAAGGATCGATTAGCAGAATGATTTTCATTTTGGCTTTTTGTGTCTTCGCTTTTATTTAAAGGCGGTTTCATCATCTTATTTTACGCACTTAAAAAGATACTTGTTGTTTTATATGAGTTTTGATAGCAAAAGCTATGTAACGTGATCGAAAAAGCCTTTAAATTTTTATTAGTACTAGGTTTCCATTTGATGCCATTGTTAATAATTAATGATGTAGTAAGGTGTTGCCGAATAGGAACTCTTGATAGTCGTAAAATAGGCGACCAGGTTGTATTATGTTTGGTATTCACCCCAAAATTACTTTGTGTAAAACAAACTATAAAATCTTTTATAATTAAATTTAGTTTATAATCTAAGAAATGTTGTAACTAATTATTGTTTTTAAATAGTACCTACTTGAGAAATAAAAGCAGTAAATACACATACTTAGTACAAATGAAAGCATATTTGAATGATCTTCTGATTGATTGATCTTATTGATGATTTTAATGACTTTCTTATACAACTGTCTCAATATTATCAAAAAGGTTTTTGTTGTTGAAATTGTAATAAACAGGAATGTAAAGAAATGTGTAAATATGAAATAGGAATTTTGCAGTCGTTGGCCTGCTATTTGAAGGGCATGGAATAAAAACAAAAATTGCTTTGTTGAAATCTATACTTATAGTTACAGGTGCAATAACTGTCTGTTACCGATAATTAAAGCTTATCTATTATCTGTTACCAGTAGAACTAGTGTATCAGATCAACAACAATGTCAGTTGCTATCAGGACGGAATTACTGTTGGATAGCTATAGTTAATTTTTTCAACACTTGGAGATGATAAGTCAGTCAGTCATGACGGTTTAAATTAGAAGACAGAAATGCAACGAAAGATGAAAAATTAATGTCAGATAAAGATTCTATCCTTCTGTTATTCATAATCGTTAGCATCATAATAATTGATATTCAATAACTACTTATTTGGAAAAATCGAGTATTTTAATTTACTACGACTTTCTTTATAATTTTATTGTAATTCCAAACATACACAGATTCTTACTTTTTAACCGACTTCAAAAAAGGAGGAGGTTTCTCAATTCGACCGTATATTTTTTTTTTTTATGTATGTTCGGGCATAACTTCGTCGTTTATGAACCGATTTTGATAATTCTTTTTTTGTTGGAAAGGAGATATCCCAACTTAGGTACCATGATAAGGAAACCAGGATCTGATGATGGGATCCCAGAGAAATCGAGGGGAACCCTCGAAAATTGTAGTGACGACTAGTGCGTTTTATCACTTTTTCCTTAACTACTATAAAGCACTACTATTTAATGAAGGTCTGGAGTCGATTTGATGATGGAGTCGAAAGACAGTTGAGGGAAATCTTCAACTATTTACAGCAATCACCTGCTGTTTGAGCTTCATTCATTTCTATTGATGAGAACTTTGCACCCATATGAGTTAAAAGTGCCATTACAGGTCTGATGATGGAGCCCATAAATAGTCGAGGGAATTCCTCAATAATTTACAGCACTTACTTTTTGTTGTTTGACGACCGCTTTGATATAATGGTGCATGTGCCGTGTCGGCGGCGCCTAAACACCGACGGTCGCGGGTTTGATTCCCGCTCGGAGTGTATATTTATGTTTATACAAATATTTATTTTCGGTCTGTAGGTTTCGGTTCGGTCCCGGAGAACATGCTAGGCTGTCAGTCCCGGTTGTATATCACGAACACCTAATAGCGATCTTTACTCATATATAGTAGGTACTTATGACGACGCGTTAGCGCAGCGGTCACAGCACTGGCTGTTGCGCTGGCGGTCGCGGGTTCGATCCCCGCTCACGACGGATATTTGTATTGGCCATATAGATGTTTTTCGTGGTCTGGGCGTTTGTGTTTGTGTGTTGTGTATGTTTTCGGACTCCCGACACAGGAGAAAACCCTACTGAGGGCCGTTGAGTGTGAAGCGTTTATTTATTGTTTATTATAGTAAGGAATATATCCGCCAAACCACAGTAGAGCAGCGTGGTGGATTAAGCTCTGATCCTTCTCTTACATGAAGAAAGAGGCCTATGCCCAGGAGTAGGATATTACAGGCTGAAGCGTTTTATTTTATTGGGCTTACTTAATACTGCCGAGAAGCATCCTAATTAGGTCTACACATCACTAAAAATTGTAAAATAAAATAATTTTTAACAAAAAAAAACCGACTTCAAACAGGAAACTAAAAAGTAACAAATAAATTTACTTAGCACAAAGTAATTCTTATTTTGATTTAGTTAATCAGAAATTATAAAATAAATCTATACTAATATATAAAGCTGAAGAGTTTGTTTGATTGTTTGTTTGTTTGTTTGTTTGTTTGAACGCGGTAATCTCTGGTTCTACTGGGCCGATTTAAAAAATTCTTTCAGTGTTAGATAGCTCATTTATCGAGGAAGGCTATAGGCTATGTATCATCACGCTAAGACCAATAGGAGCGGAGTCCACGCCGACGAAGTCGCGCGCAGAAGCTAGTATTTTATAATTTTGAAGTCGGTGCCAAGTAAAACAATAACTAGGTATAGGTATTATCAATTTTTCTCACCCCTCAAGCTAATATTGGCAGGTAATTATTACGGAATATCTATCCTGTAGTAATTAATTATCTTCTTATAATAGTATTCGGAGACCGCGCACGGCATAAAGTTCACAAATTCGGTGAATATCTGTGGTGGATATAGTACTGAAGGCACCGACTTCAAAGTTATAAAATATTTATTTTATAATTTCTGATTAACTAAATCAAAATAAGAATTACTTTGTGCTAAGTAAATTTATTGTAAGTAGTGATTTTATTGACGTAAATAATTTCACAGTTCTGTTTATAAAAATATTCAGTATACATAGCATTCATATTCTTTCACCTAATGGATAAAGTTTTGAGCGACATTTTTCGCATAATTGTCTCTTTTTAAAAAGTACAAAGTAGCGACAGAAATTTCTAGAATGCGACCACCACATACTTTTTACCGTCGCGTCATTTAAAGCGTTAGCAATCGCTAAAGAAGTTTAAACCGAGCGAACTGGCAGTATGTAACGTGAGCTGGGGGTCCAAAAGTTGTTCGTCATAATTAAAGGCCAAGCTCGGGAAATTAATATTCTCTTTCTGCGGTGGCCGGGAATAGCGGATAAACTTATGTGGCGAGTTGCGAGACGTTTATAATATTATTGTGGTGTTTAATGAGGCCCGTAATTGCAATTTTGTGTCAAAATAACGTAAAACGTTAAGGGTATTTGAAATCTTAAATTTATAATTTCACTTTATTATTTAAAGCCATAGTTTATTATTCAAATGTTTTAATGAAAGTATATTATAATATGTAAAGTTTTTTTGGATTATTTAAATATGTATATATAGTAGTATATAGTATTGGTATTGTTATAGTGTAGTAGTTGACGGTTGGCCCGCCTGGGCTGCATTTTCTGCTTCTATTACATATAAACTAGAAGGTTCATACGAAATAAAAAAAATTGTAGTAATTTAAAAGTATTAGTAATAGTAAACTTACAAAAATTTTGCCAAATCGGTGCAGGCGTTTTCATGTTTTGCACTTAGCAACACATTAATTTTTTTTAAAATCTAATAGAAGTTAATGGTTTAGGTATGTTATGTCTTCCGTCGCATACTAATAGTATTTTAAATATAAGTAAGTGTAATATTTAAAGTGAAAGAAAAGCTTTTCATGCTAAGAGCTATTCATTCAAGAAAATCTGCAGCAGTATTTTACTGAACATTTCTAAATAAGGTGTCACAGGATAGAAGCGGAAGGATTCGAATGTAGGTACATAGTTTTCATGGTCGCAGAAGAACGAAGTAATTATGTAACGACGTCAACGAATTAGTACATGTACTGGCGACGTGCCAAGTGCATGCGTTGCGCAGGGTGGGTCCGAGGGTGCGGGAACGAAGGGATAGGGTTGTCGACTTTATACTTTTAGAATTTTTTTATAGTTTTTTCTTTATAGTTTTTTTTTAGTATTTTAATACTAAAAAAAAAACTTGCGTGCGTACACGCAAAGTAGGTACACATGTCAGAAGTAAAACTTCTTTGGCAAAGTAATAAAAAAAAACTAAATAAAAAAAACGACTTAAAAAAAAACAAAAAGCTAATGTCACGCGGTGTTTCCAGGCGTCACCCATCCAAGTATTGACCGCGCCCGACGTTGCTCTTCGGTGATCGGACGAGAACCGTCGTATTCAACGTGGTATGGACGTTTAAAAATTCGTGACTCGTGACGCTGTGACGCGTTTGATCCGTAAAAATTTTACCCCACATGCGCCTAAAGATGTTGAGATGTTGTAAGAGATACAAATGTTGTCGTGTGCGGGTTCGATCCCCGCACACGACAACATTTGTATTGGCCATACAGATGTTTGCCGTGGTCTGGGTGTTTGTGCAGTCCTTGTGGGTCTCCCCACCGTGCCTCGGAGAGCACGTTAAGCCGTCGGTCCCGGTTGTTATCATGTACACCTGATAGCGATCGTTACTCATAGTAGGGAATATATTCGCCAACCCGCATTGGAGCAGCGTGGTGGATTAAGCTCCGATCTTTTCCCTACATGGGGAAGAGGCCTATGCCCAACAGTGGCATATCACAGGCTGAATCATGATCGCGCCTAAAGAATTAATGAAATAGATAATTTGATTTTTATGAAATTTATGATATTTATTGTATTTTGCTCGCGTAAATTATTTCAACCCTAGAGGTAGAGGGATATATTTTGGTCGTGAAATATACGAGATATCGATAACAAAACATTATTTCGCAATCGAATTTACTAAGAACATAAAAGGGCCGTAGCCTCGTTTGATCCATTTCGATAATTGATTTTAAAAAAAAATTTTGGTGTCACTTTTTTCAATGTCTCCTAATATAATCATAAAGTATCGTTAAAGGTTTATCAACTTTTTACAGAGTATTTACAGTTATTTATTTTTAACATCGTGATTGAATGAAAGCCTGAATAAATAATATCTCGAGGAGTCACACTCGTGCATACCTACCATTCTATTTTATCATGTTCTATTAATGTTTTCATGCAATTTTCTGACATAAAATTGTTGTGTTAAGATTACTCCACTAGGTATGTACAATAACATTTAGACTAATTAACAGACGACTCTACGAACAAACGAATTAACAAATTACTCCTTAAAATATCTAGATTCTAAAAGTATTTTGGATTGGAAAAATTAATAATTTTAGCAAAAAATATTTGAAATTATATTTCAGAATATTTTAAAAATATTTTTAAGGTTGCTGTAGGAAAATATCGCATACTTTACATAATTATGTTTAATTGAAATGGGTTTGAATTTAGTTACAAGTGTATATTTTCGATATTTTCTATACGCATATAAAAGTGAAAAAAATGCTATATCTATAAAGTTGAAATTTGGTTCAGAGGTATATTGTATGGGTAGAAGAAGTCAGTTAAGAAAGGCTTTTAGACGTCCCACCTAAAGGGTCAGAAGAGGGTAAAAGTTTGAATGTAACTTTGTTTTGAACATTTTTCAAATTAAGTGCTGTAGATGATTAAAGTGAAGGTGACTGTATAATATATCGAAAATTGTTATTTTTAAAGTTTTAAGTATGAGATTTACTAAAGGCTTATTGTTTGATAGAATCTTTGAGGCAAAATAAAGTTATAAGATGTTTTTTTTTTAATTATCACAACTACTTTTATATAGGTACTGCTTTGGGTGAGAGCGCATACCTAGTTATTTATTCGAATAATGATATCAAGTTAGAAGAATGATTTGTATCAAAACTATCTGTAAATATTTATTTCTTAAGTTTTGACTTGTAAATATGTATTATGTTTAAATAAAGTTAGAAGAATGGTAATAGAATCGAAATACGTCTATACTTCAATGGATTACTTTTGTTAAAATAGTTTTTAATTAATGTTAGAGAGTGTACCATTCCACGATTCATTCTATCTTTTGTTCGACATAATAGAGAGTGAATTCGTCCGCAATCTGTATAGAGATTGAAATTTGAATGAAAAAAAATAAAAAATCTGCAATCGTAGTAGTTATGAGTGTTGAAACTGACAGTTGTAAATGGTTTTGATGTAGAGTATTTTTTGTTGTACCGACATCACTACGGTGATTTTATTTGATATCCGTTTAACTGTTTATTTAATTTGAATACAAATTTATTTTGAGATTTTATAATATTAGACAAATTTGAAATGCGAACTTAAGAACTAATGATTTCTCTGGGATTCCATCATCAGATCTTGGTTTCCTTATCATGGTACCACCTTGGCATATGTCCTTTCCAACAAAAAAAGAATTATCAAAATTGGTTCATAAGCGACGAAGTTATCCCCGAACATACATTATAAAAATTTGTATAGGTATATGGTCGAATTGAAGAAACATTTTTTTCGAATCGAATTCCTTTTTTGAAGTCGGTTAAAATATGTATATTAGGTAAATGACGTAATTTTTTTTTATCTCAAACACATTCTAAGTACGAACAACGTAAGTTCATTCTGTTTACAGATTACAATATATTACCTTCTTTCCCACAAAAGTATCGACGATTGCTTTAAAGAAACTTCGACGTATTTCAGTTCAATATGATCTTGTTTACTTGCTGATCATCAAGAAATATCTCTTATTTCAATGAATTTCTTATAAAATCAAAATTTGTATTTAATATTTTTAACAAAGGCCAGTATTATGTAGCACAACTTTATACGCGAGATTTATATATGGACGACCTCATTCGCGTCGACAACTTTTTATTCGTCGCGTTTATCCACTATCATCATTATAATTTCTTTTTTCAACTTTACAAGTTTACCAAATTTGTAAAGACAGAAATGAAAAGTTTTAGACTTTTCATTTCTCTTTTATTTTTATCAGTAAATCTTAAGGGTTTGTTTTATTTTATATGACGCTGTTAATATTTGTAATTTTTTTTAATAGACAGACTAAATAAACGTGCCAGAATGATATTTATATAGGTAACATAGTGTATGTTGTATTTCTGTATTTGATCCTAACTGTTAAAATTTTCCTGATTTCAGTTTAGTGTTTAATGTTATTGTGAAAAAATGTCATTAATTTGTTTTTAAAATAAATACAAAACACCATATTACATACGAGAAGTTTTTTTTCGAAGTCGATGTTAAGAATCCACATGACGTGATTGCATTTCGTATTACTGATGACGACCTGTTTTTATAAACCTGCCCTCACAACCCATAGTCTATTTATATTTTTTCATTTTACCGCAATATAAAGCTGAGGAGACCCCCAAACAAACTTTCATACAGGGCCCATTACAAACTTGATACGCCACTACATACATACTAGATACGTATCTATAATTTTGTGTAGAAGAATTTCAAACGTATCATTTTGAATTCACGGATCCATAATGTAATTTGTTTTGTTTTCATTATGTACTAGAAAGCTTGTCTATCTAAGAATGTTATAGGCTATCAAGCGATTCGTAACGAAGAATTAAAGCAGATTATAAAACGGCATAAATCTTCTACTTCTGTGTATTTAGAAAGATGTATATAGAAAGATGTAATAGTGATATGTTTGTGATTCAAAACGATATATAAGTCTCTATAACTCTAGTAATACCATAAGTCCTACAACGTTTCACCAAGCATAAAATATTTAAAATTATTGCATTGTTCTACCACTAATGAGGGAATTGTAACTTACAATACAAACTTTCACAGTAAAAAAAAGGTACGCTATTTACAGTTTTTCTTTAAATGTAGGTATGTTACTACTTATTTCGTGTTAAAAATCGGATTACGTCCTCATATGAGGTAAGCCGCTGTTACTATATAAAATGACTACACGACGATGCGACGTTAGGCGTTCACGCCGTTGGTTAATCCCGTTAAGCATTTTAAAAGTAGTTTTATCCATTATCATGTTTTACTATAGTTAAGTTTACAAGTGTAGTTATGAGTGAATCCACTTTCAATTACGTATACTCGTATATAAGTATTAGGTATATTGTTAAAATTGATTGACGATATTACCAGAAGTATTATCAGAGCTTTCTTGTCAGTTTGCATTTTCTTTATTTCAATACTAACTGACCTGAGAGCCCACTAGTAGACAATCATTATAAAAATTAAATTATAACTTCTTGTGACTTAGCCACGACTGTGCCCCCCCCCCCCCGTCTGGCACCTTGACCACGACTATGTGACCCCCTGGCGCCAAAGCTGGATCCGCCCTTGCATATATGAGTAATTATCGTATCAAAATTAAATATAAACTATAAATTCTCATTGAAGTATATTATGTTTATTGAAAAGTGTTTTTTTTTGTTTTGGTCTAAATAAATTTTACGATTATTACTTTTTAAATTATTTTCAAAAACATCCCTTGCATCAAAATAATATAAAGATATATTATTAAAATTCTACTTTTTGACATAATAATTATGATTAACAGAAATAACAGCTGTTTGGGATAATTGACTAATAAGAAAGTAATGCAAATAAACTTGTACTAACAGTTTCAGTTTTCAGTCGTTTCAAAGTTGACTTTGTTGTCTGACTAAGGTTTCCATCTACGGTACTTAAAATGTAAGTACACCAGTTGTTGCTATTATATGTGCAACAACATTTGTAACTACTGGCTTTTGTTATTGCAATTATGTTGGCTGGTGAACCTATGATCTACAATGCGCTGCATTGTTACTTGAAATGAAACATTGATATTGTTGTTGAAGTTCTGTTCAGTAACTGTTACCTACATTGGAGTTCATTGTTTTTCCAGGTAGCCCTTCCACTTTACCAATTCGTTCTAAATATTACAATTCAATAGTACTCGTGTGATTATTTAGATGTATTACATAAAACGAAAATAAAACGAATATATAAGTATACCTATTAAGTAAAAATTAATAGCTAAATGTGTTTCTGAGTGCGAAACTCGAGAACGACTGGACCAATTGTAGGTGAATTTTTTTCTAAAGTTTTTTAATATTTTCTAGAAGGTTCTTATGGATTGAAAGTATGAAAAAAATGTCCAGTAAATTGTTAAATTATACAAAACGTAAAGACTATTTAATATTTTATATGTTGTCGAGACAGCTAGTAATAATAAAGACATAGTAAATATTTTACTAAATGGTATGTTTTCATCTATAACTCCTATATATGTTTGGATTGTTTATTTTGTTGTGTTGTTAACTTTTATACAAACTAAACTTGTGTAATATCTAAAATATAACAAGCTCTTGCCAACTGTCACGTACCCCTTGACAGAGTACTGATACCGAGAAATATTTTTCGAATTAGTCCAGTGCTCTCGCTTAGCGGTTGTTGTAGTCACACTGAAGAGTTTTCATTAAGGCATAAAAACAAGTCATTACTGGGCTAATTAGCTAGTACGGCTTAGTAAAACTTGTTCTTAAGATTGAACTGGACTTTTATATTAAATTGCTATCTTTTACGGATGGAGATGCATATTCGTACAAACTTACTTCTGAGTCATAGCAGTATTAGTTGTATTGAAATATTGCCTGACTGGGTGAAAACCGGATGAAACTGTACAATATAGAAGTTATACAACGAATGTCAGGTAAAGTTTTAGTATCAATCTGACTTTAGCAAGATCCCTAAAATAATTTACGGCTCTATTATATATATTTATTTATAGAAATAAAAGTAGGTAACAAAGTAAATAATTAATTCAATATATCTACAATTATTGTAAGTCTACAGGATCGTTCCGTTTGAGTTGAAATCATAAAAGTTGTTCTCATCTATTAATCCACGGCGGCGCGGCGCGGGCGGGCGGCGATCAAACAGGCCGGGAATCAATATGGCCGCCGCCCAGCTGATCCGTGACCTCTGCACCCCGCGCCCCGCCGCCCTCTACGCCGCCCGCAAACTTAAACGCTTCCTTACGAATTTTTGTCATGCGAACTCCTATATATACATAATTATGTATTATATTGTTCGGTGACTACTTTTGTGATCGATTTGTTTAGCTAGGTCTCATTATTTTTTGCTTAAATCTGAATATTTAAATGTCTCATCATTAATTTAAAAATAAAGTAAATGTATTAAGTTTAAACAAATGTCACACTGACGACCGTTCTGGTGTTGCATTTATTTGCCTTAACGCCGGCGTACGCGTGATCGATTCTCGCTTGTGGCAGATATGTTTTTATAAGTAGAATCCTTTCTGGTTTGGTGTATTTCTTCATGGTTCGCCGTTGTTACCATAGACATTTGATCGCGATTGTTACCCGTGGTAGGAAAATTATCCGCCAACCGACACTAGAGCAGCGTGGTAGATTTAAACTTCAACTTCAGGAGTATTCTATAGAAGACTATTATATAGCGACCTTTTCTCAGAAGTAAGGCGTTTACAGACTAATTTCGTACGTAATAACTATTTTTACGCAAATATAAAAAATAGAGACTTATTTTGTTTGCGCTTTCATATAATATTATTGCACTGTTATCGCGTTTTCGCAATATTCCTAGTAAAAAACTGTTTATCACAAATATTAAACGAAAAGTTTCAACAATATTACAATATATGGGTAAGCGCAATTTACGACCGTAGTTATTGTTTCTGTAGAGACCGTCTAAAACATATTCAAAATGGTAAATGGGTGGGGGCGGGGTGAGGGCACAACTGACTGTTCAGGAAAAGTGGTGCCTGGCTTGACAAATTGTAGCCACCCCCTCTACCTAGACTCTCTCTACCTAGGCTTAAGTGAGTCTGCATATAAAAAACAAATTGCATAGTACATTTTATTTTATTTAGTAATACATTTTTATATTGGTTAATTATTTTTTCTTTTTTATTTCTTAAAGATCTGATGTTATTTAACAATAAAATCATTACCTGTGTTAAGTCTACATTAAAGATTACAACTAAACTGTAACTGTACAATGAAGATATAGTGAAATTTTGTTTTGGAGGGTTTTCATTTACTATCAATACTGAAGCTTAAGATACATATACCTACATATTTTTAGAGTTTACTCCTTAAGAAACGATAAAAAACTCTGGTATGAAAAAAGTATGGGGAGTGAAGTCGTGTTTCACTCTTTCACTCATTAATTACATCTCTTGCGAGAAGGAGATAAATATATTTTTAAATATCACGGTAATCGTTCTTATGGAATAGGTACACTTCAGTTGCGTGTCGGAGCACTCGGAGCTGACATGCTGATTTTATAACATAAAATAAAAATGTAACGGATCGCTGTCTGCACATGGAAGATATATGAGAAAAAATATTATTGGGACCTTTATCAACGCAAATAGCACCCAAAACAATGATTGTTAGAATTTTTGTCTGTTTGTCTGTGCGTTTGTGCACGCTAGTCTCAGAAACGACTTATTCGCTTTAGATGTGGTTTTCACTAATATACTTTGGTAAGTTTCACTTAACATTCAGTGTTTGTCAGTAGTTAGTATCAATCGGTTCATAAATAAAAGTTATGCCAATATAAAGAATCACGTTGAACATGTAAATACCTAAAACGCGGACGAAGTCGCAGGCACAGCTAGTAGTAAATAAATTTAAATAAGGGGTCGTCCATTAATTATATGATGTCTTTTAGGAACTCTTTAACCCCCCGACTTCCCTCTGGTGATATGTGATGAGATTTTAGACTACCCCATTCGCATACCCATAAATCACGTCTATTTTTGAAGTGAAATTTCTTTAGAATCGTTGTGACTTGAAACTCGATGAAACGAAAATGCATCACGATAAAGACACAAACACATAAATGTATAGGAGAGAATGAGACAGAATATACTACTGCTCAAAACGCGTAAGCGACGCATTTGGCATAGCACTTACGACCTTTTTCACGAGGCGATCGTCGATAGAACAAATTGCAGTGGCATACCTTCTTACGACTTTTCAGAAGCTTCACTTCTGTCGTGTGTAAATTGCCCAATAAGTACCCAATATTACAAACACATTTAGTGTTCAACCGAAAAACATACATAGTGTCGTAGTTTGGTTCGTAACGACAGGACTTGCATAAGCTATATCGTACCGCTTGCCTATCATCAAGTAAAGGGTACTTACTGTGAACGTGAGTTCACGTTGAAAATGGATCCCAAAGAATCATTAACTCGCTTACCATGGCTGTGTTTTTATTGTGATTTTACTTTAATTCGTTTGTTTTGTTCAGTTACAGTTGCTTGGGTATTATGTAAATTACAAAACAATAATTTAAGACTACAATATGGCTTAATTTTGCTTGTTGGTCTCTCTCTCAGTGATTACACAAAGTGGTAACATAAAGAGTGTCTAGGGCGGTTTAGCGCTGAGGGTTTTCTACTTAAATTGACAACTGAGGTAGATACAATCAGATACATACAACCAGCGCGACTGTTATACAAGTAGAGTCATATGATTAGCTCAAATGAGTCTGAGCGGTTTAAGTGATATACGAGTAGCGTCTAAATTGCGTCATTACACAAAACTTTTCAAATGTTTTGAGATATCGATCAGTTGAGTAGCCATATTGTTTGTAAGTGCATATGGAACATAAGTATTACCTATATCCGAAAAAAAATCATACGCCGGAACAACTTCCGGTCAATGACATCCAGAAGGCATCTGGTTCTCCATTTTCATAGTGTGTGAAAGGTTTTAAATGTGATTTCATTCCACACATTCGTAAAGCCGCATCGAGTTAAAAGTATTAATTGGCAGAGAAGCTAAAGTAGCAAATGTAATTTTATTCTTTCTTAAGTAATACGAGCTCGCAGGATTTCTATGCATGTAAGAGCTAACGATTTGCTCGACTACGTTGACAGTGTGTTAAACACGGAGGTGAGATGTGGTATGATAAACATCTAACAGTTCTTTAAATAAAATATTTTGGATTTTGTGTTTATGTACCTACATACTGTAAAATCAGTGGCAGCAGCGAGACGCTTCCAAAAAAGTTTACGTCTACACAAATATTGCCTGTTGAGGCTGTTGACTATAAAACAAATTTTTTGTAAGATATTTTTAAAAGGATTATACTTTATGATAGCCCTTGCGTATTTATTACGAATCAGTTGTTAATTTATTTAGAATTTTGTTTGATATCAAGGGACATTAACTTACTTTTAGAATTTAATATACTGCAGTATTTAAGGAGAGAAATATAAAATAAAGTTTTTTTTATACGGTACTTGACAACGACTTTAAATAATATGCATTATTAATTAGCTCAAAAACAACTGGTCAGATCACGCTTGCTTTAAACGCGACTACACGATAAGCACCAGCTATCGGAATACATAAAGAATCATCAAAATAGATTATACAAAGTAAATAGTTATGATGCAATAGAAATACATTCAAATTGAGAACCTTTTTGAGAATTTAATTGATTTTTATTGTTTTACGGTGAACTACTTTTTGTGTTGAAAAGTATTTACTTTCCATTTGGATTATAATAGGTTTATTGATCCACATAATTACGATGTAGGTATAAATAAAAAATTTCAGGAACATTTGACAATATTGAACATGTGCATTTATTAAAAAAATTGTGAATTTTAAATGACATCCATTTCAAAATTATTTGAAATACGTGTATTTTTAGACGACCTGATAGCCAGTGCCTACTTCATCATAAGATCGATTCGACCCTCAATGCTATTGTGTAGAGAGCTTTACAGCATGATGCAGTTTCAGTATTTTTTATTCAAACTGATATGTGAAGCAGTCAGCGAAAAATTAAAACATAAGGAAAAGTTAAGTAGTTATTTTATTCTTTATTATTTATACGAGTAAGTGTATATAACTTGGTAAATACAGATAGTACCTACGTCAAAAATAAAGGCATGGTTTTTTATGTTTTGTACATATTAATGAGATTTTTATATCTGTTGTTACGAGTATATCGGCTATCCTTAATAAATACATTATTTATCATTAAAATTGTTAACCGTATACATATGGGTTGAAAGATTCAACTCTGTGATACATGGATAGATGGAAGGATAGCGAATATCATTTGGAGTACCGATGACATTAGTTAAGGGTAGGTTAGTTAAGTATTCTATTTTTTTAAATTTGTTAATTTCTATTACCAACATGATACGCAGGAGTAACAGCAATAATACAAAATTAGATTGATAGTACTGGCTTAGCCAAACATACCTACAATAAGAGGTAACGACAGCAGGCATATTTAAATTATCTAACTGTATTATGTTACATCTATCTAACTGTATCACTGTATTATATTTAACCGAAAATATAATTATAATTATTCGTACGACTATGTGTTACAATAACTCAAAAAATATCTATAGATAAATGAAATGAAAACTAAATCTAAGGTTTTAACCTAAGAATAACTTTAAGTTGGTTGAGAAAAAGAAACTTGTAAAAAATTACTTAAATTACATTTATCATCATCATCATCATCATCACATCAGCCTATCGCAGTCCACTGCTGGAATTACATTATATTATATTGATATTGTCATATTTTTTGGCTTTGTTTTTGACCACAGACCACAGAGTTTTTGACCTTAGCCACCAAACTGCTGAGATGCTGTCAAAGTGAACAGCTAGGTTTAATTTTTTTATCGTTTAACTGAATGTTTCTATTGTAAAGACGAGTAACGAACTGTGTGGTAGCTTTTGGTATTAAAGAATCTATACTAATATATAAAGCTGAAGAGTTTGTTTGTTTGTTTGAACGCGGTAATCTCTGTAACTACTGGGCCGATTTGAAAAATTATTTCAGTGTTAGATAGCCCATTTATCGAGGAAGGCTATAGGCTATATTTCATTACGCTAAGACCAATAGGAGCGGAGTCCACGCCGACGAAGTCGCGCGCATAAGCTAGTATGAAATAAAACAGAAGATTAGTGTATTGTGTCGAAAGAAATATTAAATAAATCGGCCAAGTGCGAGTCGGACTCGCGCACGAAGGGTTCCGTACCATTGACTAGGTACATTGATTGTAATAACGGGCAAAAACCGGCTAAAAATCACTTTTATTGTATGAGAGCAAAAATAGGCAAAAATGACGTTTTTTGTATGGGAGCCCCCCTTAAATATTAATTTTATTTTAATTTTATTATTTATTATTAAAGTAAATATACAATTAAGTATTTTGTGAATATTTCAAGTGCCTACCTGTTACCATTTATTGATATCGACCAAAAATAGGCAAAAAATCGCGTTTGTTGTATGGGAGCCCCCCTTAAATATTTATTTTATTTTGTTTTTAGTATTTGTTGTTATAGCGGCAACAGAAATACATAATTTGTGAAAATTTCAACTCTCTAGCTATAGCCGTTCTTGAGATACAGCCTGGTGACAGACACACGGACGGACGGACGGACGGACGGACGGACGGACGGACGGACGGACGGACGGACGGACAGCGAAGTCTTAGTAATAGGGTCCCGTTTTTACCCTTTGGGTACGGAACCCTAAAAACGGTACGGTTGAAATGAATTTCACAATAAAAAGGACCGCATGAAAGCGGTCAACGTTATTTTATGAGATATATCAATTTTCATTGAGGGTAATTAAATGACTCGGAATTAATTACGGTATTGTATGGAATATTTAATACAATGACTTATTTAACTTTACGGTATAGTACGGACATGTTTAAAGGAATATGGATTAAAAAGGAGTGCCAAAGTAAAGCATGTAACATGTTGACTTTGAGTGCCAATTAGTGTAGTGCTTTTTGCTTGAATATGTAATAATATGAATATAGTATTGTTTTCGACGTATAATAAATGGATCTTAAAAGTCTGTGTAAGTCTGTCTGTAATTTTTAATATTGTTACATGTTTAAAGTAGGTACTAAGAATCTAAACATGTTTTAAGTGTGAATATGAATTTAAGAGATCATCATATTAAAAAAGTTATTGTGACTTTTTGTTACTTTTTTTTGTTTGTACATATTATATAGATTATAGAGCGTTCGACACCTAACTACGTTCCTTTAAATGGGGGTTCCGTAGGTATTATAGATCATGTTCTATGTGAAAAAAAGTTCCTAGCTTTTATTTTAAATTTTACTTTGTATTAATATACGAGCTACTATGGCAATGTACTTCTGCATAACCGTCCGATGATCGCGAAGTGCGGCTATTAATAATTTACAATGAATAACATTCCACGAAGAAAAGAATTCTTTCGGATACGCAGTACTTTAGTTGTATTCGTCCGTTAGTAATAATTTTCCTTTTAAAGGCGTGTTTACGTACTCATGAAAGGTACCTATCATGCAGAAGGATTTTATCAGAAAGTAGCTCTTCTATTTAAATTTTAAATAAAGAAAATTTTTAAAATGGAACGGGAGGAAGGAACGCAGTTAGAGTTGAAAATTCTGTATATTACTTATTCTTGTAAGCATTGCGTTACAATACATTTACTTCATTAAAATTTGGAAATAACATAGGGCTACTTTTTACGCTTGTGTAAGCTTAAAATTTGTATGAAAAACGAGCGTCGCTCACGAGTTATTTAAAAAACAATATTATTTCTGATTTTCCTGCACATTCCGAATTTTATCATCTGTTATTTTAGTACAAGAAATGCAATGTTTCAGCACATTTTTATTAAAAAAATTCGAAATAATTTCTAGAAAATAATTTATATAGAATATTATAGCTTTTTAATGAAAATTTTGCAATGAAATGAATTACTCATTATTTTTGAGTTTTCAATCATTAGTAAAGGTCTGTGGTAAAGATTGTGAAAGGTAGAATATCACGCATTTGAAAACACGTTAAGCGAAGACTGACAAACTTTAAAACTTCTTTACTATTTGCTCTTATCACTCACAAGTTTTAAAATGGATGTTTTCTCGAGAATCAGGTTGAAGTGTCTACGTCTAGTAGTTTTTAATGTGTTTTCGAGAAGAGTTATAATTGCCGCTAGTCGTATTAGTTTAAGTGGATAGGGAGATATAAGGGCGGAAAACATGAGGTCGCGTCAGGTTTCTATTCGAACGACTTTGTTAATTAAAGTAGGAAGTTTGAGTTGAGCAACAGCGTTATTTATTACTCATTTTAATGTTGTTTAAACATGATCATTATAATATAATTACGTGATATTACATATAATATATTTAAAGATAATTTTTTATGTCTTTCTTTAGTTGGAAACATACATTAATTGTTATTATTCGACAAGTAGGTATTTCTTGTCACTCTTATTGCTATTATAAATGCAAAAGTCTGGATTGATAGACGTTTGTTACTCAATCCCACTTAGTACCACTAAACGTCATCCAAGGTGGATTAAATTTAACATATATATAGGTTAAAATTTGAAAATAATATAAGACTACTCTTTCTATCGTCGAAAATTTTTCGGTTCCTATGGGATGTATTTGTTATTGTTATCCACAGAGTAAGAAACCGATATGATTTTTTTCATAGCTTGTGGATGTTGCTTGCTTGTTTTCCCGAAAAAGGCAAGGTTCCTGTGGGATGTAAAGATGGATACATCGAAATTTCTATGCGAATGAAGTCCCGGATAGTTGTTCGTTGAGAAAAAAATTCTTACGTTTGATTAATAATGCGTATAAATGTTGGTGCAACATTCGTGCGTTTGTGTGTGTAAGTTGTATTTGATGGATATTCAGCAAACTCATAAAAATGCATATAAGCTTATATTTTATCATGTTGTATTTAGTAGCAAACGAAGTTGTTGTCATTTTATTATTTCTCGATGTATATTGAAGTTGATTTTTTGGTTAAAATAGTTTTTTAGTTCGGTTTTAATGTTTTAAATAGTTCGTTGGTAAATGTGAGATAAATAGTTCTGAGACTGTATAATACACCAACTTGCAGTGCAGCTGTGTTGAAGATTAAGCACACTCTTGTTATAAGAAGACATCTTTGTCTACCAAAATATCCAATATATTTATTTATAGCCTACTAGCTGTGCCCCGCGGTTTCACCTGCGTTGATTTGAGGGAAAAAAATGCTTTCCTTTTTTTTAATAGTATAAGATTTAATTAGCTTGATATATTTTCCTTAGTTTACACTAAATAAATTTCTGAACGCACGCATAAATATTTGACCAAAAAGTATATAACCACTATGTACGTTTTATATTTGACAACCAATATATATTATGTCAATCCGTTTTCATTACTGACATTATTATACATTTTTAAAATGTAAAATACGCCACTATCCGTATATTGTGGATATATGTTGTCGATTCGAAACCTTTGTTTAAATACGTTCTTTAATTTTATCGGAGAGTTTACCATATCGACGGGATGAACATTAAATGTTTGACAGTTACGAAACACGAACATAGTTCCATACAAATTTTCATTCCCACCTTTCAACCCCTTACACCCTTTTATTCGCATTAAAAAGTAGCCTATGTCCTTTCTCAGACTCTAGACTATCTGTATACCAAATTTTATGTAAATCTGTTCATTAGTTTTGGCGTGATTGCGCGACAGACAGACAGACAGACAGACAGACAGAGATACTTTCGCATTTATGATATTAGTATGGATTTTTATGTATATAAATATAATAAAATAAATTAAATGTAATAAACATAATAATTATACTAAATTAGATTAAATATCATAGGAAGGAAGCAATTAAACTTATATTGGTAGGTTACAATCCAAGGTTGTTTTCCGCGGGCAAAGTCAGAAATAGAACATAAGCTCCTTAAGAAATGACTGCTCATTCAATTTAATACTTACGTCAAAATGTTACAAAAATATTTGTTAATAAGATCATTTTAAAAGGTTACAACTAATTTCGGTCTATTTATAAAAAAGGTGTTTTTGTATATTAATTAATGTAACTTATGTTATTTTATTTATAGCGTTTAATTTGGACGCATAGTTTAGGAGATAATGTAAAACCAAATGAAGCGATGCTGCGTCTCATCGCGCACCTGTGCAAGTTGTACAGTAATGGTTCAAAAACATTTTAGTATGTTACACAGTAATTCTGGCAAGGTAATGTCAACCGATACACTATGATTTAGGGTTTCTTAAATATTGTGACTAGGTTAGGGTTGCTGCATAGTACTAGGTACATTACCTAAGTTTTTAATGTACCTAATGTTTATATGTTGCAATTTTTTAAAATGTATAATGCTTTTGCTAACCTAACATCTTTTTAGTACTCTTTTTTTGAGAATGTAGATTTTTTGACGTTCGTGAAGTCCTTAACATAACCTTACGGCGAAATAAATATTTTTATTTCATTTCACTAATGGTAAAATAGTTCTTCAAATCAGTTTAGTAGTTTCCGAGAAGCAAAAACACACAAATCTTGCCTCTTTATTGAATTAGAATTCAGACAAAAACAAACCAGGTAAAGTGTACCTACCTACTGGCAAAATCACAAACGCTAACGTCTTTAAGTTTAAAGATCAACTTAGTTTCGTTCTTTTAAATTCTGTTCGATGATATGAATAAGGCTCTACATAAATTTTTAAACTTACATTTATAAATTAACTACTCCTACTGACTAAAACTCCTTTGTGAAAAAAACACATCAACTGAAATAATTTCGTTGACATGTCTATTAGCAATTTGTGTTCACTCTTTACTTAAGAGTAAAGGCCAACGGGACGGGGACGGGACGGGGACGGGACGGGGACGGGACGGGGACGTGAAGTTTTGGAATATCGTTTCATACAAAATGTATAGGACAATGCATACGCAACGGAATCACGTACGGGACGGGGTGCGTGATTTTGTATGAAACGAACTTCACGTCCCGTTCCGTACGGGAAAAAAACACCTTACGTATGCATTGGCCTAGCGGCGAGCCGAGCTACAGCTGGTCACAGACCACTAGAACTTAACAGCGTTGTAGGCAGTAAATGCCTTGTTTCTACTAACCAGAGATTCTCTCAAAGGAAGCAGGTTACGTCCTGTTCTCCTGACGTATTATAAAGTAATAAATATCTATAGTCATTTTATATTTATTATTACTTATATTGACTCAAATAAGAAAAACAAAAGTATGCCGACGGGGATAAATGCGTATGAACGCAACTCGGGCGCGTTTACATGTGTTTAACATGTTGTATATATACAGTGTTCGCCGCTGCCTGAAACTGGGTTTTATTATCCTTCCTGCGTTGCTTATTATACACAAAATTTTACACATGTACCTACTTAGTAGCTTTTTTTCCAATATTATATATTGTATGTGTGTGTGTGTGTGTGTGTGTGTGTGTTTGTGTGTATGTGTGACTGTGTAATACACGTACTCGTACATTATAACTTTTTCGTGTAGATACATGCAAATTTAATTTACTTTTTGCAAGATAAAATCATTGATTGCGTTTAAAATTCTTATTGCATATTGCGCTATTGTGTCGCAAGTAAATGCTAGAGCAGTTTAATTAAAGTTAAGACATTTCATTATATTCATAGTAGATGAAAACATCCTGTTGCTAGGTGGAATATCCATTACAGAGCCGAAGCGAGCTCGAGCAGAGGCCCGAGTTCTCGTTTAGTCAGTATAAATGTTTTAAGTGCAAATGTCATTGATACCAGAATATAACATTTTACTTATATTTATTAAACTACTAGCTGACCCGGCGTACTTCGTACCGCCTAACAGCCGATTCTTTATTTTATTTTTTTAATACTTATCCTTCCCGAAACCCCTCCACTAACACTTAAACTTTATGGTATGGTATTAAAGTTTAAATTGACTTTTAAGTATTATTACGAATCTTTTGTATGGGAATATAGAAAAGTGTTGTTTTTAGACTTTTTCAGGCAATTTTTCAAATTTTTCTCTCCGTAATAACCATCCTCGTACTTGAAGGAATATTATAAAAAAAGAATTAGCGAAATCGGTTCAGGCGCTCTCGAGATTTGCGCTTAGCAACACATTTAGCGATTCATTTTTATATCTATACTAATATTATAAAGAGGTAAAGTTTATAACTTTGTTTGTATATACGGGGTAATCTTCGCAAATACTGATCCGATCATGAAAATTCTTTCGCTAACAGAAAGCTACACTATTCAGGAGTGACAAGATAAAAGGAAAAAGATAAAAATATATAAAGATTTTAAATCAGCAGGATTTGAACCTGCGCCCTTTGACGTGCCGTGTCAACAATTCAATCTAATCAAGCATTATTATTTGCCTTAGAAATTAATTGGTGATTTTAAAACATTTATATTTATCTGATTTGCTGAAAATAGTGAGAGTGTATTGGAACATATCAAATTTCACCGTACCCTTCTTATGTGAAATGGATTATAACGCCCAACGAAGTGGGCACGGGTCGGCTAGTATAATATATAGAGACTAGAGCCCTATAGAGGCCTGGTGAACTTCGTATCACCTACATATATTTGTGAAAAATATACACAAAACACTTTCTGAACGCATCTATAAATATTTGACAACCAATTGACAACGTTTTTGACAAGTCATTAAATTTCCCCGCTAGGAACATTTTGTATTGGAAAATTAAATCGTCGTGTATAGTACTTTCCGTTACATATTATTTATGTTTCTGTTTAAACCTTCCCTGAACTTCCACAAACATTTCAAGATCAAAATTAGCTAAATCGGTCAAGCCATTCTCGAGTTTAAGCGAGACTAACGAACAGCAATTGATTTGTGTATATATATAGATTACTAATCTCTATATAAAAAAAATGAATCGCTGAATGTGTTGCTAAGCGCAAATCTCGAGATCAGCTGAACCGATTTCGCTAATTCTTTTTTTATAACATTCCGTGAAGTACGAGGATGGTTCTTACGTAGAGAAAAATTTAAAAAATTGCCTGAAAAAGTCTAAAAACAACAATTTTCTATGTTCCCATACAAAAGTTAAGGCCGGACAACGTCTGTCGGGTCAGCTAGTATTGAATAAAATTATATTTAGTGTAGTTAAATTATTTATATTTTTATTAAGACTTTCTAGTTTCTGTAGACGAGGTAACCGTATATACTTATACAGTTTCAGCAAATCGTGTTATAACTCTCATCACTTCGTTTTGGCCAACCTTTAAGGGCTAGAAATCCTAGCGCAATGTTCATTGATTCAAACACTCTTTACCAAAAACAAGATTAAGTTTTAGTTTCATTTGTTACACACGTAACTTCCGAACGACTGAATCAATTTGGATAATATAAACAAATACAAAAAAGATTTTCATGTTCGTTATTGTTAGAACAAGGTTCGTGTACAGGAAAATTAAAAACGAAAACATTATATTCACAAAATAAAAATATGTCAGCTAGTTAGTAATATGAATAATATTTTTCTATGTCTAACATGAAACATGAAAACGTTGAGTTTAAAGTTAGTTTTCATCACTTCAGCCTATCGCAGTCCACTGCTGGACATAGATAAATTCCCGCCAAAAATGGTGTGAACACATGTGTTTTGCCTATAGTCACCACACTGGGCAGGCGGGTTAGTGACAGCAGGGCTGGCTTTGTCGCACCGAAGACGCTGCTGCCCGTCTTCGGCCTTTGTATTTCAAAGCCAGCAGTTTGATGGTTATCCCGCCATCGTCGGTCGGCTTATTAAGTTACAAGGTGGTAGTGGAACTGTGTTATCCCTTAGTCGCCTCTTACGACACCCACGGAAAGAGAAGGGGTTATTTTTGAGTTTAAAGTTATCTTATCATGACTATGTTTTTTTGTTAAACATTTTGATATAATTTGTATTAGAGTTGTTTTCTACTTTTTGCACATTTAAATATAACATATAATCTATATATCTAGGTACAGTAACTGTATATAAAAATGACGATTCGAAAGTCCATTAGAAGCATACTCAAAGAAATGTTTTTTTTGATTTTTAGTTATATAAAATGAATTAGATTTGGAGGGAAGATAAAATTGGGAAAAATTTCTTAGTACCTATTGAAAAATTAGGAAATCGAATTAAAAAATTCCCGTACCATTTCTATAGAACTACGACTGTTAAGTAGTATATAAAACTTAAAGCAATTGACATTGCGATACTAATCTTGAAGAACATAACTTTTGGTGAAAACCGTATGAAAATCCGTTTAGTATTTTTTAAACATACTCACATACACAGACTGTAAGTCTGTGTGACAAGTGTGTGTCAAGTGTGACAGTAAAAGGGCGACTTTATTTTACAAAATGTAGTTATTATGTATGAGTGGCAGTAAAGTATGACCCTTTTACATCAAAATGTTTATAAATTATAACCTATGTAACTTCTAAGTAACACTACTAGATTTGTAGGGTATATACATAGACATGTCAGGTGAGAGTACCTACACGTGACCGTAACTCCAGTGTAATGTTTTATACAAACTACATATTTACGTAAGTATGAAACATAACTCAGTCGGTCTCATGACTTCTTCTTGACTACATAGTTAAACTATAGTTAAAGTTTAGTGTCGAGATAGCAAGGAACTTAAAGCTATTTTTTTAATTGTCGTTTATGAGACAAAAATGAATTACTTTCAAAAAACATTCTTAAGTAAAAAGCTTTTTTTTACTTAACAACATTTAGACATAATTATATTTTAAGTTTTAGTTCTCTGTCAAAAAGCCTTATTGCTCCATAATGGAAAATTGCAAACTGAATCAATATAAAAAGTGTGTTTCCTATATATATTTCAGGTTATTAAGAAATCATTTAAGTTATTACGATTTTGTTGATGTCACATCTTGATCGATAAGAGTCATGTTTTAACTATGTACTTGAAACTTGACTGACTCGAGTTTGTCGCATATAATTTAACTATCCAAGCGTTGTAGCTTATCCGACGCTTAGCGATTGAACTCATATATTATAGACATGAGCTAATTGGGCCGCAGGTGACTCCTATTCGATATTCGAGAAGGCTTAATGAATTGAAGAAGTCGGTTCTAACTGAGAGCATCACTGACTTCACAAATTACATTTAAATTTTTACTCGCTTGAAAAAGAAAAAATAGTGAGAAAATCTTGAAAAATTATGAAAACCGTAGACTAAAATGGAGAAAAGTGACTACTTTTCTTTTAATGTAATTGCTTTAATAGATAGGTATAATATATTATTTAGTCAAGTTATAACATTAACTTATAAATATACTTATTTATTTATTTGTAATAACTTAATGCAGGTATAACGGATGTAAATGATTTTATAACGTATTTTTTTACATTTGTTTCCACGAACTTATAAGTTACTTTAACTGTTTATATTTGTACAAACATTATTTCTTATAAAATAAAATGGTTAAATCAAAATGATATAATTATAAAATATATATATTTTTATTATAATCATATAGAGGTGATTGAAATTATATTAATGCATTCAATTCGATAGCACGGAATTTTTAACTTCCGTGCAGTCAGTTTGAATGTGCCTATTTACCTAAAACGTGTTCTAAGCAGGTAGATTGTCACGTAATCGCGAGCTCCCTCGAGGGCGTTCTAAACGCGGCCTGTGCGGATTACTCAAACAACTCGAAAGCTCAAAATCCATATTATTCATCTGTTTGATATAACGCTTAAGAGTCCAAGTGCCTCTACGGTGACGCTCGTCTGAAAATGAGTTTATCTATTCATTTAATTAGTTCTTATTTTATAACATTAATTTTTAATTTATTTAATTTTATGTTGTTAAAATATTAATATAACTGTAATAAAATTGTTTATGAAATATAACTGTTTGTTCATGCTTGATTTGCCATTCTCTAAAGTTAGTATTAAACATTCAATTTAAATTAGACCCAAAAACATATTTTATCATGAAACCTTGATTGATACATAATAGTTAATAATGTTCATATATTAAAAAAAACATTGCACTAAAAAAACACTATAACAACAAAATAATCAGAGCATCTTCCATCCCCGATACAATAAGGCTTGTGAAATTTATGCTCTCAATAAATTCCTGAGAGTGAGCGCTGTAAGGCCAGACTGCCGCTTGACCCAAAAACTGAAGAGCCTGATCATGACGATAGCACGCGCCTCCCGCCTCCGCCTCTGTCTCGCTCGTCGAATTAATATACATTTTGTTTGTTAAATTAAGTATACTAGTGGTCGCTTAAAGGTTGAATTTTGAATATAATTAAAATTTTAAATTAAAGAAACCAAAAAATTTTAAAAATAAAGAACCTTTTTAAAAAAAATTCTATTTGACTACAGACTGGCAAAATAGTATAATATGTGTGTGTGTGTCAAATACGTGATAGTGTATGGTGTAATGTTTTTTTTATTGATTTAATATATTTTTATGCAAAATTAAAAAAAAATAGCATTCTGCTCTCCTTCTCTATATAAACTATAAGTGTACGAAATTTCATATTCCTCTGCTCGCGCAATTTTCGTAAAAAGGGGTACAAAGTTTTTGCTTCACGTATTTATATAATATATAGATTATTTTCTAGACTAGACCGTACTTAGAAAATTATTTTTGAGCTTTTTATGAGACCACACATTTCTGACTAAAAACTACAAAATTGAAGCTTGTCTAAGACAGATGTGAGTCGATATGAGCACGATTTTTTTTTTCAATTTCATTTGTATAATATATATAAGTTTTACTTTTCTTTCAGAATACATTTTAATCAAAGTCAAAATCAATGATTTTTATAGCACATTAAGGTTACGTAAGAAAATAATTTTAAGTAAAGCTAATAAGCAAATTTTTTACTTTAATTGACATTTCCTTCTGTGACGTATGTATGTAGTTATTTTTTTTACAAACTTAAAACCGCTTTCGCTTCAAATGCTAATAAAACTGAGCTCGCGGCAGAATAATTAGTCTGCAGTACAAATCAATACATATTATAAAACAAAGTCACTTCCCGCTGTCTGTCCCTATATGTGCTTAGATCTTTAAACCTACGCAACGGATTTTGATGCGGTTTTTTTAAATAGATAGAGTGATTCAAGAGAAAGGTTTATATGTATAATACATGCATAATATAGTAGAGAAACACTGATAATTTTTGAGGTTTCTAATGTGATGTCGTAAATAAACACATTTTTTGCGCTTAGATTGCAAATATTTATTTTATATTATCAGTATTGCACCCATGCGAAGCCGGGGCGGGTCGCTAGTTTGGTATACTCGTAATATAAAATGAAAACTTACTTTTTAATGTGTTTGTCTGTTCTGGCCATGTCTTTCAATTTACAAATTTTGTACGAAAAGCGTACGTGCTAGCAATATTTTGTAGTTGATAATCTGTCGCTGTCGATACCTAGACATTTTTTTATATTTATAGTCCATATTATAGTACACTAGCCAAAAAGTATGTGTAGTGCCCGGCGATGCGATCTTTTGAAAGAGACAATCGGCTAATTTCAGCTTCGTGAAGCGTTGTCTCGGGCGTGTAGGTACACTGACCTGTGACGTTTTGTCAGTTGTTGTATAAGCGCGATAGAGTCAGTGGCGGATTTAGAAATATGCCGCCACTACGCTATTAAATTTTTACCGCCCCTAGTGACCACTGAAACTCGATATATACCCTAGTACAGTCGAGATACGTGTATAAGTATATATGTCGATAAATTAAAAAAAATACAAACAAACAAACATGTATTATTATATATGTCGGGGAATCAATACAGATAGTTATTAATGTCGGTACCTGCGATATTCACCTACCCTACATCATTTTATTATTCGAGTTATTCTGTCATGCATAAAACGAACGGTGCAACCGCGGCTCAGGCAGTCTTGGCTCTGGCTTGGCGCGGTGCACTTGTGTATCCTGCTAGTAGCTTAACCTCGACTCTTCTAATAGTTAGTTTGTGTACACGAATTAATTGTTACTGATTGGGTAACTCGACCGGTGGTGGTGAGTGCCAATGCGCATTGTTAGGCGGCGCCGCCGTAAACCAACACTCGGGTCACAAGTCCCGGGCACTGCGTCGAGTTGCCTCTCTGCCACGCGATAGACGGTACCCGCTCGGTGAGTCCATTGAATACTAAGTAATGTAATTATCTTGTTTTAAATTACATTGTGAATTAACCAGGCCATCCGTCATCCTCTCCTCACTTCTGATTCCTACATCAGAAGTGGGATACTGTTCTCGTGCCCACTAAGAGTGTTACTAGTGAGTAATTTATTTCACGATGCCACGAGAATCGCGTTCGCGTAGTCCCGTGTAGATCGAAGCGCAAGTAGAGTCGTCATCATTTAAACCGATTTAGTAGTAATAGTAACCTGTCTCTTCATAAACTTTTACTTAGTATGACTGAGGAATAGACTAAGCTCAAAGTTAAAAAAAAAATTTAATATCGCGAGCGTAGTCGTGTACTTAAAGTTAATTCGGAGTTTGGGTTTCTTTGTTTAAGTTCTATTTTTAGCAAGTGTGCAAGGTAGTTGCAACATTTGGTGATGAAAATATCGATGTACTGTATTTTACTGTATTTTAGTTCTTTTCGGTCGTTCTGTTTTATTCTTACCGGTGTACAAGTGGTTTTTGTTCAGTGTTCGATTACGTAATTCGAGTTACCGGTTATTTTTTGAATTTAGTTTTATTGTGATACGTAAGGTAGTTGTGTAGTGATTAATTTTGCTAATAGATTTTGCGATTCAGTTTTTGTTTCGATTCAGTCACAATGTCAGACCGTAAGCGTAATTGTAGTGCGAGCCGTCGCGGTGGTCGCAGCGACAGTCGTTTAAGGAAGATGCCAGAAGGTCATGTACCAATTGAGTTTATAGATGACGATCATAATGGTGAACATTTTAGTGATGTGACAGAAAACTGATGTAAGCGCTCTAAAGACTGTAGTGTGTAGTCATCAAGAGGATGATACACTGTGATGAATGTGTGATCCAGGAGGGATACACTGTGACGTGATCCAAGAGGGATACGCGTGGATTGTGGAGCAATTGTAATTGCTGGTTGGAAGGGTGGCTTACATAGTTGTTAGTGTTGTAGAAAATGAATTGGTTATTGAAAGTTTGATTTACGTTGGTACATGACTCTGCGTAGCTATATTTTCGTTAAGTTTTTGTGGTTACCCACTTGTTTGTGATAAAGTGTTAATATCGTCTTAGCTTGAGTATTTCCGATTACCCTCTGTAACGGATATTTTTGTCTTTACGTCTACTATCTTACACGATATTTTAACTAATATTATTTGTCGAAGTACCGAGAGAGCGTAAAGTTAGAGACACCATCTTCCGAATAGTTAATATTAATTTTCTGATTAGTCAGTCACCATTTTTATCATCTATTGATGGGATTATTGTAATTTGTAATTGTATGAGCAGCTATTGTTTAGTTACGTAGTTTTAATTACGTGGCGTATAAGTGATTACTGTAATAATAATTAATTCGATATAGTTAAAACACACACGTATCGTGAACTATAGATTAGAAGTGAGAAATGAGTGTTTCATTGAGGGTTTTAGTCTTTTTCTATCTTTGATTGATTTTTTTAAAACTGTTTAAAAGTTGTTTTAGTTGTTCTGTTTAAGAACGTTTAAATTACAGAGAGTTAATTGATAACACCTAATTGGTGCAATCGTAAACTTGTTACAACAATAGTTGTAGGTAGGTAACCTCAGATTAATAATTTTGTTTATGAGTAGGTGACCATTAAAAATTCTTACTATATTCTGTCCATTCGTTTGTTTTCTGTTAACAGTTCAAGAAAGTTTGAAATTAGAGACTCCCTCACACGATACCAATTTGATTTGAAATAATAATCGATTTTGTATCTATATAAGAAGAATTTTCAATCGACTCAAGGAAATATTTTTAGTTTAAGAATATTAATTATTCCTTTAGATACTAGTTATTTTAGTTAATTACGTAGCTAGTTTGTTAAATAAGTAGACAGGTATGTCATTTTCTAAGTATATTTACTCATACCTCTTGATGTAGAATTGATTTAGACTTTGTTAACCACGCGTTTTAAAGTTAAATGTCACTAACGCGTGAGCAGTTACATTTTAAGGCAGTCGTTGTAGGTAACTGTTAAAAGTCTTGATACGAGTATGTTTCCATCTGTTCTAATAATTATTGTGTAACTTTGGGAAGCAAGGGTTGTAAATGGAGCTATATGATTTCGCTACTTCCTTCATAGGGACAGTTAGGCTTTTTAATATCCTATTGGCGATTTTGTTCTGTTACAAAATGAGGACCGTCATCAAACGAAACTTGATCCGAAATATTGAGGCCCTTTTCGCGCATTAGAAGTTCTCGAAGGTAATCGGTATACCCTTAAAGCTTAAATTGTCAACGTACCTACAAATTTGCTCACGAAAAGTTAAGAGAAATGCCAGCACGTCATGTACCAGACGATATTGATGTAATTTATGATCTTGTTGATAATGATGATGTTCAAGTTTAAGTAGAGGGAGAGACTCGAGTGAACGACTCTATCGACCGTAATGTGTTCAAACGTACCAGTGTAGTTATTTAGTAGTCGTAGCCCTGTAGAAGGTGTCTCTTGGGGCAACCCAAGAGTTCATGGGTGCGCGGTGTGCGTTTAACTCTGGCGGAGGTCGTGGTGTTTGATACCGTAGCGTGTAGTCACAAGAGGTGACTGACACGGGTGATCCATTCGATGGATATGTGTACTGAGATGTATGTGACTGACACATGTACTGTGATTGCTCTTCGTCTAAAGAGCCGTGGTGTTAGAGGTCTTTACTCGAGGACTTTGCAAGCTTGGTTGTAACTTGTTGTAGAAGTAAACGTGCGTGTATAGTTTTGGTTGTGATGACGTCGATGGTACATGGCTGTGGTATTTGTGTAAAGTGATTAGTTATAATTGGTTTAACGACATTTATGATTCAGATTAAAGTTCTTGAAACATTTAAAATAGTTGTCTGGTAATAGAACCTATAGGTATGTTCACGTCTTCACGATCATTTACGAAAGATTCCTCTTACTTATGTACGTTGTTAGATTTTTTAAATGTTGATGAGTAAGTGATGACGATATGTGTTGGTCGTATCACAAGAGGTGATGACGATATAGGTGGTAATAGTAGTTGTCGTTTGTTGAGCGTTGTATGTGATCTTAATGTGTCAATAATAAAACTTTATTTTTTTAATTACGGCTAGAGGAACCTTTCGTCTGTGAAGGGATAAGATCGATTAGTAGTTTTTTTTAATTAAAGATTGACTGATGAAGCAAAGAATGTAATTTCACATTAAGGACAGGTAGGCCGAGATTCTAAAGATGCTTTAAATTTGATCGTCTTGTTTACATTCACACGAGGGCGTGTGCTATCAGGATGGTCGTGACTTGCCCTTTATTACTTATATAGTTTATTAATTGAGGTGAAACAGGTTCACACTGACCTATACTGGCCTATTCTGATAATAATTAGTTAATTCTTCGGTCTAATGGCTTTCAGTTGTGCCAACAAAGAGCATTGTCGATTTTGCTAATTAGTAATCACATATGATACTATGACTGTCAACTGATACTATGACTGCCAACTGATACTATGACTGTCAACTGTGATACTATATACTATGTCTGCCCTCTCATACTGACTCGGAACTAACGACGGTACTTAAGAGATGAATAGTAAATTGAGTGAAAAAAAAAGTGAGGTGGTTAAACATTTGATGGACAAACAATCCGGGCTAGTAAGGTCTCTCCTGCTGTTCTGGGAGACGATCCATGTTACGCTGTAGGGGTCTCGCCTGCTTTAGTGGGCGACGATTCCGACCAGCCTGTTTTACATTAGTATGGTCTCTTCTGCTGTTGTGGGAGATGATCCATGATTCACTGTAGGGGTCTCACCTGCTTTTAGTGGGCGACGACTCGGACCAGACTTTTTGTAATGATGAGTGTAACGCTGTAGGAGTCTCGCCTGCTTTTAGTGGGCGACGACTCAGACCAGACTGTTTGTAATGATGAGTGTAACGCTGTAGGAGTCTCGCCTGCTTTTAGTGGGCGACGACTCAGACCAGACTGTTTGTAATGATGAGTGATGCGCTGCAGGAATCTCACCTGTTTGAACTATAGGGGTTTTCATATTTTAAACCTAGATCAGTGTTACTTACCATATTGATATGACTGTAATGATAATGATGTTAACCATATTAAATGTGACTGGTGTGACTGATTGACTTACTAACTGAAACCAATTGTTTCTAGTCCAAAGGGTCAGTGTGTACCTGACCAGATATTAAGATGTTGAATAGATTTTTGTCAGGATAGTCGAGCGATATTTTGTTTTTTTGATTAAAAATACCTAAGGTTGTAATAAATAGCGCGCGAGGACGCGCGCACGTCAGAATGGCCGTGTCGGGGAATCAATACAGATAGTTATTAATGTCGGTACCTGCGATATTCACCTACCCTACATCATTTTATTATTCGAGTCATTCTGTCATGCATAAAACGAACGGTGCAACCGCGGCTCAGGCAGTCTTGGCTCTGGCTTGGCGCGGTGCACTTGTGTATCCTGCTAGTAGCTTAACCTCGACTCTTCTAATAGTTAGTTTGTGTACACGAATTAATTGTTACTGATTGGGTAACTCGACCGGTGGTGGTGAGTGCCAATGCGCATTGTTAGGCGGCGCCGCCGTAAACCAACACTCGGGTCACAAGTCCCGGGCACTGCGTCGAGTTGCCTCTCTGCCACGCGATAGACGGTACCCGCTCGGTGAGTCCATTGAATACTAAGTAATGTAATTATCTTGTTTTAAATTACATTGTGAATTAACCAGGCCATCCGTCATCCTCTCCTCACTTCTGATTCCTACATATATTTAATATATTTATAACAGCAATAAGCTGTTAGTGTCGGACTATCCTAGTAATTGTAGAAAGTTTTAGAACTGCTAGCCTGAAGTTAAAATATTGTAAAAAAACGCACGCCGATAATAAAATAAATATTTTATGGTACAAATAGCATGGGCAACTAAGAGCCCGTGGATGTTCTTAGTAAATAAATTAAAAAAAATCCCATTACAGTCAGTCGCGGATCCAAATCTCAAAAAGGTTGTGGTCACAGCCACCCGAAAAACGGTCAAGTTGGGATTATTTCAAAAATAAAATTGCCGCCCCATAGAATTTGCCGCCCTAGGCTCCAGCCTACTCAGCCTTGTGGTAAATCCGCCACTGGGTAGAGTAGAGTCTCGTCCAGTTCAAAATGTATATATAATTTTAAAAAATGACGATGAAAATTTAAGTAATTATTTTAAAAAGATTTGAACAATATAATAAACGTAGTCAGTGCTGAAACACATTCTACTATAATTATTATGTTCAGCACTCCGAAAAAAGGGAGACCAAAAAAGCAATTACGTTAAGATATGTATAGTTATAATGTTTTTGATTATGATATAACCAACTACTAGTAAATAAATTAATATGTACTTACATGATATGAACATGTATTTTTATTTTATTTTACCCCAACGTAAAGACAGAACATCAGAAAATAAGAAAGGTCAGGGCAAGTCTTGGACCATAACGCTCAACGAAGTCGGAATTAGCTGATTGTCACTTTCTAAAGGTCGCTGTGCATTATTTATCGCCGGGCACTGTAAGTTGATTGACGACTTGTGTCACAAAATATACTTCCCATCAAAAAAATCGAAACACCTTGCAAGTTTATGTTTTGTAAGGATTATGAGTTTTTTATTATTATTTACGAATAAATGTCAAATGTCGCTTAATAGTGAGTTTTATGAGGTTTTCAAATTCTAATGTTATTGTTCTAAATTCAAATTATCATAGGTTTAGTGTTTTCTTTAATGAGTCATTTTTATTTTGTATCGAGAACGAAGGTAATGAATGAAACAACACACGTAGGTGAAAAAAAACTCAAAAACTTTTATTAAATAACGTTTAATAAATAAAATTAGTGTACTCGAGCTCTTATCACCGCTTCCATCCGGTTTTTCGTCGATCGGATGAGAGTTACGATGAAATGCTGTGGGATGTTGTCCCATTCTTCCTGAATGGCACTTTTCAGCTGATCAAGTGAGTACGGCGCAGGATCACTCACTCGGATTTGCCTCTTTAGTTGATCCCAGAGATGTTCAATTGGATTCATGTCCGGGCTCCATGATGGCCATTCCATTATGGAGATACCGACTTCGGTAAGGTAATCACGTACGACGCTCGCGGTGTGGGCTCTGGCGTTATTGTGCATAAATGTGAACTCGTTGCCAATAAAGTGTGCATAGGGCATCACGTGAGCGTAGGACCGACGACGACAAGGCGACGAGTCGTAAGGTCATCAAAAATAGATTTTTTTTTTCTGATTTTTTTTCTTTTAGTTAGGTAATATTTACATAATTCAATAGTAATATTGTCCTACAAATTGCGTGGTACGTTATCCCGATCCTACGCCCACTGCTGCTCTACCACCTTCTACCTCTGTTAGCTACCACAATCGAGAGTTTTCATAGAGGAAATTTTTGTTCGTCTCATCAAAATGAAGCTACTCCCGGAAAATTAGCTTGATAGTAATCAAGTGAAAAAAATGTGCTAGGGAGTCCGGACTATTTGACAGATGATTAGTTAATTTTTGCGTTGATCAGCCTTTGGGAAACCGGGCGTTAGAGTTTTAAACTAACAAGTGGTCACCTAGTGTTCGAAATTCGATCATAATTAATTTAAATTATAAGTTTGAACATTAAACAAATGAGTATGAGCGTGTGTGTGTGTCAAATACATATCAGTGTGTAATGTTTTTTATTTATTGATTTAATGTATTTTTATGCATAATTTTTAAAAAAAATATTAGCATTCTGCACTCCTTCTCAATATAAACTAAGTGTGCGAAATGTCATACTCCTCCGTCCGAGCAATTTTCGTAAAAAAGGGTACAAAGGTTTTGCTTCACGTATTAATATATAGAAGACTAGCTGACCCCGCAAACGTTGTTTTGCCATATATGTTATTAACCCCCGCAACCCCCTCTTGTAGGTGGAATTCCATAAAATCCGTTCTTAGTTGGCCTCTACTCGGCGAAAGGAATATTCCTACCAAACAAGTCTCTATCGTAATGAGTCAATATATGGGTGGAAATCTCTTATATATATATATATATACATATATAGAATTGCTTACATACTATGTATACATCTATACAAATACATAAAATTTGAGTGTCTGTAATATTAAAATAACCGCTTTTTACGAAATGCATATGGATGTACCTGTACACGGTACATATACCAAAATAACATTTTTTTCAATTTTTGTCTATCTGTCTGTTTGTTCCGGCTAATCTCTGAAACGGCTGGACCGATTTTCACGGGACTTTCAGAGACAGATAGCTGTTGTAATAAGGAGTAACTAAAGCTACATTTATTTTAGAAATTTATTTATTTTATAACTCTGCGAACTTTTGTTAAATTCCACACGGACAAAGTCGCGGGCACAGCTAGATTTATCATAAGTTCGTTATTTTTCGTATTCATGCGGTTTTATCAGATTTGTAGGGAGTACATACATACAAACATACTCTGTACATTCAATTTATTATATTTAATACTAGCTTCTGCGCGCGACTTCGTCGGCGTGGACTCCACTCCTATTGCTCTTAGCGTGATGATACATAGCCTATAGCCTTCCTCGATAAATGGGCTATCTAACACTGAAAGAATTTTTCAAATTGGCCCAGTAGTTCCAGAAATTACCGCGTTCAAACAAACAAACAAACAAACAACCAAACAAACTCTTCAGCTTTATATATTAGTATAGATATATTTTAATGTTATAAAACTTTTGTCTACACTGCATTTATGCATCATGTATTCAGTTTAGCATGAATAAATCAGTGTAAAACAGCACTCGTGGAGTAGTCATTTCGCACTTTAACTCCTCCTAATTTATTGTGCGTGTACAAACAGTTCCGTACAAGATTGAAAAAAAAATTGTGAGATTGAGAAATAGGTTTATTGTCATCGTCATTAAGAGTTACTTTATAAATTATTTTTAATAACCTTATTAAATGACATTGTGACCTAAAAATCTGAATATTGCTACGCTAGGGTCCTACTGAGCTAAAGATTTGAGAAATCTCTAGCAGAGTCCATCCGCTGCAAACTGAGGACGAGAATTATTTAAATATTTTATGTGTTAGTATGTATTTTTCTAAAATAAAATTAGTCGATGCTTTTTCTTAGATGAACATAGATTTTGTGATGTACGATACCTTTCACTCTTTTCGCCTGTCGAAGCTCTGACAGCCTCATAATCTCCTAAAAAGTCGTCTTGTAAGATGTGCGCCAGGGACACTGTTTTTAGTTTCAACTAGTGTGAAAGTATTTTTTTTTTAATTAAAACTTTTTTACGCACGCTTGACTAGGGCAGTAAGCTGGTGAATGTGTGAGATAGCGTTACGAAAAGTGTGAACAGAGTTGCGAGCACACATTTTGTTTCTCTCTTTCTCTCATAGCCAGTTGCATTTCGTATATCTAAGTCATAGTGCAGGGCAGGCCTATTGTGCAGGTCTATTGCTAAAGAAGTTTTACTTCATTCGTATGGTCTAAAGCACACTCGTTTTTTTTTTTCAAAGATAAATTTCTGACATTTACGTGTACATTTATGGAAAATCTAGCGAGATTAAATAAAATGTTTCAGCGATTGCAGAAATCTTTGTTCGACGGTCAAATATCAAGAACAAAAACCTAAATTATGTCTGTTTTCGTTGATAATGACCAGTTAAATAATTACGTTCTAATCTAAGTATAATATTTACTGAACCAGAAGAATTAAATATAAACATATTTTACATTCCGCCAACCCGCACTGGAGCAGCGTGGTGGATTAAGCTCCGATCCTTCTCCTACATGGGGAAGAGGCAGTGTTGCCAACCCTACTGTTTTAACAGTAGATTTGCTGTTTTTACATCGATGTCCCTGTTTTCTGTTTCATTTGTAATTTTTACTGTTTTTCAATTAGCGTTCAGCGTCACCTATTACACTATGTAATATGTTTTGATAACCACTATATAATAATACACAATGATACTAGATGGCAGTATGTAACTATGTACTCTTGTCGGGATTCTCCAAAACGTATTTTTCGGATATTTCAAAACATTTCAAACATTCACAAATATAACCATTGTGTGAATTTTATGAATTGGTGAAGAAACTTGTGCTTACCACACAGCAGTGCCACCGCGGAAAAATTATTTTCAGCTATAAATATTTTGAAAACTAAATTACGCAACAAAATATCGACTAAAACTATTAAAAGAGCCTTACACACTTAACACACTAAATCCGAAATAACCGATTGCTATTCATTTGAAGTCAAAAAGGCACATAAAGAAAAACAATAATATGTATGATTTTAAAAAGGAAAATGAGTTTGAAAATACTGAAGATGAGCCAATTGATAATGAAAGTGAAAAATAATTTTACTTTGATTTTATTTTTTTTATTAAGTTGTTATAAATATTAAAATATAACTATGTATGTGAGTCCTGATAACTAATAAAAGTAGGTGATTGTTTTAATTATACGAGGAAAGTATGAAATCTGCCTTTTTTACTTTACCTACTGTTTTCTCCTGTTTTTTTATTGGTTATCTGCTGTTTTTTAGTTTCTTGGGGTTGGCAACACTGGGAAGAGGCCTATGCCCAACAGTGGGATATTATAGGCTGAATCGTGATCGTGATATTTTACATATTGGCAAATTGTAAATTTTAGACTATTCGAGACTACATCAAATTTAAAAATTGGGAATATTTTAGGGTAAAAAAGTATATGTTTTCTGTTTACGAGGTTCAATGTAGTTACATCATTTATCGAAAATTGCTGCTCAAGACGAACGGAAAATTTACGTACTTGTAATGACCTCAATTTTAAAAAATGTAATACCTACTTTATCGCTCGTTGGTATTGAGATCCTTTATAAGTGGCTCGGTCTGAAGAGTCGGTTTTCTTTTAAATTTTTTGCCGAAGTACATTATCTCGATTCAATGAGTTTTACGTGTCCTTACTTTGTTTCATGAAAACTTACACAGCCTTGATTACGATGTTAATACATAGTTATATTTTACAACGATAGACGATTAAAACTGTTTTTATACGCTATACAGTCGCCGGCAAAGTGGCAAATGTAAGCTAAAGAGATGGAATTATTATTTTTGCTCTGAAATTGATGATTGATGGTTTTTTTTCCTCTTAAAGTAATTAATGTATCTACTTTTTTAGTATTAAGTAGAGATTTTCAATAAATATCTGATTTTATCATGACATACGGCACGCCGTCCTCGCTCCGAAGGCTGTAAACTCGAAGCGGGGGCAGGGGCGTTGACCTCCCTCCCCACACGCTTCTCTGACCACATTCCGCAATACGACTATCAACCTTAATAACAATTGGTTTGAGTCGAATTTTCTATTTGTTAATGTGAGGGCTTATTGGAAAAATTCGTTCTCCATCTGGGATTCATTCGCGAAGTGTACTGAGTGCGAATTATATTCTCCTAGCTTGACAATAGTAAGCGTTAAAGTACGTTACATATGCCTTATTATTCAGTTCGATTTGAAACTCATATATGCTTGTATATTTTTGAGCATCAACTATTTTCTTACATTTACTAGGTACACATGGGTAAAGTTTTTACAGTATTTATTTAAGTTAATAAGACTAATTTATATTTTATTACAAAAATTATACAAAAACCTACGCAATGTTAAAATCTTTAACATTGCTTAAGTTTTTTTCGTTGTGTACAAATGTTTTCATTTTACTAATGATTTTAATGAAATTAAATCTTTTTTTCTAATGATTCAAAACGTAGTTTATTGGTAAGAAGTGGGAAAAAATAAGGTATAAATTTTATCGATTGATTGTTAGTTATTAAATTTTTGTGGATCTGGAACAACACAGACATCATAATCACGTGCGCCTTTCCGCTCCAGAGTAAATGTTTTAAGGAAAATAACACGCGAAACATGGAATAATTTAACACCAAAACACGTGTAAGAGCCTAATATAAAGACAAATTTTAAATATTTGATATTAAATATGTATATATAATATATAATATGTAACAAAACACTGAATGGGTTGACTGGAAGAGATCTCTTTTAGAGATAAGTTCGCCCTTGCCTACTTCCTTTATTATAATGTGTTGTTGTAATTACTTAGTGCAATAAAGAATATATATGAATAATAAATATACTTAAAAAAATGTTGCGTAAAAATGTAATGAGGTTCAGATAAAGTAAATAATAAAAGTGATAGTCGGTTTATAATCTTAAGATTTGTTAATTAGATAATTGTGTTTGCTCGCAAACGAAAAAAAACCGACTTCAATTACATCGACAAGTAATACAACGTATTAGGACCAAAAACAGTCAAGTAAATACGCGTTATCAAAGATTACTCAAAAAGTAGTAATCAGGACTAGATCAAATTTGAACAAGACTACATGGCAAGTATTAGCTTTTGATTAAAGTAAGAATCGTCAAAATCGATAAACCAAGTGAAAAGTTATGCGGTTTAATACAACGTAGCTCGACGAAAAAGTAGTCAAGTAAATACGCATTATTAGATATAACTGTAAAAGTACTAGTTAGATTGGAATTAAATTTAAATGGGACCACATGACATGCAACACCTTTCAATTAAAATAAAATTCATCGAAATCGGTCCACCCAGTCAAAAGTTCTGAGCTAACATACATTAAAAAAAAATACAACCGAATTGAGAACCTCCTCCTTTTTTAAATTGTTTTTAATTTAAGATTTCGATTTTGAGACGGTTTCTTCTTTATTTTAATTTAAAAAGCTTTCATCCATCAGCCTTTAACAGTCCACTGTTGGACATAGGCCTCCCCTAATGTTCGTCACTCCGTCCGGTCCTGCTCCCTCTGAATTCAGTTGCTTGTATTGTCTTCATAAGGTCGTCAGTCCACCTAGTTGGACGATGGCCTGTTGTCGAGACGTGGTCGCCATTCTACCCTTCCTCCCCCATTGGTTATCGGTTCTCCTTGCAATATTTCCTGCCCATTGCCACTTCAGCTTGCAGATTTTGAAAGCTATGTCGGTGACCTACGTTTATCATCTTCAAGGAGAAATACCAAGCACAGCTCCCTCCATCGCTCGCTGAGCGACCTTGAAAAAGGCTAACGGTTAAAGACCACACCTCAGGGATGTAGGTCATCACTGGCAACACACACTGCTTAAACACTTTTGACTTCAGGTATTGAGTTATGCTGGACGAAAAGATACTTTGGAATTTTCTGAATACTACCCAATCAAGTTGGATTCTACGTTTTACCTCTCTCTCGAAGTTGGACTTACTCATGCAGATCAGTTGTCCCAGGTAGATGTACTCATCGATAACTTCGAGAGTAGCGGTCAACAACGACAGGTATGGGGGTGACTCGGATATTAGATATAATAAATAATCTTTGTACCACACCACCCATTGTGTGGCGCTATTTAGGTTACCTAACATAGTGCTGAGTTCTTGCAGGGACTCTGCCAGGATTACTATAAAATGATTTCGTAACTCAGCTGAAAGTTCACGGATGGATGATCCCTGGATTTGGACAGGTGTTGGTCGAAGCATGACCTTCATAAGGCGTAACTGATCTAGCTTAATATTTCATATTTAATGTGCATTTCCACAAAGCTTTAGGCATCAATAAATCATTTATCATCTAAATTTGCTATGAAACGCTAACATTGAAGACAATTAATTAACTTGGTACGTGGTACGTAACACAACACGTTGGTGATGGAGTCAGAACAATAACGTTGTAAGATTAATTGGTTTTATCTATTGACTTTAGACTGATACTAGCATTATGTAACATATTAAGCCCGTTATAGATATAATTTTACCTAATATTTGACACTTAAAACACAGAGACAGCACGTGTTCACAAATTCCTTCCTCGCTTGAATGTGCCGTCTGAATCAATACATATTGTTAATTGTAAGTCGCTTCCCGCTGTCTGTCTGTCCCTATGTTTGCTTAGATCTTTAAGACTACGCAACGGATTTTGATGCGGTTTTTTTAAATAGATGGAGTGATTCACAAGGAAGGTTTATATGTATAATACATGCATAATATTGTAGAGGAACAGTGATAGGCTTAGCAACCGTGCGAAGCCGGGGCGGGTCGCTAGTTTTAATAGTAAATGTATTTAATGTATTATAAATAATAAGATATTGACCTTTTTAAATTAAATAAAAGTGTAAAAAATTGTTTTAGTATATATTAATTGTTATAATAATTTTATTATACGCATTGGAGAATCGTGGTGGATATTTAAGCTCTGATCCTTCTCCTACATGGGGAAAGAGGCCTATGCCCAACAGTGGTATATTACAGGCTGAAGCGAATGTTATTATATATTATTGTTACAAATAGTATATGACTATATGTAAATAAGTTTGCAAGGTAAGATATTTTTGGCATTTCAGTAGGTATTTTATTTTCCATTGGAAATGATGAGTCGCAACTTAGAATTTTACCGCATTGAGTTTCGTCGCTGGTAGCTTTCGTAACAAAAGTACTTGGCAAGTTGCCTCAGCTTATTAGTTTTTAATATCATGCAATTTTGTTGAATGTAAATGAAAAACTAATTTTACTGAAGTAGGGCCCAGCTAGAAATATCCTGTTCAAAATCTGGTGCAGCCCTACTCGGGAAGTACCTCGCGACTTTACAGAAAATCACAGCTAAAAAATACTGCTTTCAGGTAGTGTTGTGTTCCTGTGGTAAGGTAGCAGGTTGGGTAGGAAACTCCCTTACGATGCTTCTAGTGTTACAGGATATAAGCTACGGTAATTGCTGACCATCAAGTGACCCAAAAGATTCACGATAAAGGACATTTTTAATTCTTCAGCATAAAATAGTCAACCTAAATATACGTAATGGTAACAGTTAAGCAACGATATAAACACAGTATTATTTATGGTGTTTATACATTTACATGAATAAATAAATACACGGCTCACGCTTAAATCTCCTTTAAAGGATTAAAATATTTTGTCAAAGATTTGGAAACACTCGCAAAACACTAACACCTAAATTACTAAAATCATCTTTTTAATCTATACAATTATTTGTCATGTCCGCACATCGAGCATACCTATGACAGTCAGCGCTACTGTTAGTTACCCCGAGCACTGCACCAACCCGTATTTTTAACCGAATCAAAAAAGGAGGAGGTTACTCAATTCGACCGTAAGTATATCGTTCTTCACTCATTCTCTCGACGTGGCCGAACCATCTCAGCATCCCTTTCTCAATTTTTGTCACTACATCTTCTTTCAGACCACATCGTTTCCTTATCTCACTATTTCTTATCCTGTCACTCAGTTTAACTCCTATCATACTTCTTAACGCTCTCATCTCAACTGCATTTATTCTGCTTTCATGTTTCTTCTGCCATACCCAACTTTCACTTCCATACATGAGTGTCGGAACCAACACCCCCCTATGCACAGCCAAACGAGCCCTGTTAGACACCTTTCGACTGCTCATAAAGGAGTGCAAAGCTCCATTCACCATGTTTCCTGCATTCACTCTTCTTTCAATATCACTCTCACACTTTCCATCTCTTGTAAACTTTGAACCCAGATATACAAACTCATTCATCTGTTCTATTTGTTCATCCCCAATCACGATATTGCAATCTGTCACTGTCTCATCTCTTTCAAACACCATCACTTTCGTCACTCAGTGATTATTGAATATACTATACAAACGTATTGCATAATTAAGGACATTATTTTTAGTTTCCTATTTATATGTACATATTTTTAGACAGTGAATAAAAACATTTTTTTTTTTGTAAATACGAAATAATAATTAGCTATAAAATACCAAATCGGAATTCTTCTATTAAGATACGTCAAGGAACTCAACAACAAATCTTTTAAATTTGTCAATAGATAATCTTAAAAATACTTTTAATAAATAAATCCCTTTGATTAGACATACTTTATCAAAACGGGTACGAAAACCCACGCATCTCTGCCGTTTATAATTATAATCTTGTACCTACTAAATGACTAATAAAACCCTTTTTAATACAAATTTCAAATTATTTTTATACGATTAGTACAATTATTATGTAAAATTAAAACCTTCTTTCTCGAGATAGTTCAATGCCTATCATCTACAGTTCTACACTAATATTAGGAAGAGGAAAGATTTTTTGTTTTTTTGTTTGTTTGTATTGAATAGGCTCCAAAAGTACTGGACCGATTTTAATGAGTTTTTCACTAATAGAAAGCTACATTATTAGGAAGTAACATAGGCTATATTTTATTTCTTGAAATCTTGGACATGTGCAAAAAAAACGGGTTATGTTCACCAAGGTGTAAAAAATCGCCTCAAATATTTCTTTCCTTCGCGTGCGCTACTTAAATAGTAAGAAAAAAGTTGTACGACTGAATTATAGGAGTAAAAAGATCTACAAAAAAGTTCACAAAATACTTATTTTACCTGAGCGAAGCTGGGGCGGCCTGCTAGTTGTTTCTATAAACGCGTTACTACATCTATATATATACTTAAAACGATTGACAAAGATACTTTGAGTATAAACCAATATACCTTTTATTTTTTGTACTATAATTGTTATACTTGTACAATTTAAAATAATCACGAAATACTTACGAGAAAATATTCATTTAACTGAGGTAGGGCACAGCAGGAAATTTCCTGCTCAAAATATGGAGCAGCCCGATTGGGGTAGTACCTCGACCTTTCAGAAGATTACAGCTAAATAATACTGTTTTCAAGCAGTATTGCGTTCCTGTTAGTGAGTAAGGTAACCAGAGCTCCTGGGGGGGATTGGAGGTAGGGTCGGTACCGCACTTGCGAAGCTTCTGGTGTTGCAGACGTCTATAAGCTACGGTGATCGCTTGCCATCAGGTGAGCCGTATGCTTGTTTGCCGAAATCTATACATATAATAAAATGGTAGAAAAGTCAAAACTGTACATTGAATATTTTTTTAAAAGAATACTTGGGGTGTGATCTACAATCGATACCGAAGCCAAAAATATAGTTTTTAGAATTTTTGTCTGTTTGTCTGTTTGTCTGTTTGTCTGTTTGTCTGTATGTATGTCCGGGATAAACTCAAAAAGTACTGCATGGATTTACTTCAAATTTGGCACGAATATTGTTGAGAAGTCGGGTCAGAACATAGGCTATATAATATCACGCTATCACCTACGGGGAACGAGCAGTGAACCTTTATTTCTTCAAATGTATGTCCGGGATAAACTCAAAAAGTGCTGCATGGATTTACTTCAAATTTGGCACGAATATTATTAAGAAGTCGGGTCAGAACATAGGCTACATATTATCACGCTATCACCTACGGGGAACGAGCAGTGAACGCACGCAGACGACGTCGCGGGCAGCAGCTAGTAGTTATATAAAAATAAAAATAAATAAAAAATTCATCTAAGTACATATACATCTAATACCCTGACATGATAAAGGAGTATCAATTAAGTTACCTAACAATACAACTTCACGTAAATAAGTAATAACCTTTTAAGTAAATGAATAATCTTTTCTGGGATGTATAATCTTTGATGGGAGTGTAATGAGCTTAAAGCGATGACTACATTTTACATACAATCAGATTTAAAGCCAATGCGAAGAGGTAAAGATTAATTCGTTATTGGAAATTGGGCAACGAAGATTAATTAAATTTTAATTGGCTTTTAATAGCTCAAGCCCCGAGCGCTCTGCTTGTGTTCTATAACAAAGTACGTTCTATATCTAAAATATTAATATTATATTGACTCACATGATTTAAAAATAGAGATTATGTGAAGCTCTGGATTAAAACAAATTGTGATTTAAGTTGTCAACATTATGTTCAATAGAGAGTTTTTTACGTTAAATTATAGTAACGTATCAAAAAAAAACTTATTTAAATATATCTACTACCGGCTTAAAAAATAAAAAGCAGTGCCTAGGATATTGTCGTATTGTTATTTTACAATACGTGGAAAGTTCATTTTTTTTATTGTTTTGCGTTTAATTTGACGATGTCGACGTTAACCAATCATAATTATTATAAATCATATACATAATAGAACGTCATAATTTTACAAACCATTGTGATCTAAGATTGAGTGGTTATACCAAGAAAAGTGAAACTTTTTTTATGGATAACGTGTGTTATCCATGCGACCGATTTGATGAGCTTTTTTACTATTAGATCGACTGATTATTTTGCTTATATTTCCTAATATTTACCGTGCAACGTTTGGAAAAACATATAAAGACGATATTGATTAGCTGTCTATCCTGATAACAAGGAAATAGACTAATAAATAATTAGTAATCAACTTTTAGCTATAAAATATAAAAAAAATTCATGTACGTAATGATTATTTAAAGAGGTCTAATGAAGGTTGTCTTGTATAAGAAACGGAAAAACGTTTCGGGTTTTAGAGAATTGACAATGAAAAAACACATTATATAAACGTACAATAGGGCGAGGGGCGTTCTCGTAGCAGAACACACGCTTGAGCGATGTTTTCTTTGTAAAGTGTGTAGAGTTAAACGAAATAAAACGTCTTATTCAGATTAATCTTTATATGTATATAAAAGATATTTCCACCCATATATTGACTCATCGCGATATCTCTGGAACCATAAGACGTAGAGACTTGAAATTTGGTAGGAATATTCCTTTTGCCGAGTAGATCAGTAGAGGTCAGCTAAGAACGGATTTTACGAAATTTCACCCACAAGAGGGGGCTGCGGGTATTAATAACATATATGGCAAAAAAACGTTTGCGGGGTCAGCTAGTGTATACATATTTTTTAATTCCATATTATTGATTATCATTAGTACGTATAAATTTTACGAAACACTTTAATTAGATAATTGAAAAAAGGTAAGCGAAGCTAAATTGATAGATGTGGCTTTACAAAAAGTAATTTGTTGTTCAAAATATATAACTCTTACGCCTATAAAGAAAAAGCGATAAATTAAATGTCTTATGACAAGCTTAATCACAAAACGTGCCCGTCTTATTTAAAAATCAATAACCGCAACATGGCCTTTTTAAGACAGTTGTAGGTCAAGATAAATATGCCAGAAATGGAAAAATTTTGAGCGTTTAAGTAGTTATAAATATAAACGTTAGAGTATAATGAGTGTCGCGTTGAACGTGGGTGAAACCGAGAGGGTTCCCTTGTAGTTTGTAAGGTTTAAGCGTCGGATTACCGTAGTAGAGACACAATGGCTACGGTCACGCGGCGCACGTGCCTCACGCGGCACGCGGGACCAGGCCCACACACCGCCCCCTTCGATCGTTTGTTGCAACTTACGAGCTACTTTACTTTCTTTATTGTTATTAATTTTATTTGTACGAAGTTAAACGGAAAATTATACCAGATACAATGGAATAAAGTTGAAAAGTTTGTTAGAATACTTTTCTGTTTGTTGAAGTATTATTTTTGTTTAAAATATCGATTTTAAAGGAAGGTTATATTATGTTGTAAAGCATTCATGACTAACATAAACATTCATTGTAAATGTACCTAATAAAATATTGTATCGAAACTCAACGCAAGTTTTAATAGATTAATTTTATAAACCGATTACAAAACTTTTTTTAGTCGACCTACGTGGTATTACTTGTCGATGTCGTTGAAGTGGATTTTCTGTCTTTTGCAAGCAAACACAATTATTACATCTTTAAATTAATACGCGAAGCAAAAACTTTGTACCCCTTTTTACGGAAACTGCGCGTACGTATTAGTATGATATTTCGCATACTTATAGTTTATATAGAGAAGGAGTGCAGAATGCTAATATTTTTTCAAAATTATGCATAAGATATACATTAAATTAATATAAAAAAGCATTACACACACTACCACACGCACACACGCATATAATCATATATACCTACCTTTTCGTTTATTGTTAGACTGTTCTCAAATTGAAAATTTGAAAAAAAGGTTCTTTATTATCACAATTATTTGGTTTTCTTTAATTTAAATTTTTAATTATGGTCGAATTTCGACATCTGGGCGACCACTAGTATATTAAATTCTACGTTAAGCAGGCAGACTGCTTAAGTATTCTGTGCCATATATTGATAATTAATAAATCAACGTACGCCAAAAATAAAACTAGTATTTATTCATACGTCTTTAAACCGTACTAACTTACCTGGTACATTACAATACGTTTTTAAAGTGAAAATTTATCTTGTTCTTTTTCCTGATTCTGTAACCTGCTTAAGATACGTATTTTCAAAGGTTTCTTGTAATTATATAATAATATACACGTAAAAATCAAGAATAAAAATCATCCAGTAAAGTATTCCGTCGAGTAGGTACGTCTCAGTAACTCGGTTACGGAAACCTTATTGTGGCAAAGTTTTTCTTCGAATAAACATGATGGAGTGGCTGAACTTCATTAGGTAAAATATTTCCTAAGAAGTGTCAATCCCGAGAGGTAAATCATTAGACGCCGACCCCTAACTTTTTTTTTAAAAATGTTGTCATAAAAATTTTGGTTAATAATTCCTTTAAATAAAATTATTAAAGTCCTTGTTACGTACATTTCAAATGATAAAAAGGTAATATACAATCTTAATGGCATTCACAGGTAATTTTATACAAAGTTTGGTAAAGCTGTTACTACTAGTCATTTTCATACCTTCAACGGGTTCACACGCGTCAAATTCCTTACTACTCAGATTCTTTATCTGTTCTACCACTAGCATTAGCTTATCTAAAATAAAATAAAGTATAAATAAATCTGGATATTAACTTGGTTTGAAATTAAAATAGGTTCAGCCTATATTTTATATATTCAGATATTTGATAAAGAAAGTCAATAGAGTGTTCTAATTCGTTCAGAAATACAAATAGATTCTGACATTGCTCGTCTGTCATGTAAAGATTTATATCAGGCAGATTGGCGCTACGACTTCGGAGAGTTCCATTTTAGTTGTTCGAGAAGTCAGTTTCGTTCAAGACGAGTAGTGCTGCATATTTGATGTGAGAGCGCACATCGGCGATTACTTGACGCTTACATAAACGAGCCCACGGCGTAAGTTAAGCTTCATTCTCTCACCTTTATAGGTGTTGTGTGCGAATAGTAAATATACTTCAGGGCTTATTTTATTATATATCAACGGTTTCTGAAGTACATTTTCATTTAAAACATTGAATATTTCTTCGTATTGATCTATTTACGGTTTATGATTGCGAATACCTTACTTTAATATAACCAGCAAGGGTTTTACGGCCTAGAATTGATACTTCAATGTCTTTTATTAAATTAAGTAATATAAATTATATTTTTATTAGAGATTGACTTAAGAGACGAATGAAAAATAGGGGAAGTAAAATCTTTGTTAAACAACAGACGCGTGACGATAACGTTGAGTTGAGAGTAAGGGCGCCTTCAAATTTGCCGCGCGGCGGCAGCGCGGCTTCAGCGCTGCTGCCGCGCGACTTTGTAAATCTATGTAAATAACAACGCGCGGTTGCCGCGCTGCCGCCGCGCTAATTTGATGGCGCCCTAACGCTTTACAGCGCTTTTAGATATTTACGCAATATATAGGCATGACCACAGACCACAAAAATACTATAGACATGGTAAGGGGCGTGACGCGTGTTACCGAGCTTATGATCAGGCGATCATACTTTTAACAAACGCATCTCAGTCGTAGTACAGACGCGGGTGACGTATTTAGTGACTTAAAAAATATTAAAATGCCGTGTTGTGTAGTATTGTCGTGTCGACAAGGGAGCTAAGGTCTAAAAGTTACCCCAGGAATGATTTCCTTTCACATATAAGTAGTAATTTACTGTAATTATTAATATTTGGAAAAAAGCCAGTCCTCTACAATGATTTTGACTTACAATTCACAATTGTGATAGTAACGATATACACTGCTGGCTAACCATTACCGATAGTCTGGGAACAACGCGCGTAACGCGCAATCTATTACGCGGCTATAGTTACGCTCGCTACGCACTAATTCATGGAGTACCAGGCGTCAGTGGCCCGCCATATTATCGACTTTTACTAGTTGAGCAACGAATGCCTAATCCGTAGTTTATCGATAAATTGAATCTTTTTTTAATATAAAAGGTTTTTCGTTCGATGTTTATTATCACGTTTAAGACATAAGTATACTATATGTACAATTCGAATTTCATTTTTTATATCCATTTTTATTAGATTTCAAATTTTAATGAGTGAATGATATTTAAAATTCACTTCACCGTGTCTTTCAGTTTATTTCATGCTTGGCTCCTACTGTTTCATCTCGATAGTTTTTCGTATATATTTTTTTGAACCCTCAGTTTCATATTGGTTTTAATAAATTTCTGACATTTGATTAGTATCCCAACAGTTTTATAGAACTACAGTCTACAGTAATAGGAAACTACCAGTTGACTATTAATGTGAAGTATTTAATGTGTAATCAGTGAACATAGATAATAATAATTATTGAATTTTATTGAAATAATACTCGTCCGTGTTATCATTTATCGATAGATCTGCAATGTTTATCGAAATGCCCACGGCCCTAGAGACTCATCTATGATTGTAGTAACGTGTAGCAATGCGTACACGCACACTACTTCGTAGCCAATTAGGATTAAGATTTTAATGTTGTAAATTGTGTGCGAACTTTAATATAATTGTGTGGGTGTAAAAGTTGGCTACGCTGGTTCTGAAGCAAATAACGTTCGATGCCGTCTCCATATACTCCGTGGGCATGACAGTTACCAGCATTTACTGTACCGACACGGATAGCAAGGGTCAATTTATGTTTCGATTTTATAATTTTATTGTTTTGATTCACTATAATTTGATTCAATTTATGCAACATTTGTTCCTTTTTAAATATCACGGCCGCTCCTTTCGAGTAAACTCCAGCCAGACCTACACGCATTTTTTTTTAAATATGTTCAGTAACACTAAGTACTCGTACTTATACGTATAAGTTATATCTAGATAAATCTATAGATTTACAACATAGCGCTGATCGCAGGAACTACTTGTTCGATTTGAAAAATTATTTTCTGTTGGACAGCCCATTTACCGAGGGAGGCTTTTTTCCTCAAATTAACAGGGCGCAACTAGTAGTGATATAAAAATCATAGCCAAACTATTTATAGTGCCTAAAGTCGTTGAGTTAAAAGAAGGAAATAGTACATATAGAAGCATATTCACTAATATTACATCCTTACGTTAACTGAGGTTACACCGCAGGAAATTTCCTGCTCAAAATATGGAGCAGCCCGACTGGGGTAGTACCTCAACCTTACAGAAGACCACAGCTAAATAATACTGTTTTCAAGCAGTATTGTGTTCCTGTTGGTGAGTAAGGTGACCAGAGCTCCTGGGGGGATTGGGGATAGGGTCGGCAACGCGCTTGCGATGCTTCTGGTGTTGTAATCGTCTATAACCATCCTGACGGTACGGTAATCGCTGACCATCAGGTCATCAGGTCAGGTCAGGAAACTTTTGCTACTTAAAACCAGTGTTCAGCGATAACTAAAAAGTAATAAATATATCAAAAGTATAAAACAAGCTTTTGTTTAAAAATGCGCTAAAAAGTTTGTCGCGAGATTTATCTATGCAGATGAATAAGAAAATAAGTTGATTTCATTGATTTTGAATTTTAAAAATTTCAAAGTAAGTAAATATGAGTACGTAAATTACTAATATGAGTACCTACTTACTTAAAAATTAAACGTTTGATTTGTAAAAAATATAGACTTCATAAACTACTGAATATTGTGTATGTCAGCAGAATATTTCTTGCGATCTTCAATAGTGACGGCAGTGATTTAATATTTTACAAAAGCCATTTGAGGGGTCTGTATAAAAAAGTCAGGCAATAGGAGTGGATGAGTGAGGTTTGCGAAGTTCGCGTTATTATGAGATGTCGCAGCCGACGTCGGGGACGCCGTCCGCATCACAATTGCGTCGCTTGATGGATTGTGAGAAAATGTGACATTGTTTACGCCTACAAACTTACACGATGATAAGTGAAACCTTCAGAACCGTTACTATAAGTTTATTTGCTATTTTTTTGTATTATATTTACAGTTTGGTAAAATGTTGCCAATATAAAGTACCCTTGTTATTCCTGATGCATATTTGTGTAGATTTAATAATTATTTAATTCAGATGTTACTTTTAGGTCATATATGCATTTTATAACTTTTACCGATAGTAACAAAATGTACAAAGGTTTTTATTTCAAAACAAATATTCTAGGTAGGGATCCCAAGTACATTTTTTTCACCTGATCAGTATCAAGCTAATTTTTTGGGAGTGGCTACATTTTGATGAGGCGAAGAAAAAGTTCCTCTTCGAAAACTCTCGATTGTGGTAGATAATAGAGTTAGCAGGAGATAGAGCAGCAGTGAGCGTAGGACCGGGATAACGTACCACGCAATTTGTAGGACATTATTACTATTAAATTATATAGATATTAACTAACTAGCTGGTTAGTAATAATTTTTGATGACCTTACGAGGTCATCAACTTGATGACCTCGTAAGGTTATCAAAAATTAATTTTTTTTTCTGATTTTTTTTTTGCTTTTAGTTAGTTAATATCTATATAATTGAATAGTAATAATGTCCTACAAATTGCGTGGTACGTTATCCCGGTCCTACGCTCACTGCTGCTCTACCCCCTACTATCTCTGTTAGCTACCACAATCGAGGTTTTTCGAAGAGGAATTTTTTGTTCGCCTCATCAAAATGTAGCCACTCCCAAAAAATTTGCTTGATACTGATCAGGTGAAAAAAATGTACTAGGGATCCCTACCTATTCAATATATTCAGGACGAAGCTATTGCTTAGAGAGGCATAGATTAAAAAAAATTATTTGATAATTATTTCAATAATTTTCAACAAACTTAGCCTCCTGTGTGAACTTTAAAAATATAATAATGAACAACTGAAACAGAAACAGACAGAAATGTACCGATTAAAAAATAGTTGTGAAAAATGTTTACAATTATTTGAGTTATTGAAATAGAGGAAAATACAGATGAATGGACTCTCCTTCTCTTTGAATCCAGTTATTAAAATTAGCACTTAATGACGAAATGCGCACATGTATTTAGCATTATGTAACAAATCTATCTCTATCTAGTTCTATCAGAAGAAATAAAACGGTGTGCTTTATATCCTACACGTCGTCATCTCATTTGTATTGACGTCGCATGTTAATGCAAAAACTATTTTTACGACTTGCATTATTAAATTGCGTCGGTGTTGAACATAGTCGAGCGATTTTAATAAAGCTGAGTTATATTGTAGGCAATATGCAGGTTTGTAGTTCGTTTGAACACGCATCTAGAGAATACGTTGGCAGTTCATAATCTATTCACTGAATTCATAAGTTATAGATGGCGCAAAGTGTTGAAATTGCAGCCCGCTCTAATATTCAACCCTCTAATAATCCTATTACGGGAAACAACGATCTATTATAAGAAATACTTTATTTATGTACCGAAATTGTATTCAGTTGGTTGGTATTTAAATACTACACTTGCCACGCGATTACACTAACGTTGACTTTTATGACTATTGTTTTATTTCCTTCAGTCACAGGTCACAACGTTTACAGTGTACGTTGCTTCGGGAGCAAGGTCCAGTTATTAAGGGAAAAAATTCAAATTATCTAATATATAAAATAAAAAAATATCATATTTGTAATAACAATATACATTATATGCATTTTTCAATCAACTCTAACTCAAAATTACGAAAAAATGGCGAACCTCAATACAATATAGTTACATATTATATGTGTTAAGAACTCCTGAACAAAACGCTAATAAAAGCTTATGCAATGGTTTTAATTTGTCAATTAGTTTTAGAATTTTGTTAAACAGTTTCATTTCGTTATTGCTCTTTGCTTTTTTTAGAGATAAAATCCATAAGTAAGCCAAATTACTGTCGAAAATATACTATAGAGTTGATTCTCTCATGTATATTTTAGTTATTTGACTAATGACTAAAGAAAAACAAGGAATGCATACATTTCGATAAAATATCAATGATCTTATTACCATTTTATATATTTGCAACTTCCTTTTATGTATTGACAAAAATTTTATAAACCGTCGAAAAAGGGAGCAGGTGATCAATTTGTCTCTTATATTTATTTTATAAATCACCTCACATTAATTTGACCGATTTACGACTTGATGGTAATTTTTATACTTAACTTAAAATAAGTTTAAAAAAAATAAACGGGGTTTGGAAGTTTGTATGAAAGACCTATGTTTTTGAAGTAAGAGTAAAGTGTATTGATGGTGTGGAGTGTGGAGGTGTACTAAAAATGTATCTTTATTAATCAAACCCCCTTTTGGGGTTAAAACAGGGGATGGTAGTTTTTATCAGTCTCATGTTTTTATCTTTCTTTTATTTTTTCCTTTCATTTGATATTTAGCTTTTACGAATATAATTAAAAATTATGTGTAAATAACTAACTACACGCGTACGAAGTCGCGGGCGGCCGCTAGTATACAATATAAAATCGAGAACGGCAGAACCAACTAGGCTAATTATTATTTAAAATTTATAATATTGTGTAAATGGTTCTTACGTAAAGAAAATATTTAAAAATCGGAAAAATTCGACGTCTGTTGGGTCAGATAATTTTTTATAATTCGTATAAGATTACCATCTCATGGATAATAAATAAAAATCTATAAGTACTGCTTTAATACAGTCAGTTTTTTTTAACGTTATATAACAGTCAAAATACTCTATTACGTTTAAATTACCTCTGAATTTCGTCTTTATCCTCAATGGACGGGTGACTCTGTGGAGGGTGGTTCCATTCATTCTCGAGCACTCGACCCATTTTTTTATCGTTATGTTAGAATTAGTAAGGTTATGTTTATTGAAACGAAATTATGTGACGATGTCGTAGACGGTCAACAAATCCGATCCGTACAAATGGTTTTTTTGTAAGTGAATATTCAAAAAAAGCTAAGTATATCACATAGAAGGTATATTCAAAAAATATTTATTTCTAAAATCAATAAGAAATTAAATTACTTCAAATCGGAAAAATATAAATTAACACAAAATAATTAAAATATGTATCTTTTTATAAAGTATCAATATTGACACTATCGCGTATTATATTAATTCACTCATTCCAAAAACGCTTAAAAACATATCCCAATGCATCGCACTCTAAACATCATTTATTAAAATAAGCTTGAGTTTTCAATGCTTTTAAAATAAGAAAAATGCAACGAAGAGGAAATTTCCGTAGCGTTGGGAAGCTGAATAGAGCGCCGCGCTCATTGTGCACCGGATCTACCTGTCGAAGGCTACGCTGTTATTTGTAACAATTTGTTCACATTAAACTGTCACTCTACTACCATTGTTGACGAGCAATTTTACCATTGATTATTTTGTTTTCTTTGGTTGATTTTTATTTTGAGTTAGAATTTAGATTGTAATTAAACAATAATTTGTTTGACACATTTACATGAAATTTGAAATAAAGCAAAAACACATTAAAATAAAAATAAAAATATTTTATTGATTATATTGCCAATTTAATAAAAATATGGTATCACGAGTATTTAGCGAATAGGTACTTATCGGATAGCTCTACACATAGAAAAGGTATAATTAAACATAAATGGATATCTCATTTACTTCTGTAAAGGACTTTAAGAAAAATTATAATCATCAAAACGAGTTTGTTTTAGACCTCACGATTGAAGTAAAACTTACGAAACGTAACTCTCTCTCTCTTTCTATCTTCACTAACTTATATCTTGCTCTCAACTTCCGTTCTCCTCGCCCAATCACACTTTTCGTAACGCTCTCGACACGCATTCACCAGCTTACTCTCCAAGTCAAGCGTGCGTAAAGAAATTTTACTTCAAAAACTTAATGAAACGATGTTTTGCAACATAATCTGAAACACTTTGTAATAAATAAAACGTTACAGTTAAGTTAGTTCGCCACTATGTGTTCTAGTTTTTAAATAACTTTTACCATAGATTACGAAAAATGGGTCTTTTTATAATTCGGTTCAGTTTTAAGACATTTATTCTATTAAGAACGGGTGTTTACTTACAATGAGATAAACAATTTTACAATATTATTTCAAATCATAATTATTGCACACCGCATCTGCAAACTAAAAAACATAGTGCAGGTACTTATATAAAAAATAGTTATAGAAAGTAATATTAATATACATTGACGGGCTAGACGGTAGTAGTTGGTAGTTACATAAATATAGCGCGCATTACTTCTTCGTAGAATGGCAAACGACTATAGTGAACCGTGCAAGTAGTCTTGTAGACTGAAGTTATTTTATGTCAAACCTAGTTCATCGAGCTTACAGAAACAATTTCTTACACCATATATTATATTAATACATTAGTAGCAGCATTTAATTTCTTTCCTCTCTAATTTAAATACAAACTATATACATTTATTTTAGTTACGATACCTATTACATTTATAATTAAGAAAAAAGCGAAAGAGAGGAAGAGTCTAAATTACACGAACTTTTATCACTTTTTTTTTTTAAATAATTTATTAACATGTACGAGTATGTGTTTATTTTTATTAATGTTTGAATGTAAAACTCACATTACATACATCAATAAAAACAGCGGGAATAGATAGTAGTCACCAGATATAAATTTGAAACGCCTTATCTCATCTGCGCGTGCCTGGCAGCGGAACGCCTGATCAGTGAGCGGGTGCCCTGATAAGAGGATTATCAGCCTAACGCTCCCTGTAAGCCTCTGTTTATTTTGTTAATTTCGTAACCCTCTGCTAAGGACTCGTTATTTCTCACTCAGTTTTAAACCTAGACTTTCGTTTATAATGCGCTTCCTTATCTATGATGTCTAACTAATTAAATAAAATTAAGTATGGAGGGTGAAGGATCTCCTTCTCCTACACGGGGAAGAGGCCTATGCACAACAGTGGGATATTACAGGCTGAATCGTGATCGTGAAGTATGGAGACATAGAATCTTGTATGCAGAATTTCACATTTGTTTCTCATCCTAATTATGAAAACACACATCATAAACACAAGTTTCCAAATTAAGAATATGATTAAATAACGAATCATACCCCCGAGATTGTCATGAGAATAAGCTATAAACTTTAAAAGATAGCCGGGACACGCTTGATGTTTGCTTCCTATTCGATATTGTTCGAGGTAGAGTAAACTGCTCAAAGTTGCATGAAGTGGCATTCCGCGCTCCCAGGCGTCAATCACGTCACTCCACTATTAAACGTGCCTCAACGCCGCACTATCTTCGGATCTAACACTGTCATGGCTAGGTTACCTCGAACATATAATGCAAAGTTTAGCCAGGTCGACTTATTTCGAAAAAAAAGAATTAAAAACAAAAATTGCAAACTATTGACAGAGCGAAGGCTGTCCAGGCAGCTATATAAATAAAAGTGAATGTTGCTAAGCGCATAACTCGAGAAAGGCTCGACCAATTTAGCTAATTTTTTTTTATGTTTCTTAAGGCCCACGGAAGGTTTTAACTTTTAATACAAACAAATGATCACTCGGAAAACGTTACATTCATTTAATTTTTACTATTAACTTTTAACTATTTAAATTAACTTTATTTATTTTTTATTTATTTATACTTTATTGTACACCAGAAAAATATTAAAATACAAATAATAAGGATAATTACAGACAGTGAAGTACAATGGGCGGACTTATGGCTATTTAGCTTAACTTTTTAACTATTTTTACTATAAAATTTTTGACAGAACGAGGTCTGTCCGGGCAGCTAGTTACCAATAAAGCTTACTTAATTGACTTTCGATACGTTGATGATTTTCTTATTTTATTACTTGTCGATGTAAATTAAAGTCGGTTTTTGCTTTTAAAAAAAAGTAACAATTATTTAATATTAACGATCTCTTGTTTTTATAATGAAACCGATGATGTTAGAGAAGCTTCTGGCGTGATTCATTCGGCGTGACATCGCGTTTCCCTATCTGACCGTCCCTCATCCATCAAAGATATCAAATGGATATCGTTTTTATTGTGTAAGTCATTCTTCTATTATGTCTCATTTAATTGATAGGGTTCTAGTATACGTAACTTAACGAAATTGCCTAGTTAGTGTGATTTGTAGCTATAGGTCGTGAATTGGAATCCAAGAAATGTATTCAAAACATTTTGGAGAACGCGGTATAACTTATACAGTTCTGCACATCCAAACAAATCTTGGATGTGTACATTTTCAAATCCACATATAATAGCGGTAAATCTTCATAATTCTGGAAAGTTCACCTGACTCGATAAAATAAACAGCTATCCGAGATGATTTATTTTAGAGGTATTCAACTTTATGCATCCATTAACAAATTGCCCTCGTTTTGATTTGAAAAAAAAATATATATATATTTTTTAATAATGGGATCATATGAACAAAAAAAAATTGTTAAAGTTAGCTAATTATAAAATTCTCGTGTCACAGTGTTAGAGGCCAAACTCCTCCGAAACGGCTTGATTCTTGATTCTTATGAAAAGTTTTATGCATATTTATTAGGTCTGAGAATCGCTTCTTAACTTATAAGGTTAGTCCACTCCAAAATATTTTTTTTTTTCATTAATTAGGCATTTTTTATTTATTTATATTTATTACTAGCCGACCAGTGCCCACTTCGTTGGGCGTTAATTATTTTTGTGATGCAAATATATAGTAAAGTTTTCATCTCGCTCGCATTTCTCCGACTTGATTTACATATACTATTATTTTTTGATGAATTTTTTGTTCAATAACAATAACTCACTCCTGAATAGTGTAGCTTTCTGTTAGTGAAAGAATTTTCATAATCGGATCAGTATTTGCAAAGATGACCCCACAAACAAACAAAGTTAAAAACTTTACCTCTTTATAATATTAGTATAGATGATTTGGCATAGAAAAATACATACAACCCAAAATTTTTACCCTTCTACCACCAAACCAATTTTTTTAAAGCGTTTAGCGGGAAAAAAACGTTCAGGCGGGTCAGCTAGTAGCTCAATAAAAATGACTAATACTGACAAGCCTCAAAATGACTCAGATATGCATTAACTGTCCAATTTAGCTATTAATGTCTCATGAGGTCACCGGGACGATAACCCAAGCGTACGCGAATCTTCCTGTTATACCACTAGTCATTGTTGTTTTTTAAATAATGTCTAAATATTTAAAAAATAATTTGTATGATATTTTTTTACCTAGATTGATCTAGTAATTATGTTATCTATATGTCGGGGAATCAAAACAGATAGTTATTAATGTCGGTACCTGCGATATTCACCTACCCTACATCATTCTATTATTCGAGTCATTCTGTCATGCATAAAACGAACGGTGCAACCGCGGCTCAGGCAGTCTTGGCTCTGGCGTGGCGCGGTGCACTTGTGTATCCTGCTAGTAGCTTAACCTCGACTCTTCTAATAGTTAGTTTGTGTACACGAATTAATTGTTACTGATTGGGCAACTCGACCGGTGGTGGTGAGTGCCAATGCGCATTGTTAGGCGGCGCCGCCGTAAACCAACACTCGGGTCACAAGTCCCGGGCACTGCGTCGAGTTGTCTCTCTGCCACGCGATAGACGGTACCCGCTCGGTGAGTCCATTGAATACTAAGTAGTTGTTTTAAATTACATTGTGAATTAACAAGGCCATCCGTCCTACTCCTCACTTCTGATTCCTACATCAGAAGTGGGATACTGTTCTCGTGCCCACTAAGAGTGTTACTAGTGAGTAATTTATTTCACGATGCCACGAGAATCGCGTTCGCGTAGTCCCGTGTAGATCGAAGCGCAAGTCGAGTCGTCATCATTTAAACCGATTTAGTAGTAATAGTAACCTGTCTCTTCATAAACTTTTACTTAGTATGACTGAGGAATAGACTAAGTTCAAAGAAAAAAAAAAAAAATCAATATCGCGAGCGTAGTCGCGCACTTAAAGTTAATTCGGAGTTTTGGTTTCTTTGTTTAAGTTCTATTTTTAGCAAGTGTGCAAGGTAGTTGCAAATTTGGTGATGAAAATATCGATGTACTGTATTTTACTGTATTTTAGTTCTTTTCGGTCGTTCTGTTTTATTCTTATCGGTGTACAAGTGGTTTTTGTTCAGTGTTCGATTACGTAATTCGAGTTACCGGTTATTTGTTGAATTTAGTTTTATTGTGATACGTAAGGTAGTTGAGTAGTGATTAATTTTGCTAATAGATTTTGCGATTCAGTTTTTGTTTCGATTCAGTCACAATGTCAGACCGTAAGCGTAATCGTACTGCGAGCCGTCGCGGTAGTCGCAGCGACGGTCGTTTAAGGAAGATGCCAGAAGGTCATGTACCAATTGAGTTTATAGATGACTATCATAATGGTGAACATTTTAGTGATGTGACAGAAAACTGATGTAAGCACTCTAAAGACTGTAGTGTGTAGTCATCAAGAGGATGATACACTGTGATGAATGTATGATCCAGGAGGGATACACTGTGACGTGATCCAAGAGGGATACACGTGGATTGTGGAGCAATTGTAATTGCTGGTTGGAAGGGTGGCTTACATAGTTGTTAGTGTTGTAGAAAATGAGTTTGGTTATTGAGGGTTTGATTGACGTTGGTACATGACTCTGGACAGTTATATTTGCGTTAAGTTTTTGTGGTTACCCACTTGTTTGTGATAAAGTGTTAATATCGTCTTAGCTTGACTATTTCCGATTACCCTCTGTAAAGAATATTTTTGCGTTTGTTTCTACTATCTTACACGATATTTTAACTAATATTATTTGTCGAAGTACCGAAAGAGCGTAAAATTAAAGACGAAATCTTCCGAATAGTTAATACTAATTTTCTGATTAGTCATTCGCCATTTTTATCATCTATTGGCGGGATTGTTGTAACTTGCAAGTGAATAATCAGCTATTGTTTAATTACGTAGTTTCAATTACGTGGCGTATAAGTGATTACTGTAATAATAATTAATTCGATATAGTTAAAAGTGTGTATCCTGAACTATAGATTAGAAGTGAGAAATGATTGTTTCATTGAGGGTTTTAGTCTTTTCTACCTTTGATTGATTTATTTAAACTGTTTATAAGTTGTTTTAGGTGTTCTGTTTAAGAACGTTTAAATTACAGAAAGTTAATTGATAACACATTGGTACAATCGTAAACCTATTACAACAATAGTTGTAGGCAGGTAACCTCAGATTAATAATTTTGTTTATGAGTAGGTAACTATTAAAAATTCTTACTGTACTCTGTAATTACGTAGCTAGTTTGTTAAATAAATAAGTAGACAGGTATGTGATTTTCTAAGTTGATTTAGACTTTATTAACAAAGCGTTTTAAATTTAAATGTCACTAACGCGTGAGTAGTAACATTTTAAGGTAGTCGTTGTAGGTGACTGTTAAAATTCTTGTTTCCATCTGTGTTAAAAATTATTGAGTAACTTTGGGAAGCAAGGGTTGTAAATAGAACTATATGATTTCGATAATTCCTTCATAGAGACAGCTAGGCTTTTTAATATCCTATCGGTGATTTTGTTTTGTTACAAAACGAGGAGCGTAATCAAACGAAACTTGATCCGAAATATCAAGGCCCTTTAGTAATTTTAGTTCGTGTAATAGTTTTAGTTCATGAAAAAAACATCCTCATATTATTATTGGACAAGATATTACTATTCGCAAAGGTGACTCTGAGATTTGTAGTTTATTAATTAATTAAGGAGAAACAAGGCCCACACTGACCGATACTGGCCTATTCTTATAATAATTAGTTAATTTTTCGGTTTAATGGAAGTAATCCCAGAATGATTCTGATACTATGACTGTCAACTGATACAATGACTGCCAATTACTGCGATACTGTGTGTGTGTGCCGACTCTAATACTGACTTTGTACAATATCTTTTGACATTATGATACAAGCTAATGCTCACAGAGCTAACGAAAGTACTTAAGAGATGAATAGTAAATGGAGTGAAAAAAAAGAGATGTTTAAAAAAAGATAAAGAGACAAACAATGCGGGCCAGTGTGGTCTCTCCTGCTGTTCTGGGAGACGATCCATGTTACGCTGTAGGGGTCTCGCCTGCTTTAGTGGGCGACGATTCCGACCAGCCTGTTTAACATTAGTATGGTCTCTTCTGCTGTTGTGGGAGACGATCCATGATTCACTGTAGGGGTCTCGCCTGCTTTTAGTGGGCGACGACTCAGACCAGACTTTTTGTAATGATGAGTGATGCGCTGCAGGTATCTCACCTGTTTGAACTATAGGGGTTTTCATATTTTAAACCTAGATCAGTGATACTTACCATATTGATATGACTGTAATGATTATGATGTTAACCATATTAAATGTGACTGATTGACTTACTAACTGAAACCAATTGTTTCTAGTCCAAAGGGTCAGTGTGTACCGGACCAGATATTAAGATGTTGAATAGATTTTTGTCAGGATAGTCGAGCGATATTTTGTTTTTTTGATTAAAAATACCTAAGGTTGTAATAAATAGCGCGCGAGGACGCACGCACGTCAGAATGGCCGTGTCGGGGAATCAAAACAGATAGTTATTAATGTCGGTACCTGCGATATTCACCTACCCTACATCATTCTATTATTCGAGTCATTCTGTCATGCATAAAACGAACGGTGCAACCGCGGCTCAGGCAGTCTTGGCTCTGGCGTGGCGCGGTGCACTTGTGTATCCTGCTAGTAGCTTAACCTCGACTCTTCTAATAGTTAGTTTGTGTACACGAATTAATTGTTACTGATTGGGCAACTCGACCGGTGGTGGTGAGTGCCAATGCGCATTGTTAGGCGGCGCCGCCGTAAACCAACACTCGGGTCACAAGTCCCGGGCACTGCGTCGAGTTGTCTCTCTGCCACGCGATAGACGGTACCCGCTCGGTGAGTCCATTGAATACTAAGTAGTTGTTTTAAATTACATTGTGAATTAACAAGGCCATCCGTCCTACTCCTCACTTCTGATTCCTACATATACTAATATATAAAGCTGAAGAGTTTGTTTGTTTGGTTGTTTGTTTGTTTGTTTGAACGCGGTAATCTCTGGAACTACTGTGCCGATTTAAAAAATTCTTTCAGTGTTAGATAGCCCATTTATCGAGAAAGGCTATAGGTTATGTGTCATCACGCTAAGACCAATAGGAGCGGAGCAAAGAGTATATAAATGAGCGGAGTCCACGCCGACGAAGTCGCGCGCAGAAGCTAGCTAAATATAAAAACGATCATGAATTACTTATGATATAATTATGTTTTAAAGATACAATTTTGCACCAAAATATACAACAGAAAAATATTTTAGACTAAAGTAAATAAATAACCAAGACGTCATATTTAATTTAGAAATCGTCGTGATGTCTTGATAGATAGACCAGTGCCAAAGCTTTTGAAAATGGGGAAAAGTAAAAAAATAAAACAGGATGAAATCGATTAGGAAAATGAGAAAATATAACAAAAACAAGGGGAAAAATAATTTTCGGGCGATTTGAGGTCGAGAAGTAGAGGGGGGAGGGGGATTTGCAAGGCTGAAAACGATTACGATGATTTCTAGCAAAACTGTAAGCCCTATCGAAAAAAGTTAAATGGCATAGTAGTAGGTAATAAAAAATAAATAGATCTACAACTTTTGTCTTAACACTTTTTTCATATTACCTACAAAACTGACCTTACCTAAAAAAACTGACTTTTTGATATTTTTTAATTTTTATTTGTCACCAAAAAAAATCTCAAATATTGGTGACCTTTTTATGTCCTAAATACACTGTATTAAATATTTTCGATTTATAATATTTCGCTTTTGCCCTTATTTTGATTTAATATCAAACCAGTTAGAAACGAAGTTCCTTAATATAAAATATTAATTTTAAGTTCTATTCGAGATAAGGAAAATAATTATTCGGTTATACATTTCTTATTATGATCTATTCAACAAAAATAAAATAAAAAACTACTTCACAAAATTATCTTAACACCGTTATTTTAATTACAACGATTTATAAAAATATATGATTATTATCGAATGATATAATAATAATAGCAAACTGCAATAAATAACAGTCATCATGTAGACTATATTATATACATTAGATACTGTATAGCCATCATACATAGACTATACATAAAAATCTTGCGCTTTTTTTGCGCGAAAAATGTAATTTTATTTTTTGGTTTCAAAAATTATTGACCCTGGTCTATAAGTGTTATTTTTACTTACGTATCATTTTTTTATGTTTTGCTTATCATTATAATTATTTACCAAACATTGTTCCAAGTTATCTTTAAGTCGACTGCAGAAAAGTTTGAGTGACAGTATTGGTGTGGTTGCAGAAGTTTTTCTGAGCGTGGTAGCAATGATGGAGAGCTTATGTTTGTTTGTGAAATGACATTTTCAGGTATACAGGGTGTTAGGGGAATGGTTAGCCATAGAGGTATGTTGGGTAGGGGGGGTCATTTGGAACCTATTTAGGCTAACTTACCTATATGCAAAGTGTTACGGATTTTTTTTATGATAATTTTTTCATTTTTCGAAAAAAGTGCCGAATATTAGTGGTTTGACCATCATATCTTATTTGTTTATTGATATATCAACGCCATTTCTTTTTTCTTTTGATCATCAATACATTACGCATGTAAAATAAATGTGATTTAATTAAGGAAACATCTACAAAAAAAATTATGGGCCAAAGAAATCTTGACAGAGACAAAAAGTAAATCAAACCTTCAAGTTTAGGTATAAATTAAAAAAAAATTAAAGCCTCCAGACAATTTAAAATAATTTAAAAAATTACTCTAGTTAACACTGTTTTAAATAATATTACTTTCATTCACCTACCTTACTTACTTTTTTTTTAAATGATGAAATAACGAAATGGTTTCTACCTGAACCCGCACTCTACGCTGACAATTATAACAATAATTGTTATTACGCAGGGCGGTATGTCCCTGTGCAGCACATGGTAAACTACCTGCTGTCTCTTTTTATCTTGGAATTTGGGGTATGAGTTTCCACGGGCACCACAAATGTCTCTCATAGGGTGAAATTAATGCCGGTAGGTATCAAAACAAAACAAATCATAAATTCGAGTAACAAATTTATTTTATTTTTATAAATACAGTGAATTCGGTCGTGAATTTTCACAATCTACATTACTGGAAATAAGGATGATCTTCAAATAAGGATGTAAATCCTCACCTGATGAGAGCAGTCAAGATTTTTTTTTTTAAATAATAAACGCTTCACACTCGACGGCCCCCAGTAGGATTTTCTCCTGTGTCGGGGGTCCGGAAACACACACAATACACAAGCACAAACGCCCAGACCACGACAAACATCTATATGACCAATACAAATATCTGCCGTGAGCGGGAATCGAACGTGCGACCGCCAGCGCATCAGCCAGTGCTGTGACCGCTGCGCCAACATGTCGCCAAAGTCAAGATGGTAGTTTGCCATGTGCTATACAGGGACATACCGCCCTGCGTAATAACAAGTATTGTTATAATTGTCAGCGTAGAGTGCGGGTTCAGGTAGAAACCATTTCGTTATTTCATCATTTAAAAAAAAAGTAAGTAAGGTAGGTGAATGAAAGTAATATTATTTAAAACAGTGTTAACTAGAGTAATTTTTTAAATTATTTTAAATTGTCTGGACGCTTTAATTTTTTTTTAATTTAGACCTAAACTTGAAGGTTTGATTTACTTTTTGTCTCTTTCAAGATTTCTTTGGCCCATATTTTTTTTGTAGATGTTTCCTTAATTGAATCACATTTATTTTACATGCGCAATGTATTGATGATCATAACAAAAAAGAAATGGCGTTGATATATCAATAAACAAAAAAGATATGATGGTCAAATCACTAATTTTCGGCACTTTTTTCGAAAAATGAAAAAATAATCATAAAAAAAAATCCGTAACACTTTGCATATAGGTAAGTTAGCCTAAATAGGTTCCAAATGACCCCTCCTACCCAACATACATCTATGGCTAACCATTCCCCTAACACCCTGTATATGTATGTACTGCTTACATCTGCATATTACGTCGTGAATTTCTTACGTTTCTCTTATTTAAAAATGTATTGTTCGCGGCGTTGAGTTTGAATCGTCCTAGATTTCAAACATATACCTAGACAAAGGTCACAAAGGAGTTTTGATTGTTTTATATAAATTCTTTATTATTCAAACAAAGGCAAAATAATAGTGGACATAAAGCGTATTTTCATTCTCTATGATAAAGAAACGTAGCAGGTTTTGTTAGTGCAAGAAAATTAAATATGCTCACCGCAGACGTCGAAATTATAAAAGAGTATATATTTTAAATGAATTCGCTATAAAGATAAGATAAAAGTGGATCTGAGTAAGTAGGAGAAGACAATAAATGTACATTAGAACACGATTATTAGCAGGTTACTAGATCGTTAGCATACTTTCAACAATGAGCGTAGCTATAACACGGAAAATGTCGTATTATATCAAACTAGGTCGATCAGCTCCAGGTTATTTATTTTAATAATAGTACTTGGGTGACCGAGCCTAGCTCGGTATTTTCATTTTATTCTTTGTTTTTCTTTTTTTTTCTCGGTATTTTTATATTTTAATTTTATTTAAATAATAAATCACGAGTGAAATTAAAAAAAAAGAAAAAAATTAACCTGGAGACTGAGATTCGAACTCGGGTCAACACGATTTGACACCCGCCGATTTCCTAATTACGCTGTTACAGCTATATTGACAGTAGTGAAATTAAGCTTCGTATTCTAATGATATTTTTGCATTGCCTAAAAACAGGGATAAAACGACATTTTTTTTAATGAATCCTAGCTAGATCAATTTTTTGCTCCCGAAATCCCCTGTATACTGAATTTCACGAAAATCGTTGGAGCCGATTCCGAGATTCAAATTCTATATATATACAAGAATTGCTCGTTTAATAGTATAAGATATGTTGTCCGTTCCGTACGTGACCGTACGTCAAATTTGATTACAGTTAAATTGCTGAAAATTTCACTTTGTTGTGAGACTGTCAGCAATTTAACTTATTAATACGATATCCATAATGTTAAAAAATAATAACCACAAAAATACCTTAAAACTTCGTCTAAAACATGTTCTATTCACTGGATAATCTGTCTGTGTATCCTCCTAGATACATGTCTATCTGAATCTATACATCTAATTTTACTTATCTATACATTAACTACTATTCGGGTTTTATAACATTGTTACACAAATCGAGAAATTAAAGAATCTTTCAAGTAATGTTTTTAAAAGGATTGCCTTTTTGTTGAAGGTATAAAAAAAATTCCTCCTCACTAAAACTTTATTTATATAATATCATAATGAAGATAATCTGATCGATATCTGTCCGTAAATACAAATAGAAAGTCGATAAATCTAAAAACAGATGCTTAAAAAATATTTCTTGGTTTTTTTTTAACTAAAACACTTTCTAATGCCATCGAAATAAGATAATATTATCGATATGTAATATATGCCTATTTTATATAAATATAAAGCTCTAAGATAAACAGAAAATTTTAGTAATGGATGTTCCATTACCGCTAAAACTACTATGTTAGGCTTCGCTTAAATGTTGTAGCTAAATACACATTTATTATAATGATGTGTACAGGTAAACGCATACTGATAGATCGTTATATATGAGCATGTATACGTGACAATAGACAGGCTAAATTAATATCGAGCGAATCATGCTATGATTGATTGTTGTCCCACTCCACTCGCGACCTGAAATGTCTGACTCAGTATTCATTTGTTCTGATTTTATGAGCCTCGCTGTGCACAAACGAATTCGAAGGCTCCGTTTGAACTTCTTTAACGTAAGGTTTTAATACTGCTCATAAACTCAAATTATTATTTTCTTAATATAATTATATAGATTTAGCAAAAAGCGGATTTGTAGTAAATTATCCTTTAACCATATCTATCTGCCCACCTTAAGACGTGCATGAGTACGAGACATAGTATAGTATATGTATATACATAAAAAATCAGTCATCAATAGACATTATATCGTGTAAATAACTAAATATGTACTTTCATAGACGTTAAACTACACTGTGTATACGAAAACATATTGCCACCTCTACCTATACAGATACATGTGATTACTACAAGTACAAATTCAATTTTTATCTTGATATATCGAAATCTAAACTAGTTATATGTTACTGTGAATGTATATTTTGGTGTCTACCTGAATGCGATATATTTGTAACTTACCAAATGATTTTTCACGTTGTTTTCAATCTACGGGGTGATTTATGAGCACGGCTTAGATGTACCTATATATATAGGTGTAACATATTGAGGTTTTGTGTAAAATTGCCGAAGTATGACTATGACTTAAAAATACTTTGAAAAAGTTGATAACTATTTTAATAAGGTTAAGTGTAATAAAATTCACTCCCACACATGAAAACTGAAATAAGTTGTCAAATCGGCATTGTTACTTTAAATTTAATTAAAAAAATAAACCAATATAAAAAAAAGTTGTTTTATTTTGCTTGAATCACAAAAACAGCCTATTTTTATCATAGAACTTGTCTATAATTTTAAGTATAAATAAACAGCTTAAAATCTTTAACCCTAGAAGCCCAATCTAGGTCATTTTTACCCACACGCAAACAAATATGTGCTTTCTCTTTCGCACACTTCATTCGATCGTCGTGATTGATCGAACTAACTTAGTACCTGCTAAGAGCCAATAGGAGACGGCGGTATTGTCTTGGTAAGTCCCTTCATATTGGAGTTATCGTACTGTTGTAGGTCATTTTGACCCATGTTTAGGCTTTGTGTAACTTTTACATTTATTTTAAGTTTTTAAAAATAGCTATTTCAAGAGAGTTAGAGTTGTATTTTATTGTCTTATTAACGAATTAATATTATTTTAGAGAAAAAACAAGATGGCATCCTCTAGACAGGTAAGAACCGACGAGATTGCGGCCATTTTAGAAAATGACAGTGATTCAGAGATATATGCGATGAGATTTCGATGGTCCGTTGACCTTAGTATCTTATAAACCCAAGCCATCTAAGATGGTGTACCTCTTATCATCGTGTGATGAAGACGGCGTAGTCAACAATACTAATGGAAAGCCAGACATGATATTATTTTATAATCAGACAAAAGGAGGTGTCGATTCCTTCGATCAAATGTGTTCCTCGATGTCGACAAACAGGAAGACAAAGCGGTGGCCTATGGCTGTTTTTTACGGCATGCTTAATATGTCTTTTGTAAATTCTTATATTATTTACTGCCACAACAAGCTTTCGAGAAAAGAAAAACCATTAAGTCGCAAGAACTTCATCAAAAAAATTAGCACAGAGTTGACTACGCCATGGATGCAACAGCGGCTGGAAGCCCCTACTTTACAACGTCCAGTACGTGAAAATATAATGAATGTTATTCAAAATGAGCCGCAACCAGTACCAGAGGACGTCCCAGAACAACCAGAAGCGAAAAAGCGTCGTAACTGTGGATATTGTTCCTATAAAAAAGGCGGAAAATAAATTCACAGTGCATAAAATGCAGAAAGGCAATATGTCGTGAGCACAATATTGATGTGTGTGAAAAGTGCTTATAAATAAATAAGTATTGTATTAAACTATTTAATTATTATAAAAGATTGATTTGTTAGTAGAAAAAAATATTCTGTTTTAATTTTTTTATATTTTTAGTTTAAAAGAAGAAAAAAAACCGAAAGGATCTCTCAAATTTTTATATTAATTAGTTAAAGTTGTTTTTATCAAGTCTAAAAAATAAATATTATTATAATTATACTTTTTTCATTTCCTAAATAGTTCATATAAATAAATAATGTTAAAAAATAATAAATTTAACAGAAAAAGTAAGTTATATGTGGTATTTACTGATGTGGGTAAATTTGACCTATGATTGGGCTTTTTAGTTAACAAAATATGATTGGGCTTCTAGGGTTAAATACCACAATGCCACATTTAAATTACTAGCCTTTTTATATAAACAATAAAAAAATTACAGAAGTAATCTAAAATAAGTTCCCTTTTATTCCACAACTTTGTAGAACAATGGTCCCGATCTTCAGCGACTTGACCCTTACCATGAGACAAATTAAATGCTTCGGGCAAGTAAGGTTTTGTATTTTGTTTTCATATAAAATTTTTCTTAAAGAATTTTTTTTCTTATTTAGCCTACATAAGGATTTGCTAGTGTTTTTCGATTAGGTACATATTATGTCGCTTTACGAACAAAAAATCTGCAATGGGGTGCAACGCTTTTTTAGGGTTCCGTGCCCAAAGGGTAAAAACGGGACCCTATTACTAAGACTTCGCTGTCCATCCGTCCGTCCGTCCGTCCGTCTGTCACCAGGCTGTATCTCAAGAACGGCTATAGCTAGAGAGTTGTTATTTTCACAAATTATGTATTTCTGTTGCCGCTATAACAACAAATACTAAAAACAAAATAAAATAAATATATAAGGGGGGCTCCCATACAACAAACGCGATTTTCTTGCCCTTTTTTGCTCGATATCAATAATGGCAACAGGTAGGCACTTGAAATATTCACAAAATACTCAGTTGTATTTTTACTTTAATAATAAATAATAAAATTAAAATAAAATTAATATTTAAGGGGGGCTCCCATACAAAAAACGTCATTTTTGCCTATTTTTGCTCTCATACAATAAAAGTGATTTTTAGCCGCATTTTGCCCGTTACTACAATCAATGTACCTAGTCAATGGTACGGAACCCATCGTGCGCGAGTCCGACTCGCACTTGGCCGATTTTTAAGTTCTGATTGCGATATTTGTATTGAGTAAACCGATCACTATTCTTTTGCTATTCTAAATAATATTTTATATTGTTTAAATAAAAATATTGCACGGAAAGCGAGCTTTTTCATAGTTAATACGTAGTAGATATACACACGTATGATTTCATACATAAGTATTTTCTTAATCTATACAAACATTACAAAGCTGAAAACTTTGTTTGTTTGTTTAAACGCGCTAATCTCAAGAATTATTGGTTCGAATTGAAAAAAATATTTTTGTGTTGGATAGCCGATTTACCGAAGAAGGCTATAGCCAATTTTTCCTCAAATTAACGTGTGTGAAACCGCGGGGCACAGCTAGTAACAAAATATTGTGAATCCTTAAACTGATTTTTAGACTTATTTGATATTATAATCAAAATTAGGTCATGTTCACACGCGATAATTGCTTGTTGATGTAATTACTAGGAGCACGTGTCAATGGGCCATAAGATAAAGGAATGGTAATAAAAGGGACATTGTATTGGCTATTACGGTAATAGAGGACGTTAATTGAAATATTTTGTGTGCACTCTTCATCTAGGTATATTACTTTATTTTAGGAGCGTTATTGCTTTATTGGAGATAAGGCATGTGTTATAAATTAGCCACTAGTTTGCTTCATTTTTAACTTTACGAATATAAATAAAATTTATGTTTCTGTCTTTGATTTCAAAATAACAGTATTTTTTCAACCCCTATAGTTATATATACACAATACCAAAACACAAACAAACGACTTTAAAATTTTTGTCGGTCTGTTTGTTTGTCTTTCTGTTTGTCCGGGCTAATGCTTGAAATGGCTGAAGCAAGTTTTTGGGATTTTCACTGAAGAATAAAAGAGGTTGTGGAGCAGCATGTAGGCTACCTCACTATTCCCGTGTAATCGGAATTTACTCGGCAAAAACTACACTTATTGCGCGAGTACCTATTGTCCAGATAGATATGAAATAACCAAACATTTTTCTATACATCTATACGTCTATACATATAAATAAAATGAAGTGTTAGTCTGTGCTTTCAAACTGTGTTTTTTCAAATGCATATAGTTATTTACACGATACTATAATTGTGTATGCTCGCAAACGAAAAAAAACCGACTTCAATCACATCGACAAGTAAATACACGAAAAAATAAAGTAGTCAAGTAAATACGCGCTATCAAAGATTACTCAAAAAGTAGTCATCAGATCTCGATCAACTTTAAAGGGGACTACAACACAAGCATCAAATTTCGATTAAAATAAGAACTATCAAAATCGGTACACCCACTAAAAAGTAATGGGGTAATGTAATAACGGAAAATACAACGTAAGTCGACGAAAAAATAGTCAAGTAAATATGCATTATTAGATATAACTCGAAAAGTCCCTACTTGTTAGATCTTAATTAAATTTAAGTGGGACCACATGACATGTAGGTAGGTACCACTTTTCGATATAAATCGAATAAAACCTAAAAAACTCATCGTAACCGGTCCAACCAGTTAAAAATATTATTTGTATACAATTCCTAGATTTCATACATTTCCGGTAACATATATAAACCCCGCGTTGGCGCAGCGGTCACAGCACTGGATTGCGATTGGCTGTTGCGCGGGCGGTTGCGGGTTCGATCCCCGCACACGACAACATTTGTATTGGCCTGGATACAGATGTTTGACGTGGTCTGGATGTTTGTGCAGTCCTTGTGGGTCTCCCCACCATGCCTCGGAGAGCACGTTAAGCCGTCAGTCCCGGTTGTTATCATGTACACCTGATAGCGATCGTTACTTATAGTAGGGAATATATCCACCAACCCGTATTGGAGCAGCGTGGTGGATTAAGCTCCGATCCTTCTCCTACATAAGGTAAGAGGCCTATGCCCAACAGTGGGATATTACAGGCTGAATCGTGATCGTGATCGTGATGTATATAATATAAACAGAAATATATACATTTGACTAGAATTTCCTATTATATATTGAAGGCATAAAGGGTTATAACATAATTTATTGATATAATATTTGCACAATAATAGGTCTACCTATATACCTATAAAAAGGTTGGTATCATGCAGAAGGCAGTTTGAATGACCATTAATTCTAGTGGTTTATAAGTGAGATACAAATTTAAAATTCTTTTGTTTTTCATTTTATTTATTCTAGAATTTATATTAGCATATTATTATCTCCATAGGTTTGGAAGTATGCTAAGTACCTATTTGACCTTGTTTAATATAATATAATTCATTTTTGTTGTATAGAAGAACTCTTTGTCACAATACTTCTCATAAGGCTGCAATAATACCGACACTCTTAGGAAACAATTTAATCAATGATAAAATTTAAATTGGTACTGCAGTGGCTATATTATTTTCTGATTGAGATAGCATAACTGAAATACAGATTTAACGCAACTGCAACCAACACTGAATCAAGGACCATAGTTTTTATTTCCCAATAAAATTTCCTCGTATTATTATATTAACACATATAGGCAATTTCTTAAATTATTTTACCAAACTGTTGTTTACCTGGGATTAATGTCATAAAAGGCCTTGTTTGCACATGTAGAACAGCCGATGTCCATTTATTACATCATAAAAGCGCCGTGCGCACGGCTCGCCGCGGTCGCTTGATACCTAATTAATCACCAACTCGGCGAGCGACGTCATTTTCTGGTGGATGGAAAAATTCTGAATAACGATAAATGTAAAAAAGGCCCACTGACCATCTTTTACCACGAACCTCAACGTGTACAAATCATTAATCGTGTACTTGAGAGAGCGTATTTTGAATAGATAGTATATATGTATATTTCTATTACACAAAAACATTAGAATTACGATTTTTTAAATGGTAAATATCAGTTACAGTCAGTTAACAATGTGTTGTTTTTGTAGCTGGTACTACCCTACGGAAACGATTTATACAAACTTCCGTTACAGGAGACGTATCGACGTTGGGCGTGTAGCACAATGGTGCCGCTTTGGGTGGAGGAAGGCTCAGAGGACGGTGAGGAGGGGGGGCGGTCTCGACGAGCGCCGGCAGAGCACCCGGCGCGGTGGCACGCGCGCCACCTGGAGCGCGTGGGCCACCTGGACAGACGGCGCGGCGGCGGAGTTGTGGGCCGCTGGGTGCGGGCCGCCGCCGCGGGCCCCGGCCGGCCCATCGTTCGCCTTAAACCATGCCTCTCCGTTTGCCAGCTCGTCGAGCAACACTGCCCCTACTTCCTGCCTGCGGACCGCGCACCCGCATACCCAACACAATACGCCGGCGAGCCCACCTTTCTATGCCTTGGTAAAACAATCTTTCCTTATATAGTTTTATGTCGAAATCAACAAGATGTTATACCTCGTATGGATTTTTCTTTCTTTATTTACTGCTTTTTTTTCTTTTCTTTATTTACCGCTATCAATTACAACATCTAGATGTACTTTATATATTTTAAGTTAACAGTGATTGAATTGATTTATTTTCTCATAACAATTTTGAAGACACTTTCATAATAGATTTTTTATCTTATAACAAATACAAAGTAGTAGGTAGGGATCCCTATTACATTTTTTTCACCTGATTAGTATCAAGCTAATTTTCCGGGAGTAGCTTCATTTTGATGAGACGAACAAAAATTTACTCTACGATAACTCTCGATTGTGGTAGCTAACAGAGATAGCAGGGAGTAGAGCAGCAGTGAGCGTAGGACCGGGATAACGTACCACGCAATTTTGTAGGACAATATTACTGTTAAATTATATAGATATTAACTAAAAGAAAAAAAATCAGCTGGTTAGGAATAATTTTTGATGACCTTGTCATCAAAAATTGTTTTTTTTTCTTTTTTTTTTCTTTTAGTTAGTTAATATCTATATAATTCAATAGTAATATTGTCCTGCAAATTGCGTGGTACGTTATCCCGGCCCTACGCTCAATGCTGCTCTACCCCCTGCTATCTTTGTTAGCTACCGCAATCGAGAGTTTTCGTAAAGGAATTTTTTGTTCGTCTAGTCAAAATGAAGCTACTCCCGGAAAATTAGCTTGATACTAATCAGGTGAAAAAAATGTACTAGGGACCCCTACCTATAGTCTGTTCCTAAGGAAAGCAGCTTAATGCTTGTATTATATAAGTAGCCCTAGCTTCAATTTTTTTTTCAATAAATATACATAGAAATAATACGTATGTATATAAATAAATATAAAAAAATCACCAAGACTCAGACAGGAATCGAACCCACAAACCTCGGAATAGAAAGCAGGGTCACTACAAATTGCGCCAACGGTCTAGTGAAATATTTATTTTCTAATTACGGGTATGTATGTTTTTCATTTCTTATACCCTTTTAAAATGATTATTGTAGTTACCAAACAAGTAACATGAATACGCTTTCACAAAACTTTTAATAAGTACCTACCCATGATATAAAGTGGAAAGTGTTAGCGTTATTCTTGGCAAATCTGTGCATGCATGTAGCCGACACTCGACAGCGACGGAGGGCGAAATATTAGCTCGATTAGACTCCGTTGTTTGGCCTCCGCTCAAAACGAGAAAGCTCAAAACAAATGCTACCTTCTGTTAGCTGCACTGCCATTGTTTCCCTTTCAGAACACTTTGACCAATTGTTGCATCTTGGTTCACACACTCGACACTTAACTACTTTCTTTTCTTCGCTCTTGATTACTACCTTAAACCTTAACTTGCTACCTTAAATGCTACATCCATTTTAATATATTAGTAACTTTAAATTACAGTTTAATTGATGGAGTATTGTTAAAATTAAAATGTATTTAAAAAGATCGGATATAATTTAATTAAAAACGTTAATTTTTAAATTTTACTTATGCTGGTATTGGCATTAAATAAGTCTCTATAAAATTCCAGATCCACGCATACCGGAAACGGGTGCACAGTCAAACAAATCCAACTACGGAGCCGACGAGTGCTGTTACTGGTACTGCGAGGGACGGCTCTGCTACCACTGCGAGGCGCGGCTGAGCGAGGCGCCCCGGCCCGAGGCGGAACGCTGCTTGCCTGTCGAGGAGCGCACGGCCACGTGCTCGGTGCCCTACCAGGCACCGGCCGCCGCCGCCGCGCCGCCGCGCCCCGCGCTCCTCCTAGCCTTTCTCGCCATTACTATCGCCACGTTGATTCGGACTTACTGGACACCAACCGTACCTCTAGTGAATGTGCGCGATTCGAGGTTATAGTTTTACGTTAACGTGCATCGCACTCCCACGTCCCGCGATCGCCGGACTGCGATCGAAACTTCTATTAGTGCTGTACTTATGATAATAAATTACACGCGATGACGAGTTCGACGACGCCTGCGTGTCGCGGCGCCGCACCGTCGTCCCGGGCCGGTCGCCTACGGCCGACGCCGGTCGCCGCCGCGCGCGATGCGACTATAGACTGTAAGTTCATGTCTGTGTCCGATTGTTTGATACATCTTTATCGAAGAAACACCAAAATAATGTTTTGTAAACGTTACTTATGCGTTGTCTTCACGAATACTCTTAGCCGACGTTCCGGCCAGTATGTTAATAATTTCGACAGGAATTGTAAACGATTAAATATATATTTGCGGTAAGACGTAGATTTTAAATAGGACTGCTGTTTGATGTTCGTGTGGATTCAAACCCAATTTACAATTATTTTAATTATTTTTGCTGTAATAGTTTATATAAAATAGAACATGTTGAAACTGTTTGGAACTCGTGTCATGTCACAAGTATTTCTAATGAGGAAATTATAATTTTTAAGAAATAATAAGAACGTGGTAGTAAATGAATTTCACCAAAGCAACTTATTGCCTATATTATTAGACTTACGTGTAAAAATGGTACATGTAATAGGATGCAAAGTGCATTTAAGTTGTATTTTGGTAATACAGAACAGCTAAATATTATATATTCCACCCAAAAATTGTGACCAGTCATTAAATTCGAATAAGTTTAAAAACTAATTTGGTGTGATTTGTCAAAATGTAATCATTAAATAATTGGCACGAATTGGAACAAATTTTTCTCTTGTATCAGCATCACTATAGCGACAATAGTTTAAGCATTATGTAGTGTTCATTTTTATTGAAACAAATTGGTAGAGACGGAAACATCAATACAGTGATTTGAAAAAAATTGTACCTAAGCAAATTGTTTTTAAAACCACTGACTGACCACTTTACTTATGACTTATTCGAAATCTACAGTTGTTTTAAAGTATACAAAAAAAAAATTACTTAATAAGTTTTGTTTAAAGGAAAATAAGCATAAAAATAGTATTAAAAAACATTGGAATAGATTAGTAGTAATTTCACGTGCCTTTAAACATTTGTATTATAATATTTTATTTTGATTTAATTTAGACAATCGTAATAAATCACAAATTTTATTCTTTTTTTTATTCAACTCAGCAATGTCATTCTGTTTATATTTTTACTACTAAGTAAGATTTTAATCTGGTTCCAAATTAAATTGCAAACGGTTAGATGACATCTCAATGTAAAGTTCAAATGAGACGATATCCCATACACCAACGAGATGATAATCACGGAAGGTTCTTAATGAAACCCATCGTGTGAAATTAGTTTAATAATTTTCTTCACATTTTCATTGAAAAAAAAAATACTTTTTCCTTTTATAATATAATGTTTTGCAGATGATTTATTTATTTTTATTATTAACGATAATAAAGTAGGTAGCTAAACCAGACACTATTATCCCAAAAAATACTGTTTAATACTAACCTTACATCAGATCATTGTTTTGATGTTTTCGTCTATGGAAGCCTAATTTTTGTCTACATTGTATACAATATCATATTGCTAAATCTTTTATTAGGATTAATTAATTAAATGTAGTTGTTGTTTTGTAAGAATATGTCACGAACAAATTATGAAAATTATATGTAATAATATATCCGTCTTATGAAATAATTTGATATACCACTTACAGTTATTAATAAACATGGTTGAAAATGTTTTTATATGAATTGACTAATTAATATATATATTATTGTATACATTATCGTGTTTGATGACGACGAGGCTACCTACCTGAGGCCCTAAAACGGGTACCCACTGTCGTCGTTATATTAAAATAGGTAACACTATTTGTTATTGATTTGTCTTATTTTTTAAAAAGAAGTATTAAAATTATAGTGGTGTCGTTGAAGATTTTGTGATTGGGAAATCGATTAAAATTAATGGTTATTAAGACTTATTGAATGAACATTTGTTGAGAATATTGTCCTCGATCGGGGATGTAGTTGTTGTATTCGAAAGATAATAATATTAAATAAGTTATTTTTTACGTTTTTATTGTGTAAATATATCAAAAACGGTTTGTTATTTCCACTTCCGTATTTAAATGAAAGCCACCATGGGTGCTAAATGTCTATTAACGCTTCTTAGATATTTATTTTAATTTCTCGACTTCAAACTTGTACCATACTCTGTTTGTAGGTCTGCTTAAGGGAGGATGTTACAGATACAAGTGGACTGAACATTTCGAAGCAATCCGCGCCCACTCGGGGCACCGAGCCTGCGAATGTCTAAGCCATATCACTTGAGATTCTTAACACTAAGAACGCCAAAATTATTTTCGTAAAATTTTGATCAAAATTTTAATTCTCATACTTTCATAGATTGTATCCGGTTCGAGTAGTCGTGAGTTCGTGACAAGATAGTGGGTCGTATTGTTTCAATCGAGTATCTAATTCGCAAGTGATGCCTAGTGCCTTCACCAAGTGAACGCTAAAGAATTATCCTCTTACCGATTAAGAAGTTGTCTGGCACTATTCCATCCGAGAAAGCAATGAATTCATTTGAATACGAACATAAGTTTGTAATAGCGGCGGTGAAAATGTATGTAAATCATAAAAGCGAACCCTACGAATTGATTTCATAGATGTAAGGTTAAAATAATCATGTAACGAAGGTTAAGCCGCTTCGTTAGCGCGACTGAAAAGTTGGTAATACTTACTTTCGTCTTGAAGAAATTATTCGAGTACCCCCAGGCATTAACAGTAATAAACCTATCGACACTAAATTTACTTGTATTTAAAAAGTTCAGGGTACAAAATACAATCGTTTACTTATGTATGAGTTTTGCAAAGCAGAAATCGTATATAGAGTGAAATTTAGGTGTAATAAGACATTTATATATAAATATGTATATTACTACTATTGAAAACTACTATAGACCTCAAACCATATAAATATCTATTTCAAAAACATCCTACAAGAAAACTAGATATTTTTTTTAAATATGATATCCACTTGAAACAAATGCTTGCAAGAATGTAAAATTAATAATTTTAGGCGACAATTATTGTATAAAATCATAAAAATTAAGTAAGATCCACAAGTCCACATACTACTTCAATTACTATTTCATCGCATCTTCAAACTGTAACGTTAATCACGGCTCGATTTTAGCCTAATTGTAATCAGATAAAGCCTAAACACGTTCACATAATTATTATATAATTATAATATACAATTTTCAGATACCTACGAGTATAATATCACTTAGTTCATGATTTAATCTCGAATTGTCAAAGATTTCAAAATCTTACATAGGTACATTTGTTTTGTAGGTAGATAATTAATTGTACTAATATAATTAAGATAAAATTTCGGTCTAGAGCAGTAGAACGGGATTGAAGACAATTTACAATAAAGAGATTGGACTGAAAATGAACCAAGCTTGGTATTTATGCATCGGTCTTAGTTCAGACAATATCAAACGATTAACACGGTGTAATTTTTCGAAAAGTGCAAGCATATGTTTTTAATGGAATTTATTCAATTTGATTAAATTAGATCCACAAAAGATACTATCGATTCTATTGACAGTTTTATAGCGTTTCTGTTTAAACTTTAACTTTGTGTATGTTTGACGAAATATCAAAACTAAATTAATAAGTACTCTTTACCTCCTTAGAAAGGGGTCTTTTTCATAATATCTACTTGTATGTATGTATAAATTATCAAAATTTAGAATTAGACGAGGAATTACTAGAGCATAATTAATTGAAACAATTTCGAGCACTCGTTAAAACTCACACATTGACCGTACATTCCTTCTTTTTGGATATTTCTACTCTCACTCTAATTAATCTTCACTTGGCCACTATTCTATTTAGAGTAGATAAATAAAGACCAAAAGAGAGGAGTTCGGTTCGAATGTTGTTAATACTTATAACACGCGTCTCGTTTATGTCGGCCTTTCATGTAAGCCTAATAGATCTAAACACAGCGTCACGTTAACGTAAATTTTATACTAAAACCGGAGTATCTACGCGTAGATACTAGAAATAGGATATTAAAACTTAAATAGGCTATTTTAAATTTAATTATCGAGACCAGCTACTCCATTTCTTATTGATTTTGTAGGGACACAATTTTAGCAATAATTCGTAGAGATTAACCGATTAATCATGTAGATTTCAAATCAAAGGGTCATTCGAGCAACGCAACGGTACGTTACTGTAGGCCGGGACGAGCGGACCGGGGGAGCAGCCGGGGGAGCAGCCGGGGCGGATTGCGGCACGTGCTCTACGTAGGATTACTATAATGGGTGTACTTGATGTTACGTTGAGCGTTTGATGATAGCGTGTACATTATGTTTTTGAATAATATACGTATGTTTTGATGTACATAAATAAAGTATAAATGTTTAACGCACAAATAAATACAAAAATAAAACATTGTACGAAAAGTTATGTACCTATTTAGCTGTAAACTGTAACTGAAAGATAATGATTAGGAATATGAAATTAGGTTTTTTCGTGCGTCTGCTGCCAAGCTGTGTTATTTTATGGTTTCTTTTTTTAACTAATGAGTGAATTTCAAATTTGGTAGAAGCTATGTGATGAGCGTTAATTTTGGCAGCAAGAAGTCATGAAACCCACCTCAATGTAAATTATTGAGTTCAATATCTACGGAATTAATTATTTCTATTATAATTAAAGTTCACGTTTGGTTAACGCATCAATATTGACTGTTACACACATGCACAAACATCCAGGAATATATTACTTTGGGGTCTCCTATCAAAATATCAATATAAGTAAATTCAGAGTGCAACAGATAGTGCCCGTTCCGTTAAATTAATGTAAGGAAAACACCAAATCGTAGCCTTTTCATACAATATATATATAGTTATGAGTACAAATAGTCGTGGCCAGAAAAACTGTCATGTTGATGAGCAAATATTTTATACAACGTAATTTTTATTTCAATGCAGACAAAGGAAGTTAAAAGTATATTTAGGCCACGGTAACAAAAAACATAAGTATGTTCACGAAGAATCAGAAATATATATTGTAAGTACCTATTCAATAATTTGTGGAGCGATTTACTAATGATAAGTTCGATTGCAAGAAGTCCAAACATTTGAATATGTCAAATATAAAAGTACATAACACAAATAGTGACTTATTTATCATTCCTGTTAAAGTAAGTAGTATATTTGTTAAAATTAGCTAAGACGTATTTGTTATTATTATAGTAGTATATATTATATAGCTTAATAGTATATATATAAACACAACAGTACAGTTTTATTCTTAACTATAACCGTTCTTATTGAAGAAAATATAAATATTAATAATTTTTCTGTTCAACTACTGACCGAATACCTTTTCTCTTTTCTTGTTTTATATTAAAGATCTAAATGTTATACTTGTATCAATTACTCGTGGTCTAAGTGTACTTATTAATAATACAATAGCTTAGCATTTTAATGGAACAATATTTATACGGAGGTGATAGTAATATATAACAAAACGTTAAAATCTTATGATGAATAGTCAAAATATAAGAATTTTACTTATTTTTCATAATAATTTGTAAGCGACAGACGCAGTTGTATTAAATAATTAGTTATTACGAGATTTTATAATACCTGAATGATTGAATTAAATCACAACTCCCTGATTGATGCTTTTAATTAATTTGCATTTTATTTTAGGAAGGCTAAAAAGAATTCAGAAAGAAGGATCCGTCTTGAACGACTTTATTGAACTAAACGACAAAAAATTGAAAAAGAGTTGAGGACAAAATGTAGATCGGAAACGTGTAAAGCTTTCTTGTTTAATGTGCTTCCTTCAAAATATTTAAAAATATTTTGAAAGTATCTCAATGCAGCGTCAAACTTCAGTGCGTTCAAGAATATTTTTTTTTAATTTGCACTCAACCAACACTAATTTAATTGAAATATTAATGTATAATAATAATAAAACGGGACAATGGACTTATGTCTTTCCAAGAAAAAAGACTTTATTTCGTGCAGTGCACTTTTCTGCATCGCAAATGGCAAAAGCCGAGCGTTTAAGTGTAGTCAGTTTGTATCAACATGTACTTAAATGTATAGATGTAATGTTTGTTGCAGTAAAGGGGCATATTTATTTTCACCAGGTATTTTGTATTAGTTTGTCACATCAGGATTAAAACATTTATGTGTTTGTTATATTTAATTTTAACTGTAAATATATTTATAGTATTTCTTAAAAAATCTATTTATTTTCAGTTATTACTAATAAGTTCTAGATCATATAAATATATGTAACTGTCTGTTTCAATGAGTATTTTTTTTAATTGTAAATTCAATCGTTGCGTTGTATTTAGGTCTCATATTTATAAAGGAACAGTCCACATGGTGATGTTAAACTTACTCTAATATTCATAACGTTACCATTAAAATTGCCTGGATAATAGCGAGAGAGTTAGTGTAGAATATTTAAAGTCTTAATACAACAATAAGCAAACTCGGCGAGAGGCGCCGGCGAACACTGCCACAACGTGAAGGCTATATATTGATATGATCTAGGATGTGTCGTAGATAATTCTCGAGTAGTGATCGTGTACTAAGTCTTATGTTACGCCTTCTAAGTGATATAAGTGCGCGGAGGAGCGGGCGGTCGCGGCGGCGGCGTCTCGCTGCGTCCGTCCGCTCATGTAGACGTCGTTCAGCACTCGAACTAAGATTAATATTGTTCGAATAATCGTAGACAGATTTTGAAGTTTAATATTATTTGCATTTTCCTAAGAGTTAGAACGATTGAGACAGTAGGTCACACGACCGTGTTATGAAGAATTGTGGAGATGTTTATTAAAAAAAATACGTTTATGAAAATGAAATAAAAAGGAAAAATTGTCATATAAATCTGTAATTACTACCTTAAGAGGAATTATTGGAAACAGAAAAACGTTAAATAAACCGATTAATATACAACCATGTCTCTTATTTACCCTGACTTACCCGATTATGTAGAAGGCAGTTTAAATAAAAGGAGTTCAAATCTTTAAAAATTTTATTACAAAAGTCGTCGCTTACGTCAATATCACACTCGAGCTTACATCATCTATTTATATTAAGTATAAAAACTATGACTTCGAATTAAATTATTGTTCTCGCAACAGTATAAAAGGACGCATTCATCACAGCAAAACGTTCGCTATACACAATATATCGAACGCGTACAGGCACACAACACGATCACAGTGGAGACGCGGTAGAGGAGACGCGCTAAACGCGCGTCGAGTAGACCAGCGCCAACAAGCTCAGCGCCGCGGCTAACATCGCGCCCGTGGGGCGTCGCGCTCGCGCCGCACCGCTGCCGCCCGCCGGCTCACCCGCATCTGTGGAACAGCGGCGCCAGGCGCTATGTTAGCTACTAACCGAATCTATATCGGCGTGCAAGTGTTCAGTGCATTATTCTGTGACATGCCACGGACTCGTTCAACACAAATGGAGTGATGAGGGGAAAAGTGCGCAATCGAAACGGACCGCGATATCCGTTGTCTCTTAAGGAGTACGAATACCGCGGTGAAGCAAAAGAAATGAAAAGAAACCTACGATGCAGGTAAGTGATGATGCGGCGGAGGACGTTTCGTGCCCTCCTAATAAATCGGAGCCCTGAGTCATTACTACAGTCTAGCTCCGCCTGACTGAACGCTGATCACTGAAACATGAACTTGCGTTTAGCAAGAATTCTTTAGTTTAATATAACCGATTCCCGGAAGTGCAACTACGCTACTGAAAATATGCTATGAATATACATCTAACTACTTGCACTCACGCATGCATATTTCAACTACTAGAGTAATATAAAATATAAAAAATTAACAATTACAAAATTGTTAGACTAAGTTAATTGTGTATGCAGGATGTCGCACACCAAAGTATTATTAGTCACAACATAAGTTTACTGATCATATTTAAATAAATATTTCTTTCAATATTAAATAAATATGTAACCCACGATCAAACATGGTTGGAAAACGGGCATCATGCAATCGCATCAGCGATATCAGGGGAACATTTAATCACTACCTCCATTTTATCTATACTAATATATAAAGCTGAAGAGTTTGTTTGTTTGTTTGTTTGTTTGTTTGTTTGTTTGAACGCGGTAATCTCTGGAACTACTGGGCCGATTTGAAAAATTCTTTCACTGTTAGATAGCCCATTTATCGAGGAAGGCTATAGGCTATGTATCAGCACGCTAAGACCAATAGGAGCGGAGTCCACGCCGACGAAGTCGCGCGCAGAAGCTAGTTTTATAATATTTCTAATAATTGTAGTAAACAATACATTTATCATACATTTTAAAAAGTGTAATCTATACTAATATAATAAAGCTGAAGAGTTTGTTTGTTTGATTGATTGTTTGTTTGTTTGTTTGTTTGTTTGAACGCGCTAATCTCGGGATCTACTGGTCCGATTTGAAAAATTCTTTCAGTGTTAGATAGCCCATTTATCGAGGAAGGCTATAGGCTATATATCATCACGCTAAGACCAATAGGGGCGGAGTCCACGCCGACGAAGTCGCGCGCAGAAGCTAGTTAAATAATATAAAGACGATAAAATAAATAATAAATAAACGAACTAATGAAAAAAAACTGGAAGGTTAACGATGAGGTTCATATAATATTATGATCAAAACGCGATCTGCCTGCACCAACTTTTCTTTGAAAAATTATATAAATAACTTTATTGAAATTTAACCTTTTAAAACACTTATGTCTAAGTTAGTACCTGACTTAATATTTTGCAAAACTGATATTAAGACTAAAATTAAATATAATATGTATGTGTGCAATCCACACACGGCAGAAGAAGATTCTTAATAAGTTTCAGTTCAAAAAAATAATTTAAGTCAATTTCAAAGAAAGCATTATAATTTTAGTCATAAAATATTTTCATTTCTTCTGTTACTCAAAAACTGTAACTATTTTAAAATGTTTCCTCGAAATGAGTTGTAGAAGTTATGAAAAAAAACAGATTTGCAAAAAATATAAAGAATCATTAGTAAGAAAGAACTCAAATTACTTGTACGTTATGATAAAAGCAACATGCAGTTTGCAAGCCCCAACAATCGCTAACTAGCAAGCATTCAAAAAATAAGCAAAAATATTATGCAAAGGTGATATAAATTTGAACGTACACGCAGCGCGTGAGAAGCTCGCCGGTACTAAAATCACCGCTTATCTCTATAATCTCACTGGTATTCATATGATCCCCTATTTTACTAATTTAGTCTTTGTTCTTTATGTTATTTGTCTATGTACAAATGTTCAGGAACTCTCCACCGAGGCTATTTCCTGAACCAGAAGAATGATCTGGGAGCGGATGATTTTACACCTAGAAGACAAACACAAACACACACGTAATGTGAACGTCCCGACCACCATGGTTTAACATTTGCTGTTAAGTTTTAACGGTGACTGAGACTCGTAACAAAAACAATATCAAAGTGCATTTTATTAAAAATTACTTTTTAACTTAATAAATAAATGTGTGAAGTATCGAAACAAGAGTTAATGTACTAAAATTATTTAAAACGGGATATTTACCATATTTTTCATTTTAGTATTGTAATAACCATTTTAATTTAGAGTACTCTCAAAATGTTAATAAATTTAGTCACTAGTATAAATTTTTATGGTGATTCATTATTGGCGCTGTAAACACCTTAAAATACTTTAAGATATTAATTATATCTTGTTTTAGATACAAATAAAATTACATTTGCAAGTGTTCTAAGTGCACATAAATTGCAGTGCTACAAAATTATTTAACAAAACTTTTTTGAACTTTAATATATAAATATGTGTGTTGTGTTGTAATGTATTGAATTTATGCACACAATATAAGGATCAACAATAGTTTCAATTCTTAGACAAATATTTTTTGCCACGAAATTCAATACATTACAATAAGTAGGTTCAGGGCTCCCAGAAGCTGCAGTCTTCTCATTGACCATCCACCGTCAACCACTGCGTTCAGCAAAGCCTTAACAAGCTATCATTGTTAAGATAATAAGCATAGTTATTTTTTAATATTCATTTAAGCTGATTAGTCACAAATATTAGCAAAAGATTTTGACGTTAGCCTTTATGTAATTAAGTTTAAAAATGAAAATATAAAATTCTTCTTCATCAAGCTTTAGTTTTAGTTATGAGTATCGTTGAAATGTAAAGGTTAATTATTGTTAGTATTATACAGAAGATAATGAGTAATAAAAACGGCCACATACACGATAAAAACAATAAACACAGAAATAAAAAAAGGAAAAGTGAAAAGGAGAAGTAGGTAAGACACAAATTTTTTCTCAAGAAGTTACAAAAAACATATAGAACTTAGAATCTATTCTAATACAGTCTTTTAACACATATGCAAATAGTTTTAATTGTGAGAATAATACATTTAAAACAAAAACCTTCAACAAACATAATAGCGGGCGTACACGACAATACAGAACAGTGGAAGACGGTAAAATTGTTGAATTCATAATTCTGCTTGTCTTTGCTATAATATTACAGGGTAGCTTTTGAAAATTAAAGTAAAGTCATCAAAAGTCATGTCAGTGGTATTAGTACCTAAGACTATAAATTATTCACAGTACCGATAAATACAGTCTAGTTATTTTTTAATTCGCTCAAAATAAATCGCTCTGGTGTAGCGGTGCGAGTGCCGTGTTGGCGTTCACAGACCGACGATTGCAGGTTCGATTCCCGCTCGAGACGGATATTTGTATTTTTTTTAATGTAACCAGGTCGGCAAACAAGCGTACGGCTCACCTGATGGTAAGCGATTATACCATAGTGACCATAGTCAGACCATAGCTTATAGACGTTTGCAACACCAGAAGCATCGCAATCGCGATGCAGACCCTATCCCCAATTCCCCCCAAGAGCTCTGGTCACCTTACTCACCAACAGTATTTAGATATATTTCTGGATGTCTATCCTTTTGAGTTTTCCCACCGAGCCTCGAAAAGCACGTTAAGCTCTCGGTCTCGGTTATAAACATATACACCTGATAGCGATCGTTACTCCATACTATGGAATAAATCCGCCAACCCGCAGTAAAGCATCGTGGTAGATTAACCTTCAACTCTTCTCCTACATGGAAAAAGAAGACTATACCCAGTAGTGGAATGTTACAGGCTGAATCAATCACTCAATTTTAAAATTAAGAATAAATTAAATAAAGAAATTGCAACTGAAAGTACTGCATAAAGCTATACCTACCTATCAAAATATTAGTCAGATTTGAGATTTTGTTTTATTTAAATCTGTGACATAGTTCAGCTAAGAAATATATTATTATCCCGAACGAATATCACTACCACCAGCTTTGTGGCATATTCCGTATATTATAATTCATATCTTTTTCTGCTCATCTCTTACTCAAAATCCAGTCGCAGTCCATTGTCAACAGTGCTTAATCAAGTTCTGAGTTTATTATAGTCAAAGTCCACCAAATTATTCCAACAGTTCAGTGTCTAAGTCTTCTCGAGTCATATCAAGAGCCACCCAGATCTCCTCAAAACTCGAAGTCTCCCTCTGCTGGGTGCCCGAACCTACCTGCGTCGAACAATATGTCGCCGACATCGTCCTCTTCCGAGGGCGTGGGTGCAGAGAGACGCGCGTTACCTCCGACGGTGCCGCGCGGCGCGCTGCTGCAGCCGAGCCACCAATGGGCGGTGGACCGTGGGAACGCAGGGTTATCCGTGTCCACCTGGTATAACATATCAGGTAATTATCAAATTAACGTCTTTAAGAACACCAACTATTGCTTTTTAAACAGTAATTTACTCTATTAATTCCAAAGTAAAAACAAAGGTAATATTTAGAAATCGTACTTACACTGAAAGTTCTGTCATTAAACCGCCAATAAGTTCCACCTTTGAAGAAATACGTGTAGCCATTAACGTACTGTAACGCTGCGTCTATATTATCGGGGATGCCCTCCCAGTTGGATAAAGGCTTAGGGTAAGTTGACTTGACTGGGGGGCGTTGAGCCGGGTCAAACCTCCAAAATTTGGAGCCCTTGTAGAAGTAAATTTTGCCGTTGCCTGACCAAACGAGAGCGGCGTCCAAATTATCAGGAATACCAGTAAAACCTGTATAAAAATAGAAATTTATGAAAAAATGATGAATATATTTTGAAAAGTTCTAGATAAATTGAACGAATTTGAAGTAGGTAATTTTAACTAATTTAGGGTAGCTTTTAAAATATTTTACCTTCACTAATGTCCTTAGGATATTCTCCGTCCATTTTCTGCCCATTGTACCTCCAGTACTTAGAGCCCTTGAAGAAGTATGTTTTTCCATTTTTGTAGGTAAATGCAGCGTCGATGTTTCCGGGCAGACCGGGCCATGCACGTGAAATGAGACGTGGGTAGCCCGATGCTACGCCACTCTCCGTCAACCGCCAGTAATGTTCACCTATAAATCATAATTAAGCTTTATGATAAGAAACACTAAAAATTACTATCAGTTACAATGCGCTGTCTATGTTTGAATAATTGTACAAATAAAAAAATAGTTTTATAACGATATACCCTTGAAAATAAAGGTAGATCCATCGGCAGAGTTAAATATGGTGTCAAAGTTAGGATCAGCGCAAAGAGCTGGATCTTCTGCGGCGGGTTGAGGAGTGGTGATGCGTGGTATTGAAGGATTTGGTGCGGCGCCACCGCCGATATCAATCTGAGTTTTGTGCCCGTACAGCGCCTAGAAAATGTAGAATTTTTAATAAATAACATTAATATATTTCCTTAACTTTTATTTTAAACGAAAACAAAAAGACTTTGATCAGAACACAACTACTTTGAAAAAGTTAATCTCATAGGTTCTTCTTAAAAAGATAGAATCTAAATCTATACATATTCTGATTTAAAATATATGTAAGACCTTTCAATTAATTACTTCAATGTTTATATATATTTCTACCTGTATTCCTTGAATATCGTCCTGGTCAAGTTGAAATGCGGGATCAAATCCTCGGTAGAAGGGCGCCATTAGAGCTGAACGTACGTCACTGTGAGATAATCCGAGAGAATGACCGAACTCGTGAGCAGCCACCTACGGAAGAACAAAATTATTATTACTGCATTACAAATGATGGTAATCACTCACTACAACATATTATTATGTTACCAATCTATATATATAAAAGAGATTTCCACCCATATATCACGATATCTCTGGAACCATAACACGTAGAGACTTGAAATTTGGTAGGAATATTCTTTTCGCCGAGTAGACGTCAGCTAAGAACGGATTTTATGAAATTCCACCCACAAGAGGGAGTTACAGGGGTTAATAACATATATGGCAAAACAACGTTTGCGGGGTCAGCTAGTAAATAAATACATTACGTTACGTTTTATAACAAACAATATTAGTGGTATTATGATTGACAAAAATTTATTTTCAAATAAACCTTTATAACAGCTCTCTGATCATTTTTTATAAGGGAGATACAATGTCTTTCTTGCCCAAATTGATCCAAATTACAAAGTCAACGTGACTATGTTATTACGCTAGTCCTACACGCACTTTGTACCTATAACGACTACATAATTAGGAGGGTTTATCGAAAACTGTTCAAAGTAAAGAAAATTAAAATTAAATGTATAGCATTTAACATTTTTACAATTAAAAGATTGATGACATAAAAAAAATGTTAAAAACAAAAATATTATAGTATATTATAAAATAGTATTGAAAATAGTAAATATAGTAGCATGACAACTTACTTGGAAAAGATTAGTTCCTCGCCTTGAACTTATTGACCACATTTCAGCGTCATCAAAGTGAGCATCTCCACCATAGACCTGAGGAAATTAAAAGAAAATACATAGACGCTTCCAATTTGCTTTATTAATAAATATTATTACTTTAAAAGCATAAATAGAACTGTAACTTTTCCGAGCACAATTAAAATTTTATTCCGGTTTACAATCACAATATTTATATGAAAATAAACTTTCTATTACAGCATAGTGTGTTACATCCGATTATATTCATCATAATTGCCCCATTGATAAATTGTCCTCACTACGTGCTTTGTGCTGCCATAAAAGTAAATATAAGTACATATTTTTACCACAGCTGATGATGGCAACTCCTATAAATAATATATTGAAATAGAATAACCTCACAGTTATAATGCTACAAAAATCAATTGAATGAGATCAGATCTGACAGATGGCGTAAAATTCAAAGTCAAAAAAATTATTTAATTAAATCCCATTAATAATCTAAACTAGTTCACGATGTATTATTTCTATTAACATCTAAAGATATTGGTATAGGTACCATTAAAATGATTTAATTTAGTCGTTACCTGAACTAAATGCAAGAGAGAGCCGCTTCTGTCAATGTTTATGTGATTAAATCACATACGCCATCTTCGGAAAAACTCACTTAAACCAGTTTTTATATTACCTACGGATATTTTGTACTTTCTGTACGTTCTGTACGTACGAAAACATCTATGCGTCATCATCACTATTTATCAAAATCGTACATCATACGATACTCAATGTTAATTTTTTTTTATTTTGCATTTTTTCTTAAAATTTGAATCTTATTGAGATAATGATATATTAATAAAAGAATAATTTTGTTTTTGTTACTTGAATATTATGTATTATTGCGTGCTTACCGGGAAGTAGGCGTGGGCGAGGGTGCCTCCAGGACCATCGAAGGGATCGCCATCACCGTGCTCGCCTTTTTCAAACCTTTACATGCAAATGTTTTATTGAAAAATATATATGTCAGTAATATGCTAAACGAAAGTAGTACTTATACTGAACGAATAATTAAATACAAGATAGCAAATTTATATATAACAAAATAAAATAAAAAAACTGCTGTGTACGGTAAGTATGGAATATGACATTCTTATTACATGCAATAGTTTTTTTTTTTTCTATAATACTTATGTTTAGAGAAAAATAATTTGAAAGAAATGTATTTAAAAACGATGTCATTTTTAAGTACAGAGTCATAATTATGTCTACACTCTACACTAACATTATAAATATTTTTTTGTTTTTTTGTTTGTTTGTATTGAATAGGCTCCAAAAGTAATGGATCGATTTTAATGATTTTTTTCACTAATAAAAAGCTACATTATTAGAAAGTAACATACGCTATATATTATTTCTTAAAAACTTAGACATGTGCAAAAAACGGGTTATGTTCACCAAGGTGTAAAAAATCGTCTCAAATATTTCTTTCCTTCGCGTGCGCTACTTAAATGGTTAAAGATAAGACAAAATTATGTACGACTAAATTATAGGACTAAAAAAATCTACAAAAAAAACTCACAAAGTAATTATTTTACCCGAGAGAAGCCGGGGCGGCCTGCTAGTCTATACTAATATATAAAGCTGAAGAGTTTGTTTGTTTGAGCACGGTAATCTCTGGAACTACTGGGCCGATTTGAAAAATTCTTTCAGTGTTAGATAGCCCATTTATCGAGAAAGGCTATAGGCTATGTGTCATCACGCTAAGACCAATAGGAGCGGAGTTCACGCCGACGAAGTCGCGCGCAGAAGCTAGTCATATATAAGATGCAATTTTTAATATACTACCCTTGTCTTGAAATATTATTTTGTAAAAGTGTGTCATTATCGATCGATCTATTATATTATCGATCCATATAAAATACAACACAAAATAATAATGTCCGTAAATGAATGGCGAAAGGAACAAAGAATGCAATGAGGCCAAAAGAAGTGTGTAATGAGGTACCGTTACAAAACAAAATGTGATTTAACTGCTCGTACTACAAAAATTTGACCATCAGTTGTGTATTTTTAACATTTCAAAATATGAGATAATTCACTATTATTTGATGGTTATATAAACATTTTATACTCGTATTATTTAAGCAGTCAGTGACAATGCTTTGGTTACGCAAGACAGATTACCATTGTGACAAAACAGTAAAACGGACTCACAGGGATTGGATGTTTTAAATTGTGATGACAGTAATTTCTATCCATATAACATATAAGGTTTTATAGCAGTAACAGAATGGCGCGTAGATGAATGAAATATAATGTTTATTTTATAATTTCAATTAGTATTTATGAATACTATTAAAGTTCAGCTCAATAATGCGAGCGAATGATGCTGTGCGATCAATAATTTGTAGAGCCTATTAAGTAAAAAATTAAATCTCACACTAAAATGTTTGAGATATTGTCTAATTTTGTTTATTTACGACATTTGGCAAAACATTATGTTTAAAATATCCGTTATATATTAAGTATTAGATATAGCAATATAAATAGTATGACTGAGACCAATCCAGGCAGAATTAGGTCACCAGACATCTGTTTCGTTACTTATCATCCCCAGATTAACGTACTCAAAAATATTAGGTACTATATAACCTAAATTATTAGGTAATATTGTAGTTCATTTTTAAGTACAGATATTTTTATCTGTTGCTATATTTATATATTTATATTTTTTAATTGCGTGCTATAAGCATCAATGTACATCGACTGTTTTACAAATCAGAATACATACATACCTGATTTCGATATGCACTTGACCGGATCGCTTTTGTGTGAAGGTGAGATCCGTGTAATCCGACCAAACAGAGAAAGCTTTCGCAAGTTCAGTGTCAACTTCGGCGCGGTTCAGGCGTGAAGGGTACTTGGAGATCTTGTATGTAAGGTTCTTTACGCGCCATCTTGATCCTTAAGTAATAATCATTTATAATATCAATATAAATGTAGATATGCAACATTTTTTGACGTGTTAATATGTAAACTAAATGTTGAAAATATACATGTGCGGCGGGAACGCCGCTTATATACCTACTAGCAAACTTAGAACGAAAATTTTCTGCACTAAGTCAATATTTTTTTAACCAGAAAATAAGCCTATCTTTATTAAAAATAAAGAGTTCATTTACTCAGTTAACTAAAGAAGCTAACTGTTTTTACAGAGAAATGTTTGAGCCAGACGCAAAAAAGAGCTTAAAAGCTCTGACTAATACGTTAAAGAATTTTCACATTTTTATTCAAAGTACATTCGTGGAACTTGTACGTACATGTGTGTGCATAATATGTTGGCATATGAACACGATCTAATTATTTCTTCTAAGAAAATTGATTTCCTCACAATATTTTCTGTGAACTCTGAACGCGTAATGCATAAAAAAATAATGCAATATTTTTCTTGGCAAAGAATTAATGTATTCTTTCATAATCACATTGGTTATCTACTCGCATACTTATGTAATAAAACTCAGGAACTACCGGTCTGATATGCAAAATTATTTTTAGAATACATAAACTGAATATTGATTAAAGCTAAATATTATAAATTATTATGTTTAGGGTCCAAGCATAAGCAAAAATACAAAATAATAATGTGATAGATATCGTTAATATGTGTAGATATCGTAATTACATATCTTATGTGCATTAATTTTAAGTAAAACAGTGAAATATGAATTGCTTTACCTTGCAGTGCGTATCTTTTGGCACGACTTTCACCGAAGCCTACTTTATCTTTAACTCCACACCTTGGCAGTGACATCAGCTTAATAGTTTCTTCGTCAAGTTCACCTGGAAAATAGAAGTAATGTATTAAATGTTAAGCGTGGTTTGCAATCTTAAGCTTAAACACATCTAATTTTTCATATTTGTTGACCCCGTTATTGTATACAGTATATTTTTTGTAAATATTTTTGACCCAATATGGCAATGTATATATTTATTCAATCAAACTTTTACTTTGTGTTACTTATTCATTTAATAATTATCACTTTGTATATTGACAACGTATACCATAGTATGTTTTAATGAAAGAAAAGATGAATCGGATTTTTTTATTGCACCTGAATATCAACAAGGTAAATTAATTTAATTAACGCGATGTCAAGGCGATCACCATCAACTTTGATATTTAAATGAAACAAATATCTAAATAGACTCTACACGTAATAGATGTCAAGGAAGTAATTACACAATCAAAGCGACAAAAACCCGCAAGCGGAAAACGTGGACAATCAGGAACAATGGCTAAAAGGCGTACTGACCAGCATTAATCGACATTCACATGTATGACATTTGGAATTACACAGTTCGCATGGGTAACCAAATTTATCTTTGTGGGTAACATTATGCGGAAAATTAGGATGGTCTATTCAATAAAATGGTCATGTAATCGATATGTTTAGAGGAAAAAATAAATACTGTTAAAAGTTATAACATCAATATTTGTCGATTGATTATTTCACTTATAAATATATTTTTCTTATGATTTATTTTTTATTTACTTTATCTATACTAATATCATAAAGAGGTAAAGTTTTTAACTTTGTTTGTAGGGAGTTATCTTCGCAAATACTGATCAGATCATAAAATTCTTTCACCAACAGAAAGCTACACTATTCAGTAGTGATATAGGCTATATTTTACATTTATTGGACAAAAATTCAGTGAAAAAATTATAGTATATGTAAATCAAGTCGGAGAAATGCGAGGGAGATGAAAACTTTTATATATAAGTATTTGCACCACAAAAATAATAATTAAGGACCAACGAAGTGGGCACGGGTCGGCTAGTAACAAATAAAACTGCAAGTTAATATAACAATTGAACCCTAATCTACATACATCTACGTGTACCTATATATGTTTTGCTTTGTATTAAATTATTGCAGTATTCCTTTTCTGCTTATTATGTACAACAGTAAGGAGTACATTACATTATAAGCTACCGCTGTTTAGGAACCGGTACAATGATCCAATATGAATAATTGATGTGTAAATACGTTGTTATTTGCTTACATAATAACTGCCCCGTGTATACAGAGACCAATAAACTACTTTTCGTGTCAAATCACGTACGTTTTAATAAAGATTCAAGTTCAGTCCACGTAATGGTATGGTATTCGAATAGTTGGCTACCGACAGTGACTCTGCAAGCTGTAATTGCATTGCCAATGTCGTTTATTACTCGTGACAACGCGAATTAAACGATTCTTCACTTATAATCATTTTTTTTTACATTAAGAAGTAATTAAAGCTTTTGTGTAAATTTAAACATTTAAAGTTCCATTTTCAAAAAGATACAAATAACATATATTTTATTCCTGCCCATTATAAGCTCTCTTTACTCTACTGTTTTGCTTAAAAGATTAAGTATATATACGTTACGTATGTACCTAAACAGCAGGAAAATATCATCTAAATAACAGGAAAATATTTCGAATCAAACAGATTTCACAGAGCAAGAAGGTCATGGTGTTCGGATATAGGTTAGATACCATTACGTCAAAATGCTAGATATACGGTGATGCGTGTTGAAATAGACAGACTGTTCTAAAAACTGTAGTAAATTATAGAATTAAGTATAAAAATTAAGTATTTTAGTAATACTTTACATTAGTTTTAAAATATACTGACATGTGTGTATAGACGGCATTTAATGTTACAAAACTTTTCACTTTTCTGTATAATGTAACTCATATTGGAAACTTACCAGTGTTATTCAATCCAGCAAAACTTTGAAATTCGGATATAGCTCGCCGCCACGAACTCTCATCCATGATGTGGCCGCTGGAAGGATTCCGTACAGACGGGTTGAGGTAGCCGTATTGCGCTAAGTACATCTGAAAGTTTACGTCATAATAATCAGACTGCCGCATCCAAGGTTGGACATGGACCTTTGTCATGATGATGGTTATTAGTAATGGTGCAGTAAAGAGGCTTATTAGGTGATTTTTTTATATAATCTCACGAACTACACTACTACTACCGCATTGCTATATATACGTATAAAATAGGTACTGCATGAGGTTTGCAGCTTAACGTTCCACTTTGCTATCCGTGAGGTTGGTTAACCTTTCTAGCTTTACTTTATCATTATCAAAGGTAGATAATTGCCGATTTCCAATTATATTAAAGAAATATTGAAATCAGATTTCAGTTCACGAAAACATAATTACTATGATACGAAACAATTTAAAATTGGAGCTCAACGATAAGGGATTTTGTCACTTATACAATTTTTTCTGAAAATATAAGTTGTATCTAAATATGATACGGATTTGTTCAAATAAATCACGATAGCCTTGTGTTAATGACTTAGTATGAAAATAATTATAATTTATTCATAGCGGAGTTTCCTCTAATTACGGAACCCGTACAGTCCGTACCATACAATCACATAAGAGATCAACGCAACGATGACTAACTAATCCACGTGAGTAACGTTATAAAATGACCGTACTATCCCGTGCTGGCACTTGTACATAGATTTTATATTTATATGATTCATATTTTTTAATTGTTACCAATGAAGCGCTTGGTAGATAAATGAATACCACGAAATTTCGATAATAATAAGTATCGAGTTGAAATAACAAAAACCATATATTTTCAATATCTTTTTTTTAAATCTTATTTATTTTATATTCCATACATCATTTTCAATATTTTAATAGCTCAAAAATATGGTTATATGTATTTTAACAAATATCCTTAAATAGACTTAAAGATATTATAAAATGCTTAGTAATAAATTTTTGGATTAGGTAGTTTTAAATTTTGATTTCAGGTCATTTTTTTTTTTAGAATAAGGTGATCCTTTAATTGAAGATTTGAATCTTTTATTTACTTTACTAGGTTAAGATAACATAATTTTATACATGTATTTAACCTTATATTAAATTTAACATTTTTTCATCTTTGTTACTTGACAGACTATTAAAACATTTTTTATGCAAGTTATAAATTGCATATTATGAAAGCAACTTGTCATGGTTTTAAAATAAGAATAGTTATTGATGGGGACAAGAAATGTTCCGACAGCTGGAACAATAGAATGACAAAAGATTAGCCATCACGCCACAAGATTATCAACATTCAGATATTAACCTACAATCCCAGAGTGTTAGTATTGAGAGCTCAGTAATTAGTATACCATTAACAGTAAGAATATATAATCATATAAAATACAAGTATTCTTTGTTATACATTGAAAGAAAAATTATAGAGAGCAAAACAATTATAATCTTATCGTTACGAGCGAAATCTTCAAAACAAACTTTTTAGGAAAAATAGGTACATGAGAAAGAAAAAATATGGGGATCGGTTGTGCAAAAATTGAAGAATATATGTACATATATTATGACAGACATTTCGGTCATACAAAAAAAATATATTAAGCCCTTTATAACATTGATCATTGTTCTCTTGCAAGCCAAACATATATTAATTAGCTTATACGGTTTATCTTTCATCATATTATCGTACATAAAGCAAGGTTACCTCTGTTTATTGTAGAAGAATTTGATAAGAATAACGAAAATGTGTATTAAAAAATGTCGTTCATCGAGAATTCCTTGTTTAATAAACTATAAGCATTCTTTATCATTTGATACATTAATTAAATTTATTGTAGCTATGCCATGTTATCTTTAACGAAGTTAAGAAACGCCTGTTTCATTTTCATTTACTTTTACGTACGAAGATGGATAAGACAATTTCAATATTTGTATCACAGTTATAGATTGGAAACATTACAAACATTAATCTTTTTAGATTACTTTTATATATAAAAGCCTATTACTAACACAAATTGTTTGTACCTCTACAATCATTTAAATATATTTAACTTAAAAAAAGTATTATAAAAAAGTAGTAATACAGCACAATACATTGACATGCATATTTTAAATCAGTTTGTATTATCCTTAAGCAACGACATCTGTAGAGTCTTACACTGGAGTAATAATAACCGCAGCCATCATTTTCCGATCGTTAACACCGACTCCTTAGGATATGTGTAAGTTCAAGTCGTTGCCGTCCTTGGCTGCGCGTGAGCAGCATGTCAATAGGGCATACAGTCTGGCACCAACTCTTTGTTTCACCAGCGCAAGCTGCTTGAAATAACCCTTGAAAATACTGACGAAACAATTATACGTTGTTCTTGTCTTTTAAATTTACCACGACAAAGTAATTTTAAATGTTTTCACTTTCTAAAATATCTTATAAAATTCGTAAAATCTTCATTGTACATACATACAATAAAAATGTAACGGATCGTTTTCTGTACATGGAAGATATAATATGAGAAAAAATATTATTGGGACCTTTATCAACGCAAATAGCACCGAAAACAATGGTTGTTAGAATTTAGAGATAGAACTTTTTTTAGAGTTTGTCTGTTTGTCTGTGCATTTATGCACGCTAGTCTCAGAAACGGCTTATCCGATTTAGATGTGGTTTTCACAAATATAAGTATTGTGGTAAGCTTCACATAAAATTCAGTGTTTCATGTCAATTGGTTCATAAATAAAAAAGTTATGCCAATTTAAAGAATCACGTTGAACATGTAAATACCCAAATGACGGTGTTTATAATCCAAAATAAACCAAAAAATATATCCAAAAAATGCTGTCCAAAGTCACTATTCCACGCGGATGAAGTCGTGTGCGCAGGAAGTTGTATATAAATATTAACAAATAATTAATATACGGATGAAATATTGACGTTTAGAGTGATGACATACATGTACTAGGTGTTTAAATAAAAATAAAACAAAGGAATGAAATCTCAAATAAGTTTTAGCAAATAATTGAAAAACTAAAGCTAATATTTAATATTATGATCTAAAATTCTAGAGTATGTACATTTGAAACGCTTTTAGGGCGTTGACATGTGCATTGTTTGTCACACATCCTGCACTTGAATAACTGTTTCATTAGTTTTAACAGTAGAACAAAATTTTAACAGTACCTACATTTTGAAGGTATACATATATATATGTTTATTTCCTTATTACGTGCGTGTATGAAGTAATAAACTGATGCTATCTTTGTGAAGTCTTACATGTGAAGGTTTTATCGCGAAGATTAACGCAATCCAAGGATCAGAATTTATCTCACATTTTTTTCTTGTAGCTTAATATCGTCGAAGCTGTTGTACAAAATAATTATAAAATGATTATTCATGGTAAGGTATAGGTCAGTTTTATTCAACTTTATTGACATACATTTTAATCTTTTTTTTTATCTTCTTAAAACTTAAAACTTCATATTATTTATTTCAAATAAAATTTAATAATCGAATGGTTTTAGTTCTAAAAAGTGAAGTTAAATAGTCACTGATATTAAAGGGGCATACGTAATTAGTTAAGTACCGTATGGAGAATAATCCTATTAAGACCACCTCTGAGGATAATGTGAAGGTGTCTGTCAAGGTGTGTCAAAATTTAGCACAACCGTATCGAGGTCAGTGTGACCCCGTAACGGTCGCAGGCGCAGCCTCTGTCAAAGTACATGACATAATACACCACTAAATGCTTCGGGCAGTACTTGTTTCTTAAAACTGTTTAAAGTGTTATTTAAAGATATATTTAATTTTGGATTTTTTCTGTTGCCTTTTATAACTGTTTCTCTATATGACTTAAACAGAAAGGAGTTTCAAACTGTAATCGTACCTATGTATAAAAATATCTAATCTGTACGTGAGGACTGACTATAATACAATATTATTACTAATAAGTTATAACAGGTTTTTTCACACACCAACGCTTCACCAAAGCTATTTTACTTTCAAAGAAAAAAGTTCGCGTCTTCCTAAGTGAAAACGATTTGGAGTATTTTATTTATTTACTATCTGTGTGCCTGCGACTTCATCCGCGTGGAATTTAACAAATAGTTACTGTTCAGTTCGCAGAGTTATAAAATAAATAAATTTCTAAAATAAAAGTAGCCTAAATTACTACATCACATAAGCTATCTGCCAGTGAAAGTCCCGTCAATATCGGTACAACCCTTTCAGAGATTAGTCGGAATGAACAGACAGACAGACAAAATGGTAAAAAATGTTATTTTGGCATATGTACTGTGTACACATCTGTCATACTATGTATCCATATGTATTTAGTAAAAAACAGCTATTTTAATATTACAAACAGACATTTAAATTTTATATAGGTATAGATTTCTATAGATTAAGAAAAGTTATACCAGCATTTTTAAAACGGATTTTAAATTTCTTTATAAAAGGCTTTTTTAAAACGGGTAATAAAAACATATAGAATACATCAAAAGCGGAGATTCAATTTCAAAAGAATAATTAATAGGTATGAATAAATTTCAATCAGACGACCTCAGACGGTCTAAGTAGTTTATAAAACGAAATTAAAAACTGGATAATTGATTTAATAAACATAAAGATTTATACTTTACACAGGATAAAAAATTACTTATTTAAACGATTTAATAATATCGTGGAATAATAATGATAATATTCATTATATTCCATGTAAACAACATTAATATTATACTACTAGAAATGTTTGCAATATCATAAAATTAAATATATATAAAAGTTTTAGGATAATACAATTTCAGTGTCTTGTAAATCAAACCTTAGTTAGTAAGTTTTAAATACAACTCGTTTAAAATAGGTATGCTCCTCGTTAAACCGCAAGATGATTTGAATGAATCATTAACACGGTCCTCAAAGCAAATTAAAAATAGAGATCACATCTTATTGCTAAGTTGACGTGCAAATTTTACGACACATTCCTTTAACATCTCATGAAAAATAAATTATAAGCTGGTAAACAAGACGTGGCTAACTCCGACAAAAATAAACATGTTTGAACAGTAAAAGAAAAATAAAATAAAACATTGGGTACTTTTCGTCCCTAATATAATTAGAAAAGACATCAAATGTAACTTCATAGATAAAGGTGTACGAAAAGAAAGAAATTTCGTTTGTCGGCTTTAAACAGACCGGTATCATCTATAGGTACTAATATTATAAAGAGGAAAGATTTGATTGTTTGTTTGCATTGAATAGGCTCCGAAAGTACTGAACCGATTTGAAAAATTCTTTCATGGTTGGGAAGCTACACTATCCGTGGGTGACATAGCCTATATTACATTATCAAAAAAAAGACTTTTTTTTTTAATTTTTGTTATAAATACCCGTGCGAAGCCGGGGCGCGATGCTAATAACGTAATAACTGATCAATTAACTACGTAACACGTCAAAAGTATGCAATGTTTATCTCATAAACGTTATTTATGTTAATGAATAAACTGGTATTCAGGCCTTCCCAATAGGATTCCACAAGCAAAAGCTTTAAAATAGTAAACATGTGATAAGTAAACGATTAGTTAGTATCGAAAAGATTAAGACACACGTCACAAATACCAATAAAAATCGGTTTGCCTTTTTTATTTACCAACAATTGTTTTTGACATAAAGTCTTTAGCCGAATTAGTGTCGTCTTGGGAATTGTATTGCTCGTAACGTAACAAAACGATTATTTTTAGGCTTCCGCACCCAAAGGGTAAAAACGGAACCCAAAAATTGGGCTCATATAACAAGTGACTTTTTGCCACTTTTGCCAGATATTAAAATCTATGTACCTACTGCTGTTTACCTAGTCAGTGGTACGGAACCCTTTGTGCTCGAGTTCGACTCGCACTTGGCCGATTTTTTTTAAATAAGTATAAATACCATTCTTCAGAGACCTTTACTTATTAGCGTATTTTCCAATTAAATAATTATAATAGTTGCTAAGCATTATTTGCTAAGCTTATTTGAAAAGAAAAAAAAAAGTTTATCCTCGGAAAGTACTTCCGTCTTAGCCCTTTTGTTTGCTCATTGCGAAGTCGTTGAATCACACCTCTATCGACACCATGGCGAACATATCTTATCAATATAGTCATTGTTTTTCGCAGTCATTACTGTGTAAGCATTTAATGTATGAAAAACAAGATTTTTTTATTTTTTAGTAATGTTGTTTTACGTGTAACATAACGTTTGCCTGTTATTTAGTTAAGATAACCGTACGTTTTCATTCATTGATCACTATATATTTTATTATTTCAAAAACTATTCTAGTATATAAATTATAGGTATCAAAAGTGTTTTATTTTATTGTTTTAAGTTTTTAACAATGTCCCGCGATAAAGTGCAACCCCGAATGGGGGTGAAACTAGACCATAAATTATCGACAAAAAACATAGAAAAAACTTTTTGAAAAAAATATTTTATTTCGTTTTGACGAATTAAGTTTTTTATATTTTACGTTACTTTTATATCTTTTATATATTATCTTATATGTACAAAAAATGATGATTTCTTCCAATGTAGTAGGTCGATTACTTTAAAATAAAATAAAATATTACGCCACGTACTTGGCGGTAAGGATAAAATAAAAATTAGCTCGCATAAAAAGTGGCATTATGTCTTTAACTATGCTTCTTGTGAAAAAAAAAAAACAATTTTTTATGACTGTTTTTTTCAATGATCTCTAATTTTCTCAGAATTATGCACCCAATACCAGGAAATTTTATGATTTATTATTATTTCTTACCATATTGCCATTCAAATAAAAAAGATTTACGCCTGTATCCCAAAAAACTCGTACAAAAATCATCATTTTTTGTACAAAGAGGCTACGTAAGCTATATAAAAATCTTAATTCGTCAATAAATAAAAATATTTTTTTTTTCTTCTTTTAATTTTTTTCTGTTTTTTGTCGATAATTTATGGTCTAGTTTCACCTTCTTTCGGGGTTGCACTTTATCGCGGGACATTCTGTATAATATACTAGCTGACCCCGCAAACGTTGTTTTGCCATATATGTTACTAACCCCCGCAACCACCTCTTGTGGGTGGAATTTCGTAAAATCCGTTCTTAGCTGACCTAGGCAAAAGGAATATTCCAACCAAGTCTCTACGCCTTATGGTTCCAGAGATATCGTGATGAGTCAATATATGGGTGGAAATCTCTTTTATATATATAGATACGTGTGTGTGTGTTTATTAATACTAATGATATGGATTTATTTTAAACTTATGCTTTATTCAAACTCATTGATTCAGAAAAATGTACATGTTTAAGTACAAAATAGTATGCAAGGTGCATTTCACAAATACGTGTAAAATATTACAATATAACATATATACCTATAATGGCAAAATAGTGATTACACATCATCCAAATTACTCTATGCGGGCTTTTCGCAATGTAATATTAGCAGTGACATAGTAAAAAACACCTCAATTTGAAAATAATAAAATAATTTTATAAAAAAAATATTTCACAATTTAAAACTTCGATTTAAATTTTTGTCTAAATTTTAACTTGCAAGAAAAGTTGATTGATTAGTTTCTTTCGTTAAATTTCTTATTTACGTATATCTATAGACTATAAATAGATTATTATATTTGTTATAGTAGCGTTTTTGTTATGATGCCATCAGGTGCATCATTATGTATGGAATTTGCTTGCTATCAGCTGATAGCCACGGTTGCATCGATACCATATAAGGATCTAAATATTAAGGTTCTGTCACTGCATGTTCTAGGAAGTATGCATCTGTTCTAGGCAGTGCTGATACGCTTTTCGACAGACGTTTAACACGTGCAAGAACTCACAAACACTTCCTTATAATTTATTTTATGTCTTATACATCGAAATTCTTGAATAAAAATGGAATTGTTTTGTTAAGGTGCAGCTCTCTCAGATTATCCTTTTAAGAATAATTGTGATTGTTTTTAAGGAAAATTTAACATTAGAAAGCATATTAAATGCTTTTTGTAATCTTTTTTATTTGTTACACAATTTAGCTAATTAGATGTAGGTAATGTTTTGTCGTATTCATTATTTTAATCAAACGTTAGCTTTTGATTTAAATAATCTAGTTAGATTATTCCACCAGTACATAGTGGTTTTAGTAAAGAATCTAAAATAAAACTCCAACTTTTATATATAGGTAAGTCAGCTAAAGCCTAAACGACTCCGTTTGTTTCATCTTCGTGTATTTTGGATATTTTCAGGTTGGTTGAGGTCTATTACTGCTCTATTTTATTAGCTATATCATTATGTTTAATAGCCTTTCTTAAGCTTTCTATTACATAAGGTATTTTCCAAACGCATAATTACGTCACAAGAGCGCGTTGAAACAAAGAATTGAGTATGTACATAATTTCAACTTATAGATTATTTATAAGATCACGTTTTATACATCGAAAACAAAACAAGTCGTTGTTAATGAGCTTCCATATATTAAGTGCATTATTGTTGAAAATATGTTATTAGTATGTGTTAATAGGGTGAGTGGCATTCGCCTGCAACTCGCACGTGTGGTAAGATACTACGTCGAATACAGATGAGTGAGATTTCGCATCGACATCGCAAAACTCGTGGACTTTATAATATTCGTGGCGCAATTGGATCATTTATGTAATTTAATTGATAATTCATTCCATAATAGTCTAATAAATAATTACATGTTAACAAGGAAATATGCACCTAGATTTTAAAATGACCAGCAATTTTATTTGCTATGACTTTGTATGAATTTATTAATTTACATGCAAAAAGTATACGTAAATGTAATTTGCTTAAAAAATGTATATTGTATGTATCTATATTTAACTTTCTTAGTATAGAGTTTTATTTCATATTTTTACTGTTTTGTCAACCAATACGAAAATACAATACTGTACGAGTTTAAATAAAAGAGAAAGAAAAAGACATCAAAATAATTAAAATTCAAACATAAACGCAATTTCAGTGAACCGAAAATTTTCTTAATAATATGTTTATTATAATAAACTCATATTTTTTATCTCATTAGGTTGGATATAATAATTTTTAGATTATATAAGTAATAATTTTACACACATGCATCATACTTATTATTTGCTATGATTGCTCCAGCTTCGATAAATACCGATAGTAATAACTATAATAAAATATTTTTATTTATTTATATTCTACAACGTGAGCTTTAGGCATGTGTATCGTTGAAATAAACAAAGAAAATAAAACGTACGCATTAGAAATAAGTTATTTAACATGAAGTTGTCGAGTTTTAAATATTTATTGCTTGTTTATGTTAATAAAAAGCTACTATATTTTAACGGACAATTACACGCACATGTATAAACACAAAAGTATTTGTGATTCTAGGGATATACAGAATAAGTTTTATTGGTGTGACTAAAATAATAATTTACCACATATATAATTTTTTGTACATATAAACAATCTTATGTAATCAATGATTTTTGTTAATATGATTAGGTCGGCAAACAAGCATACGGCTCACCTGATGGTAAGCGATTACCGTAGCGGCGTAGCCTATAGACGTCTGCAACACCAGAAGCATCGCAAACGCGTTACCGACCATGTCCCCTATTCCCCCCAGGAGCTCTGGTCACCTTACTCACCAACAGGAACACAACACTTCTTGAAAGCAGTATTATTTAGCTTTTTTGATTATGTTCCTAACAATCTTTTTAAGTGATATTTATGTTATACAGTGTTTTAATGTTAGAAGAAAAAAATTGTTTACCTAATATTAAAAAAAAGTTTTTACGAGCGCGGAAAAACGTTACATGGAGACGTATGGCGAAAATGGACGATAATCTATACTAATATAATAAAGCTGAAGAGTTTGTTTGTTTGATTGTTTGTTTGTTTGTTTGAACGCGCTAATCTCAGGATCTACTGGTCCGATTTGAAAAATTCTTTCAGTGTTAGATAGCCCATTTATCGAGGAAGGCTATAGGCTATATATCATCACGCTAAGACCAATAGGAGCGGAGTCCACGCCGACGAAGTCGCGCGCAGAAGCTAGTATAAGATATTTACGCAAGTTGTATGTATAATTTGATATTGAGTAAAATTTAGTATTTCCATTATGAATATGTGCTTTACGAAATTATATGATGCCTTGTATTAAAAATATATAATAATTGATCATATCATCTTTTATACACAAACATATAAGTTCAATGTCCATCTAATGTTTAAAAAAGTATTCCACATTAGTTCAAACATATCAAACTGCCCTTTGGCACTAAATCATTGGATCATTCTTCTGGGCCATGATATTCACATGCAAGGTATAATTGAACGTGCAATTAATTATAATTATAAGACGATTGACAAAACATTAAAATAGAATACGTTGCGTGTAAAATAGCATTTTCCGTAAAGTATAGAATTTTTTTTCTCGTTCAAGTCACCTTTTATACGTGCGGTCACGTTTTGTGACGTGTGTCAAACTGCGGTTTTCATAATTGACCTGCCAATCATCGGAAACGACACGTGTAATAATTAATGATGTTTTATTAAACAGCGACAATTACAACAATCTTGGCCGAGTCATATTCCCGAATATAACATTTAGGGCGCCTTAAATTTATACCAGTACCAGTAGTTGTGTTACCAGTATAATAGAATGCACTCTTTGCATCCGATTACGACGAAGTAAAAAATTGTGTGCCCGTTTCTATATTTCTAAACTAGATGACCCGTTGAACTTCGTATCACCTACGTATATTTGTGAAAAATATGGACAAAACATTTTCTGAACGCACCTATAAATATTTGACAACCAATTGTTTTTGACAAAAGACATCAAATTTCACCGCAAGGAACATTTTGTATTGGAAAATTATATTGTCGTTTTTAGTATTTTCCGTTACTTATTATTTATGTTTCTCACAATTCAAACCTTAACTTCCTCAAACATTTTAAGATCAAAATTAGCCAAATCGGTCGAGCCATTCTCGACTTTTAGCGAGACTAACGAACAGCAATCGATTTTTATATATATAGATAGTAAGATATTAGATTAATTTTGGAGCAACTAGTTGAAACTTAAAATACGTCAGTTGGGAATTTTGGGTAGTGCCTATACTAGAATAATAAATATATCAAAATTAGTAAAGGCTTATATAAACTTTAATACTGCTAGAGCTTCTAACAAGTTACATTAGAGATTATACCTTGGACTGGTCGGGTAATTGCTGTCATGTGGAGAAAACATTATCACAAAATTACGATAAAATCACTAGTTACAGTGATTATAGAGCGTCAATGCGAACAATGACAAGTGATCATCAGAGGATGGTGGCCGTGGTTACGAGCTGAAGGTCGCCGCGCGCTTCCTGCGTGCGTGACGCGCATGCGCACTGCGGCGAGCCAACACAAACCTCATATTAATATGCCACTAATAATCAATCTGCACTACCACAAACCGCAAAAATTACTTCTTTCGTCTGCGGCATGTCTCGCTAAAAATCTGAATCGTCGGTAACAATGACAGAGACAAAAATATTGTTAGAGAACGTTTACACATCGGTAACATCGAGGTGACCCGGTTGCTTTTTGTACGCTGTTAAAAGCTATTGTCTGTCGATCTGAATAACGGCGTCTTTATATTGAGAACGCCTAATTTTCAGTTTTAGACACTATAAACTTTGAAAACGTCCAGCTTTACTATGTTTATAATTAATCTGCTTCCTAAACACACATTTTTAATTCTTTACACATAAAGAAATAAATAAAGCAAGACACAAAAATACCATAATACCACGCAAAATATTTAACCGCAGCGCTTATCTTAATTCGACGAAATATTTAAATGCAAACATTTCTCAGTAGGCCCAAATCGTGACTAGCTTTAAAAATTTCTTTTTCGGTGGAAGATAGTTTAAATACTATTATTTTTTATCTTTCAGCTGGTATGGCATGGCGCGACTGCGAGATACGGAGTACCGCATTTTAAAACATAACAAGAAGGTGACCGACAACTAGATTACAGTTAGGTATGCTTATCGCGTATTCACTCCTATATGTTAGCTAGGCTTTTCAAGCAGCAAAGGACAATAGACTGTACAAACGATAAATATACTGTATTGAGGAAACTTTATGTTTTCGAATAAAAATTCTTACTGCAAGGCATTTATACGCGAAGCTATGTTCCAAGAGTTCATTGTTCTATGCTACGGTGTAGGAAATTTTACGAGAGATGTCCGCTCGAAGGGACACGATTCGAATTTTTATAACACATTAATCGGACGTGACGTTTCGTGATGGAAACAAAGAACGACATCAGTTCCTCGCACTTTTCTGCTGGCTCCATTGTTTCTGCGTTCAGGTATTCGAAGGGAGAATGACCCCCTATATAAGGGTACGTTATTCATAACAGTATCTATTGAGAATGACAGGAAGCCTCGCTTGCGGTAAAACAACAACTTACTCACGTGGCATAAAGTGCAACGACCTATTTGAAGTCTAAATCCCTATAGCACATTGCAATGTTTGCAGGCAGACATTCCGTGATTCGATTAAATAAAACGCGCCTCAATCATTCGTATCATAGTAACCATTCCAGCAATTCAATACTTTTAAGATTGACAAGTGATACAGCCATTGTATGTTTTTTTAACATAATAACTACAAAGCATTAGCAACCAATATTGACAAAGAATACTTATATAATGTAATTTTCCACGTTACGATGGTTTATTTCTTACAATTAAAACCATGTACTCAGCAAAATTGTACTTTGTGCAGTTTTCATTATTAAGATGCATGACATTACAAATTACTACCTATTTCCTTTATGGGTTTATTTTAAAGGCGATAATACTCATAACGATAGAGAATACTTGCAATAAATGACTAAGTAAGTAGTAATTCCGTCACTTCGCCGCCACTTATAGCTTGTTACACAAATTGCTAGTAAACCTATTATCTGACGTATCAACAGATAAAATATGTTTATGATCTTGAATAGGTAGATGTGACTAGCGTGAACTGGGCCCATAACCTCTTGAATCGGTAGATGTGACTAGCGTGAACTGGGCCCATAACCTCTTGAATCGGTAGATGTGGCTAATGTTAATACTATATAACTGAAAAGACACTTTAGGATTGACTGGAAAAACTATTTATTGTAAATTTATCATTTTGAATTTTTCTGATACACTAGTCGTTATAAAATTAATATATATAAATACAAAAATATGTTCGTGCAACTAATACATGTTATTATCGAGAGAGATTCGAACGGAATCAAGAAATATCACAACATTCAAACCTAAAGAAATAAAACTAAAATTCTAAACTTAAAATAATTTAAACATAATATACCAAAGAGATCATATAGCTTATATAAAAAGAGTTTTTTATGTATATCTGAGATTACCATTCAACACACCCCCTTAATCTCAGATATACATCATAACACCAGACAACCAACAAAATAATTTAACACCATCAAAATAATTTCAACAAACAAAACTACCAACACTAACACACTCTTTCTCAACAAAAACCAAAAACCACATAAAATACAAGTAATATTAAAAATTCTATATAAAAAAAATTTCTCTAAAGATTCCGTTTCCAATTCCACAAAACATTAAATCCTTTTTCCCTTACAACAATCTCATACATGCTTCCACTGCGCAAATCTCTATTATAAACACCCCTTTAAACTAGCACTAACTATACCTAAAAGATTTGGAATTAAAATACCTAAAAATCATCAATAACACTAATCACTTTAAAAACTAGTCACTTAAGTCATTTCCTACCTACACCGTCACATCACTAAAACTTGATTACGAAGCCGCAAATATTTAACGTTGGATAAATTCTTCCTTAGGTCCACACTTTCCGCGACAACTTCAGCTTCTTCCTCACTTGTTACGTCATCATCATTAAAAACATCAACAACCTCCTCTTCAAAAATCATCAACAACAACAAATTCCTCTCCTCTATCCTCAAAAACATCAACAACAATAAACTCCTCTTCTATCCTCAAAAACATCAACCACAATAAACTCCTCTTCTATCCTCAAAAACATCAACCACAATAAACTCCTCTCTTCTATAACTTCTTCATCAAAATTCACATTCCTCACACCTTCAATTGTTTCTTCACAAATGAATTCGTTTGTCTCTGTTCTCTTCATTTTCAACACAATAAATTGTTACTTCTGTAACATTCTCGTTTCAACACCCCTTAAAATATGTAAGATGCGGCTTGCGTGCTCTGGGCAATGCTGGGCAATTCGTGCTGGGCCCATAACCTCTTGAATAGGTAGATGTGACTAGCGTGAACTGGGCCCATAACCTCTTGAATCGGTAGATGTGACTAGCGTGAACTGGGCCCATAACCTCTTGAATCGGTAGATGTGGCTAATGTTAATACTATATAACTGAAAAGACACTTTAGGATTGACTGGAAAAACTATTTATTGTAAATTTATCATTTTGAATTTTTCTGATACACTAGTCGTTATAAAATTAATATATATAAATACAAAAATATGTTCGTGCAACTAATACATGTTATTATCGAGAGAGATTCGAACGGAATCAAGAAATATCACAACATTCAAACCTAAAGAAATAAAACTAAAATTCTAAACTTAAAATAATTTAAACATAATATACCAAAGAGATCATATAGCTTATATAAAAAGAGTTTTTTATGTATATCTGAGATTACCATTCAACATATGATATTTTTTTCTTTTCCACCATTGAATTCCATTTTGTCTGCCAGCTATTTTCATTAGCAACCTGTGAAGCCAAGGCTTGCAGTTTAGTTGTTGAAGTGATAGAGGCACTAACCGCCCGTTTTATTATTTCAATAATCTTAATCTATGTGCTAGATACAATTTTAGCAACCATAGTCTTAACTTTTTTTCAATCAATAAGTAGGTACCATTATTCTATACATACAAGCAAAAATTTTGTTAAGCAGGTCTAATACAATACTATAATACTTTTTGCACGTTAAAAATTCTACTTTTTATAGTATTACAAAACACAATAAAATTTTTAGTATTAATATAAACTAATAATAAAAAAGGGGTCATTAGAGCACGGGTTTACCTTGACTTGGTAGTCGTTTATCAGATTTAAGTAAAAATTTCTTAAATAAAGAAAAATCGTTACAGCTGCTTAACCTCGATCAAATAAACGGAACTATGTTTTGTTATTTCAACCAACAATTTTACAATAACGAATTTAGTCTTTTATCCACTTCAGCTTAGTTTTAACAATAACTTGTAGTAAAGATTACACAAATTATTTTAATTTAGCTGTTTAAGAGATGGAGTTTAAGATAAAAGGTTTACAATTTAACGGTTACTTATTTATGAATCTCTAGTAAATAAATTTCTTATTTACAAGAAGTCAAACAAGACCCTGAAACGATCAAATATTGGGTTCGTAATTAATTTAATCACGGAACCATTAAAATAGAGTACCTATCGTTATTCTAATCTCAAGCAAATGTTACATACATGTCTTCTTTTTTGTCACATTCGTCTCGACTGAGATGACGATTTAAAATAAAAAAGTAAGAGAAAACCTAACCAGGCAGCCTAAAGTTACAAATTCACCAGCCCGTTTAGGAATAAATTAAAACATAGTTAAGTAAAACATAACTCTATCGATGCTCTATGACCTAGAACTTGTCGAACAAGACCCGAAGCTGATCGTGAGTCATAGTGTACGATTTCTCAGTAACCGTTTATTGCGATTTCCTTCTGAACCCTAGACATTTCTATCTGACTCACGATCAACGGAACCACTTCATACAATCTATTCCGGATAACGCGGTATCGGATTTGATATATTTTTTCTGCTAAAAGTTTTTGCATAGAACATGGTTGAAATTAAATCTTATTTAATTAGGTATTTTATATTTAAATAAACTCTATCAAATTGATACAATATATTACAAAAAACATAAGATGACAAAGTTTGTATGTTCCTTATGAAAAATAATTGTTATATACATAATTATAAACAAACTATTAAAAAAAGACATAAATCATTAATGACGCAGACATTTAAAAAGTATAATGACCAATAACAGCGACGTAAACATTGATATGAACGTGAGTCATGTATGTATTACGAAACCGATTTTAAAATCATTCATATACGTGTTTTATATGGCGAAGTTTAAGATCTTTATCTCCGCAGGATAACATTCGTTATGAATGAACATTACTATCAAGGAGCTACTACGGAATCACTCAGATACAATTTCATACAATAAGAAGGTACGGTGAGCAAGATTCCGAGAAGAGTGACTCAGATCTGTCGAGCCATTGCGAGATCATTTCCGATTCCGATCTAATCGATTTGTAGATGTTGTTTTACGTATTATTACTTAACGGAACTAACATTACTCACTGGGATAAATTTAACTTTTTTGCTATCGTAATTGAAATCAATTTGTCTGTTCTAAGACAAATATTGGTGTTATCTAATAATTCATAGTACCTGGGTGACCGAGCCTAGCTCGGTATTTTCTTTTTTTTTTGTTTTTTTTTTCACGGTATTTTTATATTTTAATTTTATTTAAATAATAAATCACGAGTGAAATTTAAAAAAAAAAGAAAAAAAAATTATCTGGAGCGAGATTCGAACCCGGGTCAACACGATTCGACACCCGCCGATTTCCTAATTACGCCATTACAGCTATGTTGACGCGTAGTGAAATTAAGCTTCGTATTCTAATGATATTTTTTCATTGCCTAAAAACAGGGATAAAACGACTTTTTTTTTTTATTAATCCTAGCTAGATCAATTTTTCGCCCCCGAAATCCCCTGCATACTAAATTTCACGAAAATCGTTGGAGCCGATTCCGAGATTCAGAAAATATATATATATATATACAAGAATTGCTCGTTTAATAGTATAAGATAGTTGGATGAATAGAAAAAAGAGAAGCAGGTGTGAATTGGATGATTCTATGCGGTGATAACTGAATTTGTACTCACCATAGCCTTATTGGTTTCTCCGAAAGCCGGCGCTGCACTACACCTGGTCAAGAACACCACTGTCGTCGCCGCAGCCCACAATATCCTCAAACTACTTCTCATATCTATTAACGCCATACTTCTAGACGATTTTATTTCTCTACTAATATATAATAATGTCATTTGTTCTTAAAATTATCTATAAAAATATTCTTCTTCTATTATAAACGATATGACATAATTATTATAAAACGTATCTTAACCGATAGGGTTAAAGCTGTTGTTATAAAAATGATTTGTGTTTCGATATGTTGATGTCGATTAATTGAGTGTAGTCGATGGTGACCGATATCTGCAACAAGGACAAAATAAATTAGTACCTACATTATGATTAACATCCAATAACACGTAAAATAAAGATTTGCTTTAAGTTGATAATTTAGGGGTCATAATCTAAGCTGACACATCGCATCCGCTGTGAATCACGCACATAGTACATAATCATGTTCTTCGAGTGTTGCGAACAAGTGCATTTTGAAGAAATAAAAACTACAGACAAACAGATCCTAGAATACTTTTATTAGTAAATATGACACACAATTTGTACAAAGTGTTGACCCAGATACACACGAGGTACGGGCACGTCAATAAACACTGTTATCAATAGAAAAGATAACCAAACCAAATCACGAATGTATTTTTTTATTTAATTTTTGAGGAAGTCAAATACACTAAATTACTTTACAAATAGACTTTTATTGACATTAGTGTATACATTCTTAATTTTAATAATACTCAAGTATGAAGATATCTTGATTGAAACCAATACTGGTTCATACCAAAACATTGAAAATAAAAATTGAAATAGGTCTATGTTTAAGTCAAGTGATGGGGTATGACACGGGTGGTCCATTTAGTTGTATGAATTCGAAGGAACATTAGGACTTTAGGTTTTTTTTTTATAAATCTGATACAACGATTTTTAGTATACTCGTATACTCTATAGTGCCTAAAGGCTTTCGAGCTGTTTTCTGTTTGTACACAGCAATAAAATCTAAAGGATGTACCTGCCTATCGATTAAAAAAAATTTAATCTGCCTGTTGGGGAATGGGGGTCACAGGTGCGGAAGGAACAAAAGGCATATAACAACTTGAGAATAGAAATCGCAAGAATTAAAAAATAAACAATTTATATTTATCTTAATGTTAACTTAACTTAGTTTAAGTGAGGTAGGGCACAGCAGGAAATTTCCTATTCAAAATATGGAGCAGCCCGACTGGGGTAGTAAGTACCTCGACCTTACAGAAGACCACAGCTAAATAATACTGTTTTCAAGCAGTATTGTGTTCCTGTTGGTGAGTAAGGTGACCACAGCTCCTGGGGGGGATTGGGGATAGGGTCGGCAACGCGCTTGCGATGCTTCTGGTGTTGCATGCGTCTATAGGCTACGGTCTTACCATCAGGTGAGCCGTACGCTTGTTTGCCAACCTAGTTACATAAAAGAATATGTATATATAAGAGGTATGTATATGACACTTATGCAATGAACGGATAGTGATTGAGTGATATGTTCTAGGTTTTTCAATAAAGAAATTGACATTGAAATCAAGTGTTTACATTTGTCTAATCAAAAACGAAAGCGCAGATCGATGAATAAGTGTCGCCAGCGATTTTCCGTTCACCAGAGCGTGACGATGGAGGTTTCACCGACATTGGATTCATTACCTAACTGTATTTATCGAAACTTTTATTTACTCTTGGCCGTTTAAGATTGCAATGTAAATTTTGGCGCCGAAAATAGACTCGTGCCTAACTATTTTGCGAAATTTAATAATCAGTATCTAATTTGTTTGACCGTATTGACTTGGCTGAGTTAAGCAAGCGAAGCATTGAATTTAAAGTGGCGAATTCTAATATTTTCCCTTAATTATTCTATGATTAGATTAGATCTGTGACAATCTAAAGCTCATCGATTTGCATCCGTCCGGAGACTGCGGTTTATGGATAACTTTTATTCTGTTATATCACATCAAATTATAAATATTTGTCTTATATAATTATTTTTATTTCTGCTTACACCGATTTTGATAGAAGTAACAGCGAGTTAAAAAAGATAAAAGTAATACTGCATTATAATGAAACAATTTTTTGGTTGACGTGAGGACAGGCCTCCCGTGACCCATGGTTCCGAAACGTCGGGCATGTAAAAAACCTAATAAACCGCGATAAAATCCGAAAAATTTGTTTCATTATAATAAGTGAAATTCTTGTAAACATCAGAAAAGTAATACTGCAACTAAGAAAATATAATATTCCTAAACTTCGAGCTTATGTTTTCCCTGGCTCAATCAATTAGACCACACAAATCAAACTACAACTTATTCTATTGTTAATGCTAAAAGCAACTTCGTTTACACAATTTTCCATTCTACATTACCATGAGATAACAAAATAACAATAAAATTTTATCACTAAACAAATGCACGACATGCAATGATAGAACTCTAGATTACGTTAAGTTTTATTTAACCTTTTTTTTTTGTAAGGTTACTATGAGATTTAAATACTTATTTGGTTTATTTCTGCGACAGCACTCATTTTATTCATTTTTACATCTATTTAAAAAAATACTGTTTCATTTAATTATTAGACTTAACTTATGTAATAATAAATTTTTCAATATATTAAAATGGATGTCATATATATGTATACAGTTGAACTGATTAAGGTTAAATAGTATTTCTTTAAAGTATTTAATTTTTGTAAACTAAAAACTTGAAGACGCCGTATTTATACTAAGATATTTAAAATATCGTAAAATGTAACAATCATAGTCAGGAGCATCGCATTTTATGAATTAAACGAGTAAGTAAAACATAATATGTTCTCAGAATAGCCATATTGGTATGAGTTGTAAGTGATTCACCTTAGGTTAGTTACAGATTAAGTAGGAAAGTAATACGAAACCACAACATTTGCATTTAATCTAGGCGTGTACAGTAAAAATATGGCTGTGGATTGAGTCATAATATCATTAGACATATTTAGAACACGTGTGCCTTTAGTAATTAATAACAACAGTAAGGAAAACCTGTCCCACTATTCTGCATAGGACTTCGCTTCAGCCTGTAATATTCCACTGTTGGGCATAGGCCTCTTTCCCCGTGTAGAAGAAGGATCAGAGCTTAATCCACCACGCTACTGACCCACAAGGACTGCACTAACACCCAGACCACGGCAAACATCTGTATTGGCAATACAAATTTTTGTCATGTGCGGGGATCGAACCCGCAACCGCCAGCACAACAGCAACAAACCAGTGCTGTTACCGTTGCGCCATAGGACTTACTTACCCTTTAAGAAAATTAATTGGTACTTAGCTAGTCTAGTAAATTGGCTAATTTAGGTAGATATCTCAAACAATCTACAGATTTTCTTATAATGTTTTCCTTTTCTATTATTTTGCCGTTAAAGCTGTTGTCAAAAATAAAATTATGTAAAATAATAATTAATTGCACGTATAATGATTGATTAAAACGTAATGGAAATTTAATGAAACTATAAAATCAGGAAAAAATAATATGAAACGATGAATTAAAATCATTAATCATAGAGATAACTTGAACCTTAATCAGAATCTATACTAATATTATAAATCTGAAGAGTTTGTTTGTTTGTTTGTTCGAACGCGCTAATCTCAGGAACTACTGGTTCGATTTGAATATTTCTTTCAGTGTTAGAAAGCCCATTTATCAAGGAAGGTTGCAGGTTATATATCATCATGCTAAGACCAATAGGAGCTGAGCACCAGTGAAAAATGTATTAAAATCGGGTTTTTTTCCTTTTGAGAGCTTCCGCTGCGTGCGATGCGTAAACAGTTTAACTGCGGGTTAAAGTTAGCGTTAGCCCAAAGTAAACAAAAAAAAAATTAAGAAAAAGTGTTTCATAATTATTAGACCGAGTGAGTCAGAGATTTTTTAAAATTCGAATATTTCTAATGTTATAAAGTTGGAGAGTTTGTATAATTGAATATTGTATTGTATGTTTGATCGCGTTAATACAGGTGGTACTGACATGACTTCCCCATTTGTACATTTTTAAGTCTTTTTACGAAAACATCAGTTTTGCGTCAAAAGACTTAAAAATGTACAAATTTTTTGTGCTATAAAATATTAATTATAAATGCAGCTGAAATAGCGAGGGTCTTCTAGCTGTACATTCTACAGCTTTCACCAACATTTTTGGATTAGTAATAATGTTAGTAACTAATAGTATTGTTATTATTATTTTCTGTCTTAACCACGGGAAACTGGAGCCATGCTGTGGTTAGGTTTGTACCAAATTGATTTGTTATGAAAATTCAGATGAGACGTTTGAGAGGTCATCTTATAAATGGAACCAGTCATGCGTACAATTCTGGTAATATTACAATTAGGGAAATACTCTGTTGATTGACTAATTGTGATACTTATAGAGGAAAACTCGACAGTTATTGTTTTATTAACAGACTGGAAATGATGTATATTTTTATTTTCGTGTAATTCAAATAACAACTTGGCTAAGTTCAAAATTAAATGGTAAGTCTATCTAATTACACTCGTATATGATAAAACACGATTACTTTATAAAGAGCTTAAAATCATTTTAAAATAATATTTCCGCTTGTTCCAATATTAAACGTTTCTTGAATTCCTTACTTCATGTATGCAGAGGAGACATATGAAGCATAATAATAAGGCACCAAAGCTCTCTCGGGGATGACATGTCGCATGTTCGCATGCAGATTCACATCTCGTGACCCTCAACACTTTCCTACTTCCTGAGGTCCGTAGCAATACTAATGATATATTAATCGTAAGATGACTGTATGAACAAAACGGTATTTATCTAGCAATGTCATCATAGTACAAGATAATTAATTCGAAGAAAAATAGCCTCTTCAGATTTTATGTACATATTAATGAGACAAAGGCGATGATGTTTAAATGTTGTCATATTTTGCTGAGTATGGTCGTTTAGTTATTAAAATAAGAAATAGTATCTAAATGACCGAAGAGTTTTAACAGGATATCATTTCGTCCGTGTGTAAACACGATATATGTGTAGATATAAATCTATATATAGATATAAATCTATATTGGTTCTGTTGCGTAGATATGTATGACAGTAAGATGTTTATAGGCTAAATTGTTTCTAAATAATGTATTTTTTATATGATAGAATAGTTATTAAAATCGGTTCAGTAGTTTCAAAGATTTTTAATTTTAATAAAAATCCGTTTAATAATTTCATTTTTAGTACAAATAAAATGTTTTCTTTTTTAAAAATAGATAGCTATAAACCCTTTCAAAAATTAAAATTAAATACGCGCCGGATGTTAAAAAAAGCGTAAATTATCGTTCTATCCGGTAACGTTTATTGTAAAAAAATAATAGTTATTTACATGTTTGGTGACAAAATTCTTACGATACAGGAACAAAGGAAGGTAAAAGGTATTTGGATACCTTTTTTTAAAGTACTAGCTGCGCCTCGCGGTTTCATTTGCGTTATTCTCTGAATATAGGGGTAAAAAATTTGCTACGTGTTATTTTGAATCTTCAGATTTGCGTTAAAGATTAGCGAACATCCATTCTCTACAAATTTATAATATAATTATACTACTATACTAAAAAATTTAATTATAGGTACTAATTAACTTTAGAATTATAATGAACTTAAATTATGAGAAAAAAAAACAAAATAATTCCTATTACACATACTACTGTGTTTTGCGTCAATGACATTTGTATAATGAGTCAGTTTAACTTGACTAAGACGTACAAGGTACAACCAACAGCTAACTAAATTGTTTATTTACGAAATATCATAAGAACAAAACCGGTCTGTAACCACCAAACGAAACTTAACACATTAAAAAGAAACATCTTTACCTACATATATAAAATTCTCGTGCCACAATATTAGTTACAACTTACAACTTACAATGCTCCTCCGAAACGGCTGGATCGATTTTTGTGAAATTTTGTTTGCATACCTGCCAACATCTATTTTTCATAATACCAAGTTACAAGGGGGGATTAAGGGGGTTAATAACATATATGGCAAAAGAACGTTTGCTGTGTCAGCTAGTTTAACTTTAAAACTGTTTGAAATTTTCGTCGATCAACCGTAATTATAAGAAAATCATCGATTTTATATTCAAAAGATTTTAGAATGAATGAAAATGTTTTGCTATTTAGAAATTTTATATCACTTTACAAAGCGTATTGTACGTGAGATCCATCCTTATCAGTGAGATAACGCTTAACAATCTTATCCGCCAAATTATCAATATGACAACAGAAACATTCTTATTCTTTTCGTACTTCAGTACATTCTATCACCTAGAATATTTTTAAATAATTACAGTTTTACGCTTATAAAAATTAGTAAATAGATCGTTGAATTAAATATGGTAGTAAGGGTATAAAAACTTTTTTGTTCTTTAGTGAAAAAATGTTATACATATATCGTTACTGGCCTTAAAAAATTATCTCATGACAATGATTATTTCGCCGTAACTACAATGGTCAGACTCGTGACTATTATTGTTTACTCTTTAATAATTCATTTGACAACTATAATACACCGTCGCTATTACTATTCGATACATGATATGAGGGGGACTGACCAGCACCTCTAGAATTAACAATTTTATTGCTACGAACACGAATATGTACTTTAATAACTAAAAGTTTATATCGAAATAAAAGTTTATAACTAATTATTACGTACGTAAATTTTACAAGTCATATATAATTTAAACACTAGTCTTCATTTTTTTAAGTTTAATGCTATATATATTTGACATATTAACAATTATATATGGCTATAACCTTCCTCAATAAACATACTGTCTATGATCAAAAATATAAATTGAACTTTTACTTTCTGAGTTAAATACGTTCAAACATACATACCCTAGCTGTATCCTTAGACTAAGATGACTCAGAATGCTTGTGTCCTCTACCGGCAATTATATACTTGATACTTTATAAAAACTTGAAACTCAACAAAAACTGTGTCGTCATGAAGTTTTTATTACACTATTATAGAGATAAACAGTTTAAATCAGTGCATTCAACAACGTCCATTTGCCCTTTTTACAAATCAAAACTTAGTTTTCTGAATCAGGGACGGTAGAGTAAAGAGGCACTTCAGCTGAAAGCGATATGATATGAAAGGAATTTTATCCACTTGCCTGTAAGTTAGTTCCTGAGTTCACGCAATCCTTACTATATGAAACATCGGTAGCTCGTTTCACTAGTGCGATCACGCTCATCAAAGGGGAAGTCAACATTCACAGGGCACTTCAGTCACAAGTCGCGGGTTCACTTTTTTTCTTTGCAATTGTACGAAATTTTCAAAGAAAATGAGTGTCGCGTGCGAGCGATCGTTGTGCCCATGTGCGGCACGACCTATCGCTGATCGCGAGTTGGAGCGAGTGTGCGGCGCGCGAACCGCTCGCCACTTATAACCGGCCCGCTGGCGGCGAGGCCTCCGCCCGCCCCTTTGCCCAACTGAACTTATTTTACAGAAAAGCTCGTATGTTTAATGTGGATACGGGTTCCATTGTTGCGGTCTAATACTTTTATTTTTAAATGTAACTTCCTGATAATTACTAACTTAAAGTAAAACAGAGAATTTCGTTTGGACTTTCGTTTTATTTGGACTTGGTTTTTCGTTTTGATATTGGGGGCCTGTTTCATCGGTTGTGAAACTTTAACAGCAGGAGATAGAATAGGCCTATTTCGCCTCAGTTTAGAAACTTAAACTTTTAGATTCACAATTGCGAATAGAAAGGTGCCATAAACATAGTGAAATTCGATGGTGAAAAATGATAATACCTATATCATAAGCTGTATCCGTTAAATATTAAATTCTATTCCAAGACTGTAAATATTTTTTACAAAAAACAAAAGAATGTGCTTTATCTCAACTGCATATTGTTTAAACTAAGTGCATCTTGCTTTATAAAAGAACGTTTCATATTCTTAAGGATACTTGGGACAGTGTGGAAAACAATGAAAACGAGAAGATTTTCTGCCTTTAATAAATCTTTCTCTCTTAGTTTTTTATTTGTGAAAAAAGTGTGCAGTGTACATTTTTTTATTTATTTAAGCCCAAACTGGCTACTTACGCTATTATTATAATTATGATCAAGATCTAGACATTATACGTACACATTTACAATTTTTTTTCTTTAAATATTCCAACTTTACACCACCTAACTTGTTAATTGAAGGTGGCAAAAAATATTTAATTACGCATACGATGTATGAGTGTTTGTAGATACTAAATAATTAAATAATAATATTAACTAACACTACTTTTTAAATAAATAATATAAGGTAAGTAAATACATGTTATGAAACATTTTCTTTTATATCATCGTTATTGAGGTAGCGCACATCAGAACATATCCTGCTCAAAATCTGGAGCAGGCTGACTGAGGAAGTACCTCGACCTTACAGAATATCACAGCTAAATACCATTGCCTAAAAGTAATGTGTTCATATGGTGAGTAAGGTGGCCAGAGCTGCTGGGGAGGATTGGGACTAGGGTCGGCAATGCGCTTGCAATGCTTTTGGTGTTGCAAGTATCTATAAGCTACGGGAACAGCTTACCATCATTTGGGCCATAGGCACGCTTGTTTGCCGACCTAGTAGTTGATATACATATTATATATTTATATACATAAATAATACATAATATCTCGAAAATATAGTTTGCTATTATTTATTATTACATTGACTAGTGTTTCCGTTGCACAGTCGGCAATGAATCTGCTATCTGAGTCCAGAACTTTGGGTTCTGTTCTTACACCGAATATGGTTATAGTGTATAACTAGCTGACCCCGCAAACGTTGTTTTGCCATATATGTTATTAACCCCCGCAACCCCCTCTTGTGGGTGGAATTTCGTAAAATCCGTTCTTAGCTGACCTCTACTCGGCGAAAGGAATATTCCTACCAAATTTCAAGTCTCTACGCCTTATGGTTCCAGAGATATCGTGATGAGTCAATGGGTGGAAATCTCTTTTATATATATAAATTATACAGGTAATGAAAATGAATAATTTTTATCTATGTCAATCGTTTGTTACCATAGGCATTAATTAACGTGGTTATTTACATCTATACTAATATTATAAAGAGGTAAAGTTTATAACTTTGTTTGTATATACGGGGTAATCTTCGCAAATACTGATCCGATCATGAAAATTCTTTCGCTAACAGAAAGCTACACTATTCAGGAGTGACAAGATAAAAGGAAAAAGATAAAAATATATAAAGATTTTAAATCAGCAGGATTTGAACCTGCGCCCTCTGACGTGCCGTGTCAACAATTCAATCTAATCAAGCATTATTATTTGCCTTAGAAATTAATTGGTGATTTTAAAACATTTATATGTATTTATCTGATTTGCTGAAAATAGTGAGTGTATTGGAACATATCAAATTTCACCGTACCCTTCTTATGTGAAATGGATTATAACGCCCAACGAAGTGGGCACGGATCGGCTAGTTTAATATAAATTAATTCAAATAACACAGATTTTCTAAATATGTATACGGCTTATATGTAACAATTCCAGGTGTTAGCGAAACAATAAATTAACAATTAGGTGAACTCAATTACAATGTAAGGTGAAAAATATCTTGTTTGTAACAAACGATCTGCATGCAATATATACGCAGAAAAAAATTAATTTGCCACTTAAGGTGTGTGCAAAGACGGCGTAATTGTATCATAAATATTGACTAGATTTTTATTTATTGCTCTATCAACAGCTCTTATAAAACTTTTATTTGTTTTACTTTTATAATAAGCTAGTATAATTTTATCTAATTAGGTCAATTTTAAGACTACGAATAACTTTATTAATAATAATATTTTTAAATTAATACAAATTTGAACTCTGTCATTAAATAATTTAACTATTTTTAATTTAGTGTGACCACGTATGTGTATATATTATTAACATAATTATGTTTGTTCACAAACGAAAAAAAACTGACTTCAATTACATCGACCAGTAATACAACGCTAGAACGCAAGGTAGACGAAACAATAGTCAAGTAAGCACGCATTTTTAGAGATAACTCAAAAAGTACTTGTCAGATCTCGATTAAATTTAATTGGGACCACATTACAAGCATTGCCTCTTGATTAAAAAAAGAGTCATCGAAATCGGTCCACCCAGTAAAAAGTTTTTTTTTTTATGTAACTAGGTTGGCAAACAAGCGTACGGCTCACCTGATGGTAAGACCGTAGCCTATAGACGCCTGCAACACCAGAAACATCGCTAGCGCGTTGCCGACCCTATCCCCAATTCCCCCCAGGCATATGTTATGATATATGTTATGACGCAATACATATAAAAAATACAGTTTAATTGAGAACCTCCTGCTTTTTTGAAGTCGGTTAAAAAGAACCTCTGATGCTCTCTCTGACCTCTGATGATGGTTGCATAGGGGCAACGTGTTAAACAAAAAATTACTCATACTGACAAATATGTTTACATTATAAAAGTATCTCAGTTTTTATAAAAAATAAAAAAAGAAAACAACGAAGGTTATAATAATTATGATCAAAATATATTAAATCCATTAAAACAAATTCTAAAACTACTACTACTAACTAAAACTGTCGAATAAAAATACCACGCAGAAACAGTTATAATAAATTCGTTAATTAAAAATAAGCTAAGAAAATGTAATAAATGCATCATTAAAAAAATAGAATTATTAATTACCAAAATATGTGTAAATTAGCACGTGGCCTTGACACGGACCTCGGTAACAATAATTTCGTCCATGAAAAAGCAATCAGTTGAAACTATTTGTTTATATTACTTCAATGTGAAAAAAAAAAACATGAAATAATTAAGAAACTGTGAAATACATAAATGCAATTATTATAATTTATAGGTTTTTTTCTACATTATAGTATTTCCCTTCAGTTAACCTTATGTTTTTGAAGGAAATGTTTACATAAGGCCGTCTAAAAACTTAGGAAAATTAAGTGCTTTTCATAGTTATTTACTGAGGTCACTTCATACTACAGATCCATCACAGTAGATCTGTCACTGCCTAAAAATAACTAAAATTTTTAATTTTTAAGAATATAACAAGCTAATATTGATCATACATACAAATCAATGGTTAAATAAAAGTGTTTAGTAATAAAAAGAACACTTTTTTATTTACATTGAAATTTCGTCATAAGTTAGGTTTCCTAATAATCTCAAATATCGAATATCATTAACGATTCGAATATTCTATGAAACCAATACATGAGCAGTACTGATTCCACGTACAATGTCAGTAATGTTTATCGTAACAAAGGATCTGTGGTGGAACATGGTTGATGGCATGTGCCATAACCTTCAAAGGGCCGTTCCGCGTGACGAAGCCATTGTCTGCAATGAGTAAGCCAGGGTGGCTTCCCTGAACTCTAGTGGAGGCATGAAGTCACCAATGACCGAGTTCAAGGGCAAATTTTAACGTAACTTGAATGTATTACTGTACAGCAGACGATAATAATCAAATCTATTTGATTTCTTTAAAACATTAAGAATCGTTCCAAACCATATGAAAAGTCCAGTAATTATTGAGTACATATAGTAATTAATCTGTACTATTAGAAGCTTGGGTATAAAAGTAAAAAAAAAAGTAGCACGTCATTGTCCTGTAATTTAAACGGTAAAGTACTACGGTTAAAAGAAATGGATTCTGATCTCTTGCCATCATGATAAACCAGTGCGGGTACGTAAACACACATTTCTCAGAAAGTATTCGTAAACGTGCAGATTTCCACGCAATGTTTTCCTTCTCAGTGCAAAAATATATAAAAACTAGCTTCTGCGCGCGACTTCGTCGGCGTGGACTCCGCTCCTATTGGTCTTAGCGTGATGATATATAGCCTATAGCCTTCCTCGATAAATGGGCTATCTAACATTGAAAGAATTTTTCAAATCGGACCAGTAGATCCTAAGATTAGCGCGTTCAAACAAACAAACAAACAAACAAACAAACTCTTCAGCTTTATTATATTAGTATAGATAGATTAAAATCAATTCAATATTCTAAAGCGTTAGCCGAATTCGAACCAGTCAGTGTCATTAAAGCCTCGTGCTCTATCCACTAAGCAGTTATGGCTGGTGTTGATAAATGAACTTCAATTTAGCTTATCGTGACTCTTCTTGTTTACAAACGATTATACTTAATAAGAGCTATTGAATCGAATGCATGTTTTATAACTAAACTATTAATAATAATAATAACTATTTTTTTCCATCACAATCATGTTAATATAAAGAATCTTTAGCCCCTTAAATGCATATTGTTGCCAAAAGTCTACATACTACTTTTGTACTTTTAAAAAGTGACACATATGACCAGTGTTTCAGAACAACTGTTTATATCACAGCTAATATCATAATGGTGAAAAAAAAAAAATAGAAGAGGGTCGTTAGAAATTAAAATTTGCGCGCAATTTATTGATATAACGAAAGTGAAGGTTGGGAAAAGTTGATTGTTTGATAATTGGTGACTTTTAAATTGAGATTTAGCGGATTTTATTGGTCAAAAAGTGTTACAAAAATAAATTTTCAAAAATATACTTTTTATTAATATCAAGATTTTTTTTATTATTTTTCCCTTTATCTGTGACTCAAAATCTATACTGAAATATTTATTTCATAACTAAATAAATAATCATACATTTAAGGGTTAACAAAGACATGATTGAAAAAAATTGACAGCTCTATTAGTGAAGGACTGGTGCCCAAAAAAGGTATAAAATGCATGTACTTACTTACTATAAGTCACCAGCCATTGATACAGTAAATTTCTGTAGTTTAACGTTGTTAGGGATTTTTAATGAGCTTGTTTTCTTATAGTGGTTTATATATATACGTAATAGAATATACGGAAACATTAAGTTTAAGACGTTAGTTAAAATTTTCCTTAGATCTATGACGTTATTTATTCAGAATTATTACATTATAGGTCGATCTATTATCAACTCTTATTAGACGAGAATTGTGGTAAAACACAGCATTATTATTAATCCTAGGTTTTCAATGGACGTACCTTTTTAAAAGTTACGTAAGGTAACAAAACTTCTTACTAAAATAAGAAATCCAGTTAATCGTATGCTTTTTACCATTATTAATAGATATATTTCATATGCGTTCTTATACTTATAGCAAAAAAAAAAATCTTTAATTTCTAAGTATATTCAGGGGTTAAAATTTGGAATACATTTTTTCGCAAGTTACACAATACAAGCCGACTGTTTAAAAAATATGTAAAAGATTTTTTTCACTAGATACACTGTGTAACTTTGAAAATTAAAAATAAGTATACAACAAACTGTCAAGTAAATACGCATATAAGCATAAAGGAAATTTTTACCTCGAAACTATGTTTCAAAGTTCCTATATTATGTAAAAATTATCATAAAACAACAGTCATCTTAAACCTAGATCTCAAGGACCGTATTCTAATATACATTTACATTAATAATACATTTTAAATTATCCTTGAAGAATGCCAACCTTGGTTTGTGTGTACCAAGGTTGATTTAAGATACTACTTAAAATACATTTTTGTCCTTAGGAAGGAAGTTTACTTATAGGTAGGAATCCCCAGTACATATTTTTCACCTGATTAGTATCAAGCCAATTTTCTGGGAGTAGCTTCATTTTGATGAGACGAACAAAAAGTTCCTCTTCGAAAACTCTCGATTTTGGTAGATAATAGAGTTAGCAGGAGATAGAGCAGCAGTGAGCGTAGGACCAGGATAACGGACCACGCAATTTGGAGAACAATATAACCATCAAATTATATAAATATTAACTAACTAAAAGAAAAAAAATCAGAAAAAAAATCAGAAAAAAAATCAATTTGTGATGAACTCACGAGATCATCAAGTTGATGACCTCGTATGGTTATCAAAAATTATTACAAACCAGCTGATTTTTTTGCTAACTCTATTATCTACCACAATCGAGAGTTTTCGAAGAGGAACTTTTTGTTCGTCTCATCAAAATGAAACTACTCCCGGAAAATTAGCTTGATACTAATCAGGTGAAAAATATGTACTAGGGATCCCGTACTATTAGTATCAAAATTTTAAATTATACAGTATTAACATCCGAATTTGGTGACGCGTTAGCGCAGCGGTCACAGCACTGGCTGTTGCGCTGGCGGTAGCGGGTTCAATTCCCGCTAACGACAGACATTTGTATTAGTTACATAGACTGATGTTTATCGTGGTCTGGGCGTTTGTGCTTGTGTGTGTTGTGTGTTTCCGGACCCCCGACACAGGAGAAAATCCTACTGGGGGCCGTTGAGTGTGAATATATTTTACAATATTTGATTATTAACTGCAGAATAATTTGTAAATGTTTCCTGCTCCAACTTACTACAACAGCATACAATAAGAAACTGTCTGGCTCCGTTCGGACTCTGTAGAGTATAAAATCGCATCGCATTGAGCCTGTAACATCCCACTGCTTATGCCTCTTTCTCTACTGCGGATTGGCGGATATGATTCATACTATGAGTAACGATCGCTATCAGGTATTTATGATAACAACTGGGTGGAGAGACCCACAAGGACAGACATCCAAATCGGGAAAATATAATTATTTGTACAAAATATCCATTCCGAGCGGGAATCGAACCCGTAAACCGTCAGTGTTTAGGCGACTACTCGCAACACTACAACGTAAATAGAACAAATTACAAAATAATCGCCTCACGCTCAACAGACTTCACTAGGGTAATTTTTTTTATGTAACTAGGTTGGCAGACAAGCGTATGGCACCTGATGGTAAGACCGTACCCTATAGACGCCTGCAACACCAGAAGCATCGCAAGCGCGTTGCCGACCCAATCCCATATCCCCCCCAGGAGCTCTGGTAAATCATATAGCGTGGGTCTGGAAACATAAACAACGTAGATCAAGACATAATGACGTATGCTTTCTAAACTCGCAATTGCTAAGACAACAACCATTTTCTGTGATCAATACACCACTATGTCGTCTATATAATAGTAAATATAAATGTATTATTCAAGTAAGGCACAGTAGAAAATATCCAGCTTAAATATCAGGAGAAGTCCGACCGGGGAAGTGCGTTAACCTTACACTAAAACGCAGCTGAATAATACTGTTCTCAAGTGATGTTGTGGTGAGCGTCGGAGGTAGAGTCCGGAACGTGCTTGCGATGTTCCTGGTGTTGCAGACGTATGTACATAGACTACTGCAACAGTTTATCATCAGGTAATCCAAATGCTTGTTTGCAACCTTCGTGGTATAAAAATATTAATATTATAGTGAAATTTTTCACTAATAACGATCATGTTTAATATTATTTGCAGTTATGCAAAAGTTTTAGTACAAGTACATTGTGGATTTTTCACTAAAAATACACTGCTTTGTATCTAAAAAAGTAAACTTCAATAGGTATGATTAAGTGATATTCTCCTATAAAGTATAAAATAAACGATTCGCGTTAACGTGTCATAGTCGTAACACATGACAAACAAATGTAGAGTTAATAAAAGGTGCTAATTGCAGTTCAGTTACGAGTCGCAAAGTGTCGTTATTTAGCTAAACCTAAACTTTATTAATAAATATAATTATATATTATAATCTAATATCTTTAAACGAGCAATTCTTGTATATACTCGTATATGTAATCCAAATCTTGGAAACGGCTGCAACAATTTTTTATGCGATTTAGTATGCGGGGGGTTTCGCAGGCGATAAATCGATCTAGCTAGGATTCATTTTTTTTTTTTATGTAACTAGGTTGGCAAACAAGCGTACGGCTCACCTGATGGTAAGCGATTACCGTAGCCTATAGACACCTGCAACACCAGAAGCATCGCAAGCGTGTTACCGACCCTATCCCCAATCCCCCCAGGAGCTCTGGTCACCTTACTCACCAACAGGAACACAATACTGCTTGAAAACAGTATTATTTAGCTGTGGTCTTCTGTAAGGTCGAGGTACTTCCCCAGTCGGGCTGCTCCATATTTTGAGCAGGAAATTTCCTGCTGTGCCCTACCTCAGTTATCATTTCATTCAATGTCGTTTTATCCGTGTTTTTAGGCAATGAAAAACTGCTACAATATACTACAATATAGTACTAGGAGTTATAACTTAAGGACTTTATATTTAGAAATAACCAAAGAGTGTGTGTCCAATTCACACATCGCAGAAGTGAAACTTCTGAAAAGTAGCCTACAAGAGATTTTTCTCACCGACAATATAAAATACTGTGTAATGCATTCTATCTCATTCTAACCCATACATTTAGGTATGTGTTTGTTTCTTTATAGTGACGCATTTTCGTTCCATCGAGTTTCAAATCACGATTCTAAAGAGGTTTCACTTCATAATATTTACCATAAGTTATATAGTCTATATGACCTTATATTTTATTAACGAGCACGTGATAAATAAATAGACAACTCTAAAACTTCGGTGCCAGCCTGGATATAACACCCCAATCATCAGATAACACATAAACTATTGATACAATTAACAAATTCGAATAATTTGTGTTTGCTCGCAAACGAAAAAAAAACCGACTTCAATGACATCGACAAGTAATACAACGTAATAAGACGAAAAAATAGTCAAGTAAATACGCGCTATTAAAGATTACTCAAAAAGTTGTAATCAGATCTCGATCTAATTTAAACAAGACTACATGACAAGTATTAGCTATCGATTAAAGTAAGAAGCATCAAAATCGGTACACCGAGTAAAAAGTTATGCGGTATAATACAACGTAGGTCGACGAAAAAGTAGTCAAGTAAATACGCATTATTAGGTATAACTCTAAAAGCACTTGTCAGATCTCAATTAAATTAAAATGGGACCACATGACACGCAAAACCTTTGAAATAAAACAAAATTGATCGAAATCGGTCCACCCAGTCAAAAGTTCTGAGGGAACATACATAAAAAAAAATTACAGTCGAATTGAGAACCTCCTCCTTTTTTGGAAGTCGGTTAAAAAACGAGTGTGCTTTATAAGACCACACGACTGAAATAAAACTTCTTTAGCAATATTCCTTTACAATAGGCCTGCACTGTGCCTTAGATATACGAAACGTAACTGCCTATGAGAAAAAAGAGAAAGAAAATGTGTGCTCGCACCTCTCTCTCTTGCTCCGTTCGCCTCACGCGATCAGACTTTTCGTAACGCTCTCGTCACATTCAAGAGCCTACTCCCCAAGTCAAGCGTGCGTAATGAGGTTTTACTTAAAAAATCCTTTATTGAAATTGTTTCTGGTATATTTTTAATTAATTATGAAATAAAAAAATTACGTAATGATGAAATATTACCTTTTGACATTGATGTTTTTTATAAAAGTATATCAATGTAATCATAATGTAATTGATATCCAGTGAATTTAAGGCAAATCAAAATTAATTTTACAATTAACATAAGACTACATAGCAACTTCAACTTCGTTTTAAATGTAGTGTCATGTGAAGAAGTATAAGGCAAATAACTAATTAATGTAAAAACAAAATAAAAAAGAGACAACTACAACAATTAATATTTATCTTAGAGTTGTTTTATTATACAACTGTGCTATAATTAAAAATAATACGGTATTTATATAACAATAATAGCGTAAATACTCCTTACATAATTATTACTATATATATCGACTAGCCCGTTGGCGCAGTTTGTAGTGACACTGCTTTCTGCAGCGGGGGTTGTGGGTTCGATTCCCACCCCGAGTCTGGGTGTAATATACATATTTATTTATATATTGATATATGTATTATTTATTAATAATAATGTTTATCGAAAAAAAATATGTAGCTAGACCAGTCGGCTGTTACCTATAACACAAGCATTAAGTTGCTTACTTTAGGAACAGACGACCGTGTGTGTAATGTGTAAAATATTTATTTAAATATTTATTTATTTAAATATTAGATGAGCCATTATCGCCCTTGTTTATATTAGTGATCTTCTCCTAAGTCACAGCGAGAGATTTTATAGCCTACGTACCAAAACTACCAACTAAAAAGGACAGGCTTTATAACTTATTTAGGCTTTTTTTTATTATACGTATATGGGCATTTTCACATAATTAAACATGCTGTAAAAAATAACATACCTATTTAACATTTATTTGTACTCATATGAAATTTCTATGACTTGGCTAATTTTTAACAATGCTTGTAAAATATATCATTTCGAGTCACGATCCATGTGTAACAATAACCACAAACATCAACTAAACTGAAAGGATTCAACGGAGTATAAATCGCAAAAAAAAGTCACAATAATTATAACAAAGTAGATGATTTTATTATTTCCTTGAACGCGCAAACCTTAGGAACTTGGATCGAAAGTTTCATTTGAATTAGTAGAGAGTAAAATTATTTATTGCATCTTAGGATCGCTTAGTTAACAATAAAGTTAAATAATACTCGTATATTTTCACATTTTTGAGATACCTAAGTAATTTAATGTCCCGTGAAATTTATATCATGTATTTCTTATGATTATTATTATCCTCTACGATACTGACTATAATTCTAACGATTATTTAAAAATAATTACTACTTTGTTTGACACCCTTATTATTTCCACCGCATTTGTTATTTATTTATTACAAAAGTTTCTCACTAAGCGCTTATATACATGAGTAACACACAAATTAGGTTGGTTTCCAGTTAATCTGATGGTATTTTTTGAACGTACTCGTACATATGTATAACCATGCACAGATAATTAATTGATATATTGGAATATAGATATGTATATTGGTTTCGACGGTCAATACATAGATTTTATTAAATACATCTTTTTTTAATAAGTCTATATATACATATTGATAAAAATAGTAAATAGGTTAAAAATAATCAGGTTTTATTTGGCTCGACGCCCACACGTGGCTCCGACCGTTACAGGCACCTATTGATACGAGAACCTTGTAATACTCGTTCCATAATTAACACCAGCAGGCGAAGATTGTAGTGACTTAAACGTCTGGAACTCACATGTCCTACAATCTGTTATTGTTTTTAATATTAATTCAATCAAATAACAGCTTTTTTTAAATATAATAATATAATAAATATCTACACAATACATAAAGAAAAACTCGACATTTCTGTAATATCGCTGTCGAAACATGATGTTGTTCGTCATGTGTTTCTTCAGAGAAAAGGTGTTTTGTACCTTATTTATTTCCTAACTAAATAATTAATCGAGTACAATTGAGTAACATCGTCGCAGAAAATAATTGTATTTATAATATTTTCATCATATCAGCTCACGGACGCTGACTGACTGACTGCTGTAAGACTGCTGCGGAAAGACTGCTGAGCATAAGCCTCCCCTAATGCTTTCTACGACGCTCGATCCTGCACAGCACGCATCCAGCAGCTTCCCCCCTACCCTGACCAGACCGTCGGTCCACCTCGTGGCCTGCCAACGCTGCGGCGTCCGGCATTGCCACTCTAGAACCTTTCCGCCCCATCGGCCATCGGTTCTTCGAGCTATGTGCCCTGCCTATTGCCACTTCAGCGTTGCGATCCTTCGAGCCATGTCGGTTATCCTGGTTCTCCTACGGATCTCCTCTTCTAACTCCATCACGTAGGGAAATACCGAGCATTGCTCTCTCTATTGCCCACTGAGCAACTTTGAGCCTTCTTATGAGGCCCATATTTAGCGACCACGTTTCGCATCCATAAGTCATCACTAGCAACACACACTGATTAAAGACTTTCGTCTTCAGTCACTGCGGGATATTGGACGCGAAGATTTTCCGTAGTTTTCCGAACGCTGCTCATCCGAGTTGTACTCGACGAGAGATCTCGTTCTCGAAGTTGGACTAACCTAACTGTATTGACTGTCCTAGGTATATGTAATAGTCAACAACTTCGAGAACAGTGTTCGCAATGCGAAATATAAATATTATAATATTTTAGATACTTGTTATTTAGAAATGTAATATTTTTTGTCGCGACTGACAATCTAGGTTATTGTAAATTAGAATATATGAGATCCGGATAATCGAGTCTGGTCTGTATTAAGTAAGAGCCAAGACTAATAAAATATGTAACAAAATACTTCTTTGACCGCAGCTATATTATTGCAGCAATACCGTCTATTACCTTTGTCACATATAATTGTTAATTCAAGAACTTTAACATAAAGATAAAGCTCTATAAAGATTAATGTATTGCGTAATTTATTGTTGGGTAGTTAATTGCGTCACAATATATTTATAACAACATTATTTAAATTTATTTATTTATTTATTCGCAAGAATGTCGATTGTTTTGATATAAATAGTAATAATCAACGAGATTTAATTGTAATAAACACGAGGAATAACAAAATTGTAACTCTATATTCTGACTGCACAAAGTAAACGTCTCCTTTTTGTATTATGGTACGAGTATTCTCATGTATAATAAAATCCCGAAAACGATTTTGAAATAGTCTGGTAATAAATTTAAAGTTAGTATTAAAAAGAAATAAATAGCTAAAGCTAGGTATATATTATTCGGAGCTGGATTATATGTATAAATGATAAAGATGTGTGGATTTAGTGACGCTCAATTTTATGCACCATTACCAAATTGGAGTTTAAAAAAAAAGTTTATATTTTTGTAAAGAGTAACTGCTCAGTTTGTTGTCGGTTCTTCTCTGCAGAATCTGGGCTCCAACCAGCCGTAGCTACCCTTTTAAAAATAATTCAAAATTAATTTGTAAAATGACGATTCCAATGTGCTTTTAGGGCCTATTTGAATGAAAGACTTTCGTCTTCAGTCACTGCGGGATATTGGACGCGAAGATTTTCCGTAGTTTTCCGAACGCTGCTCATCCGAGTTGTACTCGACGAGAGATCTCGTTCTCGAAGTTGGACTAACCTAACTGTATTGACTGTCCTAGGTATATGTAATAGTCAACAACTTCGAGAACAGTGTTCGCAATGCGAAATATAAATATTATAATATTTTAGATACTTGTTATTTAGAAATGTAATATTTTTTGTCGCGACTGACAATCTAGGTTATTGTAAATTAGAATATATGAGATCCGGATAATCGAGTCTGGTCTGTATTAAGTAAGAGCCAAGACTAATAAAATATGTAACAAAATACTTCTTTGACCGCAGCTATATTATTGCAGCAATACCGTCTATTACCTTTGTCACATATAATTGTTAACTCGAGAACTTTAACATAAATATAAAGCTCTATAAAGATTAATGTATTGCGTAATTTATTGTTGGGTAGTTAATTGCGTCACAATATATTTATAACAACATTATTTAAATTTATTTATTTATTTATTCGCAAGAATGTCGACTGTTTTGATATAAATAGTAATCATCAACGCGATTTAATTGTAATAAACACGAGTAATAACAAAATTGTAACTCTATATTTCCGACTGCACAAAGTAAACGTCTCCTTTTTGTGTTATAGTATTCTCATATATAATAAAATCGCGTAAACGATTTTGAAATAGTCTGGTAAAAAATTTAAAGTTAGTATTAAAAAGAAATAAATAGCTAAAGCTAGCTATATATTATTCGGAGCTGGATTATATGTATAAATGATAAAGATGTGTGGATTTAGTGACGCTCAATTTTATGCACCATTATCAAATTGGAGTTTAAAAAAAAGTTTATATTTTTGTAAAGAGTAACTGCTGAGTTTGTTGTCGGTTCTTCTCTGCAGAATCTGGGCTCCGAACCAGCGGTAGCTACCCTTTTAAAAATAATTCAAATATTAATTTGTAAAATAACGATTCGAATGTGCTTTTAGGGCCTATTTCAATGAAACTATTTTGATTATTTAACGTCATTTTAAATCACAATATTTTGTTGGATAGCATACACCTCTAAATCAATAGTAAAAGAAAAAAACAATGTGTTTACAAGAATACGTCAGAGTCCATCGATATCAAGCACGATTTCGCTGTAGGTCGACGGTCGGTAGAAACAAAAGACTACCGAATTCCTTCACGCTCTGAGGTTTTTCAACTCATGCGCAGATTCCCGAGGCTCTCCTGCTAAGTTCTCAACTAAGCACTTTTATCTAACTCAAAATAAAGATAGGATAATTATTTGCTCGTCGCATGCAATATATTCAAATAATAAGCTTAGTTAATTATTAGGTGGTCGAGTTTAGGGTTTTAAAAATATATAGGTATTTACCTTTTACTGACGTTTAAGCGCTTAAATGTGAATGACCTAATACATAAAGTTAGGTCTATAGTATACATAATGTTAGGTCTATACTATCGAAAATTCTTGATTCGGTCATAAACCGACCGATTGTAGTAAATACAATCATCGGTGAATGATTCGAATTTAAAATCGAGTGTGTATTGAATACTTAAAAAAATTGAAAGGTTTCATATATATATCTATATATAATGGTTATAACTACATAGCTTAAACAAATACACATGTATTAACATGTAACAGTGTTTCGAAGGGATAATTAATTTAAAAGAAGGCTTTACAGCCTTCATATACACATATAAAACAAAAGATGGAAATTACTTTTTGACAACGAATACATTTTTGGCTCACATAAGACTTAGAAACGATTGTTTACATTAAAACTAGTTTTGATGTCAATAAATATTTTAATGCGACAGTCAAAATAACGATAGACACATAAAATATTTAATTTGTTTGTATGTGTCACAGTAATTAGTGGAAACATTAATTAGGTAATGTTTAATTTCTTATGTACTTCTATACAACCAAAAGGTTTCGCGACTTAGCCAATATCTGATTTACTATTTCGTAAAATTAATATACTATTAAATATAATAATATTTGTTACCCACGTAAAAGGATAAAAACAATAGTACAACAGCCCATGTGTAAAGTCGGGAAGTATTTAATCCCGAATATTTGGTTCTTCCGACTCATCCTTCGGTGACTCATTCAATCTTCTGAGTAACGTTTTATCTGTCAAACACATCGTTGCGACTTACGTGTACATGTCACTTTTGACCCTGATGCTATTAAGTCGTAACAAATTGTCTTCATAGAAAAGGCTTTACGTATATTTTCAGTCACCAGCTAATCTATAATTTATAATAATTAAGTAAAACCCAACAAGATGAGGAAATCCGACACTATCTTAAATTAAGTAATTTTAGTGAATAAATTATTCAAGCTTTATTGATTGATATGAAGTGTAAAAATGTTAAAAGGTAAAATCCTGTCCTTTTTAAAAAAAAATGTGTGTGTCAGCTCTGACGCACGACTGGAGTTTACTTCTTCAGATCGACTGTCTAAATATGCACAAAAAAGACTTTATAGCCTAAGAGAAAGATTAATACCATATCAAATGGTAAATAAATGAATCAAATAAGACATCTATCGATGGCATTATTAGAAAACGTCGTAACCGATACCGTCGTAGGTAACCGTCGTAGCTGGTACCGTCGTAAACGCCGTAGCAGATAGATGGCGCACAAAAACGTAACGAGGTCATTCGTTCAGTAGATTTTACTCCTCATATTTTTTTCATACCGGGGGCCTTATATGAAAATCGATTTAAGAATCGATCTTCCTTATGAGGAATAAACTCCAAAAACTTAATTTCAATTACAAACTATATTATATAAAGTAGTTTATATTTATATATCTATTTATATGTTTATACTTAGTGAATACGTAGTTGTTAAAAATGCAAATTAAAAAATACAATTTTGCATAGAGATATATATATATATATATTGTATATAGTCTTTATTTTTTTCTTCAGATTAAATCGAAGTGTTTTAATGGATAAATCTTTACACGTTTTTAACTATTTTATAAATTTATCGGTGTGCATTTGCGTGACAAAAAAAGCATATCTATTATTATTTTACCATTACGTTTATTTAACATTTCAATATATCCCTTTTATTAGGAAAGAAAATAAACACCAACAGAAAAAAACCAGTTTAAGCAAAATACAGGAACATAACCCAAAAACAGTTACAATAGTATTTGTGTCGTTATTTTTCAGTGTTTTGATGGCTGAAACAAAAGAAACTCGCTTATTACGTTCAAAACTTTAACTGTATATTTTGTAACAGTAGTGTTACATAAAGAATGAATAATAGGCACGATGTGTGGCGTTCAGTGAATCACGCGGCGCCGTTAGAAGTATTGAGAGCAAGTATTACAGTGATTAAAAAATTTTGTTCTTTCTTTTAATATGTATTTCTTAAACTATTTGATGTACCCTATTAATATGTCTCAAATTATTGCTGTGGATACCTAAATAGGACAAATTTTACCGACATTTTGTTGAAAAGGGGGGAGGCAAAGATGTAAAGGGACCTTTATTCAACTGTCTTGTCTTATCGGATATTTCTTTTTTAATAATTGACGTTGTAAATATTTTGAAGATTTGGACATAAACAAACAATGTCAACAATAGCTGCAACGTGTTTGTAACGGTTATACCGATGTCCGAAAGATAGCATCAGTCATTTAAACCGCAAGAAGATTGACTAAAGCACGTGCGAGTATCATTGACCGTGTGTAAAGTGTAAGAATGTCATTCACCGCCTCAACATAAATGTATGAATCATTATACCACACTTAATAAATCAAAAGTTTATATATAGTTTATAATATATTGTGGTCTATAGAAATATTGTTAGCTAGAAGATACCCCCGATTTACCTATGGACGGAGGACATTTAAAAGCAATTTTTATTCAAAATTTCTACCTCTTCACAATATTCAAGTTTGTTTAAAGATGAAACCTCTGATATAGACTTAAGATTTTTCCAAATTATTCCACTAGCTTAGGAGAGAAAGCCTAGCCTAATGAGCTACTTTTGGATTAAATATTAGCATGGACAAAATTTTTACTAAAGTAAAAGATAGCGTTAGATAGTGGTGGTACAAAGATAATAAAATAGTATGAATATGACTTAAATGTATTTTTAATTGACAGAAATCATGCTAAGAAAACTAAACATGCTATATTCTTATTAGAGAATGACTCACGACCAATTGGATTCACAGTAATTCACAGTAAGTTGCTCTGTCCCATTTATTTTATACGGTCATTACGTGCGCACTTGCTAAGTTTAAGCAAACACTTTTAATTGGTTGGAAGAATTAACTTTAAGCTTTTACGTCAAACCGTAATCAACCTGTAAAATTATAGTTAATTTCTGTGACTAATTCAAACTTTTTTTTATTTGAAATTGTGGTCTATTTAGCATAGAACTAGCAATTTTTATATAAGTATATAGGCATACTAACGTTTTATGTCATTTCACTTTTTCGTACATCTCTTAAACTTCTTACTTATATTATCACGGAATATTCAGAAAGAACATAGGTTTTATTGTGTATAGCAGCTTTAAATATTTCCATATTCGAAGGCGCTTGATGCAACGGTCAAAGCACTGGCTATTGTGCTGGCGGTCAAAGCTTTAATCCTTGGTCTAGGAATCTGTGGACGTGTATTGTATACAGATATTCTGGACCACCGACAGGAGTAAATTCTACTGATGGTCGTTGAGTATGAGGCGTTTATTTTATTTTTTTATTAAATTAAAAATTATTATCATCTTGGTTTTAGACAAACGGACAGAAATTAAATTAACAATAATAATATTCCATACATTCCTATTGTCAATAGCTCATCACGAAGTCATATTAATTAATTATTAAAAATATTAATGTCGAATTATATGCACGTTTCTAAATAAAAGATGCACTTAATTTTTTTCGTTTTGGTGCATTTTTTTATTATGCAAGGCATCTGAGTAAATGAATAAAGCTTTAAAAAGATTTGCACTATGATTCATTAATAGCCAGATTGGTAGAGATCATTTCCGTTTTCATTAATGTTAAATATTTATAATTTATTTGAAAACACTGTATGATTTTTATTTTGAATCAATTAATATAATATTGAATAGATAATCCTGGATAATAGATTGTTTATTATAAAAAATATTCTTAGTTGAAATTAAAGGTAAGAAATGATGAAGTGGTAACCTGAACCCAATCGATGGGTAACCAATTAAAAATGTTATTGAACTTTTCGATTGAAAACTTAACGATTACAAACCCTAGATTATGACTCATAAACACACGATACAAACATAAACACTCAGACCACATCAAATATTTATATATATGGACTGGGCTGTCTTCTGGAAATTAGTGTTAATAGATACCTACTATATATACCCTTCCATCCATCGTATCGTCATATTTTACATATTTTTCTCATATTCTATGTAAATAAATACAATAACTTGTCGTATCAGTTATGTGGTTCCGAAAATTAGGGTATTTAAATGATTAAATAAATAAAAACTACTAATTTTGGATTGGAATAGATTTCTAATTGCATTATCGTCTTTATTTATTTATTATTTTATCTTATTATTTTACTTACTTTTATGTCTTTTAAGTTGTGAATTGTAAAAAAATACTATAAATCATAAATTAATGCACAATTAGTTTTCCTTCTTAACACTTTTATTAAAACGCGGGAATTTCCATTGAATTGCATTTATTAAAGTATATTTTAATTTCAAATGTTTAAAATACACTTTCCTTTTAGCAACACAAATGGATACATGACAATTAAAGTGCGTCAATAATAAAAAAAATACTATAAATCATAAATTAATGCACAATTAGTTTTCCTTCTTAACACTTTTATTAAAACGCGGGAATTTCCATTGAATTGCATTTATTAAAGTATATTTTAATTTCAAATGTTTAAAAATTTAAAATACACTTTCCTTTTACCAACACAAATGGATACATGACAATTAAAGTGCGTCAATAATTGTGGATACCTCAATATCTGGTTACGAATGACTAACAACGCAAATTTTTCGAGTACAGTTTATACATTCATCGATTTATACATTACACATATAAAATTGAATTGTCCGTTTTTTAGAAGTAGTAAGGATAAGAAGGAAGGTAGTAGGAGCCAGGAGGATACCAGTCTAGATCTGTTTTTTTAACGTCATTTTATGCATTTGTTGCACATTAAACAAGAAACATTTATGTGCTAAATTACTTTATTCCATAAGTCATTATGGTAATACATAGGTACATAGATTAAAAATTTTGTAACAGCGTTACCCTTATTATATTAACGCATTTTATTTTTTAAACATGCGTATTGTACGACGAAACAGCTTGTCGAGCGCCTACTTTACGTATAGTAGAATGCTTTCCCTGCCATGAGTAAAAATCGTCATGGTACTTATATATTAGGACTGACAGCGTTACGTGCTTTATGAAGCAAAGTGGGAAGACCCAAAGCAAGTTTGTCATTACTCTAAAACAATTTTATTTCGATAATTTAAAATTTCCTACATTCAATCATGGTAAATAAAAACCTTGAAGAAAAGTGACATTGAAAGAGTGATTCATAATTCAGTCCAATTTGTGTCAGAACTTTTAATCGTAAGAGTTACACATACCGTTACGAGTGCCTATTATGTCCGCTCTCCGCCCACGATGCAGTTTAATAACCGATAATGACTTCACTTAAGACTTTCACTTCGATTTAATAAAAGTGTCTAAGAGCTAAGTTCTGGGACTATGATTAAATCTTTTTAAACCTCCGTTGATTCATCGTATTTTTTTTAATGTAACTAGGTATTTCTGAGGTAGGGCACAGCAGAAAATTTCCTGCTCGAAATATAGAGCATCCTGACTGGGATAGTACCTCGACCTGACAGAAGATCACAGCTAAATAACACTGTTTTCAAGCAGTGTTGGGTTCCTGTTGGTGAGTAAGGTGACCAGAGCTCCTGGGGGGAACTGAGGATGGGGTGGCATCGCACTTGCGATGCTTCTGGTGTTGCAGACGTCTATAAGCCACGGTAATCGCTTACAATCAGGTGAGCCGTACGCTTGTTTGCCAACCTAGTGACATAAAAAAAAAACAAACAAACATGTAACAAAACAGCATTTTCGTACCATAAAATTAATATTATATCACAATATACATATGTTTAGTAGTGATAGCCTCAGTGGTCACAGCAAATAACCGATGCGCTAATAGCGGTCGCGTGTTCGATCCTCACGCATTCGACCTGTAACATTCCTCTATTGGGCATAGGCCTCTTTCTCCATGTAGGAGAAGAATCGGAGCTTAATTCACCACGCTGATCCGCTACGGTTTGGCGGATAATTATGTACTATGAGTAACGATTGGCTATCATGTACTTTAAGAAACCAAAACAAACCGAGAAGAAATATTGGTACAAATAGAAATATACATTCCGAGTGGGAATCGAGCCCGCAAACCGTCGTTGTTTTAGGTGCCTTCATGCACCACTGTACCACCACCAGACCACCAGAGTAGCTGTTACTTTTATACCTATTATTTACTACAGATGACAATTTTTGTTAACTTTAAAATATTATTTAATAGCGACCTACCCCGGCTTCGCGCGGGTATTTAACAAATATTTCAAATGATTTTCATTTTTCCCTAATTTTTCTGAAAATATAGCTTATGTCACCCGCGAACAGTGTAGCTTTCTAACAGTGAAATAATTTTTCAAATCGGTTCAGTCGTCAGTAGTTTCGGAGCCTATTCAATGCAAACAAATAATTAAATCTTTCCTCTTTATAATATTACTATAGATGAAATAAATATTTGCAATGCAAGCGCAAAAAAATGTGTTTATTTACGACATCACATTAGAAATCTCTAAAACTATCAGTGTTCCTCTACTATATTATGCATGTATTATACATATAAATCTTCCTCTGGAATCACTCTATTTACTACAGAAAACCGCATCAAAATCCATTCCGTAGTCTTAAAGATCTAAGCATACATACCTTCGACTGCACTTGCATTCATGTAATTATTATAATTTCCGCAGCTCTCCGTGCTCTCATTAACTCCACGTGTCAAACTACTTTGATTGTTTACCTATATCTACATTTTTCTTATTTATTACCTATTTTATAAAGCCACGAGTGTTATAATGAATAACACGAATTGGTAAATATAATGTAATGAAAGTGTAAATTGTACGTAAGAAATTTACTTTTTAAACTAATTCAAAAAAAAAACCTCGCGCTTTTAAAATTAAACAATTACCTATACTGTTACACACTGTACAAATCCACTTATATAATTCACGGCATAGGTTTTTATAGTCTAAGTTACACATAATTTGGTATTTAGACTACAATTATACAAATACAAATTTAGCTTACATCGGCTTAGTACTTAGACGCCGTGTTGGCGCAGCGGTCACAGCAATGGATTGCTATTGGCTGTTGCGCGAGCGGTTGCGGGTTCGATCCCCGCACACGACAGCATTTGTATTGGCCATACAGATATTTGCCGTGGTCTGGGTGTTTGTGCAGTCCTTGTGGGTCTCCCCACCGTGCCTCGGAGAGCACGTTAAGCCGTCGGTACCGGTTGTTATCATGTATACCTGATAGCGATCGTTACTCATAGAAGGGAATATATCCGCCAACCCGCATTGGCATAGCAGCGTGGTGGATTAAGCTCCGATCCTTCTCCTACATGGGGAAGAGGCCTATTCCCAACAGTGGGATATTACAGGCTGAATCGTGATCGTCGTGATCGTGACTTAGTACGTTTAGAAAATTGTGCCTTTACACAAACATATGCAAAATCTAAAAACTATTTTATGTGACAGCTAATGATAAGTTCAACATGTAACGATTGTAATTTTAATAAAGCGTCCATTGTTCATAATTGGCCTTACTACGATTTAATTACACATCCACGTACATACCTATAGATAATAATTTATACACTGCGATATACACAAAACAAAATAAATAAACATCTAATCGGTAATTTATACGGATTCCATGTATATAGGTAATATATAGCCTATTATCTTATAACCATCTGTCATCGTTGGATCCGAGCCAGCTAGAGGGATGCTAGGCATAAGTCCAACACTTCCTAGACCTAATCCTCGACATGTTAATTATGTTGTTTCCATGACGTTCAATGCTTCATGCACGTTAACCGTTTTAACTTGAAATGTCGCATAACCTCTTCTACGAAACCGAGAGCCGTTGACCCCATATTCATCTCCGAAGACACAAAGTCCTCGAGGAAAAATACAATACAAATGCGTTGCCGCTATTATTTTAAGTAATTAGCAGTTAAAGTCCATAATGAATTGTGCACTGCATATAAATATTACACAAAATGCGATTGATTCAATACAAAGTATAAAGTACGATTGTAACTTTAAGGAAGTGTTGTCTTTGCCCGCGTTTCTGCGTTGCATGTGTAATCTTAGGACGGTTTTCTATGTGCAATATTTTTGTAAAGACTAAAACGTTGTACCAATATTATACTTATATGGTTGGGCATCTTGTTTAAATTAGAAGTTGTACTCAAAATTCTAAAATTAATTTTTATTTTTATTTTAAAATTGAATACTAGGTATTTAATTACGAAATAAAAGTTATAATCATTAAGTCATTTACTATTTTTACTTCTGTATTTGTAAAAACTCATTGATACGTTTACTATGAACACAGTCATGATAACACAACTATATCAACACATACTATTCACAAGTCGGATGTCGCTAATTCCGCAAGCCCGCACTGAATTACTAATAAGTGACATCTAGCAGCACCTATCAGTATTCTGACAGCACCTACTGACCATTACGCGACGGCAAATCGCTAAAAATATAAGATAAAACAAGGGCATCTCATGGCCGACATGACCTTACTTGAATCTCATAAAATAACCAAATGTTTGTTCCTGTTGCAATAAGTTCGATACCTTAACTATTGCGATAAATGTAAAATCCTTTGTGGCTACAACAAATACGGAAAATTCTATTAAAAATGATTTATAAATGAAACAAAGCTAGTTTAACTCAGAAGGCTTTATTATATATCCTGATGAAGATAAAAATTTACTACAAAATGAAGATAATCAATATGAAATGGGAAACACATTGCAACTTGACGAATTATCATAATAATGTTATTAACATATCTTATTATTGATTTTCTGTATTATACTATGCATTCCCAAGGAGGGTTGATGTCAGGCAGGCGGCCGGTCGTAAAAAATAACATGCCAAATCACTTACAACATGAGTCTGAGGAAGAGGAAAACATGTTGTGCCGACCCTATATAAATAGGATAAGGGCAGGGAGATGATGATGATGACTCAGAAGGCTTTATTACAGCGAAATGAAAAGTGTTTGTTATTATAGTCAAGCACCTTTTATTATTAGGAAGACAAATTTTTCATTAGCGGAGTCTATTTCGTATTTTAAAAACTAAAAAGAAAAGAAAATACATTTTTTTATAAGTTTGTTTACCTTACATTTGATTTAAATTTTTATCAAGGTTGTAGTAGCGATAAGTACTGTAAGTAACAGCATTTTGAAGTACCTAAGAGTATTTGAGTAACTGTAAAGATATTAAACTGGACTTTTCTTAAGTACGAAAGCATAACTTATGTAGGTTGTTTCATTGTGTAAAGCAAACCTGTCCGATGCATTTCGTTTTACATTCTGAGCATTCCATTCTTTATAACTATACTTCACATCAACCTACTACCCATTATTGTCAGTTGTATACTAATATAAATTACTTATAATAATGGCAGTGTACATGAAAAAATTCTACATTAAATGCAACATCTAAATCTTAAAATACTTTTAGGACTTACGTGCAATTATGTCTCAATATTAAATTACAATTAGTTCGGAGATAATCCATCTCACTTGAGATAGAGGACCGCACTCGTGTAGGTAACTTTTTTACTTTTCATCATGTCAATTGTCATGCATTATTTGGTTTATTGCTTACTAACTGACCTTATATTAGCAGTAACAGACTTTCAGTTGGAAGAATCTTAACATTTCTACCTTATGACAATGCAAACTAAATTATAGAATACAAATTTATAGAATATTACTATTTCTTATACATAATTATACAACCACAAAAAATGTTACTCCATCCTCCTCTTGAGACTTAAAGGCATTTCTAAATCAGATGATAGAAGATACTGCTATCGGATTCTTGTTCAAATGAGACTTATGTGGCTACTCTATGCTGTCGCGAATATAAAGTTCCTCAGTTGCTGTCTTGATGAAAGTAAAGTGTTAACAAAACAACTAAAATAATACCTATCTGACTGCAACCGTATAAGTTGACTGTTCACATTCTACTATTAACGTCCTGCTACAGTAAGGTGCTTTCGCGTTAGGCTATGTCCAGTCGTTCACTCCGATACAAACCATATCTGATTTTAAAACGCCTTGTTTACGCCAATTACAATTTTCTTTTTTAAATCTTGCTAGTACAATATTGACTCGCTGAGTCTGTGCATATTTAACATTAAACGCCTAAAATAGGTTCCATTTGTGCATTTTTACGTAAAATTTCTTATAACTAGGTTTTATATGTGACCAATTTGGTTTTTTGTGTGCACTGTTGATTTTATTTAAGTAATAATTAATTTAAATTATATACAATTTTAGACTTAAATATATGACATAACAACAATAACGACTAGATAAACCGGTACGATTGATAGCGAGCAGAGAGCTCCAGCTCCCCCGGGCTGGAGGCATCCATTAAGGATTTGCTCGGGGTCAAAAAAAAGGGTTAAGAGGACACGTTTGGAACTATGTTTTATCATTCGTGAGTAAAACTAGTCGTTTTTAATATAGGAACTGGATTTTTAAGTACATAATTTGACGTTAACATTTATAGGTATTTTTGCGTGGTACGAGATTTCAATGTCATAGAGACTTAAGGTTTACCGAAACAGTCAGCTACGTGCCTACGTAGTAACCCCAAGCAATAGGTGTATCTGAGCCTCACACGAATAGCTTTCGGCATCCTAAGCATCACAACCTTCGACTGCATTTGCATACATCCTTCTGTCATAAAAAATCTAAAATATTCACGCCCGAAATATATGAATCTGCTTTAAGAGTGTGCATAATGCAAAATTACCATCTTCTATTTGTTTTGACATGAAAAGTTCCAGACCAAATCTTAAAATAAAAATATATGACAAACTACGTGATATTTGCAAGGGTTGACCCATATCAAAAACATAAAATAAGGAAATTTCCTCGATAAAATATAATCACGAAGTAACCTCTAATTTTTATATTTTTTCTATTTATACTCGATATGGTTATGACCATTAAGACAAAAATTTGATAATTAATTACATTTAAATATAAGTAAAGGCTATGCCAAGGCATTTAATGTTATTACTTTTAGTTTCGGAATTATATACAAAATAACATATTTGTCGTTTTTTACATTCGTAATGCGCTCAAAACTATATCGTCTATCGCACTCTGACACGAGGCTTTGTGTATATTTTGTTTCATCGGGCGCGCGGGTGAAATCTGATTTTTTGCTCGCCTTATGCACGCTCTTAACTAAAATCGTATTAATGTTTTAATTATTTGTGTTGGTTGTTGTTTAATTAATGAAATACATTATATTATTTTTACATTATCAGCAGACGAATAAGGAACCAAAAGGGGATCCAAGGATCCAAACAAATGTTTATATAACACTACCTACACCATTGATCCTTTCAGCGTAACCTATGGCATAGGTAGAAACGTCATCTGGGGCAATGTATTGCTTCTAGCAGTGGACAGCTCTCACTCCAGGTATGTCGATGAAACCTCGCTGAAAGACATCAAGATCGGCGTTGTCACTCATGCGGTGGGCGAGTGACTTCTCCTGCGCGAGCGGGTGCCAGGCGCCGAGCGTGCAACCCGAGTCGTCACCGGTGGTATAGTAGTGACAGCGGCGCGTCGCGTGCACCGATGGCACGTATTCGAACATACGGACGCGATTGCAACGATGTATAGCGAACCATAATCCTGTGTGACGGGAATTATAGACACACATTAATTGAGAATCTAAATGAATGATGAATGAATGTGAATGAAACGAATCTGAAAGCTTAAAAACTTAAATATAATAACAATTGTAGGTATGTAGGTACTCCATTTTCACGTAATAATTTCAGAATAAGATCTCTATAATTTAAATCTACGGCTGTTCAAATACCAAAATAACGACAACGAAAATTTTATTTTAGATTTAAGTTTTTATTAAATACTAATAAAAGTTCTGTTTTTACCTATAAATCCAGATGATGGAGGATTTCTTCTAAGACGGTAAGGCGATGAGTCTTGGAGAATGATCCACAAATCCCATAAAACTTGGGGATACAGAAGATGAACATCAGCTCCAGGCCGCTGTTCAAGCAATCTAAAAAAGTATATTTCTTAAGTAGACTCAAGGTAACCAATATTAACAGATATTGTACAATAGAACGATGTGTAGGTAAAAATTAAAAACTAATTACTTTTTATAAACTTGAAAAACTGGAAAATCTGGTTGGCGGTACCATTCATCGAGAGGTGATGAGTAATTTGCAGGATCCCATATAATTATCGAAATATTTTTATACATTGGATCATTTAAAAAATTAAATTCCGGCTTAGTGACGACCTGAAATTTACAAAACAATTTATGCAAATCCAACACAGCCAAAGTAGGTACTAACAAAAAATCACAGTTAGAACGCCTTGTTTTTACGTTATGTTTGTGAAGTTGCAACAATAATAAATACCTGAGAGTTAAGTATACGAAAGGTTGTTTTGGAGCCCACATCTTCTGTATAGTTTTCCGTTGGCGCATTGTTGAATCTTAGAACCATGTCGTGAGAATCTGTATTTAAAATAATTTAATATAATAAAATATAAGCATATTTTAATAAAAAAATAACTTAACAATGGTGATATCAGGCTAGTGTAGTCAATAATATTTTTTTTTTAATCTATACTAATATATAAAGCTGAAGAGTTTGTTTGTTTGTTTGTTTGTTTGAACGCGGTAATCTCTGGAACTACTGGGCCGATTTGAAAAATTCTTTCAGTGTTAGATAGCCCATTTATTGAGGAAGGCTATAGGCTATGTGTCATCACGCTAAGACCAATAGGAGCGGAGTCCACGCCGACAAAGTCGCGCGCAGAAGCTAGTAATAGGTATTTTTTTGAGAAACAAACTTGGCGAAAATCGTGATCTTCAATGTCTTTCATTTGTTTTTCTTGAAAAGTATTAGTAAATAGAATTATTTAATTATTTAGAAGTATTCGTTTAGAACTAATTTCATTATTTTCTTCCAAGGCTTTTGCGTATTCTGATACAATACCTTCAGATTACAGTGGTTGCAATAAGTTTAGTTATCACACAAAGAATAAAAGACCTTGAACGGTGATAACTTATTCAATTTTATACTCCAATAAACACGTTTAGAAACATGGAGAAAATACCGAAACCTTTTTGCGACGAACGTATAATACTAAATCATTATTATTAATCTATACATATAATAAAATGGTAGAAAAGTCAAAACTGTACATTGAATATTTTTTTAAAAGAATACTTGGGGTGTGATCTACAATCGATACCGAAGCCAAAAATATAGTTTTTAGAATTTTTGTCTGTTTGTCTGTTTATCTGTTTGTCTGTTTGTCTGTATGTATGTCCGGGATAAACTCAAAAAGTACTGCATGGATTTACTTCAAATTTGGCACAAATATTGTTAAGAAGTCGGGTCAGAACATAGGCTATATATTATCATGCTATCACCTACGGGGAAAGAGCAGTGAACCTTTATTTCTTCAAATGTATGTCCGGGATAAACTCAAAAAGTACTGCATGGATTTACTTCAAATTTGGCACGAAGATTATTAAGAAGTCGGGTCAGAACATAGGCTACATATTATCACGCTATCACCTACGGGGAACGAGCAGTGAACGCACGCAGACGACGTCGCGGGCAGCAGCTAGTTATACTATATTAACAATACAGAACAATGGAAACATACAAACCTATTTATAATAAACGTTTGATAATTACAATAACAAAAAAAAAATCTGCTATGTACTAACTTTGTGTACTAAAACAATGCAGGTAAGGTTGTTTGTTTGAACGCGCTTATTTTATTTATTAAAAAATTTGTCTTCTAAATTAGTTACATATTATCCACTAGCTGCTGCCCGCGACGTCGTCTGCGTGCGTTCACTGCTCGTTCCCCGTAGGTGATAGCGTGATAATATGTAGCCTATATTCTGACCCGACTTCTTAATAATATTCGTGCCAAATTTGAAGTAAATCCATGCAGTACTTTTTGAGTTTATCCCGGACATACATTTGAAGAAATAAAGGTTCACTGCTCGTTCCCCGTAGGTGATAGCGTGATAATATATAGCCTATGTTCTGACCCGACTTCTTAACAATATTCGTGCCAAATTTGAAGTAAATCCATGCAGTACTTTCTGAGTTTATCCCGGACATACATACAGACAAACAGACAAACAGACAAACAGATAAACAGACAAACAGACAAAAATTCTAAAAACTATATTTTTGGCTTCGGTATCGATTGTAGATCACACCCCAAGTATTCTTTTAAAAAAATATTCAATGTACAGTTTTGACTTTTCTACCATTTTATTATATGTATAGATTATATAGTACAGTATTTAGTTGCATAACATGTAAAGTAAAAAAATAATTGTGCTTTGCTCGCAAACGAAAAAAGCCGACTTCAATTACATCGACAAGTAACACAACTAGGTAGACGAAAAAATAGTCAAGTAAATACGCGTTATCAAAAATTACTCAAAAAGTAATAATCAGATCTCAATTAAATTTAAATGGTACCATAAAAAAAAGCGGCAGCTTTCGATTAAAATAAGAATCATCCAAATTGGTACACCCAGTGAAAAGTAATGCGGTATAATATAACGTAGGTCGACGAATAAATAGTCCACTAAATAATTAGATATAACTGGAAAAGTACTTGTTAGATCGCAATTAAATTTAAATGGGACCACATTACACATTTCGATTAAAGCAACGGAATCGAGATCGGTCCACCGAGTCAAAAGTTCTGAGGTAATTAATATACTTTTTAAAAAATTCAGTCGAATTGAGAACCTCCTCCTTTTTTGGAGGTCAGTTAAAAATATCTCAGGTACACCAATGAGTACTTCACAATGTAACATTCTTAACACAAAAAGAAAAGAAAACATAACGAACGGATACATAAAGTTTTGAATATACCTATGTAAAGAAAGTTAAGATTTCATTAGTTCGATTAACAAAATATTTGAAAAAGTTTAAAGGACGTGATATTGTTACTCGCATTGCAGAGGAAGTTTCGCGACTTTAACACCTACTAACAGTGGCATGTGCAAAAAATATAATTTAATGAAAGAAAAAACTGAGCGTTGACATTGTGTACTAATAGTTCCATTGTTTATAGTAACTAGAAGTTTATTTTTTATTGGCGTCTAGCAGTTCCTAGCAGTTTCACTCTCATGAGAATAGATCATGTTATAAACAATTTATAGTCAAACCTGGTGTACGCACTTTCTATAAAATATTATAATAATAAAGTTAGAGTATTATGAAAAATGACACATAATTATGATCTTGAAAGAAAAGCCCATGCAAATAAGAGATGGTCTAGCTTCTTGAACAACCGCTCTGGTTTAGTGGGTAGTGTGTAGGCACCCAAGCATCGTCGGTTTTGCGGGTTCGATTCCCGTTTGGGATGTATATTTGTATTTGTGCAAATATTTCTTTCCGGTTTGGATGTCTGTCCTTGTGGGCCTCACTCGTGCCTCGGAGAACACGTTAAGCTGTCGGTCCCGGTTGTTATCAAAAATACTTGATAGCGATTGTTACTCATAGAAGGAAATATATCCGCCTACCCGTAGTGGAGCAGCGCGAGCGTGGTGTATTAAGCTTCGAATTTTCTTCTACATTTTACTCAGTTTACTCCAGCATCCAAACTCAGAAATCTTACCGTTCAATTTCATTTATTATTTTTAGTTTTTTACTAAAACGTGTGTCTCAATCAATTATTGTATTGTATAACTTTAAAGTTGATTGATAAAAAAACAGGTAAACTAATCCAGTCACCTTAAATTTCGCACAAAAGTTTTATAGCGAGGTCGAGTGAAAATTATTTTAAACCATGCCTAGTTGCAGCTCTGGCCTTCCGAAACGAGTTGTTCATTAATTTTTGGTACAGACAAGACAGCCTAACATTTTAAGCAAACAGTTACATAATATATGCAAATATGAGTATGCACTGCTGAATTCCCAATTGATATTCTCTTTTAATTAATAAATAAAATCCTAAAGAGCTCAATCCAGAGAGAAATTTGGTGGAATAATGTACAGTTTTTCGTCTTGAGACGAATTTTATTCATAACCAATTGAAGCTATGCGACAGAACATTTTTATTTAATAAAAATATTTTTAAACTAGCTTTTTTATTTTATTTTTTTTATTTTCATATTTTTACTAGCTGTATCGCCGCGACTTCGTTCACATGGGAGATTGAAATCACAGACTGACACTTCAATTTTATTTATATGTACCTATAGATGTATAGAAAAATGTTTGGTTATTTTATATCTATCTGGACAATAGGTACTCGCGCAGTAAGTGTGGTTCTTTCTCGTAAATCCCGATTACACGGGAATTATAGTGAGGCTCCGCAACCTCTTTTATTCTTCAATGAAAATCCCAAAAACTTGCTTCAGCCATAACATTAGCCCGGACAAAAAGAAAGGCAGACGAAAATTTTAAAATCGTTAGTTTGTCTTTTAGTATCCCGTAAATAACTATATATATGCACTTGAAAAAACACAGTTATTTTGAAATCACAGACAGGCATTTCAATTGTATTTATATGAATAGATGTATGGTGTATGGATTCGTTGCAGCGAGCGCGTGTATGTAATATGCGCGATAGCAAACGAACTATAAATTATGCGCTGCTCATGAACGTGTGGGCTGGTGACTTGCAAGTTGCAGTTAATGTTACAATGTAAATACATTATTACCTGTAGAAGTATATGGTTCCTTTGTAAGACTCTACGACAACTATATTGTTTAAAAAACAAAGCAAAACATTTAAACCTAATTTTTCTATAAAACTTTAGTACCTACAATTAGAAGTGAGACGAAAAAAAAATCAATTCAAGCTATATATTATGTTAACAGCTCCCTAAAAACGTAATAATTTTTAGCGCGAAAAATTAAAGTCATATTATACTATTAATAAGTACTTATTTAGTATTATTCATATACTCGTATATAATGGTAGGCATTGTGGGTTTTCCAAAAGGACTAAACGGTATAACATACAAAAATGTTTTAACTGTGTCCATTGTCTGTGCCATTGTGTCGTAGGTACCTTCAGGTAGATTATGTATAATATTTAGTCCGTATAAAAACCTGTACCCAAAAAACCTTACCGTTTGATAAATAAAGACTATTATCGTATAAATATCATTATTCATTTCAACGTGTCTAAGTTATCGTAGCTTTCAACTAAGGACAAAGACATGTGCAAATGACTAACACAATGCAACTAAAATAAATTAAGGATGTTTTATGAATCATGATTTATTTTTTTTATAACATATTGTGGTTAGTTGAACTTTAATTCTTAAAATATTATTACTTCAAAATTTAACTGTAGATTTTTTCAAGGAAAAACAATAGGGCATCAATCGGTTCTACCTTTTTTTTCAAAAAACGCTTAGTACGAGGAAGAACATACCTTATAAAGAATAGATCAAGATTTATTGCTTTATATTTAAATCAGATATTTACATATGAAGAATTCTTGTTTATTTGCTTAAATTTATTATATTTTTGTTTAATTCTACGTAAAACTTAAAATAAAGATTGTATACAATAATGTTGTAATTACTTAATTATTAAACGGATATAGGTACACTCGATCTTAATATGTATTTACATTACTGAAACAATCGTTTTCACCTGTATGTACCCTTCGCTCAAGATTATAATAATATTAAACAATTTTTAAATTAAACACACATTAATTTGACCAAATTATGTCTAAATTTCAGGAACCCAAATTTCATTTTCAATAAAAAATAGGTAAGTGTCATTGATACCATTCATTTTTTTCCAATAATTTGATAGTTCTGTTATCATGATTCGATTGATAGAATAATTTCACCATTATTTTGCCAACTCATATTTAAATAATTAATTTATGAAAGGTGATAATTGGAATATAGTAAAACGTTTTCTTTATTAACTTATCAAAATTTCGATCCAGCCGGGTTCGAACCCGCACCCACGACATACCGTGTCGGTGTTCTAGCAAAAACATTTTAGAATGTTGGAAACACAAAAATAAAAATAATACGAATTGAAATATAGTACCTATATTCTTTTTAATGTTTACGCGAATTTCACTCATTATAATGAAACAACTTTTTCGGACTTTACTTTTACAGCAACCATGGTCACGATAGGAGTAGGTATAAGGTACCTGCGGCAAATAAGGCCCACCTAACTTTAAAACTAAAAAACTCAGAAATTATTTTAAAATAGTTTAAAAAAATGAGTTCAGTAGAAACTTTAGTTATTTAAGATAATAATAAAAGATAAAGAGTAGTATAGAAATCATCATGGAAAGAAATATAACAGTTTCTAACAACTCTTGCCAGGGGCCTTATTAAACTACCACTGTATATTAAGGCCCAACAATAGAATTTTCCTTTCTTATGAAAATGAAACATATTCTAAATCAGACTTTCAGTTAGGAACTTCGGAAAGAGATTATTATTATTATTATTATTAGATTTATTTAGAAATATGGTGTGTGGTTACGGCACTAAAGAATATATCCGTCCCCTCTCATCCCGTGGGTGTCGTAAGATGTGACTAAGGGATAACACAGTTCCACTACTACCTTGGAACTTAAGAAGCCGACCGATGGCGGAATAACCATCCAACTGCTGGCTTTGAAATACACAGGCCGAAGACGGGTAAGAGCAATCTTCGATGTGACAAAGCCAGCCCTGCGGTTACCAACCCACCTGCCCAGCGTGGTGACTATGGGCAAAACACATGAGTTCACGCCATTTTTGGCGCGAACTTGTGAACTCCTTTTTGTGCCAAAACAGTCTGTTGATTATAAACAGTCAACCGGCATCCCTTTTCGTCTACATTGTAAAGTTTTCCGTATGTGTTACTTATATCCAGTTCGTCATATAATTTTTTAATTTCTTAAAATTTTTGGCTTACAATTCGTCTGTTCAATTTTTCTGCACTGGCTGGATTCATGAACTGTGCCTTTTTTGAAATTTCTGGATGCCGCTTCAAAAACATCTTTAGCCAGTCTTTGCCAGCAAGGCCAACATCTTTGTTGAAGTTATGTTTTATGGCGTAAGTGATATCCCAATATTTACAAATCTTATGATTCTATTGACAATATCGCGTTCTTGAGCTTCATTTATTATTGAACTGCGTCCTAAACGTCTCATTATATTTCTACTTTTCAAGTGGTTCCTAAGCGTACGTCTGGGTATGTTATATCGGTCTGCTGCACTACGCTGCGTCAACTGCCTTCGTTCTACAGCTGCCATAGCAGAACGCAAGTTTTCTTGCGTTCACTGAGACCGTCCTGGAGGCATATCCATTCAATTTGTGGATAGAAAAAATATGTATAGTTGTATAATAAAGGTAGGGTAATAAGGCCCATGGCCTACACCAGTGGGCCTTTTTAGCCGCTTAGCATTATTTTATAAAACCATCAATTTAGGACAAAAATAGCTCTGACTTTCGATTAAAACCATAGAAATTATATACTATTATGTCTAATGTTTAATAAAATTACGTTAAATTATTAATTACTAGCAATTGAATCAAAATACTAACATTTCTCTACCGCCAATAATTATAAATCCAAGTGATGTAGCGTAGCCTGTCACAAATCGTTCGCTACTGGCAAGATGGTGGCGCATACCGGCCGCAAGCTAACGTCACGGTATACTTATCGATCTTATGCATGTGTGAGTTAAGTTTGAATCGGAATAGAAGTATTTTAGCGCGAGTTTTCAAATGTGGGCCTTATTAAACCCCGGGCCTTATATGCCGCAGGTACCTTATTGTTAACTTTATGTTTATTCAAGTAACAATACTCAATCTGTTACCCTTTTTAGGGTTCCGTACCGCAAAAGGAAAAAACGGAACCTTTATAGGATCACTTTGTTGTCCGTCTGTCTGTCAAGACCCTTTTTGTCAAGAACGCGTCGTGGTATCAAGCTGAAATTTATACTAAACACTCAAATGTACTGTCCCTTGAGCTGAAAAATCAAACTTCTAAGCCTACGCAATCAAAAGATACGGCCATTTATGCCCGTAAACTCAAAACCTTGAAATTTGGTACGAAGCAACGTCTTACAGCACAGATAAAGAGAAAATTTCGAAAAGCATACATTTTTAGATACATCATATAATAAAAATATTTTAAATATATAATTTTGTTTTTGCGGAACCCTCGATGCGCATGTCCAACTCGAACTTGACTGGTTTTTTTTTCGCTTCAGCCTGTAATATCCCACTGTTCGGCATGGCCTCTTTCCCCATGTAGGAGAAGGATCAGAGCTTAATCCACCACGCTGCTCCAATGATAGTCAAAAACAGTTATAAATTCATAGACAGGAATGTAGAACCACCTCCTATTTTACGCGCTTTTTATATTAGCTTCACCTGTATGTTTGTTAATATGTTTGTAGCCGACTCCTTTGGACTTCATTTTGACCCACTTCTAACATTCAGATTTCATTTAAACTTGGTAGACTTATCAAGGACCGATGACAATACACTAATGTGATAAGATTATTCCATTATCCTAACGGCTTGGCACAATAGTCAAGGCTTTTCTCGCTATCCTTTGGACTTCATTTTGTTTATTTATAAAAGCGTGTTTTTTAGTTTTTTAAACTATCATTATTGTTTAAGTCAAATTTTGACAGTTATTCTACCTTAAAAAAAAATGTGTCGATTGTATTCTTTAAGCCGACAAACCAATACTTCTGATTTTCGAAACTATTTGTTACATATTCATTATTTGCGGCGTAAACAAAGCAGCAAAAGTATCTACAAATGGAAATTACGCATTTTCCCTCTTTACTTCCTTGTTCCTGCAGGGAACGCCGTTGCAAACTTTTGCTGTGTCACACTTCAATGGAAATGTACCTAATATAGGTATTATGACTGTTCCGAAATTGTTTCCATCAGTTGTGCAACTCAACAACTAAAATTTATTTGAAGTAGGTACATTTTACAAAATATACCATCAGACTACGTTTTTTTTTTTTAATGTTAGTGTAACATATTTCACAATAAAATATGCATTAGATAATATATCTTTAGTTCCAATCTAAAGAATTATAAATAAACTCGCCCAGGATCTAAGTAGCTTATATGAATTTAAAGACAAAGTTGATTTCCTGTTTATATAGCATCTATGTGTATCATGATCAAGATAAAAGCGATTTATTGGGTGTTCGTTGTATTTTCCAGTGGAACGCGTGAGTTTTACAGATAGAGCACAGAGGCGCCGTTCGTCGCCATAACATCGCTTTAATTACCATATCAGCATATCGAGACGTCACGTTTCTGCAAGTTTAGATTGTGATGATCATGAATAAATCAAGTGATCGATGCATAATGATATACTTACATGGTATAATCATTATCTGACAACCATGTATAATGGTGCTCCCATGAATGATGGCCAAATCAGACGATGGTATTTGTAACACTGATTGACTGACTCTTGGCAGTTGGCAGATCTATTAAGGACAAAATAATTAAAACATACGACCCGCATCATAATTAAACTTAGATCTTTAGCATCATAATTCTACTTTCGATTTTTCAAACAAATCGACTCAATAGGTAGGGATCCCTAGTACAAATTTTTCATCTGATTAGTATCAAGCTAATTTTCCGGGAGTAGCTTCATTTCGATGAGACGAACAAAAAGTTCCTCTTCGAAAACTCTCGATTGTGGTAGATAATAGAGTTAGCAGGAGGTAGAGCAGCAGTGAGCGTAGTACCGGGATAACGTACCACGCAATTTGTAGGACAATATTACCATCAAATTATAAAAATATTAACTAACTAAAAGAAAAAAAAAATCAGAAAAAAAAATTTTTGATGACCTTACGAGGTCGTCAAAAATTATTACTAACCAGTTATCCCTACCTACTACTTTTCAATAATAATTGTACCTATTATTAATTTAAAAATAAATGCAGCTACAGTTTTGTCAGAAAATAGAGCAATAAATCATTTTATAATTAGACAACTCATATTTCCTTTTATATTTTTAATGATATTTAAACTTAATTTACCTACCAAGTAGGTACCTACCAAAATTCAAGTTGATTCATAAAAGTAATACCAACAGTTTTCTATCGTAATAAATAGCCGGTAAATAAAAGAGGTACCTAGTTGTCTACAGTGATTTGTGACCGTGAGTAATAAGTGAAGTCCCGTGAATAAGAATAATTCATGTAATAGATACGCTTAGGTACGATTTGGGCCGTTCGTCGAACAGGGCCGCCTGCGCATGACAATGCGTTTACAAAGCAAAGATCCGATGCGATAGCTGCACAATACCGGTCGATCACCTACCATCGTACTGGCTATCACATCCTGCAGCTTAACAAAGGTGTCTATCACACACTAAGTAAAATTAAAGACGTCTTTATGTAAAGGAACACGGCAGTAGCTTCACTTTTAATAAGTAATATCATTATTTAATTTGTAAAATGACGACTCGAGTGCTTTTGAAGCCTGTTTGAATAAAGTTGTTTTTATATTTTTGTATCGGTCCTCCCGTGACCACGGTTGCTGTAAACTGTAAAGTATCCGAATCATCGGGCATTTTAAAAAATACTAGCTTCTGCGCGCGACTTCGTCGGCGTGGACTCCGCTCCTATTGGTCTTAGCGTGAAGAAACATAGCCTATAGCCTTCCTCGATAAATGGGCTATCTAACACTGAAAGAATTTTTCAAATAGGCCCAGTAGTTCCAGAGATTACCGCGTTCAAACAAACAAACAAACAAACAAACAAACAAACAAACAAACAAACAAACAAACAAACAAACAAACAAACAAACTCTTCAGCTTTATATATTAGTATAGATAATAAATCGCGATAAAATCCGAAAAAGTTGTTTCATTATAATGAGGGAAATTCGCGTCAACATTAAAAAAGTTGTTTTTGATCTTGATTTTGAAAATATAAACAGTAGGTACCTACCTATTCGTTTATAAATTTCTAGTCACTATCGACTTCGTTATAGTATATGATTTTGAATTCTTTTATTGTCGAAACTCCCGATATTTCTGCGTCACATGTAGGTAACTCGGAGTACCTATATCGGAAGTTTTGAAATGAATATATATCGCGGTAATTCCCGTACAATCAAAAGTGTAAGTATATATAAACGGAAACAATTATGCCTCTCTAAGCAATATACTGTAGAATAGTTTTACTAATACAGTCAGTATTTGTACCCCTTTTTACGGAAATTGCGTGGACGGAGGAGTGTGAAATTTCGCACAGTTATAGTTTATATTATAGAGAAGGAGTGCAAAATGCTAATTTTTTTTAAATTATACAGTACTAGCAGCCGCCCGCGACTTCGTACGCGTGGAGTTTTTATTGAACTTTCATACAAACTCCCATCCCCTGTTTTAACCCCAAAAGGGGGTTGATTTCTAAAAATACATTATTGTACTACCTCAACCCCATCTCTAAAGCATACATTTTAAATTTTAAGTCTCTTACTTAAAAAACATAGGACTTTTATACAAACTTCCAACCCCCGTTTTACCCCCTTAGGGGCCGTTCAAGTATTACGTAACGCAATTAGGGGGGGAGGGGGGGTCTTGTAAAACGTTACGATGCGTTACAGGGGGGAGGGGGGGGTCTCAAACAACGCGTTACGTAACGTTGTTTTTTATTTAAATAAAAAAACTAGTGTACTAAAATCTCCCAAATTGGCAACTCTTTTCGTTTATAACCCTTTTTGTATATAATATATTTATGCTTACCGCAAACGCGATTTTTTAAAGCGACTTTTCGGTAGTTTTCGCAACAAAGTTGTGACATTTGGATAAAAATGGTCAGTTGGGGTGTTACGTAACGTTTATGGGCTGGGGGGGGGGGGTTCAGGAAAACGTTACGGCGCGTTACATGGGGGGGAGGGGGGGTCAAAAATCTTCAAAATTTGCGTTACGTAATACTTGAACGACCCCTTAGGGGTGGATGTTCGTAAAACCCGTTCTTAACGGATGTCTACTCCTTATAAGAAACCTACCTGCCAAATTTCAAGTTTATAGGTGTAAGTTTCATTGGACTTTCATACAAACTTTCAACCCCCGTCTTACCCCCTTAGGGGTGGAGTTTCGTAAAACCCGTTCTTAGCGGATGTCTACTCCCTATAAGAAACCTACATGCCAAATTTCAAGTTTATAGGTGTAAGTTTCATTGGACTTTCATACAAACTTTCAACCCCCGTTTTACCCCCTTAGGGGTGGAATTTCGTAAAACCCGTTCTTAGCGGATGTCTACTCCCTATAAGAAATCTACCTGCCAAATTTCATGTTTGTAGGTGTTATAGTTTCAGAGATTTCGTGATGAGTGAGTGACCTTTCGCTTTTATATATATTATAGATAATTTAATGTATAGATATTAAATTATTTAAAAAAAACATTACACACACTATCATGTATTTGACACACACACGCATAGTATACCTACCTATACTTAGGTATTAATTTATTGATTCTCAAAGTCTGTGTAGTCAAATTGAACAATTTAAAAAAAGGTTCTTTATTTTCATTATTTTTTAGGTTTCTTTAATTTAAATTTTTAAATAAATATATACAACAAACTGTATATATTTATTTAATTATTTATTTAAATTTTTAATGATGGTCGAATTTCGACCTCTTGGCGACCACTATAGTATAAAATAAATAGGCACCTAACCATTACTGTCCTTCTTGTCATTACTTTCACTCTGTTATAACATGAAGACAAAAATTAGTAAAACTTGTAACAATTTGGATTTTGGGGCCAATAACTGTAAAAGTACAATAATAATACAGTATGATCACCCATGATGTGCTTAAATGAATCACATAATTATGCACGTTTGTAAGATTAACACTTACAAAAGTAGGTACATGTTAACAAATACCTACTTATTATCTTCATGTATCATCTAATACGTGGTTCAATAAGTCCCGAGACTAAGTACTAAAAAAAGGTCTTTTTTATAAAATTAATTTTTATTCATCAACATAGTCTCCTCCAAGAGCGATACAGTCCCTCCAACGCTTTTCTAACTTTTCTATCCCATGTGTGTAGAACGATTTGTCTTTGGCTTCAAAATAAGCCTCCGTTGCTGCGATAACTTCACTATTTGAGTCAAATTTCTTACCCTGAAGCATTTTTTTGAGGTCTGCAAACAGCCAGTAATCGCTGGGGGCCAAGTCTGGCGAATAAGGGGGATGAGGAAGCAATTCAAAGCCCAATTCGTTAGTTTTGGCCATCGTTCTCACGGACTTGTGACAAGGCGCGTTGTCCTGGTGAAACACCACTTTCTTTTTGTTCATGTGAGGCCGTTTATCCGCAATTTCGTACTTCAATCGCTCCAATAAGCACATGTAATAGTCACTATTTATATTTTGCCCCTTTTCAAGGTAGTCGATGAAAAGTATTCCATGCGCATCCCAAAATATAGACGCCATAACCTTACCGGCCGATTTCTGAGTCTTTGGACGCTTCGGGCGGCTTTCACCAGCCGCTCTCCACTCCGCTGCCTGCCGATTGGATTCCGGAGTGAAATGGTATATCCAGGTTTTATCCATTGTTACATACCGACGTAAAAAATCATTTTTATTATGATTCATCAGCGCCAAACATCGCTCTGAATCATTGATACGTTGTTACTTTTGATCAGTTGTAAGCAAACGCGGCACCCACTTAGAAAAAAGCTTTTTCATGGCCAAATTTTTATGTAAAATAGTGAAAACACTACCAGCTGAAATCTTCACTATCTCGGCTATCTCTAGCACTTTTACCTTCCGATCTTCCAATACGATTTTGAGGACTTGGTTAATATTTTGTTGAGTCACTGCTTCATTTGGACGACCTGAGCGTTCCCCATCATTGGTGTCCATGCGACCGCGTTTGAAGTCGGCATACCACCGACAAATGGTTGCTTTAGAGGGAGCTGATCCTGCAAAACATTTTATAAGCCATTGCTGTGCTTCAACGGTATTTTTTCCCATTAAAAAACAATGTTTTATCAACACGCGAAACTCGTTTTTTTCCATTGTATCGAAATTACAACCTTAGCGTCACTTAAATGTTTCAAAATCAATAATTTTATTGTTCCATTTTTAAAAATTTGACACATATTCTTGTATTGATAGCCAGAACTTTTTAAAAATCAAAAGAGTTTTTAATATATGCGCCATTTCCAGGTTAGTCTCGGGACTTATTGAACGATCTAATATGTTTATTTTTTAACAGAAGCTAACTCTTCTAGTTATCAAGGTCCTATCAAACATTTTATTAACGGTTATGGTAAACTTAACGACTGCGTCTTATGCTAGGTATATTAATGTATTTGCTTGCGTAGAAAATAAGCAATTATAAAATATTTGAACGGTCAGTTTGTTTTCTAATTAATGTTATACAACTTTTTCCCCTATTTCTTTTATTATTAGTACCTACCTACCATTTCCAAAAGTGAATGTTTTTTATGTATTTAAGCGGGCAGCACCACCTGATATAGCTACTGGTTACTGCCTTGGCCACTCATGGATATCTACAATATTAAAGGAAAGGACATTTAGGAAAAAATGTACGAGTACATACTCGTCTATGCACATGCATACGACGCTCGAAAATCCCCAAGCCATAGTAGATACTCAAAGTAAACTTTAGAAAAAGTAAAAGTGTGTGTGTACTTATGTACGCACGTAAGAAGTTCTACTTCATGGACTAGCTAACTTCACGTTGCTAGCTTCTTCTTCGTTGACTAGCTAACTTCAAGGTGTCGGTTTCTTATGACGGTGTGCGCGCGCATCGTAAAAATTTACTCTCATCATTTTTCCGTAACGCGCCAAAATAAGTTTAACTTCAAAAAGGTTAATAAGTTTAACTTCAAAAAGATTTTCGACTTTATCCTCTTGATGGACCAGGCATCTGAGCACTGGTGGATGATATCGAGTATTTTTAACCGACTTCAAAAAAGGAGGAGGTTACTCAATTCGACCGTAGGTATATATATTTTTTTTTATGTATGTTCGGGGATAACTTCGTCGTTTATGAACCAATTTTGATAATTCTTTTTTTTGTTGAAAAGGAGAGATCCCAACTTAAGTACCATGATAAGGAAACCAGGGCCTGGTTATGGAATCCCAGAGAAATCGAGGGAAACCCTCGAAAATCGTAGTGACAACTAGTGTGTTTGTTAATTTGTTACGTCTACTTACGTTGTAAGTATTACTTGTCGATATAATGTATGTAATTGAAGTCGGTTTTTTTTTTTCGTTTTCGAGCAAACACAATTATGCTTGTTAGAGTTCTTAGGAGCGCTCCCCATTGTAGAAATATAATATAGGTATAGTAAAAAACGCAAAAAAAAAAAACAATACGAAGTTTTGGGTCGTCGAAAATATAAAATTGTTCGGTGTCGGATGAAGGGGTTTCGCCCTCTAAATGATACAGAATTGGACCTCGTTCGACACCAGTAATCCCAATACACAATTTTTTATATAATGTGTTTTGGAAACTTTATAAACTAGACGGAGCGTCAAAATATCGGGGCCTGGCTATTAAAAATAGTAAGAAATTATTAATGTTAAGGAATCCGATAGTTCACGTCCGATAGATACCTACAGATTTACTAATGTGCTTTGATTTTATAGTTCGATAAAGCATTCATTATTGTATTTTATTACAACAATTGCATTATACCTACTTCGACAAAGTACCTATATATTTTTAATACGGGTCTTACTCATATTCTGTGGTTGGTATTAAATTTATTATTTAAAGTCATCGATCCAATTTTAAATAATTTCTTTTTTTTTTTTTCATTTTTCAAATTTAGCCAGGCCAAGAATTTGTCAGCTAACCCGTTTGCGATTTATTTCTAATATGTTAAATTAAATATAAAATATTTTTATCCACTAAATAAATGGGTGAAGATCGTCTCTAGTTCGGATCTCCTACTAATACATCGGGATATTTTGATGTTATTGTCTACATTTTTTTATACCTACCTATAGTTAATGATATCTACATACTAAAACAGTAAAACTTACCTATAAATTCACCTAAACGTGATCCAAGAAGCGCTCCCGAACTAGATACCAGCGCACATGTATTAAATGTACGATGTTTCTGTAATGGATTTTTCGGAATTTTAAAACCTAAACTCGCAAAAGGTGGGTCTTCCGATTCAACCGTCCGTACCGCCACTTTGCCGAGTGCACACAACAATTCTCCCCTCGTGAGCTGCTTCACATACCCTCTTTGGTATTTGACGTCGTAAGGGTTTTGAGATTCGAGACCCGAAGTAAATACTTTACTATCAGTCATCAATACTCGATGAAACTCTTTTAGTAACAGCTCTTTAAACTCGGCTGTTTTAGATTCACATTCTAATGTTGTCAAATCATTACAGACGTATTTTTCACTGTCGAACTCAAGAATCGCTTTATGAATGTTGGGAAATCTTGGGCTGCCGTGTTTCCTCACCACAATGTTATTGGACGGACGGGACTGCGACCCATATGATTTTTTTGGCCACTGAATAGCTTGACCTGATCTTAAAATAGCTCCAGATCTTTTACGTACAGAATCAACTTTTAGCAGTGACTCATTTATCACAGTATTATAGACTATATTTTCAGAAAATGTCTCTTGATAACTTATTCCTGATTTGCCATTATTTTGAGGTGTTGCATGGGCTTTATTAAAAAGTCTTTGCCTTTCTAAGCTCATCCAATATTGTGACCATATCAAGTATAAATAACCACACATTCCGAAACAAAGAAGGTTGATAAAAATCCAAACTGACATTGCCGCTGCTTTCATTTTTTTTAATAATTAACGCTTTCTTTCAAACAATCGAAACACTCCTAATGCACTTTCATTCTAATAATACATCACGTCAAAGACTAATTAGTTTGTAAATGTTTACATCACAAATATAAAAAACATTTGGTAGCCAAGCCACCGTAACAATAAATGGGTGGAGTAAGATCAGCTGGGAATAAAGACGACGCATGCGTGGTATGGGAGTCGAATTCCCGCAACAAAATGTTTCTGCTAGGTATCGTCTTTTATAGATGTCTATGACTAAACGTTGAAATAAATTACTTGTAGCTGCACATTTAAATTTTGTAAAGGATTCAGGAATAAGCGTGGTTAGCAGAAACAAACACATACCTACCTACTATTATTATCCGCTTGTACTCTTTAAAAAAATCGTGTTTAAATACATAGACGAGTCGTCGCTACAATTTTTATAGATTTTACTCCTTGAGAAACGATATAAGGCCATGAAAAATGATGTGTTGTGGGGAGTAAAATCATGTGAAACGGTAACGCTGAGCAATGACGCTGCCTGCTCTGAGTGATATAATGACGTTTTACCGCACGTTTCCTTCGAGGATTATTTTATTAAAAATGTGTATGTTGTTGGCCCTAGCGGCTTTCAGGACGTCACCAGTGACCAGTTGGAGGGACCGGATACTAAGCCCCAGCCAAGACAATTGGGCCCTTTAAGAGGACTCACAAAAGTAAGGATTCGTCATAAGTGTATCTCCTAACAAGATCGCACATCGACTTAGGAGGCACACACTTTTTTAACCGGACTTAAAAAAAGAGAGAGGTTTCCCAATTCAACTGTATTTATTTATATGTAGGTATCCTCATAACTTTTTACTGGGTATATCGATTTTGATGACTCTTTTTTTAAATCAAATGATAGTGCTTTTTATCTTATTCAAAATTAAAATCAATAATAACTTTATACAAATAGGCCCCAAGAGCACTTTCGAATCGTCATTTTACAAATTGAAATTTTAAAGTGATTAATTGATTATTATTTTTGTAAAAATAAAGCTACCACTGATACGGAATGTAGATTCTGCAGAGAAGAATCTGCAAGAAACTCCGCAGTTACTCTTTTGAAAATAATATATAAACTGTGTTTTAGTACAAAATTACTAAATTAGTAATGTCTTGCATGAAATACAGCGTCAGTAAGTCCACACATCTATATCAACTATGTAATCGTGCACCGAATAGTAAGTTTTATCTATTAACTAGCTTCTGCGTGCGACTTCGTCCCCTTGGAATAGGACCAATTCTCTAGGAAGCTCTCAAAAGGAAAAAGCCCCGATTTTGAAACATTCTTCATTGGTGCTACGCTCCTATTGGTCTTAGCGTGATGATATATAGCCTATAGCCTTCGTCGATAAATGGGCTATCTAACACTGAAAGAATTTTTCAAATCGGACCAGTAGATCCTGAGATTAGCGCGTTCAAACAAACAAACAAACAAACAAACAAACAAACAAACAAACAAACTCTTCAGCTTTATTATATTAGTATAGATCTATTTTTAATAAAAACTTTAAATTTACGTTGTATGCATTTATACCGGCGCAGTGCTAACTCCTGTCCGCTGGTACAGGAGAAATAACGTAAATAGCGCCTTTTGTACAATTTCATAATATAGATATCGTGCACTTAAAAATTTATAAGTATTACTAGCTGACCTGGCGAACTTCGTACCGCCTTTTTTTTTCTTAAATATAATAATTACATATACCAAAATAAAATATAGCCTATCTTTCAAGTGGGATCAAACTGCACACGGTGTGCAAATTTGATTAAAATCGGTTAAGTGGTTTAGGAGTCCATTGAGGACAAACATTGTGACACGAGATTAATTAAAATATCTTTTATGTCGAAATAATTCGAACATATATAAAAATTGAAAACACAATATTAATTAAATCAATATTTTATTAGCTTAGCTTATTGACTAGAATACAAAAGTTACAACCTATTTTTTATCTATTCTCTTAATCATAATTTGTACGAATTCTTGAAACAAGCTATTCAGAAAAAAAAACTGTTAATATGTTTCTGAGAGTTATTTCCAATACAATGCCTATGACAACGTATTACGTACTGTAGTACGTTGCATAGGCATTGTATGGGAAGACTCGGCAACAAATCAGAACCAAGATTATGGAAATAAATGACTTAATTTTTTAATATTGAAATCTAGAAAATAATAGTACTTAGAAAACTACTTAGTATACTTCTGAAAAATACAGTTTACTAACCAGTAACTTTACGAAAAACGACATGCCTATTGCATTTCTATTGCTTTACATAGACTAATAGACTAATATTGTTTTCTAATGTTAATGCTTATGTACAACTAGCGACCCGCCCCGGCTTCGCACGGGTGCAATGATGATACTAAATACTATCAACAATAAAAGATACGTTAGAAACCTCTAGTCTAAAATTATCAGTGTTTTTCTACCATGTTATGCACGTATTATACATATAAACTTTCTTCTTGAATTACTCTATCTATTAAAAAAAACCGCATCAAAATTCGTTGCGTAGTTTTAGAGATCTAAATTCTAAACAATTAAACATACAGACAGCGGCAAGTGACTTAATTTTATACTATGTATAAAGATAAAGATGTACTGATGGTCGAGCGATGCGTCATGCGGGGCAGAGGGGATTGACTCACCGCGCAGTAGGCATAGCATAGTAGGCGCTTTAGGAACTTTAAATGTTTCGCTGCTAATTGCTTCTAACGACGATATCTCAAAAACTATTCATCTGATTGATATAGTGTGAAGGGCAATTTTAATCTGCATTAAATGTCTAAGCTAACTAACATATTTATATGGATAAAGATTAATACTGAACTAAAGAAAATAGCTATGAAAATAACGTAAGGTTTTTAATTAAAAATTTGAACATAAACGTGGTTATTGTAAGCCAACCGTAAGAGATAGAGATATGCTCTCGCGGACTTTTTTGTAGAATTTTTATAGATTTTGAATTCGCTAGTACATTACTAAACTGTATCTTTGCTAGTTTACGCGGCGTTTGCGTGGAAAGCTCCCAGTTGGCGCGATTTTTTACGACTTCTTCAACATTTATCGCCGTAATTCTGCTAATTTACATAAAAGTATACTAAATTATATACACAAACCTTCCTCAAGAATCACTCTAGCTATTAAAAAAACCGCATCAAAATCCGTTGCGTAGTTTTAAAGATCTAAGCATACATAGGGACATAGGGACATAGGGACATAGGGACAGGGAAAGCGACTTTGTTTTATACTATGTAGTGATACACTAATAGATACTTTTCAACAATAACTTGAAAGTTTTAAAATCACAAAATTTAAAATAGAGCAAAAAAATACATAAATACGACGATAGACACTTTAATATTCTATTAACACAACATTTAATGTAGGTATGCTTATATCCTATACCTATTCTCTACGGAACCTTATTTCTGGTTTGCTCCCTTCTATTGACCTAGGTAGGTACCTTTTTAGAGATACTCTTACAATATGGCTAAGGTTAGAGATATCGACAAAAACTAGACAAATATTTCTAGACGGCTCATTCACGATAACGCTCACATAATATCATCCGTTGGTTGCCTACAGTCATCATATAACCGTTTGGCTTGGTTTAATATGATGGAGAAGACCCGAAGCATTGTTGTCCTACTTGCAACTTGTGTTGTGTTCGACATATTAGTTCATATCCAGGGGATAGTACCAATAGTTAGAACAGCTGCTTACCTAGGCTAAACCGAACCGCTAATATCTAAAGAAAAGGTTTTATTTTATCCGTTTTTGGAATTCAGTTTTTTTTAATAACTTTGTCAACGGGATTATTAAAATTTAACAAATATTATACATATTTCACCTCGATGCGATCGTTTCGCAAAGGAAAATTGTTTTTTTTTTTTTTAAATGTTATTTGAAGTTTTAAAAATTATTATAATATTATGTAAGGGGTCGTCCATTAATCAAGTGAGGTTTAACAGGAGGGGGGAAGGGGTTCGGAAAAAGATCACGAAGTATCACAAGAGGGGCTGTAATGACTATGAGATATCACGTGTTATTTATCTTCTTAGAATGGTCGATTTCTAAATCAGACAAACAACAAACAAACATCTTGCAATCTGAATTTCTTTGTCGACATTTTTATCGCAATGCTTTATTTTCTAAAATATAATAATTTTATACCTGTATTTGAAAACAATATTCTGAAATTTCAATACCTACACTTTTTAACAAAAAAAATACACGTGATTTTTTGGAATGAGCTTAATGAACGACCCCAAAATACTTATACCCCGTCCGGCCACTTATTATCTTTTTGACAGCTCACGCCTATAAATTACAGTTTTTTTTTCGGAATAACGTTCTAAAAATTCTACTGTAATGTCATACTTTATTGACAATTTGATTGATTGAGTGAAGTACCCTGTGCATAACAAACAACCACAGACTATGAAACAGTTCTTGAAATAATAAACCGATAATAAATCGATCATATGATAAAAATAGTTTTACGTCATGTGATTATTGTTTCTATAAATTTAATACAAAAAAGGAAATAAAAATAGTATCTATGACCCCAAGATTGATTACTTGCAAGGAATTAAGTCGAAATCTTGAAATTTAATTGCAAACCAAGAATAAAGAGCAATAACTTTGTTAATTCATTTAATTTATTATTTATATATTTCATTTATAATTAAAAAAAACTAATAAATGGGTTGACTGGAAGAGATCTCTTTTAGAGATAAGTTCGCCCTTGCCTACTTCCTTTATTATAATGTGTTGTTGTAATTACTTAGTGCAATAAAGAATATATATATATATATATATATATATATATATATATATATATATATATATATATATATAAACGCATAAATAAATAATATTTTTAAACTAAATGTATTTAATTAAATCGATTGAAAGTTCTTCTTAAATAAAATCGATTATTATTTCAAATCGAATAAAAAACGTGTGAGGCAGTCACTAATGTCAAAATTTCTTGAAGTGTCAAAAAGATAATTAGTGGCCGGACGGGGTATAATTTTTCTATTTCTTAAAATATACGTGTTTTAATCAATAACATTATTTTTATACTAAATACTGGTCATAGCGATCACATTATATTATATAAGTTATAATTAATTCATTATCCAGACAATAAATTAGTATAGTTTCTAGTTTCACTAATTTTATACAATACAAAATTAAGTAGGATAAATCTAAGTTTAAAATGATACAACCGACTTACCGATTTGGACAACAATAATTTATTTATTTATTTGACAATAGTTCATCAGTGATATGTTTAGAAGAAGTATAAAAACATATTATGTTAGTTTTTTTTTTTTTTTTGTTTAAAAAAAATTAACAATGTGTTATATTTGTCGAAGACTTGAGCACATTTAATATATTCACAATACGATCATAAAATTGTTGCGTGATTTAAAATTCAATTCAATTCGCGGTTTAAACTACGCTTTAACTTATATTTATATTCTTCCATCCTCCCTTTATATCTGTTTCTATTTTTGTGTTTGACCGGTTGACCAAATTGAACAGTTGACATAAATCTTTCAGACTGGCATTCTTAATTAAGTTTTTTAAACAATTTAGTTGGTCAAGGGGCGTAGATAACATAATTTGACAGCGATAAGTCACTATTTTGGCGGACAGTAACCAATGATTATGTGACAAATACAAGGCCAATTTTAACAAGTTTGAGCCATTTAGACCAACAATCAATAAAGCCCTTACATTTCATCCCGACGATGTCTATTTTAGTGGTTTGCGCTTACATTCAAACCAACCAATGTGTTTGAAGTGCACTATAATTATATACTATTATGAATTTACAATTAGAGAAAAGAGAAATGCTACGTGAAAAAAAAGATTATGATATAAACAGATATAACAGTTACATTGTTTAAGAAATACTAAATTAACGAACAAAGCTTTTAAACAGAGTTTCTTATTTATTTAAGTAAATGGTAACCATGACTACGAATAGTACATATATTTCACGATTCAGCCTGTAATATCCCACTGTTGGGCATAGGCCTCTTCCCCATGTAGGAGAAGGATCGGAGCTTAATCCACCACGCTGCTCCAATGCGGGTTGGCGGATATATTCCCTACTATGAGTAACGATCGCTATCAGGTGTACATGATAACAACCGGGACCGATGGCTTAACGTGCTCTCCGAGGCACGGTGGGGCACAAGGACTGCACAAACACCCAGACCACGGCAAACATCTGTATGGCCAATACAAATGTTGTCGTGTGCGGGGATCGAACCCACAACCGCCAGCGCAACAACCAATCGCAATCCAGTGCTGTAACCGCTGCGCCAACGCGGGCAACAATACATATATTTACTTAGACTATAAAACGCAGAGTTTAAAATTGTTAATAATTACTACACTTCTATTATACTAAGCATTTTATACCACTGAGATTGTTACTATGGAATTATATTCTGATGGTAAACAAATACCGTAGCCGTCTGGTAAGCAAATACGTATAGACGTCTGCAACACCAGAAGCATCGCAAGGGCGTTGCCGATCCTATCCCCCATTCCAAAATGCTTCGGAGAACATTTTACCGGAAAAGTCAAAAAGTCGCTACATATCTACATACGACGAATTTGTTGCGTGGAGAGAAGAGAAAAAAGCAAATAGTTTTTCAGAAAATGTTATGTTGGCATACTTCTCCGAACTCTCAGCAAAATTAAAACCTTCAAAGTTATGGTCGAGGTTTTCGATGATAAAAAGTATGCTGAAAATAAGGAACAACGTGGATATAAGTGAATACTCAAAATTAAATGCTTTCTTAAAACGACAATCAGAAGTCGAAAATATTAACATCGAATGAAGTGGAAAGGATTTTGAACGAAGCTCCCGATGATCGTTATTTAGCCACAAAGGTAATTTATTAACAAGTACTTATATTTTTCTTTAATATTCAGTTTACGAAATCGCAAAATACAGTCAATACATTATTTAAAAAAATATTAGTCAAATCCCCTTTTTTTGTAGGTTGCTCTGATTTTTGGCGTTGTTGGAGCTTGCCGCAGAGAGGACTTAACCAATATTACTTTAGAAGATATTAAAGCCCATGGAGAAATGCTACTAATCAAGATTCCAAACACAAAAAATAAGATGCCGAGAAGCTTTGTTGTTGAAGGAGATTTTCTTAGAATAGTGCAAAAATATACGAATCAGAGGTCCCAAAAAGGAAAATCCGACCGTTTTTTTTTTTTTCAAAATTACCAAAAAGGGAAGTGTACAGCTCAAGCAATCGGGATAAATAAATTTGGTAATATGCCAAAAGAAATAGCTACGTTTCTTATGCTTGTGCTTATATTATACTGGGCACAGCTGGGGGATAGTGCTGCTCGCGTCCGTAGGATTTACCACCTATTCCTAGGCCCACCCTACACGTGTCCCCCGGGTGGTGCTAAATGAGCGGCCGAGACTGCCTGCTCAAGCAAACCTGGGCAGTGCTTGCGCAGGCTCTCTCGTTACACACACACATAAACCCACTCACCCAAGAACACCGCATACACACTACACAACAACACTCCCACGGCCCACATACGCGCAAGAGCGTTCATACTAAACATGCACTTATACACACTCACACATAGTAGACACTCATGACAAGGATAACACATAACACTTCTGCGGGGATGGTGTGGTCAAGTTCCTGCGGACCTTCCCTCGCAACAATAAAGCGAAGGTTGGCCTCAATTAACCACCTGCGTGTTTGTGCCGTGCGCAGGGAAGGTGCGTAAGGAAGGAATCCTGGTGGTTGAGCCGAAAGAGCGTCGGTCAGTAGTACGTCTCCTAGGCAACACTCCACTTTGGTCCGGATTTCTCATGACACGGGAGGCCGGAGGCTAGCCACCCTCGGTCAACCGGCTGCGACGTCCCGTCAGAGGGCCGTCAGGCGAGAGCTCTGTCCTGTCGGGGGTGGACGACAAGTGGGACGATGAAAATCTTCCCGCCCAGCTCGGCCTACTTCCTTGCAGGATGGGGCTCTATATCCCGAGGTGACTTCTGGCGCTGTGTGCCTCCTGCCGCAGCGTCCCCATTTGAGGGCTCGAAGGTGGGTGGGAGCACTCTCGGGACGAAAATTTTATATCTACAGTATGGGGAAAAACAAAGATAAAAAACCACTCATTGAGGCTGCACCTCAGGCCAGCAACCCGAGTGCTGCACCGAATCAACAAACGGTTGCACCTCAGGCTCACAACCCGAGTGTCGCACAGTACCAACAATCGGCTGCACCTCAGGCTCACAACGTGAGTGTCGCGCAATCACAGCAATCGGGCCACCTCAGATGCAGCACTCAAGACGTGTGCAGGGTACAAGTACCCTTGACCTTGCTGATCTGAAGGCAGCAATGCCAGTAGTCGCCCAATCCTGGCAGGATGAGGCCTGCTGGAATCTGGTGACTGCTAGGAAAAGCGAGGCCAAAAAACAGGGCGAAACGCCAGCTCGTAAGGTGAAGGTGGCGCGGAAAGCGCAACGCCCGACGGATGATGGGAGCGGGACCGTCAGGACCTGCTCTGCCCCCACCAGTGTCGCGACTGTTCCTGGTATTACCGGGCCAGCTGCACCTGAGGGGGCACCGTCTGAGGTTGCGGCAACTGCTGCTCCCGCGCCGCCAAAACCAAGCGAACGAGGCGTACCATTAAACGCGTGATCAGAAACTGCCAAGGGGAACGCCCGAAGCAGTTTCAGGTCGAAAAGCGCAACAAACCGGATGACCCCATTACGCCTCAGAGCGGGGTCAAACGGCGCAGACCAGGTGACACCACTGGCTCCATAAAATATTCGGACGCGTTGAGACTCAACGATCACTGGGTCGCGATCATGATGGAGCCATATCATGATATGTCAAAGGAGCAGGCAGAGGCCATTGAGGAGCAGCTGCAAGAGGTGATGGACAACGAGATCTTCTCGCCCAGCACTTCCGCAGAGCCCATCGTCGCGCCGCATTTTAAGGGAAAGGCCTTCCACAGTGCGGGCACCCTTAAAATGTGGTGCGGAGACGATTACGCCCTACAGTGGCTAAAGCGCTCCATAGGGAAAGTGGCATCACCGCGCAAGGGAACCAGACTGGTCGTCAAGAAGCAGTCTGAGATCCCGCGGCGCGTTAAAGTGGGGTCCTGGTCCCGCAGGTGGGCACGAATGACACCCTGGACCGAATACGCATGCGTATTACGTGCCAGAACACGCGATACCGCGTCTCCAATTGGGCACTTTACAGCGCGGTGGCAATGGAGGAGAAATCCTCACTATATCTCCTCCTTGGCATCCCTGAGGATGACGCGCAAAAATTGAGGGAGAACGAGCGTAGAGTTCACTACAAATTTGGCAACCTCTATGCTCAATTCGATGAGAGTCGCTCCACCGCACAGCCAAATCTCGAGGTGTCCGAGAAGGTCTCCACTGACCCAGGCAGTGCGGTAAATAAGCTGGGGAGAGCCAGCCGGACTCCAGTAAGGAACCCGTAGCCGAGTCCGTAGACGCTGGCTCAGTCGAGGTGGGTCCCCAAATTGACCTGGGTGACTTCTCCGAGAGTGAGCTAGTGGACATGGACAGCAGTGAGCAGTGGAGATGGCGATGCCAGCTCCCCCTAACGCTTATATATTAGTTACCCAAACCAACCTCCAGCACAGCCAGACTGCAACGGCTAACCTACGCAGACTGCTGGAGGGTAAAACCAAGGCCATAGCCCTAATCCAGGAGCCGTGGATTAGAAAGAACAGAATCTGCGGTCTAAGCAACATTGGTGGTAAGTTACTGCTGAATAACAATATACAACATCCGCGAACCTGTATCTATGCACACAGGAACGTGAATATCACCTGAATAACTGAGTTCTCTAACAGGGATCTTACTACCGCCAAGCTCATTCAAGAGCCGTCTTCGGGCCTGCCGGATGTGGTGTTAGCATCCGCCTACTTTCCAGGCGACGCGGACATCCCCACTCCCGAACTGGCCGCGCTTGTGGAGTACTGCGAGCGTCAGGGACTGGAACTGTATATGTGAATTATAACTTTTATAAGAAATAAATGTTAAGTTAGTTCAGTTTATTGTGTTTTTATTATTTTATTAAATTGCTTCATTTTTTCGCAACTATTAAAAATAGTCGTTCAGTACAAGTTGCGGAACCGTCATTACAACTTATTCCGACTGTCAACACTCGCCTTCGGCTGCGGCTCAGCTCGGGTAGACATTTGTCGGAACTCTTTGCAATGACAGCCTTTCCACACTTGTATTAGCGACGTTGTGCACTTTTTTGTGATGGGTAAAAAATGTTAAACTCGCGTCAGGACACGTGGCCTGATCGACGCGCCAGAACAAGTGGCCCGATCGGAAATTTGTAAGACGGGGGGCGATTCGTAGACCGCCGGCGCGGCGTAGGAGAGGGAGTATCCCCCTCTCTTTCTACCGTGCGGCGAAAATGTATGCCCGTGCCTGCTGTTTCATTTAGGCGGCGCAGGGCGCTTGCGCGAATGTTCGTGTGTAATATAAATTGTCATGTTTGTGTACGATAGCGCAATAAATGAATATTGTATTTTACCACATACATGATAGTACTTTTATACTGATAATTAAAGCAATTCGTGCAAAATTATTCCCTAACCATTTCAAAATATCAAAAATGCACAATGTTAATATTCAAGTTTACACTTCTGCCGGCGCCCGGCACTCCCGGAGTGCAACCCGTTTTTTTTTTTACCGCGTATATCGTTAAAATTATTAATTTAAGTTACCGATATTTCATGCTACACGGTCACACGCACACCGTATGTGGGTCCATTTTTTGTATGTTTCTACTGATATTTTTTACACACAATATATTCACCAGTTATGAACCAATTACTTAAAATAGTTAGTGAACCAATACATAGGCTTTTTAATCAACGATAAAAAGTTTGCTTTTTTTATTATAAACGTTAACGATCCTCCCATCGAAAATACCGTGCGTATGGCTGGTCGCGTATAAGTATAGTTGAGTAGTGTATTATTGGTAGCAGCCCTACACCCAGCACCATCGCTCCGAAAGATGGTTTGTATAAAAACCTGAAAAACATACAAAACACTTAATAACATAACAAAAAAATGTAACATATCGACGGTGGAAAGACAAAATGTATTTACCGCCATCTAGTAAAATGTTCAGGAGAGACGATTAAAGTTTTAAAAAATTCATAACTTTTAAAGTATTGGAGATATCTCTATGAAATTAAGTGAAATAGTAATTAAATTTATTACAAATGTTTACATTTAATAAAACATAACGTATGTCTAATATTTGTATTATTTTATGGAGTTAATACAAAATACCATAAAATCTCAGATAGGTAAAATTAGTTTATATCCAAATATTATATCCAAAAAATTTCAAGCAAAGTGTGTTATATCCAAAATATAATTTAACATTTTCGAGTAAATTGTTTTATCTATACATATAATAAAATGGTAGGAAAGTCAAAACTGTACATTGATTATTTTTTTTAAAGAATACTTGGGGTGTGATCTACAATCGATACCGAAGCCAAAAATATAGTTTTTAGAATTTTTGTCTGTTTGTCTGTTTGTCTGTTTGTCTGTATGTATGTCCGGGATAAACTCAAAAAGTACTGCATGGATTTACTTCAAATTTGGCACGAATATTATTAAGAAGTCGGGTCAGAACATAGGCTACATATTATCACGCTATCACCTACGGGGAACGAGCAGTGAACGCACGCAGACGACGTCGCGGGCAGCAGCTAGTGTCCAAATAAATGTGATATTGCTATCGCGTAAAATGACTTAAAAACAAATCCAATCATAACCAGACAGAGGTAAATACTTTTATGTAACCTTTTCATATCTATGCGAACCTGGAAAAACAGTTGTACAGACAACTTTGTATTGGAACAAAGAGGGTCAAGTGACTTAACGATACACTTAACTATAATTTAGGCCACAAACCAAACTTTCGAAAACTTAACAAAATCTCGAAAATTGTAAAGAAATGATTAAAGAATTGCTAAAAAAACTGAATTAAACTCTCATACTGACGTTTACAAACATACTATATAACATATAACTATATTATTAAATTTAAAGTAATTTTTTATAAAAATAATCTACAAATAAGCAAAAACTTTAAATAACATGACATTGTAAACTTTCAGTCATGGGATACTTATCCCAACTTACCTGTCTGGTGTGGTATAGTATACATACAATATAGCATACATAGGGTATGCGACCCCAGCTTCCCTAGCTACTGTCCTATCCCTTGCGCTCCTCCTCTCTCTCCTCCTGATTACTTCGGATTATTACCGGACTAATCTGGATTAGATTAAAAGTCGGACTCACTCGCTTGTTTACCCTTGGGGTCTATGCACCGATGGATCTGCGCGGAGGAGGTTATTAAAAGCCCAACAAGAGAGAGAAGAATTTTGGTATAGCATGAGAGAGGCCTTGAATAAATGCAGAAAAAATGAACGGATCGTGATGTTAGGGGACTTTAATGGGTAGGTTAGAGTAAAGCGTGATGGGTATGTAGTTCTGGGTACGTTTAGGGACGAGAGAGTGAATTACAATGGGAGAAGCCTGCTTAAAGTATGCTTGGATCCATTTGTATCCATTTGTATACAAGAGATGAGGGTGAGTCTAGAAATATGATTAACTAGCTTCTGCGCGCGACTTCGTCGGCGTGGACTCCGCTCCTATTGGTTTTAGCGTGATGACACATAGCCTATAGCCTTCCTCGATAAATGGGCTATCTAACACTGAAAGAATTTTTCGAATCGGCCCAGTAGTTCCAGAGATTACCGCGTTCAAACAAACAAACAAACAAACAAACTCTTCAGCTTTATATATTAGTATAGATTTTGTAATTGTGGATGAAAGACTGAGGAAGAAATAGCTAGACACTCGGGCATACCGCGGTGTAGGCCTCGACACAGACCACTTCCTGGTCATAGTACGAATGCGTGGCTTCTTTAAACGGTGGCGACACCCGGGGCCGAGCCTACGAGTGTTTTGGACAAAGTGAAAGTAGAAAATCTACAAGAAAGACGAGTATGTAGAGCAACTGAAAGAAAGTTTCAAGTAAGGGGTCGTTAATGTTGCTATTGAGGTATGCGGGATAGGTAAAAGAAGGAAAGTAAGAAAGAAATATAATGAGTAGATGGATGAAGATGTTCAAAGGGCTGTGCAAGAAAAGAAGAAAACCTGGTTGGATCGGTTAGCAACAAAAAAGTTCAAAAGGCAACGGATGACGAGGTAAAGGAAGCAAGAACGAAGTATAAAAGATTGAAATTAGTAGCGAAAGGAGTTGTGTCTAGAAAAAAAGAAGAACAAAAGGATGATTTTAATAGGAGGCTCACTGAAGATTTACAATCACAGGACAGACAGAACAACCAGGAGCTATCAGGAGCATTATAAAAGGAGAAGAATGTGTGTTAAAGAGATGGAAAGAGTATTATGAAAGATTGTTCGAAAGAGAGGAAGTGCAGGTACAGCATCCGGCACCTTCCATGGAAACTATTATAAATGTGGATAAAGAATGAATGAAATAGTGAAAGCGATTAGGTAGGTAGTATGAGATTAGGTAAGGCTGCAGGGTATGACAGGATTACCGTCGAGATGCTGAGAGCCGGACAGGGCATAGTGGCTAGCCAGCTGTACCGCCTTTTCAATCTGTGCTGGCGAAATGGGCAAGTACCGGGAGACTAGTGCAAAGCCGTAATCGTGCCATTATATAAGGGAAAAGGGTCACGGCAGGACTGCATAAATTACCGCGCTATAGGCATTCTCAGCGTTGTTGGTTAATTGTATGCGAATGTGTTGATTGAAAGGGTTGTGAATGAAACAGAAGAAAAAGTATGCGATGCACAAGCGGGATTTAGAAAGGGAATGGGGTGTACGGATCTGGTATTTTCTATGCGGTGCATAGCCAAAAAGTGTTTTGCTAAAATCATGCAGGAGATGGTAACTGCTATGAGTGGAGCTTTTGTTAGAAAGGGAATGAGAGTGAATTTAAAGAAGACGAAAGTGATGGCTTTTGAAAGAGTTGAGGCAGTGATAGACTGCAATATCGTGATTGGAGATGGATAAATTGAACAGGTGAATGAGTTTGTGTATCTGGGTTCAAAGTTTACAAGAGATGGAAAGTGTGACAGTAATATTGAAAGAAGAGTGAATGCAGGAAACATGGTGAATGGAGCTTTGCACTCCTTTATGAGCAGTTGGAAGGTGTCTAACAAGACTCGATTGGCTGTGCATCAGGGGGTGTTGGATATGAAACTCATGTACGGAAGTGAAAGTTGGGTATGGCAGAAAAAACATGAAAGCAGAATAAATGCAGTTGAGATGAGAGCGTTAAGAAGTATGATAGGTGTTAAACTGAGTGAAAGGATAAGAAATAGTGAGATAAGAAAACGTTGTGGTCTGAAAGAAGATGTAGTGACAAAAATTGAGAAAGGTATGCTGAGATGGTTTAGCCATGTCGAGAGAATGAATAAAGAACGATTGACGAAAAAAGTGTATAAGGTGAATGGAAGTGCTGGAAGGGATAGACCTAGGCGGACGGTAATGGTAAGGACGGAAAATCAAAGCATATACTTCAACAATAAACAACACGTAACTAAACAATAACTTACCTAAAATACTTAAAATAATGGCGAACCGCGACGTTTGACAACGGTATGAAGTGCGCGCAGCCGTCCTCTCCTACACGAGAGGGGTGACTTAAGCGCCTACGCATCAGTCCTTACTTAAATACTATCGTCTAGTCGTAGTAAATCACTAGCAATTTGCTGTATTTTTTATGGTTTAACCACCAATTTTTGTATGCGATAAAAAATTGTAAAGTAGTTTAATGCCCAAAATAAAACTAGTAAAAAACAAGTAAATTTGTTTTATTGTATTAAAATAGATTCTAGAAGGAACAGAAAAACGACTCAACGCATAATGTTACCTTATTTTGAATAGGTAAAATGTATTATCTTGAAAACCATAGCATTTTAGAGTAGAGTAAAATGTATTAACTTACAATGACTAACTAAAATGTTTTAATTCTAGTGATGTAGAAAAGTCAAGTTGGGTATAATGTATCAATTACAAAAATGATAATATAACAATTTGGTAAATTGTTTTAATATTTAAATTAAGTTAAAGTCAAGCAAGGCAAAGTAGCATAAGGTTAAAAATTTTAGTTGAGAGGTGTTTTAATGACAAAATCCACTATTTACTATACAGTTTAAAAGACAAAAAAATATGAAAAACTTCAAAATCACTTGTGTATTAATGACCATAAAAGTCGTCAGATCGAGCTGAAACCAGAACCATTCGAAAGAGTTTTTTCTCCTGATTCCAACGATATACAGGGTGTCCCGCGATAATCTGCGACCCCGAAAGAAGGTGAAACTAGACCATAAATTATCGACAAAAAACAGAAAAAAATTAAAAAAATTTTTTTTATTTTTTTTTACTGACGAATTGAGATTTTTATATAGCTTACGTAGCCTCTTTGTACAAAAAATGATGATTTTTATACGTGTTTTTTGGGATACAGGCGTAAATTTTTTTTATTTGAATGGCAATATGGTAAGAAATAATAATAAATCATAAAATTTCCTAGTATTGGGGGCATAATTCTGAGAAAATTAGAGATCATTGAAAAAAACAGTCATAAAAAATGGATTTTTTTTCACAAGAAGCATAGTTAAAGACATAATGCCACTTTTTTGCCAGCTAATTTTTATTTTATCCTTACCGCCAAGTACGTGGCGTAATATTTTATTTTATTTTAAAGTAATCGACCCACTACTTTGGAAGAAATCATCATTTTTTGTACATAGAGTCTAGGTAAGATATAAAAATCTTATTTCGTCAATAAAAAATAAAAAAAATTTTTAAAAAAGATTTTCTATGTTTTTTGTCGATAATTTATGGTCTAGTTTCACCCCCTTTCGGGGTTGCAGATTATCGCGGGACACCCTGTATATAACTCAATATCGCCTAAAATGGCGGTTAATACATTTTGCCTTTCCACCGTCGATATGTACACAGTAATCTTCTGTTTAGTTAAGATAAGCAACTTAATGCTTTTGTAATAATTAACAGCTGCCTGATTTAGCTATAATTGTTTTTTTTTTTTTTTTTTTGATTACACGATATAAATCGATACACAAATAATACATTTATAAATAAATACAGTAATAAATAATATTACAACCAGACTCAGGTCGGGTATCGAACCCACAATCCTCAGAGCAGAAAGCGCACAGCCAACAGGGTAGTCAAGAGACTGGACTAAATGAATGTAAATTAATACTACATATACATGATTTATTAAATCTTACCATGGTAGGGAAATAACAAATAATGTGTATGAAAAGGAAAGAATGAAATTAATCCAAATTCTTGTACAGCGTCTCAAATTATTTGATATCCATTCACATTGCATAACTGAAATAAAAAAAAATATATATTAAAAAGAAATATCTTTAACTTTTACAGACGTTCATCTTAAAAAACATTAAAAACTTAGTTTGTTCAGTTATTATTTCAATATTTATGAAATAAAAACTTAATAGTAACAGTGCAGATAGGCTAAGTCGTTGTCAAATATTTATAGGTGCGTTCAGAAAGTGTTTTGTGTATATATTTCACAAATATACGTAGGTGATACGAAGTTCACCGGGCCATCTAGTTTATAATATAAAAGCAACTTTTTAGACCGAAATATCTAACTACTTACACAACGTCAGCCATTCAGGATGTAATGTCATTGCCGACGCAAACACTTGTATCAAACCCAACAATCTGTACTTCCAAGTGTGTGTGTTTGCATGATGTTTCTCTAGATCATACAACTGTTTCAAACTATATGAACCTTTCCTCATGAGTGATAATGGATCAGCTGTTGGGAAGTTCTTTGGACTGTAAGGCTGGAGAACACCTCGTTCCACAACACCAACAGCTGTGTACTGGAAATTATAAAAAAAAATTAATTTAGAGATCAGCAATTTTACAATCTATATAAATCTCCTGTCGTATGTCTAGGCTGACTACTGGATCGATTTAAATGAAATTTTGCACAGATATGTATATATATGTACCTTTGTCCAATTTTAAATATAGGATCTATTTTATTTCTAAATAATATATATTATTTTTATAATCCCGAAAAAAAAATAAACAAGGTGCCATTCCACGTTCGAAGTTCGTCGCGTTGGCTGGTTGTTTAATAAAAGTATGCTTCATGCTTTTAACTGTTTAGTCCCGATTATGGGAAACCAAATATGTACTATAATTAGCACCAAACCCCCTAACAACCATATATCAAAATGATATATAATTAAAGAATGGAACCATTAAATTCGTCACAGAAATCATATTATTGAATAGCACAATATCTACACTTTACTTCTTAAAATAGAACAAGTTGGGTTAAAAGCATGCTATGTGCTAAAGTAGGGCTGCATCTATTGAAGTAAAGTTTATTTGCAAACAGAATAACAATTTTAATATTTATATTAAAGATAACTTTCATTCATGTATAATGCATGAGTCTCTATAATGCATGAAGATCTCATCTCAAAAATGTTTATTTTTATTTTTTATTTGTTAACATTTTCATCATGTGACTAGTATTATATTATTATAGTAAGCAAAATAAAAGTTATTGGATAAAAGAAACCAATAGAACACGGAGAAGAGGATACATTGTATTAATAACAGGTACATATATTTAAATATCATATTTGGAGATAAAGCCTAGGGTCAACATTCAAGACTTACAATGTCATCCTCTCGTCCCGCAAAAGAGAAATGAATTCGAAGATCACCTATTTCATGTTCCAAAGCACTGTTCCCATGGTAGTAGAAACCTGAGTGTAACTTGATGTCACTTCTATCTGGTCTCGAATCTGACCATATTTCATAATAGTCATTTACTTTTCGCTTTACATCTAAGCCTGAAAAGAAAAATATATTTGTACAAATACAAATATCCGTTTTGATTGGGAATCAAACCCACAAACCATTGGTGTTTTAGGCGACTACACACACCACTACATCAGAACGATTGTTGCCTGATATTAGATTACCTAATTTATTAAAAGCAAACCAAACAGAACAGGAAAAGTCACTAGAATTAAATAAAACCTCCATATTTATATTTAAAAAAAGATAATAGTAAGCGTTGCCCGTACTTTTCATTTTGTAAGAATAAGGCACAACCTCCATGAGCTAAGTAAATAATAATGAATGAAAAAATAAAAAAAAAGAATACAAAAGTATTTAATATTTCTTTATCTATTTATTGATTTAAACCTGGACTGACTTTGAAATGACCTAACGGATAGCCTAAAAAAATATATTTTACTATAGTATATATGACTACATATTATAAAACAAAGTCTCTTCCCGCTGTCTGTCTGTCTGTATATATGCTTAGATCTTTAAAACTATGCAACGGATTTTGATGCGGTTTTCTTTAGTAAATAGAGTGATTACAGGCATAATATAGTAGAGGAACACGGATAGTTTTAAAGTTTTCTAATGTGATTTTGTAAATAAAGACATTTTTTGCACTTAGATTGCAAATATTTATTTTATATTTTATATTTAGTATCAGCATTGCACCCGTGCGAAGCTGGAGCGGGTCGCTAGTGAATATATAAAACAAAATATTTCAATTGTCTCTATCTATATGTATATGTACTATATAATATACATACATGTATGGTAATGATAACACTAAATTCTACTATTATTTACTACTTACCTAAATGCATCCAACCAATCTTTACATTCTCTGCGATATGCGTCTCACTGAACATGGGCATCGACGTCGGGTTGTGATGACCAGGTCTTATGTAGAACAATGCAGAGTCGACTACATAGTCTCGCCAGTCTTTATGATACCAGTACGTCTTTTGAGATTCTTCAGCTGGTTCACTCAAAAAATTATCCGTTTCACTGTTGTTATAAAAAAAATTATTTTTAGTAGTGATACTTTAAATTTAATAACAATATATTTTATAGTATTATAATAAATTAGTAAATAGTTGTGTAATTTTAAATGTTATATTTGATCTACAAAACTTATATACTGATTTGGATGTAAGTTTTTTAATAAGTTATTGACATGTTTTCTGTAAATAAAATTATTTAAGATTGAACACAAGTGTGTGACAAACTTAACCCTCCGTTGGTCGCGTGGGGTCTTTGAAAGCCCAGGTGCTACAGAAATGTAAAATGTAAACATTTAAAATCGTCTCAGCGACTCCATATTTTAGGTACCCTCCTAAGTTGGATTATACTTGCTGCGTATCGCCATTAACTTCAGTTTGCGCGTAAGCGCCGTGAGATACATACGAGTTTTATGCGTACGGGCTTTGAAAGACCCCACGCGACTAACCACGTAAGTAAAATTGAATGGATTTTTTCAGCTTAGATTTCTTTTGTAACATGTTTTTTACGTATTTTTTAGTTATTTTAGATTTAATTAAGTGTTAAAATGGACAAAGAACAACAACCTCGTATATTAAGCTGGTTGGATGGTGAAAGTAACGATGTTTCCGGTGGTAGTGAATTAGTGATGATGAAGAAGGTAAAGTCGGTATATACCCGGGTGAAAGGAGTGAGAATAGCACTGATTCTAAGCAGGAACGTGAAGACGAAACTACAGAACAATATGAATTATCTCCGGAAGAACTGCTTTAGAATTCGGAATCTTTGGGTGAGCATCGTCAGGTTCTGGAATCGTTGGACGAACAGCATGTGGTTTTCGAATCGAATGAACAACACATAGATTTGGAAAGTTCGTATAATGATGATGATGAAGATTCCGTGATAAATGGGGGGCCACCTTTTCAAATTTGCCTCGAGAATTGAAACAAACTATGAGACGATTCATACCTCCTCCTCAGGATGTTCAACACAACGAAAATAATTTTGTGCCTAAGAGAAAGCATTGCATTCATTGCCCAAGACAAATAGATTGAAAATTCAAATCTGCCTGCCATTTTTGTAAGGGTAACATATACCCAATACATATTAAAACGATATGCACTGAATGTGTTCTAAAAGATAATCAGTAAATAATTGTGTTTGCTCGCAAACGAAAAAAAACCGACTTCAATTACATCGACAAGTACTTAATACAACGTAATAAGACGAAAAAATAGTCAAGTAAATACGCGCTACTAAAGATTACTCAAAAAGTTGTAATTAGATCTTGATATAATTTAAACAAGACTACATGACAAGTATTAGCTTTCGATTAAAGTAAGAATTATCAAAATCCGTACACCGAGTAAAAAGTTATGCGGTATAATACAACGTAGGTCGACGAAAAATTAGTCAAGTAAAAACGCATTATTAGATATAACTCTAAAAGTACTTATCAGATCTCAATTAAATTTAAATGGGACCACATGACGCACAAAACCTTTCATATAAAACAAAATTGATCGAAATCGGTCCACCCAATCAAAAGTTCTGAGCTAACATACATAAAAAAAAAAAAAATACAGTCGAATTGAGAACCTCCTCCTTTTTTGGAAGTCGGTTAAAAAATGACTGACTTCAATTGGTAAAAGTTTATGTTTGTTTTTGTTGGTTTGTTTTTGTTGGTGTTTTCCAAATTTTACGTAAGTGTCTTCGTTATTTTAGTGTTATTGCATATAAATTTATTAAAATTAGAAGTTCTTGCATTTCGTTATATTAAAACATTTTTTTTGTGATTGTGATCTCAAGGAGTGAAATTCATGTGTATACTTTTAGATTGTAAGTTTAAGGCAGAAAGAAAAGAATATTTTTACGTAACTTGTTGTAGTTTAATTGTTATTAGGTTTATCACCAATAGTATGCTAAGATAATTAGGAAAATATAATTAGATAGATGTTTTTTAGGCTTTTTATTTTTGGGGTCTTCAGAGACCCCACGCGACCAACCGCGTAAACAAAAAATGCGCGACCGACCGAGGGTTAATAGTACACATTATATTACAAACAAATAATATATAAATTAAACTTAAAATACAAAATAGGAGCATGTTCTCAATTCGACTGTGCTGTTTTTTTATGTGTTACCTCATAACCGTTACCACTTGTGTTTCTTATTTTAATTGAAAGATAGTCCTTGTCATGTGGTCTCATTTAAATTTAATCTAGATCTGTCTATACTTTTTGAGTTATCATTAATAATGCAAATTGAATTGATTATTTTTTTGCCTACCTACACTGTATTACTCGTCTATATCATTTGGTGTCAATTTCTTTTTTCACTTCAACACAGTTTTTTTAACTTAGCCTAAGATACACATTATAAGATAATTTTAGGGTAAAGATTTTTAGTTAGTTACTTACGTAGTTTCTTCAATCCATTGATACATTTGAACTCTCTTCCTCAACTTTACAGCCTGCACGTGGATATTATAATCAGGCTCTGAGATAGGTTCGAGAATTCTAAGAGGCCCTATGATGTGCACAACTCGTCCTTCATATCTCTCTGCTTCGTCTTTGATGTGAACATCAATACTTTCTGCTGCAAATACCAGCTCATCTAGCATAAGATTACTTTGAATGGTGCGGCACTGAAAATTATGTTAAAATAATCATTAACTACTGCTAAAATCCATTAAACCTATAATTCTACAACTAAGACAAATTTATTATATTGTTACAATATTTCCTAAGATATTTACCTCAGCCCATATTAAAAAATAAGTAACTCCAGAAAATAAAACTAAACTTAGCATTGTAGTAAGCCAAGTTTGCTTAAAGTGATTAACAACCGCTGCCCAGCTCATCTACAAACATGAAATATATTTTAAAATGTGCAACAGTTCAAATACTCAAATAATTTATAACTCGCGATTTTATTTATTCGTACGTACTTTCGTCAATTATTTCCTCTTTTGTTTAAAAGCTCCGAATATTATTTCACTGTTTTACTAAATTCCTGCATTTTACACTCACATCAAGCACCTAATTTTCAATTAATTTGTAAAACTAAAAATACAAAATATTGGCGACATTTACTTTATTTTTTTTTTATTTTTTTTTTTTTTTGTTTGTTTAGGTATTACTTAATTTTAATCGTGATCTGAGGTTCTGACTTCTGAGCTCCTGTATAGGTAAGTTATTCTACTCTTTGCTTCTGAGGTTAGAAATTACCATGAAATTACAAATATTTTTGTTTTTACGTTTATTTTCATCTAGATTTTCATTGTCTACATTTGAGTTTTGCTTTTGACCACAGATTCAAATAATATTGATATTGTTATTCCTATAAGGCCGGCTCCACACGTTGGCCCCAACGCTCGTACCAACGTTGGACTGCAAATTCGGGAAGGCGTACACACGTTGGCTAATAAACTAGTTCTGTCCCGTCAGGGCCAATGTGAAGATGTCCGATATAGTAATCGAAACTGCTCTAAGTGCTTTTATAGTACTGAGTTCACATTTATATTTGTTACTGATAAAAAATAAAAAGCCACGTCAAAGATCGAGTAGAGTCACTAATTTTTTTTCTGTAAAGGCGTTATGTGCTAATTAATGATTCTCGCTTTTTTTTTTAAATCTTCAATTGAGAAATTCATTCCCATATTCTGTTAAATGGTGCCCCAAGCATCAGATAATAAATTTTAATTTTTATGATCCTTTCGAGTTGCGTCCCATATTATTGAATGTGAAAAAGTCATAGAATTTATTGAACTTTATCAAAACTTCAATAAATTCTATGACTTTTTCATTTGTCCATGCCGGTGGCGATTTTGTGGATGAGGAAGCCATTCTCGCTCGACGTACGCACTCGCTGCGTGTTGCAACAGAACTGAGCAAAGCGCCAACGTGTGGACAAAACGCGAACGTTGGCGCAGATTCCTTTGATAAAACCGACACGAGCTGGCCAACTACCAACGCTCGCCCCAACGTTGGGACGAATGCCATTTTCTAGATCCACACGTTGGACGAGTAGCGTTGGGGGCCTATGTTGGGGCCAACGTGTGGAGCCGGGATAAGTCCTATAACCAACCCCGTCTTACGGTTAGGGCTTGGAATACCGGTAAAAATTCGGTACCGGTACTTTGTCTCGGCAGACGTATCGTTATTTATGAAGTACCGGTACTTTAAATACCGGTACTTTAGAGCCATTTTACCGTTAAATTTTTTACCGGTAATAACTCGTTTATCGTTATTTTTACCGGTACCTATCCATACCGGTACCGTTAATTACTACTGTTACCTTTATAGCTACCGAAATTATTACGCTAATAGAACCCTACCTACTTTTCTTTATTTTTGATCTCACAGCCTTAAAATCTAATGTCACGCGCTGTTGCCACTCTTATCAGCCCCCCCCCCCCCCCCCCGGGCAGCTTCGAGTTGAACATTTTTTCTTTGCACGGAGCGGCAACGTCGTAGAGGTACCAATAAAAATATCGTTAATCGTGACGGCAGAGGTACCGGTACCAGTATCGTTAAAATTCTATTTACCGTTAAAAATTACCGTTAAAAATCGTTTCCGGTACCGAATTACCTTTAAAACTTTTACCGATAAAACATGTATCGGATAAAATTAACGCTATTTACCGGTATTTTATAAAGGTAATTGGTACCGGTAACAAGCCCTGCTTACGGTATGTCAACTTGCTCGGTCAACCGTCAACTTGTCTTGTCATTTTTTTGCATACCTAGTTTTTTTGAAACTTGATTACTTGACAAGTTGACATTGTTGACAACCGTTGACAACGAATAGTAAATAAACAAATCAACTTAATAATTCATATTATAATTTAGGCATAATTATTTAGAATTAAGGCAAAATTAGTTTAACAACATGCAGTATATCTATTAAATGCAATGATTTTCAAAATAATATCACGACCTTTGAAAAGAAAACATTTTTTATTTTTGTGCCATCAAAAAGATGCAATATTTCCAAAATGCAGAAAATTTTATCACACAGTACCTTTTATAGATCTTTACAAAGAAGTTTCTGGTAAACACTACAAATTAGAAATATTACTCATAAACGAACAACATCTTACATTTATTTGCATTACAGGTCAACCTGTCACAGATAATTTTGTTGATGAACTAAGGAGGAAATATCCCAAGATTTTTGACTTTAGTAAACATCAAATACAGTGTACTCTAAAAATATTAAATAAATTTGGCATAACAGCTGAAGATGCTTGTTTTGATCCTCATATATTTTGCATGAATCACCTATTAATGGATAATTATGCAGAAATTTTAAAAGAATGTAATTTTACTATTATACTCCCTAAACATATAATAAGGTAAATATACTACAATAAATGTATATTAATTGAATTAGTTATGAACTTGCACTAACTTGCAAATTTTATCACAGGTGAAACTTATATGATTTAAAATTTTACATTTTGCAGATACCATACATTAGTAAAATCACGGACAATATCACAATTAAAAAAAGAAGGATTATTAAAAGATGATCTCCATCTAGAAGAATTATTACTAAGTGGTTTTTTTGATTGGCCAAAACATCATGTCAAACTTATTAATTTTTTAGATTCCGATACTAATATTTGTAAGTTATTATTTGAAATATAATGTATAGACAGTAACAATACTATTTAATTGGTGATTATTAATGAGAATATTTTTTTGTTTTTTTTTGCAATTTTAGTAACAATAAGAATGAGCGTTTTAGAAAGATACCTCCAGTATAAATTTTCTATAACCTCAGACGAGTTTAAAAATTACTGTAAAAATTATTTACCACTTAAACATAGACCAACTTGTGACATTCAAGAAGCATTAGACATAGCGCAGAATAACATAAAATTTAATTTAGAAACAATAAGAAGAAATGGATTTATAATATCATCAGATCCAGCAAATACAAGGCTTATTTTAGAGAATGTGGATTCGTTGGGTGGCTTAGATATCAGAGATGCTATCAAAATTGAGCCTGCTATACTAAAAAATCGTTACCAAGCTCTTATAGACATAAAAAACATGTTACAGGTATTTTTTTTTGCTACTTTTAAAACTGTTAAGGTGGTTTTTTTTTAACTATTATAAATTTTCTTCAATTCATTTGTTAAATTATAACCAAATCTAAAAGTACTACTACATAAATAAATTATTGGTATTTGTTCATCATGAAATAATGACATTGTATTGAATTACATATATTTTTTTTCTTTCAGAAATACAATATTTCAGACGATGCCCAGAGACACTGCCTCAAGATTTATTGTATGCGTCCAGATACAGTTCAAGAACGGTTAGAACAACTTATTAAACTGAAAGAATATCAAGTGCTATCATCAAATCCAAGAGTAATTATTTACATTTTAAAAGTTACCTAATTTTACATTACTATGATGAGAGTAAGAATACTTATCAGTATAATTCTAATAATTACTCACATGAAAAAGTAAATCTCTTACTAATACTTGTGTGTAGGTAGTCATATTTTTTTGTTAATACAATTTTTCTCAAATGTTATCGTGCCAACTCTAGTTTTTTTTTTTTTGTTATAAAAAGTTAAGACTTGGACTGTCACCTCACTTCACTTTACCTCATGGATCTCTCTATTTACTCTGTCATCTTCTTGCATCTCAGCTGAGTAAAAAAGAATTGTGCTCAGACTGTTTCGTCAATTGGTTGTTTTCAACATGATGAATGTTAAAGTACATATTACTAACATACTAGAAAAAAAAAATTGTGTGTCAACTCCGATGCACGACTGGAGTTCACTTCTTCAGATCGATTATCTAAATAGGCACAAAAAAGGCTAGGCTTACTAGTCTAAAAAAAAGATGAATACCACATCAAATGGTAAATAAACAATTCAAATAACGCCACCTATCGATCGATCGATGCTGTTATTAGAGTTATTATTAGCGTTGAAGCAACTTAATATTCACGCCTGAAAAGTGAAAGGTAAAAAAACGTAACGAGGACATTCGTTCAGTAGATTTTACACCTCATATTTTTTTAATACCGGGGGCCTTATATGAAAATCGATTCTTAAGGAGTAAACTCCAAAAACAAAATGTGAAAAAAGAAATTGAATTTTAATTTCTTGAAATTTTCAATATTAGACAAATTGTGAAAAGTATGCTCCTAAGTCCTAATATTATAGTTAAAATCGAATGTGGCGAAAATAAATAGTCATTGTAAACATAATTTTAGCTCATTACTATTCTCTATATACTAGGTACTCTACTTAGTGGTACATGAAAAGAAAATGTTGAACCGTTTAGCAAAAATCCAAGCAGCAAAGAAAAATTGTTACAGCCTAAACCATCTAGTGGCTTCAAGCAAAGTGTTTAACACGTAAGATGTTTACTTAATATACTAAAATTTCCTATCATAATTAACATTTCTTAACCTAATTTTAAAAAAAGACGGTATTATACTAGACAAATTTTATAATATTTTAAAATACTCTCTTGACTTTATTTAATCAAAGATAGAATTTTATTGTAGAAACGTTCATTTGTTACACAACACTAGCGCTTGGTAACGATACCGATAACGTTACCTCTGACGTCACTAAATAAAGATGCTTTTACCAACACCTCATAGGAGCCATTCATTAATTACGTAAAGGTCCCGAAGGGGAGTGGGTTTGAAAAATCTTTACATACCTTTACTTGGGTTTTCCACTGATTCTTACGTAATATTTTCAAGTCTATATTTTATATTAAAAATCGCGCGCTCAAGTGGTTTGGCAGGGATCATAATTATTTCATTTGCGTCTTTTAACTACTGATTGCTGTGTGGTTTCCCGTGGGTGTCGTATGAGGCGATTCAGAGATAACACACTTCCACTACCACCTTGGAACTATTGAAGCCGACCGATGGCCATCGCACAGCTAGCTTTTTAACCGATTTCCATAAAAGAAGGAGGTTCTCAGTTTGACTGTTTGTTTTTTTTAAACGGTTTTTTTTTAAATGTATGTTAGCTCAGAACTTATGACTCAGCGGGCCGATTTCGATCAATTTTTTTAATTGAAAGGTGTTGCGTGTCATGTAGTCCCATTCAAATTTAATTGAGATCAGACAAGTACTTTTAGAGATATCTAATAATGCGTATTTACTTGACTACTTTTTCGTCGACCTACGTTTTATTATACCGCATAACTATTTACTCGGTGTACCGATTTTGATGATTCTTACTTTAATCGAAAGCCAATACTTGTCACGTAGTCTTGTTTAAATTAGATCGAGATCTGATTACAACTTTTTTAATAATATTTAATAGCGCGTATTTACTTGACCATTTTTTCGTCTTATTACGTTGTATTACTTTCGTTTGCGAGCAAACACAATTATTAAATATACAGACCAAGCTCAGGCACCCAGGCACCAGCGCCTTCGGTGCGATAAAGCTAACCGCGGTTACCGACCCGCCTGCCCAGTGTGGTGACTGTGGGCAAAACCCTTATGAGTTCGCGGCAGAAATTTTGGCCCTCAGTTCCTAACAGCTCAAATATTCCCGGCTGCGGCAGCGGTCACGGTAACGGTGGGACGAAGGGTGCTAGGAATCACCGGGTTACGGGAGGCTGCCACCTAACACTACACGTATAAACGTTTAAAGGATGCACTATTCGGCTGGACCATCACCTCACCGAACTTAAAGTAGAATTGAGTCACATTAAGTGGAGCATACTGAAGTTGTCAGAAGTCCGAAGACAGGGCGAGACACGATGATCCTGCACTCCGGGCACTTGTTCTACGTCCGTGCAGGTAATGGGCTTTCCCATGGTAGCGATGGAAAATCGACCCACACGGATTAGAGTGCAGGAATTGCGGGGGCAGATGCTTGTCAACTTTCTCGAGCCGAAGGGTTTTTTTTTTTGATGAATTCCTTTTAAGAAGCCCAAAGGCGGTGGAAAGGGACGAGCCCGGATACTGTGACGAGGAACGAGATAGATTTCATCATTGCGGATAAAAAGCATATAGGTATATTCAGAGACGTCTCAGTGGTACGACCACCTACTGATACGGGACATTCTGAATATAAACCTATAAATAAAATATAAATAAATAAATAAATTCTTTATTTGCACCAAATATAAACCTATGCAAAGAGCGGGCCCGGTTGATAAAACCCTCCGGATCCGAGCAGTTCCAACTGGAAGTCCAAAATCGATTCGATTCGCTGAAAAGCATTAGTGACGTGGACGAAACGAAATCAACGAAGCAGACCAAAATTTCTCCCGAAGCCTTGGATGTCCGCTACTCAAGCAATTTCGCCGAAACAGAAGGCTCTTTCCAGGGATACGCAAACTTGTACGCAGAGCCCTCCGCTGCTCTAACGCGAGAGATATTACATGTCTTATAGAGCAGAATAGGGAGTCAGAAGTTTTCCAATGACCATTGGGGAGAAACCTTCTTGCGAATTACAAAACAGCGGATGGAAGAACAGTTAACTCTCATCCTCAGATCCGAGAAGAGGTCGAGATATTCTTTGGACAGCTGTATTCGTTGTTCGCACACAAGCCTGAAACTCGGGATACCGAATATCCACGTGCGCAACTTTTACATACCTACAACTACCGCATAACGCCCTATTGCCGCTCTTTTCAATCCCCCGCGTGGCTAGACGCGGTACGGGGATTCAGGCGCTTTGAGTTCAACAGTTTTTGCACGGGCAACTTCTAAGAGGTGTCGGTAAAAAACATCTTTATTTAGTGACGCCAGAGGTAACGTTATCGGTATCGTTACCAAACCCTGCACAACACACATTTTGCTAATCATGTTGTGTCATTGTTGTCATGTTCAATCATTTGTTTTAATTTATTGCATGTATTTCATTTTGTTGTTTAGTTAAATTTCAAGTAATACCTACCTACAAAAAAAAATTGGCATTTCAATTTGTAACTAAAATATGAAGATAAATAATTTAAAAATTTCATACAAGTAATAGTATTTATTATTTTACTGTTTACAGGTACATAAATAGTTTTGGAAACAAAATTTGTAGTCGAGATGTAGCCGTGTTAGTTAGTTCATCTCTCAGTGGGGCGGGTATAACTAATGAGTCAGTGTTAAGTAAATTGAAACGACATAAATATTGGCTTCACACCGCGTTAAACGTTGTAGGAGAAAACATACAGATGTTGAAAAAAATGTTTACCGATGACGTCATATTTGATAACTGTCAAATACTATTATACCCAGTGTAAGTCAAAATCTTAATCATATCATACTATATTAAATAACTTCGACGTCTATTCGTTCTAAGAAAATAGTGACTCATTGTTGTCGTTTAACTTAGCCACGCCCCTTGAGCAAATCAGATCAAAGTAAAGAAGTCAGTGTTCATATTGACCAGTTGAAGTAAACCCTTCACTTCAGACAGATGTTCCAATTTACTACGATTTAATTGGTCAAGGGGCGTGGCTAAGATGAGTGACAGCGATGACTCAGTATTTTCTTATCACGGGTAAACTATATTATTCGTGCATTCTCCGTGCTATTGAGTGCTCTCCATACTAGGAGTCTCGTAAACAAGACATTTGCAAGTAATGTCGAAATATCGAGCTCCGCAAAATGAAAATAAAAAACATGGTAAATATCCGATTTTGGATAAAGTTCCGATACAGTCAATCGGGGTAACTTTGACAGATAATTTCTATATTTTTTAGCTAACTTTGACAATGTTAAATATGAGACAAAAGAGTTAATTTAATATGTGCTCTCAGGATGGTTTTCATACTCTCAAGTTATTTAACGTTTATAAAAATCATAATATGTATCAAAAACAGGCAACTTTGTTGTGTGTCAAAGTTATAACCCCTTTATGGGTAACTTTGACACAGGTGAGATTTGTCACAGGAATCATAACTTTTAAATACACTCGAGAGTAGTCGAGAGCATAGAAATCGCACACCTCTACATTTTCATGTTGACCGCAAATATTTAAAATTGTAAAACAACCATTGCTAGATACGGACTGTCAGCCGTCAAACTTTATTTTTTAATTTACCTTCTTACATAGGTACTATATATTACAACATCTTCCTCTTACAAAAAAAAAGTAACATAACAATAAAAGAAAAACTAACATAAACTTGTAACTTAAATTAAATATTTTATTTCTAACAATTTTAAAGTAATTTATTTCTTTTTAAAAAACAAAGCCAACTTTTCTCTGGCTTTTCTCGCAGCAATTCGAGGCTGTGTCACATCAGACTCACCGGGTAATGTACTACTAGGACCAGGACTTATTAAGTCATCCTCCCCTACTTGATCATCTCGACCGATGTCATGATTTTCGGCATCATCGTATAAACTCTTACGATCTTCGCCATCATCACATTCCTCCTTCTCCCCCGAAGAAGAAGATGAAAGTTGCGAGAATTTAGATCTATTACAATTATAAAGATGACGTCTATTACGCCTATATATTCTACCCGATTCATCTCGAAGAAAATATGACCGCGGTTGAAGGGCAGGAGCTTTGACAAACACACGTCGTTTCGTGTTACCATCAGCCATGAAAACTTCATCACCCGTCTTTATTGGCAGTAAATTGCGCGAATGCAAATCATAGTACTGCTTACTACGAGCCTTATTCTGTATTATGTTTTCATAATCAGAAACATTGTTCCGCTCTGGTCGTAATTTATCGGTATGTACCGGGAGTCTAGTATTCAATCTACGTCCCATTAGTAACTGAGAGGGGGAACTAACTCCATTCCGTGGAGTGGTGCGTAAGTTTAGTAAACCAAGATAAAAGTCAGATCCTGACTCCAATGACTTTTTAATAATGTTTTTAACCGTTTGCACGGCGCGCTCGCTCAATCCGTTAGCTTGAGCGTAGTAAGGAGATGTCGTAGTATGAGTAAAACACCAAGTAGAACAGAATTCCCTAAACTCTTTTGAAGTATATGCAGGTCCATTATCAGTAACAAGTTCTACCGGAATCCCATGTCGTGCAAACTGATCTTTTAAAGCCACAATAACAGCACGCGTGCCAATACTTGTTAAAGGACACACCTCTATAAAATTAGAAAAATAATCGACAAGAATCAGATAATACTTATTTCGAAAAACAAATATATCTGAGCCTACCTTTCTCCAAGGTAACTCAGGAACATCATGAGAGATCATGGGATCCCTAACAGGATTAACAGCATGTGCGGCACATACAGCACACGAGCGCACTACACGCTCCACATCCCTAGACATACCGTTCCAGAACATGACGTCTCGTGCCCGTCGCTTACACCGGTCAATACCTAAATGACCCTCATGAACGCGATCTAACATGTCTTTTCTTAACGCATACGGTATAAACACTAAATTATCCTTGAATAAAACTCCATCAACATACTCAAACGACTCTCTATAGGACCAATGACAACGAACTAAAACATCTGTACCTATCACTTCTGTAACGAGGCCACCCATTCAAAATATAATTTATCAAAATATTTGACTCTTTATCTTTATTCGTTATATTCCTAATCAAATTTATTTTACTGTCACTAAACCGAACATGATTTATTAAAAAACAAGATTGTTCGTCTACTTCTAGAGATACCTTATCATGCATCAATTCCGGAAGAGCCGCTCGAGACAACGTATCCGCAACAAACATATATTTCCCTGGTTTATATATTACAACAAAATCATAACATTGTATTCTTAGCATCATGCGCTGCAAACGCATAGGAACCGAATCGAGTGGTTTTTTGAATAACGCTTCGAGAGGCTTATGGTCTGTTTCTACAACTACATCAGACCTTCCGTACACATATTGATGAAATCGCTCTAAAGCGAAAACTATTGCGAGCATTTCTTTTTCTATTTGCGCGTATCGAGTTTGCGTATCTGTGAGCGTGAGTGAAGCGTATTCAACCGGCCGGCCGGCTTGCATGAGCGCTGCACCGAGCGCTCGCGCACTCGCGTCAACAGTGAGCAGCACCGGCTCACTTGCTGAGTACAACGCGAGTACGGGTGCATTACTTAACTTGTCTTTAAGTCGCGAAACTATATCTTCGTGAGCGTGTTCCCAACACCAATCAATGTCTCTTTTCAACAGCTGCCTTAAAGGAGACACAATATTTGCGTAATTTGGAATAAACTTTGACAAATAATTTGTCATACCGAGAAACCTCTCTAGAGAAGATCTATCATTCGGAGAAGGCATGTCTTTAATAGCTTTTATTTTACTAGCATCAATTTGCATACCTTTTATACTAAACGTATGACCCAAAAAAGTTACTTGTTCGACACAGAATTCACACTTATCCCGGTTAAATTTTATACCTACTTCTCGAGCTCTATCTAGCAATCGTTTCAATCTTAAATCATGTTCCTCTTTCGAACACCCATGAACAATAATATCATCAATAAAGGAGTCTACCCCGTCCAAGTCTTCTAGAATCTGTCTTATCTTCGCGTGAAATACTTCGCTAGCACAGCTTATGCCGTATGGCAGCCGCAAAAATTGATACCGCCCAAATGGAGTCCCAAACGTACACAGATCAGCGCTTTCGTCATCCAGCTGTACCATCCAAAAACCAGAACGAGCATCTAATTTACTAAAGTACTTAGCACCGTGAAGTTTAGTAGCTATCTCAGTAAGCGTCGGTAAAGGATAGTGAGCGCGACGGATGGCCTGGTTGAGCGGTCGCAGATCTAAACAAACACGCACACTACCGTCTTTTTTGGCTGGTAACACGATAGCATTGACCCAAGGCGTCGGATGTGACACCTTTCTGATAATCTCCATGTTCTCCATTTTTACAAGTTCACTTTTTAATTGATCCCTTATACCAATAGGAATTTTTCTTACCGGACACACAGACGGACATACATTATCTTTTAAAACAATTTTATATTTTCCAGGTAATTTTCCTACACCATGAAACAAATCTTCGTAGTTTTCAACATTGATAGAATAGATACGTTTGATTAATTTTAAATTTTCACAAGTATCCTTACTTAGAACACTTTGACAGTAATTACTAGTTATTACAAACTTTATTAAATATTTACGACTCTTGTATGACCACAGCATTTCTATCGAGCCTAATATTGGTAAATAACGTCCACAAAATGACTGAGCTCGTACATTACTGGGTGTCAAATCATTTACAGCAAAGCCTAATCTATTTAATGTACACAAAGACATTACATTTAAATCGGAACCAGAATCTAATTTAAACCGTTCTGTCATACCATTTTTACACAAAATTAATATTTCATACCACTTATTGTCTGTACCATTACAATGCTCCTTCAATGTCGATACAAAAAACAAATCATTATCTATTTTTGTATTTAATTCATGAATCTGCCTATTATTATTATTGTTCCTAGGGCACATTCTTTTAATATGACCTCTATTATTACACAAGAAACACTTTAAAAATTTTGCTGAGCATCTATTATCATCGCTATGTGAAATACCACAAGCACTACAACACTTCACATTTGCACTATACTTATTCTGCCGAGAATCGAACTCGCTACTGCCTCTTCGAACGCGCTCGTCGCTACGTGTCGACGGTCCGCCGCGGCCGAGCCCGCCGCCCGTGCCGCCTCCCGTGCCGCCGCCCCGACGCGGCGCACGTGCACCGAACAATGCATCTACAGCTGATGTACTCGCCGATTTAGCTGTTTCAATTTGTTTGCTATCTTCATTGGATATTTCGTTCGCTTGACATATTTTTATTGTTTTCTCTAACGTTAAGTCATCAGCTCTGAGAAGACGATCCATCCTCAAGATGTTCGAACTCACAGCGCTGACTTAACAACCGCAGTGCCGTGACGTAGGCGTCGATAGTCTCACCGATTCCCTGATTACGGGTAAAAAATTGAAATCTCGCCATTGTGGTATTATGTTTTGTACCAAAATATTCATTAAATTTTCCAATTAATATGTCAACATCGTCTTGATCTTCATTTTTTATGTATTTAAATGTTAAATATATATCATAACCTTCTGAACCTATTAGGTTAATGAGAAGACTGGCCTGAACTTCTTTTGGTTCCTTATAAACTCCAGATGCCTTTAGGAATACGTTAAACTGCTTTATCCATTTTCGCCACGCGTCCGCTCGACTTGCTGGACCTCCTTCCAACACTAACTCCGCTGGCGGTCTTGCGTGTTCCATGCTTTATGAGCTGCTTATTAATAATAAAAACCAAACAATAACATTTAAGCACTCAAACTACTCCATATTTCAGGAAAGAAAATTATTTAAATTTTACACCGCTGTCACCATGTAGTAAAACAACCATTGCTAGATACGGACTGTCAGCCGTCAAACTTTATTTTTTAATTTACCTTCTTACATAGGTACTATATATTACAACAGTCTGTGTATCCAAAATTAGACATATCAGTATTGTATTATGTTTTTACATACTTTGATAGTATCAAAATTTTCGACTTACTAGATCGTTCAATAAGTCCCGAGACTAACCTGGAAATGGCGCATATATTAAAAACTCTTTTGATTTTTAAAAAGTACTGGCTATCAATACAAGAATATGTGTCAAATTTTTAAAAATGGAACAAGAAAATTATTGATTTTGAAACATTTAAGTGACGCTACGGTTGTAATTTCGATACAATGGAAAAAAACGAGTTTCGCGTGTTGATAAAACATTGTTTTTTAATGGGAAAAAATACCGTTGAAGCACAGCAATGGCTTATAAAATGTTATGCAGGATCAGCTCCCTCTAAAGCAACCATTTGTCGGTGGTATGCCGACTTCAAACGCGGTCGCATGGACACCAATGATGGGGAACGCTCAGGTCGTCCAAATGAAGCAGTGACTCAACAAAATACTAACCAAGTCCTCAAAATCGTATTGGAAGATCGGAAGGTAAAAGTGCGAGAGATAGCCGAGATAATGAAGATTTCAGCTGGTAGTGTTTTCACTATTTTACATAAAAATTTGGCCATGAAAAAGCTTTTTTCTAAGTGGGTGCCGCGTTTGCTTACAACTGATCAAAAGGAACAACGTATCAATGATTCAGAGCGATGTTTGGCGCTGATGAATCATAATAAAAAGGATTTTTTACGTCGGTATGTAACAATGGATGAAACCTGGATATACCATTTCACTCCGGAATCCAATCGGCAGGCAGCGGAGTGGAGAGCGGCTGGTGAAAGCCGCCCGAAGCGTCCAAAGACTCAGAAATCGGCCGGTAAGGTTATGGCGTCTATATTTTGGGATGCGCATGGAATACTTTTCATCGACTACCTTGAAAAGGGGCAAAATATAAATAGTGACTATTACATGTGCTTATTGGAGCGATTGAAGTACGAAATTGCGGATAAACGGTCTCACATGAACAAAAAGAAAGTGGTGTTTCACCAGGACAACGCGCCTTGTCACAAGTCCGTGAGAACGATGGCCAAAATTAACGAATTGGGCTTCGAATTGCTTCCTCATCCCCCTTATTCGCCAGACTTGGCCCCCAGCGATTACTGGCTGTTTGCAGACCTCAAAAAAATGCTTCAGGGTAACAGTGGCGTAGCGTATGGGGGGCGGGGGGGGCGGCCCGCCCCGGGCGGCACTTTTTAGGGGGCGGCAAAATTTAACAATAAATAATAAAAATATTTTGAAAATATTTGAACCATTTTATATCATTTTTATCGGAACTATACATTCGGACCGATTGAAAGGATCACGGAATTTTTCTTTACTTATTTTGTGGCGAAGTCGGTGAATCCCTTTTATTTTGTAGCGACTGGCAACGTCTATACTTGTGGGAATTTCCCGTTTGTGACTTACTTAGTCTGAACCATTTTATATCATTTTTATCGGAACTATACATTCGGACCGATTGAAAGGATCACGGAATTTTTCTTTACTTATTTTGTGGCGAAGTCGGTGAATCCCTTTTATTTTGTAGCGACTGGCAACGTCTATACTTGTGGGAATTTCCCGTTTGTGACTTACTTAGTCATAAACGGGAGTTAGTCTTACCTATGGATGAACGAACTTAGCTCGGTTTATATCGTGTTTTTTGAAAATTTTATTTACATCCCAATTACATATAGGTAGGGATCCCTAGTACATTTTTTTCACCTGATTAGTATCAAGCTAATTTTTGGGGAGTAGCTTCATTTTGATGAGGCGAACAAAAAATTACTCTTCGAAAACTCTCGATTGTGGTAGCTAACAGAGGTAGCAGGAGATAGAGCAGCAGTGAGCGTAGGACCGGGATAACGTACCACGCAATTTGTAGGACAATATTACTATTAAATTATATAGATATTAACTAACTAAAAGAAAAAAAAATTACAAAAAAAAAATCAATTTTTGATGACTTTACGAGGTATGACCGAGGTATTACGATGTATTTGATAGTACGAGGTTAGGTTAGAGGTACCAGCTGATTTTTTTTCCCGGGACCACAGCATGACGTTGGCTTATTGTTTTTTTTTCAATTAATTTTTTTTTGTTATTTTAAATTCGTTTTTTTAATTAGTTTTTTGAATCACTTTTTTTAAATTAGTTTGTCAAAGAAGTTTCACTTCTGACATGTGTACTTTGTAAACACTCAATTTGTTTGTTTTTCTTTTTAAATAAGTTTTTTTTTCAATTATTTTGCCAAAGAAGTTTCACTTCTGACATGTTTTGTACGATCGCAATTTTTTATTTCAAATAAAACCTGTAACAGTACAAAATAATGATGACTTTTCTTGCCGAAAAATTCTCTATAATAATGTATGTACCTAATGTACTACTCTGTCAAGAAAGTACCGGGGAAAGATCAAAATATCACATAAATATACAAACTGTTTGTTATTCATCCAAATTTATTTTATCACCTTCAAAGTATGCTCCTTCAGAAATTACTTACGCCAACGAATAATTCAATTATCAAAACATTTTTAAAAGCTGTTTCCGGAATTGAGTTCAGTTCTCGCCGCGAATTCTCCTTTATGTCTTCTACCGATTGAAAACGGGTGCCACGAAATGGTAGCTTGAGTTTAGGAAAAAGAAAAAGGTCGGCTGGAGCCATATCTGGTGAACATGGTGGTTGCTCGATGCTATTTGTTGAGCGTTTAGTCAAAAGTTCACAGTGATGGTCCTGTGCGAAAGCGCATTAATCGTGGTGCAATATCCAAGAATTTTCTTTACACAAATTAGCCTTTTTCGTCGAATTTGCTCTCTTAAACGCCGCATAACGCTCAAATCGACGAATTCCGAGTGCACAACACCGCGATAGTCAAAGAAACCACTCAACGTGGCTTTGACTTTTGAACGAGTTTGGCGTGGAGTTTTTGGTTTCGGTTCAGTTGGAAGGCGCCACTCCGAAGCTTGTTGACTAGTTTGCATGTCAAACTCGTAAACCCACGTCTCGTCACCAGTAACAATGCGTTTCATAAATGTTGGGTCGGAATTGACTCGTTCTAGCATGTCCCCAGCGCCTCTAATGCGATTGATTTTTTGGAGAAAATTCAGATCTTTTGGGACTAGCCGAGCGGCAACAAGTTTCATACCCAAATTATTAGTTCAAATGGTACGGATCGACTCGTGAGATACAGAAAGTTCGGTGGCTATCTTTCTCAAAGTTAAATAAGGATTTTCAGTCACTGTTTCCTTCACTTTTGCGATGTTAACTTCAGTTACAGACGTTGATGGCCTACCAGAGCGAGGCACATCTTCCATCACAACTCGACCACTTTTGACATTTTTGTACCACTCATAAGCACGAGTTTTTGATAAAGTCAATTCGCCGTAAGCCTTCTGTAACATTTTCATTGGCTCCGAACACGAAATTCCATTGGCAATGCAAAATTTAAGACTAACTCTTTGTTCGATGTGTTTGTCCATTATGAAATTCGCAATACACACTAGATAATTATGATATAACTAAAAACAGCACAGTATTTAATATAAATAACAGATGCAACTCAAACTCCACGCCAAAATGGAAAACAGTTGCGCCACACTAAAAACAACAAAAAATAATTTTATTTGGAAATATACAAATAATATAAACAAATAATCCATTCCCGATTATTTTTTGACTGAATGTATAGTATACATTAAATTGAAATACCTAAATAAGAGGGCGGCAAATTTTTTTTCCGCCCCGGGCGGCCGACAACCACGCTACGCCACTGCAGGGTAAGAAATTTGACTCAAATAGTGAAGTTATCGCAGCAACGGAGGCTTATTTTGAAGCCAAAGACAAATCGTTCTACACACATGGGATAGAAAAGTTAGAAAAGCGTTGGAGGGACTGTATCGCTCTTGGAGGAGACTATGTTGATGAATAAAAATTAATTTTATAAAAAAGACCTTTTTTAGTACTTAGTCTCGGGACTTATTGAACCACGTGTTATCTAATCTCTCTATTTAAAAGTTTACCACTGAAAAAAAAATACAAAAATTGCGCGTGGAACTTTTAGCAAAGTTTTTGACATTAACTTCGTTTAACAACTTCTTTTTTTCAGATAGTTCATTTACTAAGTTTGTTAAGTATACACATTTTATAAATTTAATTTTATGCACTAAATGTGGACCACGTAAAAAATAAAAAATAATTTTGCGATTTGACTGTCAAAGTTACCCTTGCCAATCAAAGTTACCCCGATTGACTGTAAGCCCGTACCGCTTTTTTTCTTGTGTCTTGTACCTACAAGAAAAATTAAAATAAAATGTAAAATAAAACCTAACCCAACCTAACCTAGTAAGCTATAAAAATACAAAAAATTAAAAAAAAAAACAAAACCTAACCTAACCTAACGTAGTATTGAAGAAAACAATAAACAAAAAGCAAAAAATACAATAATCTTAATTAAAAAAAAAAAAAACAAAAAAGTAAAAAAGCAAAACCTAACCTAACCTAGTGTTGAAAAACAATAAACAAAAAAGTAACATAAACGCACTTTGAAGCTCGCTTTCAAGACTCCAACCTTCCCGCGGTGACGACCGTTTTTCAAATTTTTCTCGAAAAAAAAATTGTTTTAGACAAAAAATGTATAGAACATAAACCGTGCATTTTTTGATAATCGACAACTTCTATGGGAAACATTTTTCACTAAGATCAATATTTATTGAGATAGCGTAGAAAAACATGTGAAAATGAGTTTTTGTTTGTTGAGATGATCATACTTGTGATCAGCGAGTCAAGATACATAAGTATACGAAATTTCAAGAATAAAAGCGGTACGGGGTTATCGGAACTTCACCCCCGGTTTTTGAATAATTTTAGTAATAAAAATAACCATGTTAATCTAAAAAAAAAGACAATTAAACATGATTTATAATTTGTATTATTTTCAGCCTCGAACTGGAGCAATATATAGAATACTTAATGAAGATCCGTGACGGTGATTATTCTATGAAAGAAACTAGGAAAATTGAATTAGATAGCAGTTACAATAACTTGAACTACAGTATGTTAACAGACAGTCAGATCTTAAGTCTTATTTTATATGAAATAGAAAAGAAATATCACTTTAGTGGAGACGGCATTTGGAACAAACTTGATAGTGCAAAAATAAAAGTCAAACGATGACAAAAACTCAAAAATTAACTCAAATATGACCTTATTTATCAGACACACTGTAAATATGTAACTATGAATAAAATTAATATAAAACAAACAGTTTCATTATATACCTACACAGTGTTAGTATGAACTAATGGGTGTTTTTTAGAGGTTCACAACTTTGAGTTAGCAGGCTACACTACTTTATTTGACAACAATCTTTCAACACACGACATTTCGACAATTTAACATTTCACAGTTTTTAGGGATTTTTATACATATGTACACGACAGTCCTATACTAAACTTATCTAACATTAACAATTTTTACATTTTTAAGTAAACTAAATTATAATAATGACGCGTTGGCGCAACGGTCACAGCATTGGTTTGTGGCTATTGCGCTGGCGGTTGCGGGTTCGATCACCGCACACGGCAAACATTTTCATTTTAATTCATTGGCCATACAGATGCTTGCCGTGGTCTGGGTGTTTGTGCGGTCCTTGTGGGTCGCCCTACCGTGCCTCGGAAAGCACGTTAAGCCGTCGGCCCCAGTTGTTAGATATCATGTAAACCTGATAGCGATCGTTACTCATAGTAGGGGCTTTTATTCTACAGAGCAGTTTGTTTTCGTTTGTATAGATTCAAAATTTCAAACGCGCCGCAACCGCCGCGTCTTGGTATGATACACACGCGCGTTTGCATCGCATCTGTAGGTATCGCTACACACGCGCGTTTGCATCGCATCTGTATCGCTACACACGCACGTCTGTATCGATTCAAACGCGTATTTGAATTTAATACAGGTGTGCAAAGGTCTACAGGCTGCGTCTAACTTGCGCGCGTATCGCGTCTGTATCGCTACAAACGCGCGTCAACGGCGCGTTTAAAAAACGTGGTGTGCATAGGCCATAAAAGGTAACGATAAAAACATCTTTATTTAGTGACGTCAGAGGTAATGTTATCGGTATCGTTACCAAACCCTGGTGCACTGAGAGTGATGTTCTGCCGCGCAGTCTCTAGGGAAAAAGAGATAAATATATATTTAAATATCACGGTAATTGTTCAGGAATAAACTCCAGTCGTTTGTCGGTGTCGCTTAAGCGTACACTTTTTTTAGGGTTCCGTACCCAAAGGGTAAAAACGGGACCCTATTACTAAGACTTCGCTGTCCGTCCGTCCGTCCGTCCGTCCGTGTGTCTGTCACCAGGCTGTATCTCAAGAACGGCTATAGCTAGAGAGTTGAAATTTTCACAAATTATGTATTTCTGTTGCCGCTATAACAACAAATACTAAAAACAAAATAAAATAAATATTTAAGGGGGGCTCCCATACAACAAACGCGATTTTCTTGCCTTTTTTTGCTCGATATCAATAATGGCAACAGGTAGGCACTTGAAATATTCACAAAATACTCAGTTCTATTTTTACTTTAATAATAAATAATAAAATTAAAATTAAATTAATATTTAAGGGGGGCTCCCATACAAAAAAACGTCATTTTTGCCTATTTTTGCTCTAATACAACAAAAGTTATTTTTTTAGCCGCTTTTTGCCCGATATTAAAATCAATGTACCTAGTCAATGGTACGGAACCCTTCGTGCGCGAGTCCGACTCGCACTTGGCCGATTTTTTTTGTTTCATACGATTGCATTCGCGACGGTATAAGTTAGTCAATAACGAATTTAAGCTTAGCAATTATTTATTATCGAAACGAAAATATCTTAATAAAGATTCTTTTTATGGTTCCATACCCTACAAGAAACACTTATAATTTAGAAATGTTTGTCTGTCAATAGTCTCAGACACTATAGTCTAGTCAACAATTTCAAAAACGTGTTTTTTGTTGTTTTGCAATTTTTTATGTGCTAATAAACCCTTAAAAAACATTTTTCTAGACATCATTCCGAATCGAATGAGCTATCGCCCATATTTTAAGGAGCTTTATTTCTATTTAACACGTTTTTGAAATTGTTGACTAGACTACTATGGCTAATCTCAACTTGAGATTAATCACATCAATAAAGTAGTAAAATTAATTTTCGAAATATTTTTGGCTACCTTTAGGCATGCCATTATTGATAACTAAGTAGGTACTTAACGAAAAATAATAAAATTTATGTCATAGGAATGAAACAAATATCACTTTTTAGCCGACTTCCAAAAAAGGAGGAGGTTCTCAATTCGATTGTATTTTTTTTTATGTATGTTAGATAACAACTTTTTACTTTTGACTAGGTTGACCGATTTCGATGAATTTTGCGTTGATGGTCCCATTTAAATTTTATTGAGATATGACAAGTAGGTACTTTTAGAGCTATATCCAATAATGCGTATTTTTACTTGACTATTCTTTCGTCGACCTACGTTGTATTAAACCGCATAACTTTTCACTGGGTATACCGATTTTGATGATTCTTATTTTAATCGAAAGCTGATGCTTGTCTTGTGGTCCCGTTTAAATTTAATCGTGATCAGGTGACTACTTTTTGAGTAATCATTGATAACGCCTATTTACTTGACTATTTTTTCGTCTTATTACGTTGTATAAATAATGTATTACCTACTTGTCGATGAAATTGGAAGTCGGTTTTTTTTTCGTTTGCGAGCAAACACAATTAGGTATATCGTACAATTTTGTTATAGAAGAAAATAAAACAAGTGAGTAAGCACATTGTTATTATTATTACTCTTTAAAGTATTTAATCTACACTACAGTAGGTATTGCTTTTAAGACAACAAATTTTAAAAATTTCCACCGGCTTAGTAATATAAATACCCTGAAACAATAAATAATTTTACTTGTATGTTGAGAAATAAAATATATTTAATTGACTGTCTATTAGGTAATTTGTGTTTCCTTTTCACTTTAATAATATCAAAAATGCAAGAGAGCTTAATATTGTAACTACTACAATTTATAAATTTCTAAAAAAAAATATATTTCAAATTACCTTAACTATAGTAACCTTAAATATGTAATTATTTTATGTTAATGTATTTATCATTTGGCACATCATTCACGACAGTAAAATTATAGTATTTACGAAATACATATATCGAGGCATACTTTGGTCTTTCGAGTCTTCATAATAATTATGAAGACTTAGCTACGTAAACAAAAACTTACCTAATATACCTACAATACTAGTGTAAAAAACTATTAAATGCTAAATTGGTTTTAGTATCAAAATATAAGTATTTTAATACTAAAAGCAACTAAGTTATCTTAAAGTATAGGTACTTATAGCAGGCTAAGATATATGCAATAAGCTGGGTCAAACCCGTAAATATAGGTACTTATTTTATTTAACAATATGTATCGTCTTAACTTTAGGAATAAAAACTTAAAATAATAAGGCACAAGGAATGCACAAGTAAGTTACCAATTTTTAGACTGTTATGTACTTTCATTAATATCAAATTGGCAGTTAAAATACACTTACTCGTATTATGTACAATATTTTATGAATCTATTTAATATAATTAAAATAAATTGTCTGTATTTTTTGATAAAAAATTATTCTATTTTTACAAAAATCGAATATTTATCTAAATAATTTTTTTATAGATAGTTTGATTGAATCACGCGTATTTTGTCTTAAATCAGCCATATGTTTATATATTTAGTAGTAGTAATAAAAACTTTTTCAAATACTCCTTTTCGAAATTGATCTACGCGCTAGGATAATTTCGAAAAAGAGTATTTCAATTCAAAAAAGGGGGCAGCGACGTGTACGCCTGACTCGGACTCGGTTCCATTTTAACTACCACGGGCTGTGAGAGTTCTGAGTGGCGGTCCATCTCGTAGTGTTTGTCATGCGGGACCATGCTGCATTTATCGTAATCTTCGGGCGGAGCAGCATAGCGCGGGGGCTCGTCTTGTAAGGCACACGATGAATATTTATCCTCGTGTTCGTGACTACGATAATCCAACTTGTCGTCATGCCCGTGTGCTTCCATCTGAGGTGAATGAGCAGCTATCATGGGATAATCTCTGACGCCAAGCGGAGGCGGACTACCCTCACCGTATTCGTAAGAGTGTCGTGGTGCAAACATTTGTCCGTCGTGCCCATTCAAAACTGTCGTATAAGAATACGCGGGTTGGGTGTTAAAACCAGGGTAACTGCCGCTTCCTGATGACAGCAAGTGGTGTGAAGATAGTTCGTACGAATGCTGATAGGACCACGAATCGGCTGGTGCAGGTAAGCCATTTTGTGGAAAAGCAGGTAAGTTTCCTCCAATACTAGAGAAACCGCCGCCTAAAGTAGTTGAACTGGGTGAACTGGAACCGATGTAGCCTGTCTTCCGCGGAGGCTCACGTTTACGCCATTTTGCTCTTCTGTTTTGAAACCACACCTAAAACAACAAAAATATTATTAAATATAAACAAAAATATTGTTAAACATTTCTTATTACAACCTTTTCGTTTCATCTGACTTAAAACTCGATTTTAAAAATTTTTCTATACAAGTAGTTACATAGGTAGATACCACAAAGTGTCTTACCTGGACTCGTGATTCAGATAGATTTAATTTGAGAGCTAATTCTTCTCTAGCGAAAACGTCCGGGTAAGGAGCACGTTCGAAGGCGCGTTCAAGTTCTTCCAATTGGTAGGCAGTAAACGTTGTTCTGAGAAAAAGAAAACGTAACTTTGTACTAAAATTTTTGTGAACTATCCGCTGATCAACGGATTTTTTTTTGTATAGAAGGTTGTATAAATAGGTAGTTCTAATGTATTTTAATGTTAAAGACATTCATAGCAGGAATTCCCATAAAGCTAAACGGAAACTGGTAGCTATGAAAAGTCCTTACAGCCCTTAATAGCTTAGACTGGTGATGAAGTATCAGTCAGTTAGGGATTGCTAATTTATTTATTTATTTATTATGGACAGCGAATACGATTACATATTCATAAATAAATAGTTCTTATCATCCCGCGGTGCATCTACCATCTGACGCGTGCAATATGGCTGCGGGTGCACGCGCGGAAATTGATTGAGCGTGAAACTAAATTCACCCCCGTTGCGCGTGAGCACCTCTAATTGCTTCCCAATTGACGGCACTTGCAGTATAGTGGTGGATTCTTATTTATTAGTATTGTAGCCCCTTTCAAACGTTTACTTATTTATACTGATATACATAATTATATAACGTGAATAATATGATTCACTAAAACTATCGTTATTAATTCGACGAAAAAATAGTGTTGCTTTAAATTACTTGTTTGAGTACCTAAATAAAACAAATATAGTTACCTATACCTAAAAAAATAAATATATAATACAAAAAGAAAGCGTTAATATAATAACTGTATAGAAAGTTATACCTACGTAGACACAGAAAAAACAACGTTTTTTCATTTAAATCTATACTAATATAATAAAGCTGAAGAGTTTGTTTGTTTGATTATTTGTTTGAACGCGCCAATCTCAGGATCTACTGGTCCGATTTGAAAAATTCTTTCAGTGTTAGATAGCCCATTTATCGAGGAAGGCTGTAGTGTATCAGTGTAGTGTTTGTATTCATACAATGAATACAATACACTGTCTCACGTACCACACTGGAGGGGGCACCTACATATAAAGGTAGGCAGTTACATACTAGGCAGTCATGTGACGAACGCGGTACGGAGCGGACGTGCGCCTGCGCTCCCGTGTGGTAGTAGTGAGCCAGTGTCTTATCTAAACTCTCCTTGAGGGACTATAAGGTCCTACATTGGCGACGAGGACAAAGGTCAGTAAAATATAATTATATATATCAATGAAAAAAAAGGGAAAGAAAAGAGAGTTAATATTTATGAGTGTCAATTAAAACATTGCTATCAAAATAGTTCATTTTGTAACTAAAACTGAAGTTCATTTGTTGTAGACTTCATTATAAGCAAAAAGATGACAATATGAAGTCCAATATACAAAATAATAATAACCTTAAATAAAATTTATTAAAATATTATACATAGTGTTGGTATATTTGTAATTCTGACAATTATTAAGTTATTGGATTTGGTGTCGATATTGCTCTCATTGTTTAAAACCGGAATAGTACGGGGATGGTGGCGCTATCTTTCGAATGGGTAATACTTATTCATTTACCATTGGCCAGGCATTATCTTTGTGTCTGATTTGCAGGGTAGTTGCACAATAAGTACTGTTAGCATTAAATTTGTGCTTCTAATTTTCTAGTGTTCTTGCTATGATTATTTATTAGTTTTGAAGTACTGGAAGAGCATAAAAAAGGAGACAACATCTCCCGAATAGTTAATAGAATTTTATGATTGGTCAGTCGCCATCTTTGTCATGTATTGGCGGGATTGCCCTCTAAATATGATAATTGGTAAGTGAAGATGCAGTTGTTATTTAATTATTGTGCAGCCAACGTTGCTACTCGATAAATGGCGTACTTACAAGTGATAATCAAAATCAAAATGTGATATCAACTTATTTGATGTAGTTAAAAGTGTGTGTCGTGAATGAATAACTATAGATTCAAAGTGAATAAGTGTTTCGTGAGTGCTTTCAGTTGGGTTCTACAAAATAATATAATATTCGATTTGAAATAATAATCGATTTTGTTTAAGAAGAGTCTTTAATCGAATTAATGAAGTATAGTAAGGAATATGTCCGCCAACCCGCATTGGAGCGGCGTGGTGGATTGGGTTCTGATCCTTCTCCTGCATGGGGGGAGAAGGCCTGCGCCCGGGTGTTACAGGCTGAGGCGAGCGAGGTATGTGATTTTCCAAGTATATTTGCTCGTAACTTTTGATATAAACTTGATTTAGATTTTATAACCAGGCGGTTTAAAGTTAAAATTTCACTGACGCGTGCAGCTTAAGGCAGCCGTCAATGAACAGAATTATTGTCTTTTATTTTGGGTTTTAAGTAAAATTTCAAGATTTCGACTTGATTCCTTGTAAATAATCTTGCGAGTCAAAGATACTATTGTAATTATAATTACATGACGTCAAAATATTTTTATCATATTTCAAGAACTGTCTCATAGTCTATGGTTGTCTGTTATGCACAGAGCACTCCACTCAATCAATCAAGCCGTCAATAGAGTATGACATTACTGTAGAATTTTATGGTGCGTTATTTCGAAACAGTAAAAAACTGTAAGTTATAGGCGTGAGCTGTCAAAAGGAGGATAGGGGTGGACTAGGTATAATTGCCAAATAATGTTTACAATGTTACTATGATAAATAGCGGAAAATTTTATTCGAAGGGACCTGGTTGATTGATTGAAAATTATTACACCTCTTGCCTATTTTCTTTTGTTTATAAGGAGTTATTTTCCTGGTAGGTATTTGTGTATCAAACAAAGTTATTTAATACCTTGAAACTTCTTTTAAGGACACGGCAGAATATATTTCGCAATTATAAAATTTAGAGGTATATTAATGATATAAAATTAGACGTTTGCAACTGTAAAATTGCATTGAAATTTAAAAATTACTTAAGCAAAAGTAAGGTGCTTTATACGTGTTCGTTTACGTTCACCGCTTATACGTGTATAGTATTTGTTTGTACCTACTATTGAACAACGAGACAGCGTTTGTAAAATTAAATTTCGGAAATGGTTATTGTCGCATTAAATAAATTGCTATATCGCAATATAAAACAAATAAAATCGTGTCAGTACCTAATGAGTAATTGTTTTAAATGGTATATAATAACAATTTAGCATTCCAGTTAATGTAGATTCAATAGAAAAACTGTGTTTATAAACCCAGAGGTCAATATGAATTCTTGACTATCCCCTTTGGTTTAAAGAACGCGATCTCTGTATTTCAACGAGCAATAACGAATTCTCTGGGTGACTTGGCTCATAATTATGTTATCTTATACGTCGATGACGTATTGATTAGTGGTGGTTAATAAAATGACTAGCATCAGAATATAACACGATATGTATTTATAGCATCTAGCGTTTTGTACCGACTCTGACTTGGCGCTAGAAATATGACGTCTCTACAAACTAGGCGTCTCAAATTCTAAATATACAAATGTACATAGCGAGGCTAGAGTTAGACAGCATTATAGTTTTATAAATTTTATAGTCTCACTCACAGATATTGTTATATTATTTTGTGTACAGCGCGTTGCGAGTTAGCTAGAGTGTTGACAAATAAAATGATAATGTCTTCGCGTTCAGACTACAGCCAAGTTTTATAACATGTTATAATGACGCGCTAGAAAAATATAGTTTGTAGTCTATAACACGTCTTTGGTTTAAAGCGGATTTGAACATCCTGATGTTGATTACCTCTCCAGCTATTTAATCAGGGCTAGAGAGACTCAAGGTTGTGTTAGCAACTTTGACTGAGGCCGGTTTCTTTTAAAAAACATAAGGAATGTTTCTTCCTTAAAACAAGAGTAGAATTCTGTTCTGTGTTTATTCGGAATAAGTGCGATAAGCATACATTTTATGATGGTAGTAGGTAATACAAATAAATAGATCATTCAGATACTCGCGTGGTCCGTGGCGCGTGGTTTATAGTCGTATGTGAAAGTTGTATAGGAAGTTATTTTGATTTATCATTTGATAAAGTTATTGTAATTGTTGGGTACAAATGCACCCCCCTTAAATTGGATGCTCTAAGGAAAGCTCTAAATTGTAAACGTACCTACAAATTTGCTCACGATAGGTTAAGGAAAATGCCAGCAAGTCATGTACCAGACGATATTGATGTAATTTATGATCTTGTTGATAATGATGATGTTCAAGTTTAAGTAAATGGAGAGACTCGAGTGAATGACTCTATTGACCGTAATTTCGTGGTCTGTTGAGGCCGTAGCGTGTAGTCACAGAGGTGACTGACACGGGTGACCCATTCGATGGAACTGCGTACTGAAATGTGAGAAATCAATGTGATTGCTCTTCGGCTAGAGAACCGTGGTGTTAGAGGTCTTTACTCGAGGTTTTTGCAAGCTTGGTTGTAACTTTTTGTAGAAGTAGAGTACCTACGTCTATAGTTTTGGATGTGATGACGTCGATGGTACATGGCTGTGGTATTTGTGTGTTGGGTTAATGACAATCATGTTTCAGATTAAAGCTTTGCTTACAAATGCGCACATGATAGATTAAGGAAGATGCCAGAAGGTCATGTACCAATTGAGTTTAATGTAGATGACGATCGTAATGGTGAACACCTTAGTTGATGTGACAGAAAACTGATGAAGCACTCTAAAGACCGTAGTGTGTAGTCATCAGGAGGATGATACACTGTGACATGGTCCAAGAGGGATACACGTGGATTGTGGAGCAATTATAATTGCTGGTTGGCTTAGAGTGACTTACATAGTTGTTAGTTTTGTGGAAAATGTGTTTGATTATTGAAAGTTTGATTGATGTTGGTACATGACTCTGGATAGTTATATCTGCTTTAAGGTAAATTTTGTGTTAATAAAGTTCTTGAAACAAACTAAGTTTAGAGCGTAGAGTTTTATTGAGTACAAGGTACTGTTATGGCTTTTCTTCTACTTCAGGTTGACCATCACACAAGGGCCTGTGCTAGCAGGTTGGTCCTTTGTTACTTATAGTTGTTAATAGAGATGAAACAGGCCCACACTGACCCATACAGGCCTATTCTGATTAAAATTAATTCGTTCTGGAGTTTAATGGCTTTCAGTTGTGCCAGGGAGCACTGTAGTAGTGTGTTTGTACCAGTTCTGGCTCACGAGCCAGAACTGGTACAAACGGTCGGTCCTCTGATCGAGTGATCCTAAAAAAAAAAAAAAAAAAAAAAAAAAAAAAAAAAAAAAAAAAAAAAAAAAAAAAAAAAAAAAAAAAAGTCCGAGTCATACCTCTTATTTAAAAGAAGTCCGAGTCATACCTCTTATTTAAAAGAAGTCCGAGTCATACCTCTTATTTAAAAGAAGTCCGAGTCATACCTCTTATTTAAAAGAAGTCCGAGTCATACCTCTTATTTAAAAGAAGTCCGAGTCATACCTCTTATTTAAAAGAAGTCCGAGTCAATAATTTCAATCTAATGAATTCCAAAATGAAATAAGTGTGTACCTTTAAACACCTTATTCACACCCAATTTAATGGATGTCCAAACTAAAAAAATATTTCTAATAAGTCCGAGTTCTTAATTTCAATCTAATGAATTCCAAAATGAAATAAGTGTGTACCTTTAAACACCTTATTCACACCCAATTTAATGGATGTCCAAACTAAAAAATATTTCTAATAAGTCCGAGTTCTTAATTTCAATCTAATGAATTCCAAAATGAAATAAGTGTGTACCTTTAAACACCTTATTCACACCCAATTCAATGGATGTCCAAACTAAAAAATATTTCTAATTTAATGAAAATCCGGGCACAACCTATCTGTATTATTTCCTGTACCCGTTCTTTTATTTAGGTAGGTTATTAAATATAGACATTGCCTTGATTCTAGACCGATTCATTGAAAAGATGTTCGAAATACCTACCACAAAAACACCTCTTTATACACAAAAGAAAATTTTAAGTACCTAATCGACAGTGAGTAGTGTGTTTGTACCAGTTCTGGCTCACGAGCCAGAACTGGTACAAACGGTCGGTCCTCTGATCGAGTGATCCTAAAAAAAAAAAAAAAAAAAAAAAAAAAAAAAAAAAAAAAAAAAAAAAAAAAAAAAAAAAAAAAAAAAAAAAAAAAAGGTTTTGGGGTCATCTAAATCGATTGCACGCATCCATTTTGTGCTAACTCTAACGATTCGCGACTTAGGTTTCTACATTTGCAAACTCCAGTACCCTTAATTACCTCTATTGTCCGCTTATCTATCGTTCCTCGAGCATCGTCGCTATTGTGCTCCATCCATTGTTTCTCGAAAAAGGTCGTTGCCGCTCTTATCTGTTTCTAATGATGCACCTTGCTTATCTGTGCTATTGTATTATATTATTATCATTCTTTGTTATTCTCAATGTATATATATATATATAAAAATAAATAAAATTGGAGTGTCTGTTTGTAATATTAAAATAACCGTGTTTTACTAAACTCATATGTATGCATACTCAGTACATATACCAAAATATTTATTTATAATTTTTGTGTGTCTGTCACTGAACAGTAACTATTTTGTAAAGCTCCACGCGGATGAAGTCGCAGGCACAGCTAGTCATAAATAAAACTCATACTTTTTTTTGTTACAATTTTTATTTCCAAAATGTTATTGCTGATTATGTATAAAATAGGAGCGAAACATCTCATCCACTAAAATATCGTTGTACAATGTGTTCCCTGTAAAAATGCTCGTAAAACTGTGCATTGAACATCCCCGAAACTTATACAGCAAATACATTAAACAATATTCGCCACAAACTGAAGTCCACTCATTCTGAATCATATCAACATTCCAGTCCCATCTTTTACAATTCCTTTTTAAAAACTCTAGATGATATCGTGCAGGTGATCGTCCGTATGAATCAAAATATTGACCGATGCCATTCGTATCGATATGTAAAGCTATCCAATGTGAGCCTGGTTTATCATCTGTATCTAAATTGCATATTATATACGTTGGTACGTGGGTATACATGGGCAGTCTATTAGCAGCATAAACATTATTTTCTAGACTGGGGTGAATCTTTTTCAGATGTTGTTGTACATCTAGTGTATCCATGATATTACTGCTATTAGTAGATTATTACTGTACCAATCTATTCAATGGTTAACATAGGAATGATTAATTATATTGATTTCTAAATATTAAATCATATTCCTTAGTGATAATTTGTATGATTCATCAGCGTAGCGCGTCTCGTCGTGTCGTCAATACGAAACATACTTTCTAAATATTAAATCACATTCCTTAGTGATAATTTGTATGATTCATCAGTGTAGTGCGTCTCGTCAATACGAAAGAATGCGAGATAAGCTTGTTGACTCATAAAGTTACATCAGTTTCACTGTGGAAATACCTTAGATAAGATATATCCTATCGATGCTTTATAAGGGCGAGCAGCTGCCATTATGGAATCAGTGTATAGTCGTTTGACCGCAGTGGATCTACCAATACTACGTTTGTATTACTTCAACGCTTCAATGGACCCGGACGTAAGTGTTTATTCTCTTGACAAACTTACTTTTCTTTCTGTTGTTTTCTTACGTGTGTGTGATTAAGTGTAAACAAATTGATATTAACATGATAACTGTGTTGTTGCAGAAATCATTCAACTTCAATGAAAATACCTATAAATATTACTACTCGCCACTCTCCCCTCAAGAAGAGAGTGATAACATCGTCATTAATAATGGTGAAAAAAGAAAATCGCAATCGATTGATCATTTTTTTGAAGCTCAATCAAAAATAAGAAAGAGGAAGCTGTTATCGTCAACCGTAGCACGAGCCGCTAGAGATGGTGTATCATACATTTCTACTAATTCCGACGACGGAGATCAAGCGACGCATCTCATAAAAATTGAAATATACGATATGAAGAAGCTATGCAAGATTCCAACTACTGATCATTGGAAACATGCTTCCACGAGGATTAAATATTATGTGAAGAATAATGAGGATAGCATCTACGACAACACAAACACCCTCGTATACAATATTACGAAGACAATAGCAGAAAGTGAAAAAGTTAAAAAATACTTTTTTAACAATGACAGTCATTAGCTGATCATTAGTGAATTCTGTTTACTTAAACATTCCTTAGTGATAATTTGTATGATTCATCAGCGTAGCGCGTCTCGTCGTGTCGTCAATACGAAACATACTTTCTAAATATTAAATCACATTCCTTAGTGATAATTTGTATGAGAAATAAAAAATAATATATTACATATAATTTGTTTTATTTAATTTATAATTTTTACATACACAAAAAAATGCATTACACATAAATCTAACACACATTATAACTTTAACTACTATAGTCTACATTAACATTTCTGTTTTTATCTATTTCAATAATATTATCAAACTCAGCATAAACTATACAGTTAATTGTTTGTATTAGTGCGGATTCAAATCGTACTTCTAATCTTACACTACCATGCTTTATGAGATTCCAATGAGTTGATGAGTTAGCTGATAAATCAGGAGTTAAGTCAAATGCTAATAGACAGTAACCTTTGGCATACTGTTCACAAGAGATTCCATTTCCTTCATTAAGAAAGTGAATACCAGTTCCCGAGAATAGAGTATGATATGTTGATGTAAATATACTACTATTAAAAGATGGTTGCAAAGCTTTTGAAGGTATTTGTTGACCATCAATATATAAGCTGAAAGAATTAATACCATAGTTTTCAAAGTTAAATGGATTTTTAGTAAGGGAACCATTAAATGCAGAATTGTTCACAAATCCAATTATACACCTTTTGGGTACCTGTCCTAGGAATATATTATCAAGAGTTTTTCCTTGAACACCCGATGGAATTGTTAAAACTTTTACTTCGGCTCGAGTAATAGGATATTTAGCAGTAGAAACTTTCCAAAATCAACTTTCAAAAACCAAATTTCAATGTGGGTGATTATGTTCGAATAACTAAATATAAACATGTTTTCCAAAAAGGATATGAATCAAACTGGAGTGATGAAATATTTATTATATCTTCAATAATTGATAGATCTCCATGGGTTGTTTATACAATAACAGATTTACAAAATGAACCAATAGTTGGTACTTTTTATGAAAGGGAATTACAGAAAATCACTTACAACCCCACCTCACAATATAAAATAGATAAAATAATTGATATTTCTGTAACTGATTTTATGAAATTTGTTACAAAATTTGACTTCCCACATCCACTTGGTCCTGCTACAATAGCAGTAAACGGATGGATAAAGTGAAACATTACACACGTCTAAGGTTCTAGGGGGTGAAATAAAAAATGAAAGTTTTGGTTTAAACAATTAATATATATAAAACAGAATGATTTGTATATTATTTCTAACACAATTAGTACATGAGAATTTTAAACAATTATCTTAAGTTATATACAATCAAACAATTATTAAATATGTAATAAACTCTATGTCACATTATTTACAATCAGTACAAACTACATAATTTTATGATCAGTACAAATTTTATTTACACACACAGACATAAAAGTAAAAACTATTAACATTTAGCACAATTTATAATGACCCCAAGCTAATGTTTCAATATTGTTATCTAAAATATGCCTCTTTGTGTCATTATACGATAAACCAATCTTATTTAATTTTTGTGTAAAAATTGTGTGTTTAATTGATTTAAATCTAAGCATACTATAATATTGCACTTTTTTATTAAATAGAGAAGACTTATAACTATTCATTGTCATCTTTTTAGTGATACATTTATTTACTCCTTTTGCCTTGGCTATAGTCTTATTCTCTAAGTTAAAAGCGTACATTTTAGATCTTAAACCCACAAATTCTTTCATGATTTTACCATTATTTTCATCTTTGAAAAAACCTAACTTCTTTTTATTTAATTTTGGATAATCAAAAATATTATTTGTATCATAATCTGAGGTATCAAAGTATGAGGAAAGGTCAGGCTTTATATCAATGTAAAAATCATCTGTAAATATATGATATATTAAACTATCCGTATCTGTATACAATAATTTGATATGACTAAACTTTTTAATCATATAGTTATAATGAAAATCATACATTAATGTTTTTGAAATATCTAAAATACAAAACCCTAAATAAATTGGTTTGTTATATATTAACTTAGTCTTTCGCAACTGAACTGCAACAAGGTCTTCCGAAAATATTGAAACACTATGAAATTGTGGTTTAGCGATTAGATCTTGAGCACCTAAAGCTTTACCCTGGTTCTCCCAGTGTGTAACTAATTTTACGTTAACTCTTTTTTCAATATTCTCCATAGTCTTACCGAAGATTGAATTATTCATTAACTTATAAAAATCTTTTTCAAAATCTGATTTTGCTAACGTTCTGAATTTTGTATTTAGATCTATGTACATTTTCAACCAGGGAGACTGTTTAAATTCTAATACTCTATGAATTTTAGTTAATTTAACCCCCATTTCTATGCACTGCTTTAAATTTCTGTAATGAATTACATATTTAACTTTATTATTTAAATTTGGCACTAGTTTATTCTCATTAGTATTGCCTACACAAATGTTTTCTGGGCATAAAGGAAAGTCCGAATGTAAATCATGAAGCTCATCTGGATATTCCAAATCAACTTCTAAAATGAAACCGAAGTCCGATGTCTCAGACACATTAAAATCTGTTTTCGGATTTACCCATTCAAATCCACCAGTAGGAAGATATTGAGACATAGCCCAACCATACAAATTGTTAGCGTCAAAATATGTGATATACGAATTTGGTTTCCCTGCATCATAATCCTCCATGTATTTGTTATTAGCTCTAGCATAACGATTACTACATTGAGATACACCACCCCTGATACCTGATCTAATAAATGCAATTTTCTCATAATCTGTTAAAAGTTCTAATTCTATTTTTGTATATTTGAGCATTGCATCCCAACTTAATCCTGGGGCTGTGTAATAATGGGTAGGGTCTAAATCATAAGTATTAATGCATAGCATTCTAAAGTTTTCAAATACATCGGATAAAAGTAAAACGTCTGTTTTTAAATACAAGTTTGAATAATCTAACATATTACAACAACCAAAGTGTTCCCAAACATCTTTAGCATGATTGTAATCATCATTTGAAATATGTGAATCTGTGAGTGAGCTATAAAAATTTTTTTGTTCAGGGAGCGACGTTAGGTTTAAACTATCATAATTAGTCATAAATTCATATGGATAAACCCCTTTCCGTTTTAAACGAATGAAATCTTCATCACTTGGAAAACTTCTACGTAATTCTTGAAATTGATCATTACTGAGATTTTTGGCTAATTCTTCTAATTTACATGGTAAAAACTTAAATGAATCTACGAATCTCAATATAATTTCATGGTTATTTATTTTTATTTTTTTGGAAAAGGATATATATTTTTCTTTATTTTGAGGGATAACTTCGACTTCACCATCACAAAAGTTTAATGCATGAACAATAAAATGAGCATCATAGTGACTAAGGTTGTGTAAAAATATTGGTATATGACGTGGTGTTTTGAACTTCGAGATGCATGATTCATGAGCAACACCTATAAAACTACCAGTGTAATAATCAAAATCATAAAAAAGTTCTGTTAACTCTGTTTCACAAATATGACAAATGGTTGCATTTGAAATATGACTTTTGTCTTGATTTGTAAGCGGAACTGGACATTTTTGAAGTCTATTTATTTCTTTTAAATTGTTAGATAAACTTTCCATAAACACTTGTGCACAGTTGGGTCCGCAATATGTTACATATTTTGATAATTTATTATCAAATGAACATTTTATATAATAACCAAAACTATGCACTTCATGTTTCTGAATATTATGCGTGAAAGGTTTGGATGGATCGTTAGAACATGATTCTATTGGTTTTAAAAATGCTTCAAAATCAGCATAAATCACGAATGGTATCTTTAACTTCTTTTCATAACTATCAAATTTAATTTTATCATTTGAAATAGGTTGACCAAACCAATTCTTTTTTAAAGTTTCACTGTTTGGTAATTCTGTACAAATGTGTGCACAATCGTATTGTTCATGGTTATTTAACCTTTCCCGAGATGGAAAATGAAGTAGACATGCTTCACAAATGTACATGATGTGACCATCTTTTGAAATTTGTTTACTGACTAACCGCGATAAATTTTTTATGTAACAATAATGATTTTTCATATCCTTAGAAAGAAATAATAAATTTATATGTCTAGCTTTACGACACTTTGTTAAAAATAATGGGCCTACGATAGAATTACACCGTTTTTCTTTAATATATTCTAATCCAAAAACGTTAATACTAATATCATTTAATTTCTCTACTTTTGCTATGTCAGAAATTTTAACTGGAAAGGAAATACCATCAAATTTAAGCTTATTTACATGTTTAACGTACGATGATACTCGATCCGCGTTTTTGTTTACTGGATATAACGCTGAGAGTAACGCCCATTTAAAACAAAAATAATCTTTGTTTTTTACATTTATAACAGCTTTTTTTAATTTGATATCAATGGGCAGATCTAAGTATGAAGTACCGCGTAGGGGGTTGAATTTATTAACATTCATGTCTATAGATTTTATGTTTTTTAGACTCCATCCACTATCTTTTTTTTCAAATGCACTAATTTTACTAGTAATTGTATCATTTAAAGATGAAAGAAAAATATTTAAGTCATCTCCTTGACAAATAATATAGTTAAATGTTTGAAAATCGAATGTATCATGAATATCTTTAGTTTGTTGAACAAAATCAGCATGCAATATGAAATTTACTTTAAAAATTATGTGTTGATGAATACACTCTTGTATTAAAAATAAAATATCATCCTTAATAGAATCTAAAAATAGTTCAGGGGTTTCAAAATTTACTCGTGTCGAATGATCTACTTTATTCTTGATTTTGTAAGTTAAAATTCTATTTCCAAAAGCAGATTCAATAACATTAACGTTTGATAAAGTATTATGGGAATTTAAAAGATTATTTTTGTGAACATTACTTTTAAAATGATTAGCTAAATACCTTTTTTTGATAAATATATGACACGTTAGACATTCCACTTGATTGTCGCTACCGACACTGTTCCCTGCAGAGGTAGATGCTCCTCCTTCAATTGTTGGTTTTTTTATGATCTTAAGTTCTTCGCTACTCGTTCGCTCCATACCTTTTCCAAGTTGTAGTGGTTGACTGTAAAAATGTTTAAATTTATAAAAAGACGATATAAGACAATGTGTAAATTATGATCGTAATTTATTTTACTTACATAAACTGTGTTTCAACCATTGCACAGTGATTATACAACTCAGCATCATATGATGAATCGTACAGTTCACCTTTCTCCATTTCATCACAAACTTTAGACAGCTCCTGATTCAATTCACTATTGAACAGTTCCATATTCTCTTCCATGGGTGTGGAAAAGAAAGCACTGGTGCATACTTCACTGAAGTTTTCCATCTTTATAGTAAAGAGAAAAATAGGTAGCCGAGTAAGTTACTGTTCAGTGTTGGTTCACCAACTGATACCCAATTTCGAATAATGTTCAATATTTATAGATTTACAAATGATTAGAAAAAGAATATAATGAGTACAAAGAAGTAATTTAAGTAAACAGAATTCACTAATGATCAGCTAATGACTGTCATTGTTAAAAAAGTATTTTTTAACTTTTTCACTTATCTCGCATTCTTTCGTATTGACGAGACGCACTACACTGATGAATCATACAAATTATCACTAAGGAATGTTTAAGTAAACAGAATTCACTAATGATCAGCTAATGACTGTCATTGTTAAAAAAGTATTTTTTAACTTTTTCACTTTCTGCTATTGTCTTCGTAATATTGTATACGAGGGTGTTTGTGTTGTCGTAGATGCTATCCTCATTATTCTTCACATAATATTTAATCCTCGTGGAAGCATGTTTCCAATGATCAGTAGTTGGAATCTTGCATAGCTTCTTCATATCGTATATTTCAATTTTTATGAGATGCGTCGCTTGATCTCCGTCGTCGGAATTAGTAGAAATGTATGATACACCATCTCTAGCGGCTCGTGCTACGGTTGACGATAACAGCTTCCTCTTTCTTATTTTTGATTGAGCTTCAAAAAAATGATCAATCGATTGCGATTTTCTTTTTTCACCATTATTAATGACGATGTTATCACTCTCTTCTTGAGGGGAGAGTGGCGAGTAGTAATATTTATAGGTATTTTCATTGAAGTTGAATGATTTCTGCAACAACACAGTTATCATGTTAATATCAATTTGTTTACACTTAATCACACACACGTAAGAAAACAACAGAAAGAAAAGTAAGTTTGTCAAGAGAATAAACACTTACGTCCGGGTCCATTGAAGCGTTGAAGTAATACAAACGTAGTATTGGTAGATCCACTGCGGTCAAACGACTATACACTGATTCCATAATGGCAGCTGCTCGCCCTTATAAAGCATCGATAGGATATATCTTATCTAAGGTATTTCCACAGTGAAACTGATGTAACTTTATGAGTCAACAAGCTTATCTCGCATTCTTTCGTATTGACGAGACGCACTACACTGATGAATCATACAAATTATCACTAAGGAATGTGATTTAATATTTAGAAAGTATGTTTCGTATTGACGACACGACGAGACGCGCTACGCTGATGAATCATACAAATTATCACTAAGGAATATGATTTAATATTTAGAAATCAATATAATTAATCATTCCTATGTTAACCATTGAATAGATTGGTACAGTAATAATCTACTAATAGCAGTAATATCATGGATACACTAGATGTACAACAACATCTGAAAAAGATTCACCCCAGTCTAGAAAATAATGTTTATGCTGCTAATAGACTGCCCATGTATACCCACGTACCAACGTATATAATATGCAATTTAGATACAGATGATAAACCAGGCTCACATTGGATAGCTTTACATATCGATACGAATGGCATCGGTCAATATTTTGATTCATACGGACGATCACCTGCACGATATCATCTAGAGTTTTTAAAAAGGAATTGTAAAAGATGGGACTGGAATGTTGATATGATTCAGAATGAGTGGACTTCAGTTTGTGGCGAATATTGTTTAATGTATTTGCTGTATAAGTTTCGGGGATGTTCAATGCACAGTTTTACGAGCATTTTTACAGGGAACACATTGTACAACGATATTTTAGTGGATGAGATGTTTCGCTCCTATTTTATACATAATCAGCAATAACATTTTGGAAATAAAAATTGTAACAAAAAAAAGTATGAGTTTTATTTATGACTAGCTGTGCCTGCGACTTCATCCGCGTGGAGCTTTACAAAATAGTTACTGTTCAGTGACAGACACACAAAAATTATAAATAAATATTTTGGTATATGTACTGAGTATGCATACATATGAGTTTAGTAAAACACGGTTATTTTAATATTACAAACAGACACTCCAATTTTATTTATTTTTATATATATATATATACATTGAGAATAACAAAGAATGATAATAATATAATACAATAGCACAGATAAGCAAGGTGCATCATTAGAAACAGATAAGAGCGGCAACGACCTTTTTCGAGAAACAATGGATGGAGCACAATAGCGACGATGCTCGAGGAACGATAGATAAGCAGACAATAGAGGTAATTAAGGGTACTGGAGTTTGCAAATGTAGAAACCTAAGTCGCGAATCGTTAGAGTTAGCACAAAATGGATGCGTGCAATCGATTTAGATGACCCCAAAACCTTTTTTTTTTTTTTTTTTTTTTTTTTTTTTTTTTTTTTTTTTTTTTTTTTTTTTTTTTTTTTTTTTTTTTTTTTTAGGATCACTCGATCAGAGGACCGACCGTTTGTACCAGTTCTGGCTCGTGAGCCAGAACTGGTACAAACACACTACTCACTGTCGATTAGGTACTTAAAATTTTCTTTTGTGTATAAAGAGGTGTTTTTGTGGTAGGTATTTCGAACATCTTTTCAATGAATCGGTCTAGAATCAAGGCAATGTCTATATTTAATAACCTACCTAAATAAAAGAACGGGTACAGGAAATAATACAGATAGGTTGTGCCCGGATTTTCATTAAATTAGAAATATTTTTTAGTTTGGACATCCATTGAATTGGGTGTGAATAAGGTGTTTAAAGGTACACACTTATTTCATTTTGGAATTCATTAGATTGAAATTAAGAACTCGGACTTATTAGAAATATTTTTTAGTTTGGACATCCATTAAATTGGGTGTGAATAAGGTGTTTAAAGGTACACACTTATTTCATTTTGGAATTCATTAGATTGAAATTAAGAACTCGGACTTATTAGAAATATTTTTTTAGTTTGGACATCCATTAAATTGGGTGTGAATAAGGTGTTTAAAGGTACACACTTATTTCATTTTGGAATTCATTAGATTGAAATTATTGACTCGGACTTCTTTTAAATAAGAGGTATGACTCGGACTTCTTTTAAATAAGAGGTATGACTCGGACTTCTTTTAAATAAGAGGTATGACTCGGACTTCTTTTAAATAAGAGGTATGACTCGGACTTCTTTTAAATAAGAGGTATGACTCGGACTTCTTTTAAATAAGAGGTATGACTCGGACTTCTTTTAAATAAGAGGTATGACTCGGACTTCTTTTAAATAAGAGGTATGACTCGGACTTCTTTTAAATAAGAGGTATGACTTGGACTTCTTTTAAATAAGAGGTATGACTTGGACTTCTTTTAAATAAGAGGTATGACTTGGACTTCTTGACTTGGACATGTATGACTGGCCCGTTGGCGCAGTTTGTGGTGACCCTGCTTTCTGCTCCGGGGGTTGTGGGTTCGATTCCCACCTCGAGTCTGGGTGTAAAATATATTTATTGATATTTATATATGTCGAAAAAATATGTGGCTGTACCAGTCGGCTGTTGCCTGTAACACAGGCATTGGGTTGCTTGCTTGGGAACGGACGACTGTGTGTGTGTGTGTTGTGTGGACATTTATTTATTTATGTCTCAGACTTGTTGTTAAAAAGTAAGTAAAAGTTGAAAATAATAATAAAACAAAAGCTTGGAAAAAGGAAGGGATGTAGTGTATCAGTGTCTCACGTACCACACTGGAGGGGGCACCTACATATAAAGGTAGGCAGTTACATACTAGGCAGTCATGTGACGAACGCGGTACGGAGCGGACGTGCGCCTGCGCTCCCGTGTGGTAGTAGTGAGCCAGTGTCTTATCTAAACTCTCCTTGAGGGACTATAAGGTCCTACAAAGGCTATAGGCTATATATCATCACGCTAAGACCAATAGGAGCGTAACACCAACAAAAGAGCTTCCGCTGCTTAAACGGTTAAAGTTTCGCACAAATCATGTATGACAGAATTAGTCCTATTCCACGGGGACGAAGTCGCGCGCAGAAGCTAGTATGAAGATATTCTCAATATATGTATATACATATATATACATACATTTATGTATATGCTGAATTATATTCGACATTACATTAACTAACCGTACTAACTGTGATAACAATCTTTTTAACTTACATATTTCATTCATTGACTGCATTTTTTACACCCATAGTAATTGCTTTATTTCAACAAAAAAAAGAATAAAGATCCCTCTTCTTGTCCATCCCGATGCAAGATAAGACTTTTGGCACCCTGTGGTGTCGCGATACGGGTAATTAAATGTTATGAAGTAACTTTTGAGTAACACATACAAGACTTGAAAATGATTTTTGTTACAGTCCCTACATGCCTTTCTTAGTAAAAGAACCAACTTCTATTCTTCATCCCCTTATACAAAAGGTTATTTATCTATCTACTAGATTGTAAACTCATTTCCAAGCTACTACTTTTTTACAATTTATGTTTTTTTTTTAATATGGGTACGTAATTTCAACGCTGAATTTGCATTGTTATAGCTCATATAGGTAGCTATTATCATTAAGTCATGTTCGTCATTTAAATTATCAAATGAAAATGATCGACAATAAGTTAAAATCCCATAAGAAACTCCATAAATTTTCCATCCAATTATCGGCAAGGTCGCCTGCCGTGGGTTTGGGCCGATTCTGGTTCTAGAAATGACACGCAAGGCGTCCTGCAAAATAAAGTAGCTATAGAGGCTGTGTGCCTGATATATCATGTTATCATCAAAATATTACTCAACTATCGACTATGATAGGGACCTATTCATTTAGTTTCGTTATACCTATTTGCAGAGTATCTGTGATGGAATGCTAGACCATCTGTTGTCGTTATCATATATTAAAAATCATCGTATTAGTTATGCAATGGGGAGAGGGTGCACCAATATAAAACGGTTTACAATGTTTATTTTGTAATTTAAATTTATAAAAATACTATTTTGTTTCTTTGTAAATTCAACTCAGGTTCTTGTAACATAATACCTAGATACAGGTATCTAGGTATTATGTTACAAGGCTTATGGTGGCAGAGGTTGTTTTTATAAATTCACAATATTGAAATCAGCCTAAAAAAATTGTTTCATCTAATTAACAGATGAGGGAAGATTTTGTTATATTCCGGATCTTAGACCAATAGATAAATGTAATATTATTACTTAATCCCTTTATGTTGTTTATTAGTTATAATAATTATAATTACATAGTATCTGCTATGTTATTACAATCGAACAATTAAAAGTTCCCTTTATTCATCTATAGGTAGGTACATATTAGTTGTGGGTTGGTACTTGGTACCCAATATAAATAAAATAAAACGAAAACAATTTCATACTTTTGTTAATTGTCTATAATTTATACTAAATTCGCAAAAAATAAATAAAAAATAAGGCATTTATAACAAGCTTAAATGATATTAAATATCTATATTCCTAAATTTACTCAGTGTCAAATAATATAAACCAATTTTGTAATAAAATATAATTAAGAATATTTAAATGCGGAATTAAGTAAATTTTGCAAATAGTGTTAAAACCATATTACATACTCGTACGTGTATAATTATAAAAACTTACATCATTTTGCTCGGTCCGTTGCTACAGCGTCAATCGTGTAGCATTGTAGCAACAGGCGTCTACGTCTTTATCGCTACAGAGACGTAGACACCTGTTGCTTACCAAAACTTATTACTACCGACATCCACTTGCACCACACATTCATTTAGATTATATCAAATAAATTATAATATTATATTGAGTGTAGATTATTCTGTTACTATTAGTACAGAAGCTATCACTTTATTTTGTATTTCACCAAAAAGATGAAAAAAATTATTATATCAAGTACTTAGACTTTAAACATGTTTTAACTACGATTTCATAATTAAAACATACCTACCTACAGTTAATATAGGTGTTGTAGACAATAAATGGTACGTACCTTGTTTTCTTCTTCTTTATTCCATTGTTATCGCTTTTCTTTTTGTCACTTTTCTTTGACGTAGTCGGTGGAGGCGGGGGTGGCGGCGCATGCTGTGCGTGAGATGTCGGCGCGGACTCTACTGCCTGCAGGAGTAATGGTTCTTCTTTGCGTTTCTGTTCGCCTCCAGCAAACACTGGTAGATCATCGCGATACTGAAGTTCGCCACTCGCTCCGACTACCACCTGCACCTGGCGTTCCTTGCCAAACTCGCTGAACATATGCTCCTCGAAGGTAGGCTGCTCCATACCTCCTCCACCCTCGAAGGCGCACTCGTAGCGCGGGCCGGCACTGCCGGCGCTGTCTCCGATCACGTACATGTAGCCGTCGGTGGCGGGCGGGTGCGCACCCGCTACCTCCGCGCCAACCTCGCTCGGCTCCGTCGCGGCCACCTGCCTGCCGCTACCTCGGACCTCGGGCTCCGCGAGCCCGATTCAGGTCAGAATTATCGATTCCGATATTAAGCAATTGAAGCTCATTTAGCTCAGCCCGCGGGATCGACGCTCGCGCCGTTCGTTTCGTCGTGTCCGTCCCGGTTAAATGACTTTAATCAACTTTAACGAACTAACCGAATTTGCTCCGCGGTTGGTCAATTTATATTACCATAATACGATGTTCGAAGAGGAATACGAGCCAATGAGTGCTGTGACCGAACTCTACGAGAGCGCGACTACAAGTGCTATTTCAGTTTATAGTAGATGAACAGAAGTGAGATATTAGACCGAGCGAGGCGGGCACATAGGACGATAGTGTAGTGAGGAGAGATCGCCAATGGCGTCGTTCGAAAGCCACACCCCTCTCGCGCTGCACCGCGCCGAGTCGCATCTCCCTCGCTGCGGAGCGGGGCAAGCTGCGGGTGCCGACGTTCCGCAAGCTCTCGACTTACACACCATGCGGGATTCCCACAAACTAATGCGAGATGTTGGTTGTTTCCATGACATTTGGGGGTGCGAACGCCCACATCATTATTTTGAAAGTTCATAGTACTTTATTGTAAATCCGTATCAACAACACTCACATGTCTATTATATGATTTATAGCCGTGGGAAAGTTTGAAATGTAGTCACTAGGTTAGATCCTAAATTGCACAATAAAACCATATTCCCATAATTCCAAAAATATTTGCTATAAGAAAAACTTTAGTATAAGAAAAACATAAAATGATTGGTAAAAGAAAAACATTGAACGAAAGCGGCGAACTCGCGCAGCGGCGCGGCGCACGCTGACTGAGCTGTCGATCGTTGCTACCACCACTTAATTATTAATTAACAGTTATTGCTGAAGATTATTAATAAAACATTCGCCCTGACTATTGGCACTTAGATTAGCGTTGAGGGAGTAATGGCGCATTTCAACAATTTCGGTTGTTATTTAATTGAAGTCAATTTAGATGATCAGAGTCTATTTAGGTTGGTGCTGGCACTCGCCAGTGGGATCTCTCCTTCATTGGGTTCATTGGTGACTTTCAGGCAGCACGAATTGCACTTACTGATGCATTTTTCGACGCATTTGCACTCGATTTTAACACACAAATGTGGGTCACGAAAAAACGCAACCGTTGAGACGTACCTAAACTTACCATCGTTTTGTTAGAACTCATTAACGGATTGTTACGAAAGGACTAATGTGATATATACTTATATGTGGATTTGTTTTAAAAGTACCTGTGTAAGTGCCTCTTATTTGATTCTGTGGACTAAAAATACAGATATGTAAGCGTGCTGTGTAGTTTTTTTGTGCAGTATGTTAATTGGAAGTGAAGAGACCACATAATAATCGTAAGTAATCATTGTCTATAAGCCAAAAATAATTTACATATAAATAATTACGAGCAACCATGAGGATATATTGATTATTAAAGTGTTCTTTTGAAGTTTACTCCTTAAGAAAAGTTATAAGGAACGCGGTATGAAAATAAAAATGGGGAGTATAATCGTGTGAAACAACTGTCGCTAACGTTCAGTTACGCTGAAAGTGACGTTATACAAATCTTTCAGCTGATTATTGACCGACTTAAAAAAACGAGTGTGCTTTAGACCACACGACTGAAGTAAAACTTACGAAACGTAACTCTCTCTCTTTCTATCTTCACTAACTTATATGTCTCTCTTTACTTCCGTTCGCCTCACCCGATCACACTTTTCGTAACGCTCTCGTCAAGCATTCACCAGCTTACTCCCCAAGTCAAGAGTGCGTTAAGAAGTCTTACTTCAAAAATATTGGGAGTGAAATCATACGAAACAATTAATGCTGACGCTTATGTGACGCTGAGAGTGACGTTTTACATCGTTTCGCTGTTTATGTGAGGTGGGTACTGATACGAATAGCAAGCGTCCTTTTATGTTTTGATTTTAGAGTTTTATTATTTTAATGAATTAATAATAGCCCAGTCGAATTAGTATTTTAGATTTACAAAAATTGGAAGCAGCAATTTTCCTTCGGAATTCGTTGGGGGGAGGGGTGGTGGTCACTGGTAGTCTAAATTCAAAAAGTAGGTACCAGACTTGTTGCTAAAAGTTGTTTAAAATTAAATTTTCTACAATCTTGGTCCTTATCAATTTTTTCGTAGGATCGATATTTTTCGATTTTTCAACTTTTTTTTCTTCTTTTAACCCCTTACAGCCCTTTTTCGCATTAAAAAGTAGCCTATGTCCTTTCTTAGACTCTAGACTATCTGTATACCAAATTTCATTTAAATCTGTTCAGTAGTTTTGGCGTGAAAGCGCGACAGACAGACAGACAGAGTTACTTTCGCATTTATAATATTAGTATGGATTACATAATTATACAGTCTTATATTCAGTATGCCTTTTACCTTATCCGTAGGTGTTCGATCGAAAATCTGCCTAAACTCATCATATCATGGACTACCAACAAAATAATATTGGTAGTCCATGGTGAGTTCTTTTACTTAATCATTAATTTCATTATAATTCCTTTTATATAATTTTTAATTCCTTCAAATATGATCAAACTTAATACAGTACTAAACCACTACAATAGGATTTTGGACCTTGTGCTAGTAAATTCGTATTTATTATCGTCTTGTGTTTGTGAGGATACAGCTATGAGTAGAATAATTATTATACGAGTATAAACACCATCCGTCTTTGGAAATTTCGATTAAAACCGATAAACTTCGCGTTATGAACGAGGTAACAGTTTTTACCTAGACTTCTGTTTCGGAACAGATTATGAAAATTGTATTAAATAAGTTTAAAAAAAATCAATTCTATGATTTATTTTGTAATGATTTTGTACAACAATTTTATAATAATTTGTATGAAATAATAGGAAAATATACGCATAAGGGTAGACTAAAAATTCATGTTTGTGCAAATTGGTTTAGATCACATTAGTCAAAATGTTTAAGGAGAAGGATCGTTTTCACAAGAAATATAAACAATATGCTAAATCACGAGATTTTATTACATTTTCTATGCTGAGAGGCAGACGTAAAGATGATCTGGTAAATTGTCTCAGATTGTAGGTATGTACTATGTAATTCATACTAAGCAAAATCTTACTAAAGATATTGAGGAAGTCCAAAAAAGTCATCAATAACTATGCTGACCAACTATTTTATGAAGGTCAATCTGCTGAGGGAGGTGAGGATATTGCTAATATGTTTTCGAAAATTTTCTCATCCGTTATTTGGATTCTCTTCTCAAGCGACGGCGGCTATGCGACCTCTTAATATTACACAAAATAGCCAAATCCACCCTTGATTCATTTTCATTTAAATTTGATCGTAAACAGTATTTGTTTTATGTACATCCATCGAGAAATAATCTTTCACACAATACCCCTTTGTTACGCATGTGTAGAAATTTTAATTTCTTATGTAGGGTGTCCGGGACACTTGCCTAATGTCGGCCATACACGCTACGGTCTACCGGAGAGGAAAACTGTACAGGTTCACCTGCGCAGGTCCACCGAACACCGGTATCGTGTATGGGGACGTTCCGGTGTACCGGAGCGGTCTTCAGTTCTTTTTGCGATGGCATCGAAGGAGGATGATGACGCGCTGGCATTGCTAGGCCTTGCGTTAATTTAAAAGATAAAATATATATACTTTTAATACCATAATCGAGATAAAAAATTATATATAAAATATATAATTTTTTTATCTCGATTAATATATAATTTTTTATCTCGATTATGGTAATCTTTGTTTTTAATTTGCCAGAGACATGGATTACTTTTATAAAAATCTTGAAGGATTTTTTTTCTTGAATTCGCCATTTTTAATTGCTGAATTACGTATTCGCGACAAGCGACGAGACAACCATCCGAATGAAAAACTAAAAACAACTGACGCGACCTGCGCAGGCGACCGGAGTACACGCACACACGTACAGGTACACCGTGAGGTGTACCTTGAAAAAATTGATTTTCGAATTTGCTCCGGTCGCCTGCGCAGGTTAAAAAAACTGCACAGGTCTATTCCCACACACGTTCCGGTGTACCTGCGCAGGTGAACCTGTACAGTTTTCCTCTCCGGTAGACCGTAGCGTGTGTGGCCGGCATAAGGAGGAGAGATGCTTCACTTCGATTAAATCATTTAAATTTTTGCGCTATTTAGTTTGCTATTAGGTCACTAAAAGCTCATTTAATGCTTGACGCATACACTCACAGTACATATACCAAAGTATTATTTTTTACAATTTTTGTCTGTCTGTCTGTCTGTTTGTTCCGGCTAATAGGTAGGGATCCCTAGTACAAATTTTTCATCTGATTAGTATCAAGCTAATTTTCCGGGAGTAGCTTCATTTTGATGAGACGAACAAAAAGTTCCTCTTCGAAAACTCTCGATTGTGGTAGATAATAGAGTTAGCAGGAGATAGAGCAACAGTGAGCGTAGGACCGGGATAAAGTACCACGCAATTTGGAGGACAATATTGCCATCAAATTATATAAATATTAATTAGCTAAAAGAAAAAAAAATCAGCTGGTTGATGACCTCGTAAGGTCATCAAAAATTGATTTTTTTTCTGATTTTTTTTTCTTTTAGTTAGTTAATATTTATATAATTTGATGGTAATATTGTCCTCCAAATTGCGTGGTACGTTATCCCGGTTCTACGCTCACTGCTGCTCTATCTCCTGCTAACTCTATTATCTACCACAATCGAGAGTTTTCGAAGAGGAACTTTTTGTTCGTCTCATCAAAATGAAGCTACTCCCGGAAAATTAGCTTGATACTAATCAGATGAAAAATTTGTACTAGGGATCCCTACCTATAATCTCTGAAACGGCTCGGCCAATTTTCACGGGACTTTCGCTGACAGATAGCTGATATAATAAGGAGTAACTTAGGCTACTTTTATTTTGGAAATTTATTTATTTTATAACTCTGCGAACTAAAAAATAAGTTTTGTGTTAAATTCCACGCGAACGAAGTCGCGGACACAGCTAGTGTTATATACGTTTATGTTTTATTATAAGTCTAAAATGCCCTTTTACTATTGAATTTGTGATTTAAAAAACGATTATTTTTAAATCATATCAAATTTTTTCGATCCAGCGGGATTTGAACCCGCGCCTTCTGACGTGCCATGTCAGCGCTCTGCCAACTGAGCTATGGATCCACATCAAGCTGGGTCGAAATTCTTGATATGGTGATTTTGGTTTTTAAGCAAACCTTGGCGCCGTCTATAGCGAGTTCTTTACAGACCCCGCTACTCAATGATTTCATATTACAATGAATTCTTTTGACAAAAGAGACGATACCAGGCTATCTTTAATTCGTTTTATTTTTTATTTTTGTGTTACCCACACATGAGGAAATTACAAACATTTTTTAAATCATATCAAAAATGTTCGATCCAGCGGGATTTTGGAGCAAACGTGTCCTGGAGTGGAGACCGCGTCTTGGCAAACGCAGTGTAGGACGTCCTCCGGCCCGTTGGATCTACGATTGCAGGTGTAGGCTAGATGAGAATTGCTGAAAATCGAGATGTCTGGCGTGAAATTGGGGAGGCCTATGTCCAGTAGTGGACTGCAATGGGCTGAACTGACTGACTGACTCACTGACTGAAGAAGAATCAAAGTTTCTACTAACGAGAGTACAAAAGTTTCTGCACGTCCTGTTGACTCGATTCTCGAGATAATGAAACTACCAAATACTTTAATTTAAATGATTGTTTTGCAAATGCGAGTAGGTATAGGTACTTACATATAATTATTTGATCACATAAGAGATTTCCACCCATTGACTCATCACGATATCTCTGGAACCATAAGACTTAGAGACTTGAAATTTGGTAGGAATACTCCTTTCGCCGAGTAGAGGTCAGCTAAGAACAGATTTTACGAAATTGCACCCACAAGAGGGGGTTGCCGGGGTCAATAACATATATGGCAAAACGACGTTTGCGGGGTCAGCTAGTATAAATATAAGATTAATTTGATTCTTAAATCAGTAAAATTAAAATAACATAATCTTGCATAAAAGCTTATTAAATTGTGTTTTTTATAATAATAAAAAAGGTTTACCTATTTACTTGTAATCGGGAAATCATTACGGTCCCGCTCCCGCTGGATCGAAAAATTTTGATATGATTTTTAAAATGTTTATAATTTCCTCATGTGTGGACACAAAAATAAAAAATAAAACGAATCATTACGGTACCTGCAACAACAGATACTTAAAATGTTTCAGAAGTAATTTACCTCTAAGAAAAAAGAACATAGAGCATCACAATATTATGATGTAAGCCGCGAAGGTGGCTATTATTATTAGAAATTACTATTATTATTATAATAATTTAATATTAGTTATTTTTTAATGAACAATTTATTGAAATTTCCTTTAGTTTGTATGAATATAAAAATTCAAAGTGTAGGTTCTTTGTCTTTAAAGTAATTTAATTACTCTATATCTGTGTCCTATCCATATTTCAATCGAGATGATCTAGACACGCGGCAGCGTGTCAAGCCAAGTTCAAGCAAAAGAACTGGCGACTTAGCGCCGTGTGTATATTTATTTACACGAACCATTTCGAGCGCCTTTTGACCTCTCCATAACTCAAAACCTATTCTACAGAAACAGATCAAATTACGTATGTTAATTTATATCCATAAGGACAACTAGAACCCCAAATTTCATTAACCTAGTTGAAACAGTTACAAAAATATGAAGGTTAAAGTCGCCAATTTTCCACTGACTGACTGACTCATCAAAAACCTAACCCACTTCCAGATGACCTAGGAAGTCGAAATTTGGCATCTAGCTAGGTAATTACGTGTAAGCGCAAGAAAAAATCTGAAAACAAAAGAAAGTTAAAAAAATAGAGGGGTTCCCCATACAAAAAAAACGTTTTTTAATTGTAGCGTCTGAACCGTTATAAGTGGATATTTGAAACTTGCACAAAATATAAATTGATACATTTGCTATATAAAACAAGTATAAAAATAAAATGAAGTCAAAAAATAAAGGGTCCCCATACAAAAAACTTGTGATACGCGCTAAGCAAACGGCCGACGGAGTGTGTCGGCGTGGCGGCTGGCGCACGTGGCGCCACAATACACATATATAGTACAGAAGTCAATCTAAAGTATAAATAAAAAATGAAGTCAACATACAATAAACTTGTAATTATTCATCCGATTGCTTTCAAAATCGATATCTAGGGACATGGTTGGTCTCAGAAAACGAATCTGACAACAGAATGAGAAAAAGTAGCCGCCATCTTGAACTTTTTAGTTATTCGACCGATTGCTTTCAAAATCGATATCTGAAAATCCGATTGGTCTCCGACATCGAATCCGTTAACAGAATGAGCAAGAAAAAAGAATAAATTTCAAATAAATATCTCTACAAAAAGTAATGATATCCCACCAAAAACATAAATCTGAAAAATGACAGCCAAGTTCAATAATAAGAATATGTTGTTTGTGGACTTCGTCGAAAAAAGTATTGAGATCTAAATGAGCGCCAAGTTCTACAGAAAATAATAAATTAAGCTAAAGATTTCACTTGGCTAGTTTTTACTTAAAAACAACATTAAAAAGCTATTAGCCAAATAAAAGATGAATTGTTAGTGAAAACTGGCAAAGTGAAACCTTTAGTTTAATTTAATATTTTCTGTAGAACTTGGCGCTCATTTAGATCTCAATACTTTTTTCGGCGAAGTCCACAAACAACATATTCTTATTATTGAACTTGGCTGTCATTTTTCACATTTATGTTTTTGGTGGGATAAATAATAAACAGCGGACACTTGAATAATAATAATAAATACGCGTTACATCTATTTTATATTTACCTATATCAATCGATGCAAGTAGTGTTAATAAATATTTATTTTTTTCATATAGATTAGATAGATATATATCTATATGAAAAAATCGATTAATTGGTTTTTTAAAATATTAAGTAGTAAATTCGTCGTTATAACTATCTTTATTTCTACAACTACACACTTTACAACTTCACAGCTACATGAACATCTAGAAAAGTTAGAAAACATACAAACACTCAATATGTAGTAAATAGTATTCATCGTGCAGCAATAAGTTTTATGCTGTATTTTTATTGTCCTGCTGAAGGGAATACGTAACATTATTGTCGGTTTTATCCGTTCATTCAACTGTCGCCTGCTAGTAGTGTGTTTGTACCAGTTCTGGCTCACGAGCCAGAACTGGTACAAACGGTCGGTCCTCTGATCGAGTGATCCTAAAAAAAAAAAAAAAAAAAAAAAAAAAAAAAAAAAAAAAAAAAAAAAAAAAAAAAAAAAAAAAAAAAAAAAAAAAAAAAAAAAAAAAGTTTTGGGGTCATCTAAATCGATTGCACGCATCCATTTTGTGCTAACTCTAACGATTCGCGACTTAGGTTTCTACATTTGCAAACTCCAGTACCCTTAATTACCTCTATTGTCCGCTTATCTATCGTTCCTCGAGCATCGTCGCTATTGTGCTCCATCCATTGTTTCTCGAAAAAGGTCGTTGCCGCTCTTATCTGTTTCTAATGATGCACCTTGCTTATCTGTGCTATTGTATTATATTATTATCATTCTTTGTTATTCTCAATGTATATATATATATATAAAAATAAATAAAATTGGAGTGTCTGTTTGTAATATTAAAATAACCGTGTTTTACTAAACTCATATGTATGCATACTCAGTACATATACCAAAATATTTATTTATAATTTTTGTGTGTCTGTCACTGAACAGTAACTATTTTGTAAAGCTCCACGCGGATGAAGTCGCAGGCACAGCTAGTCATAAATAAAACTCATACTTTTTTTTGTTACAATTTTTATTTCCAAAATGTTATTGCTGATTATGTATAAAATAGGAGCGAAACATCTCATCCACTAAAATATCGTTGTACAATGTGTTCCCTGTAAAAATGCTCGTAAAACTGTGCATTGAACATCCCCGAAACTTATACAGCAAATACATTAAACAATATTCGCCACAAACTGAAGTCCACTCATTCTGAATCATATCAACATTCCAGTCCCATCTTTTACAATTCCTTTTTAAAAACTCTAGATGATATCGTGCAGGTGATCGTCCGTATGAATCAAAATATTGACCGATGCCATTCGTATCGATATGTAAAGCTATCCAATGTGAGCCTGGTTTATCATCTGTATCTAAATTGCATATTATATACGTTGGTACGTGGGTATACATGGGCAGTCTATTAGCAGCATAAACATTATTTTCTAGACTGGGGTGAATCTTTTTCAGATGTTGTTGTACATCTAGTGTATCCATGATATTACTGCTATTAGTAGATTATTACTGTACCAATCTATTCAATGGTTAACATAGGAATGATTAATTATATTGATTTCTAAATATTAAATCATATTCCTTAGTGATAATTTGTATGATTCATCAGCGTAGCGCGTCTCGTCGTGTCGTCAATACGAAACATACTTTCTAAATATTAAATCACATTCCTTAGTGATAATTTGTATGATTCATCAGTGTAGTGCGTCTCGTCAATACGAAAGAATGCGAGATAAGCTTGTTGACTCATAAAGTTACATCAGTTTCACTGTGGAAATACCTTAGATAAGATATATCCTATCGATGCTTTATAAGGGCGAGCAGCTGCCATTATGGAATCAGTGTATAGTCGTTTGACCGCAGTGGATCTACCAATACTACGTTTGTATTACTTCAACGCTTCAATGGACCCGGACGTAAGTGTTTATTCTCTTGACAAACTTACTTTTCTTTCTGTTGTTTTCTTACGTGTGTGTGATTAAGTGTAAACAAATTGATATTAACATGATAACTGTGTTGTTGCAGAAATCATTCAACTTCAATGAAAATACCTATAAATATTACTACTCGCCACTCTCCCCTCAAGAAGAGAGTGATAACATCGTCATTAATAATGGTGAAAAAAGAAAATCGCAATCGATTGATCATTTTTTTGAAGCTCAATCAAAAATAAGAAAGAGGAAGCTGTTATCGTCAACCGTAGCACGAGCCGCTAGAGATGGTGTATCATACATTTCTACTAATTCCGACGACGGAGATCAAGCGACGCATCTCATAAAAATTGAAATATACGATATGAAGAAGCTATGCAAGATTCCAACTACTGATCATTGGAAACATGCTTCCACGAGGATTAAATATTATGTGAAGAATAATGAGGATAGCATCTACGACAACACAAACACCCTCGTATACAATATTACGAAGACAATAGCAGAAAGTGAAAAAGTTAAAAAATACTTTTTTAACAATGACAGTCATTAGCTGATCATTAGTGAATTCTGTTTACTTAAACATTCCTTAGTGATAATTTGTATGATTCATCAGTGTAGTGCGTCTCGTCAATACGAAAGAATGCGAGATAAGTGAAAAAGTTAAAAAATACTTTTTTAACAATGACAGTCATTAGCTGATCATTAGTGAATTCTGTTTACTTAAATTACTTCATTCATGTGTGATTCTGTTTACTTAAATTACTTCTGTATGATTTTGTATAAGGTTTAATAGGGGTTTATAAAGAAATAAAAAATAATATATTACATATAATTTGTTTTATTTAATTTATAATTTTTACATACACAAAAAAATGCATTACACATAAATCTAACACACATTATAACTTTAACTACTATAGTCTACATTAACATTTCTGTTTTTATCTATTTCAATAATATTATCAAACTCAGCATAAACTATACAGTTAATTGTTTGTATTAGTGCGGATTCAAATCGTACTTCTAATCTTACACTACCATGCTTTATGAGATTCCAATGAGTTGATGAGTTAGCTGATAAATCAGGAGTTAAGTCAAATGCTAATAGACAGTAACCTTTGGCATACTGTTCACAAGAGATTCCATTTCCTTCATTAAGAAAGTGAATACCAGTTCCCGAGAATAGAGTATGATATGTTGATGTAAATATACTACTATTAAAAGATGGTTGCAAAGCTTTTGAAGGTATTTGTTGACCATCAATATATAAGCTGAAAGAATTAATACCATAGTTTTCAAAGTTAAATGGATTTTTAGTAAGGGAACCATTAAATGCAGAATTGTTCACAAATCCAATTATACACCTTTTGGGTACCTGTCCTAGGAATATATTATCAAGAGTTTTTCCTTGAACACCCGATGGAATTGTTAAAACTTTTACTTCGGCTCGAGTAATAGGATATTTAGCAGTAGTAGCAGCTAAAACTTTCTGATGTGCGAGTAATACACTTGGATTAATTCTTGCTCGTCGAACAATAAGAGTTGCATCCGTAATACAAACTTTGATCTTTACATCGCTTGATCCAGCAATTAAATTAAAACTATCTCTTGACCGAACTAATTTTACACTCATTTCAACACCATTAATTAAAAATTTATCTTGGTTGAAAATGTCACCATGAAGATGTCCAATCATTTCTATTTCCTTACTTTCACTAGCCAAATCCTGTCTTTTAACAAATCCTAAGTTTTTATCATCTGTAGAATCCATTTTTCCTGATGTATCCTCATACCAAAGACTACAAGTAAGGTGAGATTGTTTAGCAGCAGGAGCATAGTTTAAAAGGGTTTCTATGTATGCTCGATATGCATAGGTATTATTAGGTGGTGATACAAGTTTTTGGTTTAAATAAACATCAAGTTGACTAAAAAGTGAATGCATCCAATTATTTACAGGTGCTACTACTGTGTTCGATGTCAATTTAGTTGAATCTTGATTTAATACTTTTGCCTTTATGTGGAGTAATGTATGAGACAAATCTATGTAGTCATCACCTGTCCCAGGAACTTGAAACTCTATAGGTCCATCATCAGCAAGAGACGAAATTGGTTTATAGTGAATCCACAATCCATTTTCAATGCTTGTTTGTGTAGACGGTAGTGCAAACAAATCTAATTCTGACTTAGCACACTCACAAGAATTATTATGAAGGAAAGACATATTTAATTTGAAAATATATCTTTGATATTTTTTGGATTTATACCAAGTTTTTTAGCGGTTTTCACTTTAGCAGTTAATGGTGGAATGAGCGAGGTCAATCGTTTTCTTTTAGTTATATACCCAGAACCTGTCATGTTTAATCGATCAATTTTGCCATCAACCTTTCGTTTTAAATTCGTACTAACTTGCTTTAGACGATCTTTTATTGATGCTTCCATAGGACGCGCTTGAATCATATCCGATAAAAGTCCTACTCCAGCGTTTAATGCTTCTTTACCAACCACTCGAGCCCCACTTGAAAGTAAAGGTAAAACTGATCTAAATAACCCCCCTAAGAAGCTTCCAATACCATGACCACGTTGGTATGGTGAACCCTTATAAATTACTCCTACCCCCGAACCAGCTTGATGTGTATAATAATTTTCATATGGACATATATGATGATCACGAAGAGAATTCATTATCACAATTTTCGGAAATGTAGTTTAACACACACGGTTCCAAACTGGAATGGTATTTTCTGTCCTGTGCTCGATCTTATAACTATTTCCAGCGTATCGAACTCTCTTCGCATAACAGGTAAGTAGTGAGGTGGAGAGAAAACGTGCATTTTATTTGCTCCATAAATGTATTTTGAAGGATCTAATGAAATTACTCTTAGCAAGGGAGTCATAACATCACCCACAATCTGAGGATCGATAATGTCGCAATATAGAAATAGTTGAGATGGTAACCCTAAGTGTAAATTAGCAGGACACTTTCCGAAATTTCTGTCTAGGAGATTTTTATTTGGTTCATAACCTAGTTGTAAACTTAATTTGGGTGATAATGTTATAGATGTTATATTTTTATCCAAAGCAGAAACAGAAACAAATTTTGTTATTTCATCATAACGAAATTTTATGCTCTCTCCGATACCACTTAATGCTTTTAAAATATGCTCAACGTTAGCATAGCTGGTAGCTGGAATATGTTTTTTGTAGTGCACTGTGGATGGTTTATCTTCACTAGGCATTATCATGGATTTTGTAATGTATATAACATTTTCATGATCTTGAACAGTAAACATGGTACATGGATATTGAAACTCAACAACTCCAACCGACCATTCACCTTCTAATTTTATAACTTTTGGTAATTTCGTTGAAAAATTTGTGGTCTTGTTATCAGGAAAGTATTCCATTGAACTATTGCTGAGCAATGTTAAATAAAAACTTTCTTTATTCATATTTCTTTTAAACTAGAAGCTAAAATCCAACTGTTAAATTTATTTGGATAACCTCTCCACTTCACTAATACTTCTTTTCTGTTACCTGAATAACGAGTGTCAATTATTTTATCTATTTTATATTGTGAGGTGGGGTTGTAAGTGATTTTCTGTAATTCCCTTTCATAAAAAGTACCAACTATTGGTTCATTTTGTAAATCTGTTATTGTATAAACAACCCATGGAGATCTATCAATTATTGAAGATATAATAAATATTTCATCACTCCAGTTTGATTCATATCCTTTTTGGAAAACATGTTTATATTTAGTTATTCGAACATAATCACCCACATTGAAATTTGGTTTTTGAAAGTTGATTTTGGAAAGTTTGTTTGATCGTCTATCATAAAGATTAGTCCAAATCGTCATAATATTGTTGGAATTCACATCACATGGACACATCTTAATACTAGAGTGAAAGCTGTGATTATAAGAATATATTAAATCTTGTAAAACATCTATATATCTATAAGTATTATTATGAGTGAAATAACGCCACATTTTCATTTTTAGAGTTCTTTGAAATCGTTCAACAATACTGGCCTTAATATCAGGATTGTTAGTGGTATAGTAATTAATCTTTTTGGATTTAAGGTATTTTTGTACATCTTTTGAAACAAATTCTGTACCTTTATCAGATTGTATGTGAGTAGGTGTTAAATTACTTTCAGTAAATATACTTTCAAAACATTCTTTAATAGTTTCTGAGTTTTTCTTTTTCATTGATCTTGCAAAAGCATATTTACTAAATACATCAATAACACAAAGTATATAGTTGAAACCATCATTATATTGAGAATAAGTTCGCATATCACTTAAATCAGCTTGCCACAATTCATTAATATTTGATAGAATGTACCTATTACGTGGGAATTTTTTTTGAATGGGTTTATGTAATGTGTATGTTTCTTGTGATTGTAACCATTCCTTTACTTGCTTTTTATCCATTTTACCATTCATGGCTTTCGATAATTTATCAATACTACCAAAACCAGCGGGGTTAGATGGATCATAATAAATCCTGTTAATTTCTTCTAGTACGGGGTCCATTTTTCCCAATCAAACTTTTTACGTATTTTAGATATAGATTTTTTATCTCGACTTCCCGGTGTAGAAAACTCTATTTTAGTTTCAGATTTTTTATCTCCACTTCTTGGTGTAGAAAACTCTTGAACTTCAGTCTCAGAGGATTTGTTTAGATCTTTTACTTGAAGCCGGTTAATAAACTCACATCTCTTTGGATTTCCAATATAAGTAAGTGGTACTTTAATATCTTTTAATGCTTTAGCAAATCTATCCCACCCTATCGGATCACTTCTTTTTAAGGGTCTTAGTGAATCATTTATTAAATCAACAATATTACTTCCAGGAATTTTTTCATTATCAATTATGACTGTGCCTTCATTATCCCAATTTATTTTACTTTTACTTGTTTCAACTAAGTTTAATAATAACTCACCTTTTTTATTATAAGTTTTTGGTATTAAACTGAGTATTTGAGCTGTTGTATAAAGTGGTTTTGTATCATTTTCTTTACTTTTAATGGAACGATTCTCTTCCAACAAAGATTCAGCATCAACTGAACTTTTTAAATCTCTATCTTTATTTTTAAATCCAATTTTAGACTCATTTGAATCTTCATTAGATGTATCAGAATAAATTGGTAATCTGAGTGGTTGACGATCCTCTTCGGCAAAGTGAAGATATCTTTGTAGTGTTTGTAAATATAACATCCACTTCTTTCGGTCTTCTATCTTACTATTCATAATATTTTGCATTTCCATATCTAATCGAGACAAATTACTATTAACCTTATTTTCTTGTTTTAATTTTTCAATCAATCCAGGTTCAATTAGTATCATTTTCTTTGCATTTTCCATGTTAACTGACTAGTCCACTTACTAATCCACTCAATATTGCACCTAATATTACTGGTAAGAAAGCTCCTCCTTTTTGTATAATTATGTTTTTTCTTATTTTATGTTTACACTTACGCACCAATTTACGGAGTATATTTTTATGTTTATTCAATTTTTGTTTATCTTGATCTTTAAGAGGTACCTTTCCTTGTAAAACGTTATGAATACATTCACAAATACAATTTATTTCTTCTTCGTCACACGTTTTAAGTAATGCTCTTTGATATTTTGGTTTAAGCGTATGCAAAGCGTTTAGCAAATGCTTATGCGTTGTGACTCGACGATGCATCATTTAGAAATGATTTGAATTGTTTGATTCTTGGTGTATTTAAACTCTTTTGTGGGGACGTAGACTGTACAGAAACCATTAAATGGGAAGACATTTGACTTGATACGACAAAAATCATTGGTATTCTGTTTTAAATCTACCATTAAATATCCATGTGCTTCTAGAGTTGCATCCCTGTAGGCATCTTCAATGAACTTTGGGTTATCCGGTGACACTTGTCGTGCTAAATATCTTATTTGAGTTTTATCTCTAGGATTTTTAAAATATATTATATAACTTGAGTTTAAAGAAATATCTCTTTGACCTTTACCCTGATGAAATAAATTTTGTGTTAAATAAAATACACTAAGATTCCTGTGATGACTACCTTTTGTAAATATATCCACAATTCTTCCATCAGACTCTCTCATCAGATCATCAATAATAACAAGATGTGGGTTTTCACCATCAAACATATTAAGATTTGGAATTCCTTGATGATAGTTAACATTTGGTAAATTATATAAAGGTTGCATTTCATCAAAGCACCATGTGATCTGATTAAAATCACAATTACATATTTCTGTAACTGATTTTATGAAATTTGTTACAAAATTTGACTTCCCACATCCACTTGGTCCTGCTACAATAGCAGTAAACGGATGGATAAAGTGAAACATTACACACGTCTAAGGTTCTAGGGGGTGAAATAAAAAATGAAAGTTTTGGTTTAAACAATTAATATATATAAAACAGAATGATTTGTATATTATTTCTAACACAATTAGTACATGAGAATTTTAAACAATTATCTTAAGTTATATACAATCAAACAATTATTAAATATGTAATAAACTCTATGTCACATTATTTACAATCAGTACAAACTACATAATTTTATGATCAGTACAAATTTTATTTACACACACAGACATAAAAGTAAAAACTATTAACATTTAGCACAATTTATAATGACCCCAAGCTAATGTTTCAATATTGTTATCTAAAATATGCCTCTTTGTGTCATTATACGATAAACCAATCTTATTTAATTTTTGTGTAAAAATTGTGTGTTTAATTGATTTAAATCTAAGCATACTATAATATTGCACTTTTTTATTAAATAGAGAAGACTTATAACTATTCATTGTCATCTTTTTAGTGATACATTTATTTACTCCTTTTGCCTTGGCTATAGTCTTATTCTCTAAGTTAAAAGCGTACATTTTAGATCTTAAACCCACAAATTCTTTCATGATTTTACCATTATTTTCATCTTTGAAAAAACCTAACTTCTTTTTATTTAATTTTGGATAATCAAAAATATTATTTGTATCATAATCTGAGGTATCAAAGTATGAGGAAAGGTCAGGCTTTATATCAATGTAAAAATCATCTGTAAATATATGATATATTAAACTATCCGTATCTGTATACAATAATTTGATATGACTAAACTTTTTAATCATATAGTTATAATGAAAATCATACATTAATGTTTTTGAAATATCTAAAATACAAAACCCTAAATAAATTGGTTTGTTATATATTAACTTAGTCTTTCGCAACTGAACTGCAACAAGGTCTTCCGAAAATATTGAAACACTATGAAATTGTGGTTTAGCGATTAGATCTTGAGCACCTAAAGCTTTACCCTGGTTCTCCCAGTGTGTAACTAATTTTACGTTAACTCTTTTTTCAATATTCTCCATAGTCTTACCGAAGATTGAATTATTCATTAACTTATAAAAATCTTTTTCAAAATCTGATTTTGCTAACGTTCTGAATTTTGTATTTAGATCTATGTACATTTTCAACCAGGGAGACTGTTTAAATTCTAATACTCTATGAATTTTAGTTAATTTAACCCCCATTTCTATGCACTGCTTTAAATTTCTGTAATGAATTACATATTTAACTTTATTATTTAAATTTGGCACTAGTTTATTCTCATTAGTATTGCCTACACAAATGTTTTCTGGGCATAAAGGAAAGTCCGAATGTAAATCATGAAGCTCATCTGGATATTCCAAATCAACTTCTAAAATGAAACCGAAGTCCGATGTCTCAGACACATTAAAATCTGTTTTCGGATTTACCCATTCAAATCCACCAGTAGGAAGATATTGAGACATAGCCCAACCATACAAATTGTTAGCGTCAAAATATGTGATATACGAATTTGGTTTCCCTGCATCATAATCCTCCATGTATTTGTTATTAGCTCTAGCATAACGATTACTACATTGAGATACACCACCCCTGATACCTGATCTAATAAATGCAATTTTCTCATAATCTGTTAAAAGTTCTAATTCTATTTTTGTATATTTGAGCATTGCATCCCAACTTAATCCTGGGGCTGTGTAATAATGGGTAGGGTCTAAATCATAAGTATTAATGCATAGCATTCTAAAGTTTTCAAATACATCGGATAAAAGTAAAACGTCTGTTTTTAAATACAAGTTTGAATAATCTAACATATTACAACAACCAAAGTGTTCCCAAACATCTTTAGCATGATTGTAATCATCATTTGAAATATGTGAATCTGTGAGTGAGCTATAAAAATTTTTTTGTTCAGGGAGCGACGTTAGGTTTAAACTATCATAATTAGTCATAAATTCATATGGATAAACCCCTTTCCGTTTTAAACGAATGAAATCTTCATCACTTGGAAAACTTCTACGTAATTCTTGAAATTGATCATTACTGAGATTTTTGGCTAATTCTTCTAATTTACATGGTAAAAACTTAAATGAATCTACGAATCTCAATATAATTTCATGGTTATTTATTTTTATTTTTTTGGAAAAGGATATATATTTTTCTTTATTTTGAGGGATAACTTCGACTTCACCATCACAAAAGTTTAATGCATGAACAATAAAATGAGCATCATAGTGACTAAGGTTGTGTAAAAATATTGGTATATGACGTGGTGTTTTGAACTTCGAGATACATGATTCATGAGCAACACCTATAAAACTACCAGTGTAATAATCAAAATCATAAAAAAGTTCTGTTAACTCTGTTTCACAAATATGACAAATGGTTGCATTTGAAATATGACTTTTGTCTTGATTTGTAAGCGGAACTGGACATTTTTGAAGTCTATTTATTTCTTTTAAATTGTTAGATAAACTTTCCATAAACACTTGTGCACAGTTGGGTCCGCAATATGTTACATATTTTGATAATTTATTATCAAATGAACATTTTATATAATAACCAAAACTATGCACTTCATGTTTCTGAATATTATGCGTGAAAGGTTTGGATGGATCGTTAGAACATGATTCTATTGGTTTTAAAAATGCTTCAAAATCAGCATAAATCACGAATGGTATCTTTAACTTCTTTTCATAACTATCAAATTTAATTTTATCATTTGAAATAGGTTGACCAAACCAATTCTTTTTTAAAGTTTCACTGTTTGGTAATTCTGTACAAATGTGTGCACAATCGTATTGTTCATGGTTATTTAACCTTTCCCGAGATGGAAAATGAAGTAGACATGCTTCACAAATGTACATGATGTGACCATCTTTTGAAATTTGTTTACTGACTAACCGCGATAAATTTTTTATGTAACAATAATGATTTTTCATATCCTTAGAAAGAAATAATAAATTTATATGTCTAGCTTTACGACACTTTGTTAAAAATAATGGGCCTACGATAGAATTACACCGTTTTTCTTTAATATATTCTAATCCAAAAACGTTAATACTAATATCATTTAATTTCTCTACTTTTGCTATGTCAGAAATTTTAACTGGAAAGGAAATACCATCAAATTTAAGCTTATTTACATGTTTAACGTACGATGATACTCGATCCGCGTTTTTGTTTACTGGATATAACGCTGAGAGTAACGCCCATTTAAAACAAAAATAATCTTTGTTTTTTACATTTATAACAGCTTTTTTTAATTTGATATCAATGGGCAGATCTAAGTATGAAGTACCGCGTAGGGGGTTGAATTTATTAACATTCATGTCTATAGATTTTATGTTTTTTAGACTCCATCCACTATCTTTTTTTTCAAATGCACTAATTTTACTAGTAATTGTATCATTTAAAGATGAAAGAAAAATATTTAAGTCATCTCCTTGACAAATAATATAGTTAAATGTTTGAAAATCGAATGTATCATGAATATCTTTAGTTTGTTGAACAAAATCAGCATGCAATATGAAATTTACTTTAAAAATTATGTGTTGATGAATACACTCTTGTATTAAAAATAAAATATCATCCTTAATAGAATCTAAAAATAGTTCAGGGGTTTCAAAATTTACTCGTGTCGAATGATCTACTTTATTCTTGATTTTGTAAGTTAAAATTCTATTTCCAAAAGCAGATTCAATAACATTAACGTTTGATAAAGTATTATGGGAATTTAAAAGATTATTTTTGTGAACATTACTTTTAAAATGATTAGCTAAATACCTTTTTTTGATAAATATATGACACGTTAGACATTCCACTTGATTGTCGCTACCGACACTGTTCCCTGCAGAGGTAGATGCTCCTCCTTCAATTGTTGGTTTTTTTATGATCTTAAGTTCTTCGCTACTCGTTCGCTCCATACCTTTTCCAAGTTGTAGTGGTTGACTGTAAAAATGTTTAAATTTATAAAAAGACGATATAAGACAATGTGTAAATTATGATCGTAATTTATTTTACTTACATAAACTGTGTTTCAACCATTGCACAGTGATTATACAACTCAGCATCATATGATGAATCGTACAGTTCACCTTTCTCCATTTCATCACAAACTTTAGACAGCTCCTGATTCAATTCACTATTGAACAGTTCCATATTCTCTTCCATGGGTGTGGAAAAGAAAGCACTGGTGCATACTTCACTGAAGTTTTCCATCTTTATAGTAAAGAGAAAAATAGGTAGCCGAGTAAGTTACTGTTCAGTGTTGGTTCACCAACTGATACCCAATTTCGAATAATGTTCAATATTTATAGATTTACAAATGATTAGAAAAAGAATATAATGAGTACAAAGAAGTAATTTAAGTAAACAGAATTCACTAATGATCAGCTAATGACTGTCATTGTTAAAAAAGTATTTTTTAACTTTTTCACTTATCTCGCATTCTTTCGTATTGACGAGACGCACTACACTGATGAATCATACAAATTATCACTAAGGAATGTTTAAGTAAACAGAATTCACTAATGATCAGCTAATGACTGTCATTGTTAAAAAAGTATTTTTTAACTTTTTCACTTTCTGCTATTGTCTTCGTAATATTGTATACGAGGGTGTTTGTGTTGTCGTAGATGCTATCCTCATTATTCTTCACATAATATTTAATCCTCGTGGAAGCATGTTTCCAATGATCAGTAGTTGGAATCTTGCATAGCTTCTTCATATCGTATATTTCAATTTTTATGAGATGCGTCGCTTGATCTCCGTCGTCGGAATTAGTAGAAATGTATGATACACCATCTCTAGCGGCTCGTGCTACGGTTGACGATAACAGCTTCCTCTTTCTTATTTTTGATTGAGCTTCAAAAAAATGATCAATCGATTGCGATTTTCTTTTTTCACCATTATTAATGACGATGTTATCACTCTCTTCTTGAGGGGAGAGTGGCGAGTAGTAATATTTATAGGTATTTTCATTGAAGTTGAATGATTTCTGCAACAACACAGTTATCATGTTAATATCAATTTGTTTACACTTAATCACACACACGTAAGAAAACAACAGAAAGAAAAGTAAGTTTGTCAAGAGAATAAACACTTACGTCCGGGTCCATTGAAGCGTTGAAGTAATACAAACGTAGTATTGGTAGATCCACTGCGGTCAAACGACTATACACTGATTCCATAATGGCAGCTGCTCGCCCTTATAAAGCACCGATAGGATATATCTTATCTAAGTACCACAGTGAAACTGATGTAACTTTATGAGTCAACAAGCTTATCTCGCATTCTTTCGTATTGACGAGACGCACTACACTGATGAATCATACAAATTATCACTAAGGAATGTGATTTAATATTTAGAAAGTATGTTTCGTATTGACGACACGACGAGACGCGCTACGCTGATGAATCATACAAATTATCACTAAGGAATATGATTTAATATTTAGAAATCAATATAATTAATCATTCCTATGTTAACCATTGAATAGATTGGTACAGTAATAATCTACTAATAGCAGTAATATCATGGATACACTAGATGTACAACAACATCTGAAAAAGATTCACCCCAGTCTAGAAAATAATGTTTATGCTGCTAATAGACTGCCCATGTATACCCACGTACCAACGTAAACTCTAGATGATATCGTGCAGGTGATCGTCCGTATGAATCAAAATATTGACCGATGCCATTCGTATCGATATGTAAAGCTATCCAATGTGAGCCTGGTTTATCATCTGTATCTAAATTGCATATTATATACGTTGGTACGTGGGTATACATGGGCAGTCTATTAGCAGCATAAACATTATTTTCTAGACTGGGGTGAATCTTTTTCAGATGTTGTTGTACATCTAGTGTATCCATGATATTACTGCTATTAGTAGATTATTACTGTACCAATCTATTCAATGGTTAACATAGGAATGATTAATTATATTGATTTCTAAATATTAAATCATATTCCTTAGTGATAATTTGTATGATTCATCAGCGTAGCGCGTCTCGTCGTGTCGTCAATACGAAACATACTTTCTAAATATTAAATCACATTCCTTAGTGATAATTTGTATGATTCATCAGTGTAGTGCGTCTAACTCTAATGGATGCGTGCAATCGATTTAGATGACCCCAAAACCTTTTTTTTTTTTTTTTTTTTTTTTTTTTTTTTTTTTTTTTTTTTTTTTTTTTTTTTTTTTTTTTTTTTTTTTTTTTTTTTTAGGATCACTCGATCAGAGGACCGACCGTTTAAATTAAAGGTAATTAAATTTACTACAACCTCTCTTGATTTGACGTTCGTCGTAGGATGAGTATTTCCCACCGAAATTTGGGTCCAAAGTTGGTCAAAACTGTAAACTTCACTTTTTTGGAAAAAACGATCAACTTTTGAAGAGCTGTATCTCGGCTTCTATATGACCTACAGAGCAGGTTTTAGGATCAATTGTAGCTAATATAAACTACTTTAAAAATGTATCCTACATGTATTCTCTAAAAATGCATACTTTAGAAGATATAGTGAAAAAACCGAAACCAGTGCGAAAATTTCGTGGTTTTTCGAGCGCCCCAAAGTTAGCACAGGTCTTTCGAAGTTGCAAAACTGGATTTACACTACTGGTACTGATCCTAACAACATATGAAAAAAGCAGAACTAGCAGACCATTTGCGATTTTAGCCCTTTTTTGTGTAGGTACGATTTGACTGGCCTATATGTAACTTATACGGTGCTGGTGGTCGTACTTCTCCGAAAATGGCTTGACGGATTTTCATGAATATTTTCGTGTATATTTTGGAAAATGCGTCGTAAAGTATATTTCTTACCACTAAGTAACTACGGTGTCCCTATTCACAGGGCACAACAAAGTTTTCCAGGTCAGTTTAAAATAAAAATTACAGCATGCATTGTGCGTAATCACTTTTAGGTATTTTTATGGTAGACTAGCTGCTATGCCCGCGACTTCGTCCGCGTGGAATTTAACAAAAAAGTTATTGTTAAGTATGCAGTTATAAAAAAAAACCGGTCAAGTGCGAGTCAGACTCGCGCACCGAGGGTTCCGTACAAACCTGCAGGTATATAAGTAAAAGTTATGGTATTTTGCTGCTAAATGAAATCCGTAACATTACAATATGGAAAGTTGGAGGAGCATAAATTTAAGACAAAGGTATCTTTATCTTTTCATTAATCCTTTAATTTATATAAAATAAAATAAATAAATAAAATAAAAATCGCCTTTATTTCTATTACTATTAAAATTTCAATTAATACTAGCGTAAGTATTCTTAGTTTAAACATATGTATGTATATTAACCTATGTATATATTTATTCTATACTCGTATAATTAACTCGTCTACATGTTTATAACATCACTTAATTAATATTGGTAATAGTAATAGTCGCCTCTGCGGCGTAGGCCTCTCCTAAACATTTCCATGTATCCCTTTCCCGTGCTTTCTGTATACACAGCGGTCAACATAATTATCTGGTTGAAGATAATATCTCTCCACCTTTTAATTGGTCTCCCTTTTTTCCTTGACCTGTCTCTTGGTAGGAAAGTTCTTTTATCGAAGTTATTTATTTACAAATTTTTTAGTCACTATTTAGAAATCTGGTTCAAAAATACTTTATTACTATTAAGTATTAAATTTGAACCATATTATATATAGTAGATATTTATTTATTATTTATTTATTTATTTAAATAGTCCCACAGATGATGTAACATTTATTTTGTAATTTAATTCGAGCCTTTTTGACCTTTGTACCTGTTTTCAAGTTTGTATAAAACATGTTTTCCTAAATTTATTTTTATTATTGTCTGCTATTGTTTAAACATATATATTTTTTAATGTCTAGAATTCTCATTACAGTGTTAATATTACTTGATTTCATTAATCATTTCAATACTGTTGATTTTGACTTACTACTAGCTATACTTGGTTCTCTTAACATATCTCCTAAGGTGTCTGACTGGCTTCATAGTTACTTGCATGGTCGCCGACTACGAATACATATTGAAGAACTTTCTTCATTCTGGTCTAGAATCAACGCTGGCGTTAAAGATAAATATATAATATGTACCTCTTCGCTTAAATGATAGCCTAACTTTGAAGATACCTTCACATTCGTCTTCCTTTTATTCTAAATCTTTCACTATTGAAGCTTATCGTCTTTAGAACTTATTGCCACTGTCTAACGCGCTCAATTTTTAATGACATTTAAAAAACTTGTTAAGGAAATGTACTTATCATATTAAATTATGTTAAGCAACTTTATTTTATTATTTATTATTTTTCATTAAGTTACGTTATGTTGTTATGTCATTCGTCTTAATCTATCAATTTGCTTATAGTGTATATACGTATGTATGTATGTATTTATATATTTGTGTATACATATGAGCAAACTTATATGTACATATGTGTCATTAAATATAGCATCTATTGTTATATAGTTATTTATTTACATCTGATTTTTATTTTATATTGTTCCTTTTTTTACAAAATTTTGCGCCCTTCCCCTAGTTTATAATTATGCAAGTCCTCTGCCCAAAGGTTGCCTGGAAGAGATCGCTGTGTTAGCGATAAGGCCGCCTGTTGCAATTGATGCAAGTTTATTGTTATAAATTCTATGTATTGTTCTTTTGTGTATTGGTGTGCAAAAAGAGTTAGTAAATAAATATTACTTTGCAAAGTTTTATAATTGAAAAACAAAGCAGAAATAAACAACATTACACATACTATTTCTGTGGTTGCGATGTAACTATACATTTAAGGTTTTCGTAATTTTTCCTGTATCTGTGCTATAAGATGTTGCTTCATACCTGAAGATTTTAGGTCGACGGGAAGTATTCTTTAGATTTTTATTCCCTTGTCAGTTGTTTGCTAGTTTCAATATATGCGGTTTAAATTGCTGTTTCTTTTGATATCGTGGACATAGAAGTTTGATTTTGTTACAGCCTAAAGTTATTATAGACGTGAGTATTTGATATGAATTTCAATTTAATATTTTTACGCGTTCAAGAGAAAAGTGGTATTAAGTGTAAAATTATTAAAATATTTTTTTTTTATATGTAGTAACTAAAAATTTACACTTTTCGCAATTTTTCCTGTATCTGTGCTATAAAACGTTGCTTTGTACCAAATTTCAAGATTATGACTTCACGGGAAGTACCCTGTAGGTTTTGATTCCTTTGCGACCATTTTCGATGAAAATATGCGGCTTAAATTGGTTTTTCTTTTGATATCGTTGACATAGAAGTTTGATTTTGTTACAGCTTAAAGGTGTTATAGACCTGAGTATTTGATATGAATTTTAATTTAATACTTTTACGCGTTCATGAGAAAAGTGGTATTAAGTGTAAAATTATTAAAATATTTTTTTTATATGTAGTAACTAAAAATTTACACTTTTCGCAATTTTTCCTGTATCTGTGCTATAAGACGTTGCTTCGTACCAAATTTCAAGATTCTGACTTCACGGGAAGTACCCTGTAGGTTTTGATTCCTTTGGGACTATTTTCGATGAAAATATGCGGCTTAACTTGGTTTTTCTTTTGATACCGTTGACACAGAAGTTTGATTTTGTTACAGCTTAAAGGTATTATAGACTTGAGTATTTGATATAAATTTCAATTTAATACTTTTACGCGTTTATGAGAAAAGTGGTATTAAGTGTAAAATTATTAAAATATTTTTTTTATATGTAGTAACTAAAAATTTACACTTTTCGCAATTTTTCCTGTATCTGTGCTATAAGACGTTGCTTCGTACCAAATTTCAAGATTCTTAGTTCACGGGAAGTACCCTGTAGGTTTTGATTCCCTTGAGAGTGTCGAAAATTTGCAGCATAAACGGCTATATCTTTTGATTGCCTTGGCTTAGAAGTTTCATTTTTTCACAGCTTTAAGAGGCAGCAGATTTGAGTATTTAATATAAATTTCAGCTTGATGCCTCCACGCGTTTCTGAGAAAAAGGGTCTTGACAGACAGACGGACAACAAAGTGATCCTATAAGGGTTCCGTTTTTACCTTTTGAGGTACGGAACCCTAAAAATTAAAATAAAAGTAGCCTAAGCTACACCTTATTACATCAGCTATCTGCCAATGAAAGTGCCGTCGAAATCGGTACAGCCGTTTCAGAGATTAGCCGGAACAAACAAACAGACAGACATACAAAATTGTAAAAAATGTTATTTTGGTATTTGTACCGTGTATAGATCCATATGCATTTAGTAAAACGCGGTTATTTTAATATTACAAACAGGTAGACACTCCAATTTTATTTATTAGTATAGACGAAATAACTTACTGTGCATATAAAAAAAACAAAAACTCATGATTAAAAATGTAGTAAATATTTATGTACAATAAAAATTCAAAACAACTTCACATTTCAATCAGGTACAGTTTCAATGTGTTTTTGTCTGAAATATCGAGAATTTTTTTTACGGTTAAAACTGTAATTTTTGTAACAAAAATTTTTGGATGAAACTCTTAATAGGTACCTACTTACACGTCTCTTACGAACATTTTACCTGATTTTTTTTTTTGTAATCTACCGTTAAGCATTAAGTTGCTTACCATAGGAACAGACGACCGTGTGTGTATGTTATAAGGTATTTATAAAAGGTATAAGGTATTATCATGAGAATTTTCGTTCTAAACGCGAGCGAGGTGAGTCATGTGACGGCGCGTAGGCGCTTCACATAAAATCTCTCTGTGGACGCAGCGACGCTGAATCTGCCGCCCGCTCAATTGAAAGCAATTGCTTTAATTGATTTCAATTGAAATGACCTCGCGCACCGGCTCCCACTTCTAGCTTGACACTTTTACATCTATCTTTTTTGGAGCTGACATAAAAGCGATGATATACGTCAGTGCCCCTAAATGAACCCAATAAAACAACGCCACTTGCTTACATTGTACCTATATACTTATGTATACTTCATTCGTTGTTACATAATCCTGCATGTTATGTACTTGAGGATTTTTTTTTTTTCTATAAGTCACTCGAATTTTTATAAACCACTTTCTAAAACGCGTTAATATCCGACAAAGGCCAAGTAGTTATATTTTCTGATGTTAAAACATTTTTACCATTTAATGAACACATAGCTTTTTATGTATTATTTATCTACACAAAAATGTATCCCTATTTCCCTTGGCCACGCCATAGCTTGAGAACGACTTTACTGATTTCCTTCATCTTTTTATAATATATTCTTATACTTTGTAGAAGGTTCTGACGCAATGAACATTTAAGAAAATTGCGCATATGTAACATAATTGGAAAATTTCAAGAAACGTTAATGAATGATGTTCTTGCGTTTGTCAGTTTTAATACAGGACAATGTCTGTCGGATCAGCTAATTTAACGTATAAATGATTGTATTCTATAGAATGTACTAGTCTGTAAACATTACTAGTACTAGATCGTTCAATAAGTCCCGAGACTAACCTGGAAATGGCGCATATATTAAAAACTCTTTTGATTTTTAAAAAGTACTGGCTATCAATACAAGAATATGTGTCAAATTTTTAAAAATGGAACAATAAAATTATTGATTTTGAAACTTTTTTTTTTTTTTTGATTTGTAATTTCGATACAATGGAAAAAAACGAGTTTCGCGTGTTGATAAAACATTGTTTTTTAATGGGAAAAAATACCGCTGAAGCACAGCAATGGCTTATAAAATGTTATGCAGGATCAGCTCCCTCTAAAGCGACCATTTGTCGGTGGTATGCCGACTTCAAACGCGGTCGCATGGACACCAATGATGGGGAACGCTCAGGTCGTCCAAATGAAGCAGTGACTCAACAAAATACTAACCAAGTCCTCAAAATCGTGAAGATCGGAAGGTAAAAGTGCGAGAGATAGCCGAGATAGTGAAGATTTCAGCTGGTAGTGTTTTCACTATTTTACATAAAAATTTGGCCATGAAAAAGCTTTTTTCTAAGTGGGTGCCGCGTTTGCTTACAACTGATCAAAAGGAACAACGTATCAATGATTCAGAGCGATGTTTGGCGCTGATGAATCATAATAAAAAGGATTTTTTACGTCGGAATGTAACAATAGATGAAACCTGGATATACCATTTCACTCCGGAATCCAATCGGCAGGCAGCGGAGTGGAGAGCGGCTGGTGAAAGCAGCCCGAAGCGTCCAAAGACTCAGAAATCGGCCGGTAAGGTTATGGCGTCTATATTTTGGGATGCGCATGGAATACTTTTCATCGACTACCTTGAAAAGGGGCAAAATATAAATAGTGACTATAACATGTGCTTATTGGAGCGATTGAAGTACGAAATTGCGGATAAACGGCCTCACATGAACAAAAAGAAAGTGGTGTTTCACCAGGACAACGCGCCTTGTCACAAGTTCGTGAGAACGATGGCCAAAATTAACGAATTGGGCTTCGAATTGCTTCCTCATCCCCCTTATTCGCCAGACTTGGCCCCCGGCGATTACTGGCTGTTTGCAGACCTCAAAAAAATGCTTCAGGGTAAGAAATTTGACTCAAATAGTGAAGTTATCGCAGCAACGGAGGCTTATTTTGAAGCCAAAGACAAATCGTTCTACACACATGGGATAGAAAAGTTATAAAAGCGTTGGAGGGACTGTATCGCTCTTGGAGGAGACTATGTTGATGAATAAAAATTAATTTTATAAAAAAGACCTTTTTTTAGTACTTAGTCTCGGGACTTATTGAACCACGTGTTATAGTCATGTGAATATACAAACATTGCTGAAATCCTTACACACTATTATTAATTCTAATGTGTAAAAAAATTATATAGAAAAAAACCGTTAATTGAATACTGTAATCAACAGTAAATAATGAAAAAAAAATATTGACAAGGTTTCTACACCTTACAGCACAGTTTATTTAAACGAATGGTAGAAAATGTTTACATAGCCTAAATATTAGAGTTAAGTTAAAAATAATTAACTGGTAATGACAAAATATCCAAAAAAGATGACATACATTTTGGCACGTGTTCTGTCCGGTCCACAATTGGCGTTAATTAGGAAATGGCGCGCAGAGCGGTGGTAAAGCGCAAATGTCTTGAACTGCGTGGGCTGACAAATGGTAAACTCATTCATGGAATCTGCCGTTTCCATGAATTAGGCAATAGAATGACTATTGTATAATACAATGCTATTTTTATATACCTACCTAACCGAAACACTAATATCTCAAGAAAAGAAAATATACAATTGAATAATAGGTATAATAAATTTATAGTAAGTAGGTAAGCTGTGTGGCTATTGTAGTAAATAATATAGCTACCCCCTCTCTTCCCGCGGGTGTCGTAAGAGGCGACTAAGGGATAACACAGTTCCAGTACCACCTTGGAACTTATAAAACCGACCGATGGCGGTATAACCATCCAACTGCTGGCTTTGAAATACACAAGCCAAAGACGGGCAGCAGCGTCTTCGGTGCGACAAAGCCAGCCCTGCGGTCACCAACCCACCTGCCCAGCACGCAAGCGTGGTGACTATGGGCAATACACATGAGTTCACGCCATTTTTGGCGCGAAATTGTGGATGCCTATGTCTTGCAGTGGACTTCGATAGGCTCAAGTAATGATGATGTGAAGTAGGTATACCAATTCTCAATTTATATCCTTATAAACCTATCTATATAATTTTAATAAATATTTGTCAATAGCTTAAAGAATTTCAGTACCATAGTTTCATGAGACAAGAAAAGTGACAAATAAAATTAATATTTTTCATGACTACTGTAAAAAACAACATTATAAGGAATGTTGTTAAATAGTGAAGTCAAAATTAAACTAAAAATGATATCTACAAACTATTTTTATCTATTACACATATTAAAATCATGAAAATTAGAAGAAAAAAAATCGTTTTTTTTTTTGTAGTTATGCTTTTTTCGAATAGTAAAAATAAACGTGGTGCAAATATTGTGATAGGTATATAAGTATTAATTATAATGTACCTGGGTGACCGAGCCCAGCTCGGTATTTTCATTTTATTTTTTGTTTTTCTTTTTTTTCTCGGTATTTTTATATTTTAATTTTATTTAAATAATAAATCACGAGTGAAATTAAAAAAAAAGAAAAAAAATTAACCTGGAGACTGAGATTCGAACTCGGGTCAACACGATTTGACACCCGCCGATTTCCTAATTACGCTGTAACAGCTACGTTGTCAGCAGTGAAATTAAGCTTCGTATTCTAATGATATTTTTTCATTGCCTAAAACCACGGATAAAACGACATTTTTTTTAATGAATCCTAGCTAGATTAATTTTTCGCCCCCGAAATCCCCTGCATACTAAATTTCACGAAAATCGTTGGAGCCGATTCCGAGATTCAGATTATATATATACAAGAATTGCTCGTTTAATAGTATAAGATATGACCAAAACATTTTCTATAATTTTCATCTTGCCTTCTTCATCCCACATGACATTGACAAAATTATTTGTATCTAAATGATACGGCTAAAATCCACCTAACAAACAATTGGATTGAATTGATCTTTACTATTTATGCGAGCTTTGCCAATTGCCAGAGTTCATCATTATTATATCAATACGTGTCTAGGATATAGTTTTGAATGTCACATTATATCAATAGTAGCTACATGCTGCGTACTATATATAACTGAGGTAGGGCACAGCAGGAAATTTCCTGCTCAAAATATGGAGCAGCCCGACTGGGGTAGTACCTCGACCTTACAGAAGACCACAGCTAAATAATACTGTTTTCAAGCAGTATTGTGTTCCTATTGGTGAGTAAGGTGACCAGAGCTCCTGGGGGGGAATTGGGGATAGGGTCGGCAACGCGCTTGCGACGCTTCTGGTGTTGCAGGCTGCGTCTATAGGCTACGGTAGTCACACACCATCAGGTGAGCCGTACGCTTGTTTGTCGACTTAATAACATTAAAAAAAGATATATATACTAATCACCATATTTATATCACAATTAAAAAGGTGCCTATGTCTTTTCTCAGGCACTAGATTGTTATCTGTGTACCAAATTTCATTTAAATCGGTTAACTAGTTTTGGCGTGAAAGCGCGACAAACAGAGAGACAGACAGAGTTACTTTCACATTTATAATATTAGTAAGGAACTGTTACATTAGAAATGGACAAAACTAAAAAAAAATTACTTTTAAAAATAGTCGCTCTTAAAAAAGAAAACTTACTCTCTTTATTACTAACTAGCCGACCCGTGCCCACTTCGTTGGGCGTTATAATCCATTTCACATAAGAAGGGTACGGTGAAATTTGATATGTTCCAATACACTCACTATTTTCAGCAAATCAGATAAATATAAATGTTTTAAAATCACCAATTAATTTCTAAGGCAAATAATAATGCTTGATTAGATTGAATTGTTGACACGGCACGTCTTCTTCCTTTTATCTTGTCACTCCTGAATAGTGTATCTTTCTGTTAGCGAAAGAATTTTCATGATCGGATCAGTATTTGCGAAGATTACCCCGTATATACAAACAAAGTTATAAACTTTACCTCTTTATAATATTAAGTATAGATTATAAGCAATTAAAGTACCTATCTCTATCTCTATATATATAAAAATGAATCGCTAAATGTGTTGCTAAGCGCAAATCTCGAGAGCGGCTGAACCGATTTCGCTAATTCTTTTTTTATTATATTCCTTGAAGTATGAGGATAGTTGTTACGGAGAGAAAAATTTAAAAAATTCCCTGAAAAAGTCTAAAAACAACACTTTTCTATTCCCATACAAAAGATTCGTAATAATACTTAAGTCAATTTGAACTTTAATAACATACCATAAAGTTTAAGTGTTAGAGGAGGGGTTCCGGGAAGGATAAGTATTTTAAAGAATCGACTGTTAGGCGGTACGAAGTTCGCCGGGTCAGCTAGTGTTAAATAAAATGCTTATGTCAAGAGTAGAGAAAATAGTGAGGACTTTTATTGACGTTTTAAAAAACTTTTTTCCTTTCTTTTACCCTTTCTACCTTTTGCTCCCCAAAATCTCATAAAATCTTTGCCACTAGTACTCGCCTCTCCAGTTTCTGCTATCGTATCGAAGTTTTGTTTATTCCTTTCACTTATTCCCAATAGCACACTACGTCTTGTAACGATTTTGTCTATTGTTTCATCTTCTTCATTTTCTGTCGAAGGAATTATTGTTGGTTCGTCGTCGAAACGTAAATGTTTTGTGTCTATTTTTAATTTAGGCGTTTCTGGACAGACTTCAGGTATCTTAGACATCGCTTCAAATAACAAGGGACTTTTGTTGGATCGGTCGTCATAAATGGTATTACGTATCACCTTTTCGTCGTCAGCAATTGCATGTTGGCTTAATTTAATATCTGTTTTGTCAATAGAAAAAGAAAAGCTTTGTGAAGATGATGATTTTGTTTTTTTAGCAAATTTTATCAGACTTAGTTCATTAGCGTAATCTTTGTCGTTAGGAATCGTGTTAGTTCTATGTAGGGTTTCCATGTCATAATGTATTTCACTTTTTATTTCGTTGTTTTTAATCGGTTCAAGACTGTCACCAGTTTGTATTTCTTGGTCCTTTGAAGCCTTTGGTGCATATTTACATAGTTCAAGTTCAGTGAAGGAGAATCTTTTAGAGAACTGTTCAGGTTTATATTCGTATTCTTCGGTTATATCTTCAGATATTTTATATCTGCGCTTCCTTTTAAATAGCAAAAATCCACAATATTTTCTTAATATTTTTTGACACAAATTTCCATCAACATTTTGCTGGGTATCATGATACAAGTCATCGTCAAAAAAGTGTCTAGAAAACATAAACTTGCAAGAGGAATCATCCATGTCTATTGGCGATCGCATAATAGTGTCTAAATATAATCTAAAATAAAAGATATAAAAAATTAATTCAATATTTACTTATATTTAAAGAAAGGGGATATTTATTTCACGATCACGATCACGATTCAGCCTGTAATATCCCACTGTTGGGCATAGGCCTCTTCTCCATGTAGGAGAAGGATCGGAGCTTAATCCACCACGCTGGACACCGAATAGGGACTAGGGACCGACAACTTAACGTGCTCTCCGAGGCACGGTGGGGAGACCCACGAGGACTAACAACCAGACCGGAAATAAATATTTGTATAAACACAAATATCTACTCCGAGCGGGAATCGAGCCCGCGACCATCGGTGTTTATGTGCCGCCGATACGGCACACGTACCATTACAGCAGAGCGGTCGTGAGACATATGTATATGTACAGTTAAAAATAAATACTCAATATTTGCTGTCTAAAACTTGCTAACGTGTTTTCAGAGCCATCGGTATAAATGAAGAACGCCTCGGAGACTCCAGGAATGCATCGTCTCAGCCAGTAGTAGACGATATAGAGCATCGTCAGCAGCACAGCGAGGAAAGTCAACGTGGCGAGATATATGTTGAATTCTAGATCATTCGAAGTGCCACATAGGAGCCTGTCTTCGTCGTATATATCTAAAACAAAACTTTTGTCTTCCACTACTTATTATAAACTAATAACCCAGAAAATATCTAAGAAAGTGTGTCAAATTTTAAATGATTTATTTTAAATGATTAAATTTGAAAACTTGTAACAAATATTAAACTTGTAACTTGTAAACAAATATTTGTTGTTTTTTTTTTTCTTATAATTTAACCATTAAAGCGGGTATAATATGAAAGCGCACTAAATATTTTTGCTTTGCATATTGTATAAAATGTATGCAAATTATACTACATATACATTTTAATGTTGATTTACCATACGAGCCACAGTTTGGAATTCCATCACAGGCATTCGTAGAGTCGATACACACTCTACTTCCAACAGCTTGGCACTCTAAGGATCCCGGCGGGCAACGAGACATGCTGCTAAGAATAGACTGCGCCGGAGTCGCCACCAGCATCATATGATCTAACTAAACAATAGAGCACTCTATAATAATTAATAATTTATTGATTACAATTCAGCCTGTAACATCCCACTGCTGGCATAGGCCTCTTTCTTCATGTAGGAGAATAGGAGCTTAATCCACCACGCTGCTCCACTGCGGGTTGCCGGATATGTTCTCTACGTTGAGTAACGATCGCTATCAGGCATTTATGATAATAACTGTTCGTGGCAGCTTAACGAGCTCTCCGAGGCATTGTGCGGAGACCCACAAGGACACACATCAGAACCGGAAATAAATATTTGTACAAATACAAATATCCATTCCGAGTGGGAATCGAACCCGCAAACCACCAGTGTTTATTCGCCTACAGGCACCACTAGACCAGTGCGGTTGTTAATATATGCTAAAGTAAAAATATTTTTTTTCGTTTTGGGCAACTCGTCTGTCTCTTCATTGGTGTAACCGCGAATCAGACTAACGACTGAATTAATTTAAATGAAAGTAACAAAATATTAGTCAAATTCAGCACGTTCCCTTTGGGATAGAAGACGATAGGCAAAATTTATTCGTTCATTTTCATTAATAAAACAGTTAACAGTTATAATCCATAATAACTATAATTACAGAGTGTGCAAAAATCTTTAAAATAGTAATCATCTTTAGCTAGAATATACTTCATCTCATAGGCTTATAGAAGCTTTTAGTAAAGGTAAAAAAATGCAAATTTTCAAAAAAAAACTAACTATTTCATCAACACGCGTCTGAAAGTTTGCAAGACCGGTAACTTCTGTCTGGTCAAGTATATACATATTATATACGATACATACGGTAAAATTGTTCAGTGCAATAACGATTCGTGAAGCATTGAACAAGAACGTGTGCCGCACTTTCGGTTCTGTAATGTCGCACAAATTAAACAAAGCCGAACCCAGGTAATTTCGAAGGTAACGTAACGCTACGCGTCCCTCAATCTGAAAATATAATAAATGATAGAAATTAAATAAATTTATTGTTTGAAATACATGAATTTCTATTTTGAATCATAATTGGTGAACAATTCTCTAAAAAGGGTTATAAATAGGCTTTTTAATTTTCTATCGCTATAAATACCTATCTATTTTTGATAACATAATATTTATGTATTATTTGCAGTAATTAATGATTTACTTGAGTTACTTCTGAGAAAATTTTTTTCCGAAGTGTAGTTTTTTATGTGATTCGGATTAAATAAGGCATTTCTTATTTGATACCTTTGATCCAAATAAAATTATATAATTAGGTGCACAAAGTAAATGCCAATTAAAAACACTACAATGTATACATACAACATTTTAGTGGTTTTAAGAAAAGCTTGATTACTAGTAATCTTAAAAATAATTTAAGATAAATCATGTGTCTTGTACCTATGTACGTTTGAAATTAAAAAGAAACTGGCAGAACAACCTTGAGCCTTCAAATTAAAAAAAAAATGCTAAAAATAAATCCAAAACGATTTTATTTCCTAGCAATGTTTTATTTGAGATTAAACTTACTTCATCGTCCTGTAGTTCAACTAATCTAGCGAGATCGTGTAAGTCAGATATTCTGAAAACTTGTTCTGTTTCAGTTGATATCGAAGGTTTACTTGTTAAATTTCTGGGTCGAGCATTTTCAATGAGCAAAGCTTGGATGTGACGCTTTTTTCGTTTTCTTCAACAGAAATATATTAGATATTCGATTATAAAAATGATACATACGTACATATATATACGAGTACAACTAAGTTCTTTTTAATTCGTAAAATATGGAGATTATTTCTTTTACAAATGACACGAACACGTAACGCACAAGTAGGTAACTATCTACTAATAATTATCTTTTGCAAATATTTTATTTGTTTTGGCAAATTAAACTGTCCATTTAATAATTGTAATAAAAATACATACTTTATATTTACTTTTTCTTGTCTCTCTCGATTTGTCACATTTGTTTTATTATTATTAGAATGTATGTTAGTTTTATTTAAAACTACTGCCATTACTGGTGCAGCTTGAACTATATTTTCCCAGGATTCATGGTCCACTAACATGCCTGTTTTAAATCTAAAAACAGTTTTTTTATATAAAATTTAATAAGAAAATCCAAATGTCACTATTATATTATTACTTAGGTATTTGCTTACGGCGTGATTTTTAATGTCGCACTATTACTGTTAAAACTGTTTTTTTTCCTTTGTATTTTTGTACTTTTTTTATAAATAGTTGTGTCTGAAACTTTTATATTATTTTGCATAAATCTCCTGAATATCTTAACGTTCACTTACTTCGTATATTAATAAAATATTTCTATTATTTGTACCTTTTGTAAGAGTTTCGTTATTTTCCAGTGTACTAATAACAGTTGTTTGATCATCAGATGTAACTACCATCGATTGGTTATCATGAAAATTACTTTCTCTAACTAAACTACTTGTCCAACTTACATTATTTAAGCTATTTATGTCTGGAGACAAACTATTTGTTACACTATTTATTGTATTAATAGGACTATATAATAAAGTTTTAATATTATATGAATTGGAACTGAAAACAAAAGACATATTATTAAAAAATAAGTAAAATTTTGTAAAAATATAAGAAATGTAGGATTTTTACCTTATTATAAGGGGAAGCATATCTTTTTTCGTAAATGGCTTATCGTTAAAGATTTTTATAGTATAATCCCTGTTTTTTATATAATTTTTGTTATAATAAGCGGATATATTAGGAATTAAATATACTGTAACAGAAGTAGAATAAATATATGGCATAGGTATATAATGAATAAACATATTATGGTTAAATAATATTAATAATAGTAATAAGTTACCGCTCAAATTATGATTCATGTTGGATATATCGTTTAAAAGATTCCGCATTGTAAAGTTTTCCTCTTCTGTACTTCGAGTTAAGGTTACATTAAAATATTTTATGATGTCATGTAAATGCTTCCAGGAAACAGAACTATACTTTGATTCGAGTGTGGGTATAATTGTATTCCCAATAATAGTGTTCGGAGATACATAAGACCAGCGAGTGAAAAGTCTGAAACATTTAAAACACCATCATTGATAACACAGAATGATATTCTTTAAGCCCGTTTGCATAGTTTGCAGTAGCCGCAGTAGGTAACCCTGCTTTCTACTCGAGGGGTGGTGGGTTCGATATGTACCTACTTATAACACAATACAGAAATATATAAAACACAGGCATAAAGTTGCCTACCTTAGGAACAGACAACCGTGATTGTATGTTCAATTATAATGGTAATGATATTTATTTATTCATGGTCACTAAATAAGTCTTTCTAAGTGTGTGTCCACCGTTACTGTGGCACTGCCAACATTTGAGTTGGCAAATAATTTCCCTAGCGTTAGTAACGATCGTTTTCAGATATCTATGATAACCGGGACCGGTAGCTTTTAGGTAGGGATCCCTAGTACATATTTTTCACCTGTTAGTATCAAGCTAATTTTCTGGGAGTAGCTTCATTTTGATGAGACGAACAAAAAGTTCCTCTTCGAAAACTCTCGATTGTGGTAGATAATAGAGTTAGCAGGAGATAGAGCAGCAGTGAGCGTAGGACCGGGATAACGTACCACGCAATTTGTAGGACAATATTACCATCAAATTATATAAATATTAACTAACTAAAAGAAAAAAAATCAGAAAAAAAATCAATTTTTGATGACCTTACGAGGTCATCAAGTTAATGACCTCGTAAGGTCATCAAAAATTATTACTAACCAGCTGAATTTTTTTTCTTTTAGTTAATTAATATTTATATAATTTGATGGTACTATTGTCCTCCAAATTGCGTGGTACGTTATCCCGGTCCTACGCTCACTGCTGCTCTATTTCCTGCTCACTCTATTATCTACCACAATCGAGAGTTTTCGAAGAGGAACTTTTTGTTCGTCTCATCAAAATGAAGCTACTCCCGGAAAATTAGCTTGATACTAATCAGGTGAAAAATATGTACTAGGGATCCCTACCTATTTACTTTACCTTATTTAATAACTTAAATAATGATTTAAGGTTTGCCCACTTATCATCCACAAATGACAAATGATATGTTAATTAAAAATAAAATATTTCATACTTTTGATTCTTATGTGTCGCATCTTTGATCAAATATGGCGCACTACTTTTCTTCTCAGAATTGTAATACCTTCTATTATTAAACCATTTACTCTTTTTGGTCAATTTTCTATTAAAAATATGAGTAGTTAGTCTGTAAATAGAGGTATCAACTACATTTCGTATCAGAAACTGCCATCAGTTAAACATAGGTATTAAAGAATGCATTAAATTCATATAAGTATTTACAGAGATGCAGTACATGTACATACATATATCTCGCTATGTAATGTTTATAAATCAATCAATGAAAGTTTAAGTATTAGTACATTATCTATACTAATATATAAAGCTGAAGAGTTTGTTTGTTTGGTTGTTTGTTTGTTTGTTTGTTTGTTTGTTTGAACGCGGTAATCTCTGGAACTACTGGGCCGATTTGAGAAATTCTTTCAGTGTTAGATAGCCCATTTATCGAGGAAGGCTATAGGCTATATGTCATCACGCTAAGACCAATAGGAACGGAGTCCACGCCGACGAAGTCGCGCGCAGAAGCTAGTCATAAATAAAGTGAAACTTATAGTCAACAGAACAAAAACCAAAAACAAATACTTATAATTAAAAACGATAAGTAGGTTACCTGTAGTCTGGCGTAAACTCGCGGATTTTGTAGTCTAGTTCGTAGCTCGGTGTTTTATCGTAGTCTTCAATTTTCTGAGGCCTTATTGAAAACTGAAGCAAAGGCATTATGCTTGTTTCGTAAGAAACTCCATTTCTATGAGAAAAACATTCAATTGAGCTTCGTATTTTATTGTTTAATACGCTTTTACGAACAATTTTAGATGTTTATGAAATTTAATTATACTTAGTATAACAAGATCTTTTTTTTTAATTATTAGATATTGTTTTTAAAGTAATTCGAATAATATAGGTAGTATGGCTAACAGTGATTATTATATTACTGGGTATAGGTATAGGGTATAGGTAATCAATAACTAGCTAATATTGTGCAACACATTCGTTTTTAGGGTTCCGTACCCAAAGGGTAAAAACGGGACCCTATTACTAAGACTTCGCTGTCCGTCCGTCCGTCCGTCCGTCTGTCACCAGGCTGTATCTCAAGAACGGCGATAGTTAGACAGTTGAAATTTTCACAAATTATGTATTTCTGTTGCCGCTATAACAACAAATACTAAAAACAAAATAAAATAAACATTTAAGGGGGGCGATAATTTTTTATTAGTCTAAAACGCCATCTATCAGAAATTAGGAAAACTTCATCAATAGACTAATGGTAATAGTTTTCTAATAGCATCATAGATGGCGTCATAATTAAATAAATATTTTACAGAAAATTTACTTATATTTAGTTTAGTCAATGGTACGGAACCCTTCGTGCGCGAGTCCGACTCGCACTTGGCCGATTTTTAACTATATAATTATCATCATAAATCAATAATAATAATCAATACTATACAATAAAAATGTAAATGTAATATGTTTGTGCACGCTAATCTCAGAAACGGCTTATCCGATTTAGATGCAGTTTTTACTGATATATTAGTATGCTTATTAACATTTAGTGTTTGCTTAATGTCAATCGGTTTATAAATAAAAAAGTTGTGCCAATTTAAAGAATCACGTTGAAAATGTAAAGTCACTATTCCACGCGGACAAAGTCGCGAGCACAGCTAGTTTATTATAAAGTTTCTAATAACCGAGGGGTGACGTCGTATATTAAGTCGAATATTTCTTCAGCATTGTATGTATGATGCTCTTGTCCGACTAATTGAAGATTTCCTGACACATTCACCAAAGGCACTTCCATTCTTATGTAGTCTGGCTCTTTGTCCGTTGGTTCTGGTTGGGTTGATGTTTGCAGACCCTTCAGAGTGAGATTTTTATATTTTCTAGTTCTAAAAATCGAAGATCTTATTATTGTACCTACTCTATCACTTTATTATTATTCGTAATACGATACTAATTTCTTTTATACCTTTTAGTATTTATTACAGATGTTGTCTTTAGAGTGTAATATTGTGTATAGTTTCGAGTCCGCGGTTTCATCATTACATCTGGCTGCGGACCCCAGTAGCCCCCAAAAGTTTCTCCCAATTCATAAACAATTAACTGATTCCGATTTTTCGAACATGCCTCCAGCAAACTATACTCTGATTGAAGTTCAATTACCAAAATAATATTGTAACCGGATTCGGCTCTGTACAAAAACAAACACGTAGTTTACAAAGTAACTACCTATATTATACATCAAAATATAAAAAATCAAGGACAATATAAATGATCTCTAGAAGAATAAAATGTAAACTATCTTATAAGTCGCTATACTGATGATGAGTGCAGTAGGTAGGTACCTACAATAAATTTAAATTTAGTTTAAAACAGGATTCGATACATAGAGTTAAAAAAAAATTCATTTCTCTTCGGTTGCTATATTTATTTTTATCTTAAACGCAAATGTGTTAATCTGTTTCTTTATATTATCTATTCTATATATTTTAAGGTTTATTTCGACCGGTTCGTTGGTTCAGCTGGAAAAAGTGACAAACATTCATTTGAAGGTATTTCCATCCATCCATCTTCACAAAATTCTGCGTATGTATCATTTATATATATATAGATGCACTAACCTGATACTTATAAAACAACTGTAAGCCACTTCCAACTGCGAAAACTGCATGACATGGGAATTAGCCTCCATCACCCGGTTTCCTAAAAATACCGAGGGTATCGCGCGACGCTTGCAGTACTCTGATAGATCCGGTTGATGGAAATACTTACGTCCAATTACGGCTAGATCAATTTTGTGTTTTATGCAAACAACAAATATAAACATAACTACGAATATATTATAGCCCATACTAAGCTTTTCTACAGCGAGTTTTCGTAGGCATGGCCATATGGTTGACTATTGCCATTTTTAACATTATTTATGCCAAAAAGTAGGTACATATTACTGCGTAATTACGTTTTTTTATTATTATAATAGTTACTGTTATTTTAGAATCGATCGCGGTTAAATCACAAATTAAAAAATATTTCATGACAGACAATTGCATCAATTGGCTCATATCAATCGAAAAGCATTAGGTACATATTGCGAAATAATTTAACATCAACTTTGTTTTGTTTTAAAAATTTGTATTGGCAACATTTGTATTGGCCATACAGATGTTTGCCGTGGTTTGGGTGTTTGTGCAGTCCTTGTGGGTCTCCCCACCGTGCCTCGGAGAGCACGTTAAGCCGTCGGTCCCGGTTGTTATCATGTACACCTGATAGCGATCGTTGCTCATAGTGGGGAATATATCTGCCAACCCGCATTGGAGCAGCGTGGTGGATTAAGCTCTGATCCTTCTCCTACATGGAAAAGAGGCCTATGCGCTACAGTGGGATATTTACAGGCTGAATCGTGATCGTGATCGTGTTTTAATAATAATTTTACTAACAACAAACACATTGAACAAATTTGCATTTGTAATTTCGTTAATAATGAACATTTATAAAAACCCAAACAATAAATTAAGACGATATGACGTCAGCCGTTTACGATAGGGGTCGCGTGACCCGCAGCGTATAGCGTTTATACGAGGAGAGGGCACTCAGTACCGATATTATTACAATTGACTTTGTATTTAATTCGGTCTAAAGTTTTTGTAGAGTGTAGAGTATTATTATCAACAATAATGTCCGGAAAATACTGAGTGAAGTAGTTATTGTAAAAATATCTTACTTTTTGTTACTGTTGTTGAAATAGATAAATTCATATTCAATGTTACTTTTATTGCTTACTAGCTGTGACTGCGACTTTGTCCACGAGGAATTTAATAAAAAAAGTTATTGTTCAGTTCGCAGTTACAAAATAAATAAATGTCTAAAATAAAAGTAGCCTAAGTTACTCCTTATTACATTAGCTATGTGCCAATAAAAATCCCGTCAAAACCGGTCTAGTAGTTTTAGAGATTAGCCGGAACAAACAAACAGACAGACAGATAGACAGGCAGACACACAGACAAAATTTGAAAAAACTGTTATTTTGGTATATGTACCGTGTATACAAGGGCGGATCCAGGGGGGGGTCATGGGGGTCATGACCTCCCCCTGGGCTGGGTCCAAGACCTCAATGGACCACTAATTAAAATTGTTAAAGAGATTTTTGTTGCAATATAGATAATTTTTAGTACAGTACTTACATAAAATTAATAAAATACCTACTTTTCACCTGTATTTATCATTATCAAAATTAAATTATAACTTCTTGTGACTTGACCACGACTGTGACCCCCCCCTGGTGCCTTGACCACGACTATGTGACCCCCCTGGCGCCAAAGCTGGATCCGCCCTTGCGTGTATACCTACATCTAAATACAATATAATATGTTTGCATTTAGTAAAATGTGGTTATTTTAATATTACAAACAGACACTCCAATTTTATTTATTTGTATAGATTTATTATTATTTACTTGGTATAATATAATGCCGTCAATCAAAAAAGTTTGTTAATTGATTGGCACTAATAAAAGAATTCACCGTTAATTTAAATTAAAAACTAATACTAAACTAAATGCTAATAATAAATTCAAATCTTCTAAGAAAAAGGGTCCATCTTTAACAAGTAGGCAATATAACCTACCTACTGTCACATAGCTAGTAGTTCATGATCTTATTACCATTATCGTATATAGGTATATCGTATCAAATAAAAAGTCCCGAAATCTGAAAATATATGCTAAATGTTAATAACCGAGAGCATTATTAATTAGATCTGATAGCACTACGATGGATAAATTAAATTTAATAATTGTGTTTGCTCGCAAACGAACTGAGGTAGGGAACAGCAGGAAATTTCCTGCTCAAAATATGGAGCAGCCCGACTGGGGTAGTACATCGACCTTACAGAAGACCACAGCTAAATAATACTGTTTTCAAGCAGTATTGTGTTCCTGTTGGTGAGTAAGGTGACCAGAGCTCCTGGGGGGATTGGGGATAGGGTCGGCAACGCGCTTGCGACGCTTCTAGTGTTGCAGGCATCTATAGGCTACGGTAGTCACTTACCATCATATGAGCCGTACGCTTGTTTGTCGACTTAGAAACATTTAAAAAAAAATGAAAAAAAAACTGACTTCAATTACATCGACAAGTAATACAACGTAAGTAGACGAAAAAATAGTCAAGTAAATACGCGTTATCAAAGATTACTCAGAAAGTTGTAATCAGATCTCAATGAAAAGTGACCATATGATAAGCATCAGCTTTCGATTAAATTAAAAATGATCAAAATCGGTACACTCAGTAAAAAGTTATGCGGTATAATATAACGTAGGTCGACGAAAAAATAGTCAAGTAAAAACGCATTATTAGATATAACTCGAAAAGTACTAGTTAATAGATCTCAATAAAATTTAAATGGGACCAAATAACACGCTGTTTGCTGTTGTTGTGTGGCTACGGCATATAATTTAGCCTCCCCCTTTCTTCCCGTGGGTGTCGTAAGAGGCGACTAAGGGATAACATAGTTTCACTACCACCTTGGAACTTAAAAAGCCGACCGATGGCGGGATAACCATCCAACTGCTGGCTTTGAAGTACACAGGCCGAAGACGGGCAGCAGCGTCTTCGGTGTGACAAAGCCAGTCCTGCGGTCACCATCAACCTGCCTGCCCAGCGTGGTGACTATGGGTAAAACACATGAGTTCACGCCTTCATTGGCGCGAACTTGTAGAGGCCTATGTCCAGCAGTGGACTGCGATAGGCTGAAATGATGATGATGATGAAATAACACGCAGCACCTTTCGATTAAAATTTTTTTTATCGAAATCGGTCCACCCAGTCAAAAGTTCTGAGGTAACATACATATTTAAAAAAAAAATACAATCGAATAGAGAACCTCCTCCTTTTCGGAAGTCGGTTAAAAAGAACAGACGACCATGAGTGTATGTTAAAGATAGTTATTTATTTACCTATTATTTATTATCGACGTGCAATTTTATACATAGCACATATATATAGGAGTAAGGGAAAGAAACTAATTGCGAAAAGCTGTACGACTGGCAGCTTTGGCATACTGACCAATCCTCTATACTAATATTATAAAGAGGTAAAGTTTTTAACTTTGTTTGTTATGTAGGGGGTAATCTTCGCAAATACTTATCCGATCGTCAAAATTATTTCACTAACAGAAAGCTATACTATTCAGGAGTGATACAGGCTATGTTTTATTGTTATTGAACAAAAACTTCAGTGAAACATAATAGTATATGTACCTAAATCATGTCGTAGAAATTCGTGCGAGAGGAAAACTTTACAGTACCTATATTTGCATCACAAAAATAATTAACGCCCAACGAAGTGGGCACGGATCGGCTAGTTGTACAATATTATGATTCCCTCACCTCGCCTTTGTGCCTCTCTTCCCACTATCAAAGAAACTACGAATTTGGATAGATAGATAGAATATAGGTACTTTATTGCAAACCACTCAGAAAATATTTACATAAAACAGTTATTTACTAATAGAGTTAGTAATGCACAAAATCGGTCTTATCGCTTAGTAGCGATCTCTTCCAGACAACCTTTATAAAGAGGAAAATATGCATTGAAAAGGTACTTAGGTACTACAGTTAGCAAGCAGCAGCGTAATTACCTATCTGTATTATTTTTGAATAAAACATTATGTATGCAAACATGATGCATTTGCGTTCCCTTCATAGGTATGTAGGTACTACGTCATAGGTGTTTTTTTTTTGTATTTATATTAGGTAATATAAATACAAAAAAAAACATACTTAATACATACACAGTTATACACACAAACATACAATTCATAAAAGTAAAGTAACAAAAACTTGACTTGACATTTACACGCCTACCCACCAAATTTATTTCTGTGTGGAAGATCAGCGCTCAATATCCATGTCTTTTACCAAAACTAAACAATGTATTGATTATTTTGAAGTAGGTCTAACTTTAATACGCGCATACACAAACGTTTGGAAACGATGCCTACTTGAACGACTTTCTATTACATGGAGGAGAAAAACAAATAAAACATTAACTAAACAGCATAGAGGTATATAGCGAGATGTCGTCATGTGATAGTGAGAAGCGTGAGAAGAAACTTCTTTACGCACGCTTGACATGGGGAGTTAGATGGTGAATTCGTGATGAGAATGTTACGAAAAGTGTGATCGGGTGAGGCGAACGGAACTTGAGAGTTTCGTATACTACTGAAGAGGCAACTAACGAAGTTTTACTTCAGTCGTTTGGTCTAAAGCACACTGCATTTGCCAACATGTGGTCTGCACTAGGGAATGCAATCCCGCGGATCCGCAATCCCGCAAATGCGGGATCCCGCCTAAAATTAGCGGGATTACAAATGCGGGATTACACCTGCGGAATCCACAAGATTTGCAAGATTTTATTTTTTCTAGACTGAATTCGCATAACAATATGTACGGCACGAACAGTGTTAGATTTCGTAGTATAATTGTACTATGTGTACCATTATTTCATGACTTGTAGTACCTATATGTAGTATAGTAAAGCAAGGATACTTCGCGAAATACCATAATTGTACCTTCAGGTCGATTAACTTCACTTATTGGTCGAACGTCTTATTTTGTTAATTGTGTCTTATGTTGTTTATTATGCAACTAGCTTCTGCGCGCGACTTCGTCGGCGTGGACTCCGCTCCTATTGGTCTTAGCGTGATGACACATAGCCTATAGCCTTCCTCGATAAATAGGCTATCTAACACAGAAAGAATTTCTCAAATCGGTCCAGTAGTTCCAGAGATTACCGCGTTCAAACAAACAAACAAACAAACAAACTCTTCAGCTTTATATATTAGTATAGATATAGATAACGAATAAGTCCGATCCACCTACGAGCGTAGAATCTGAACGCGCATTTTCAGCGGCTGGCTACACGTGCAGCAAAATACGATCAAATGTACCTAAATATGAAACCTTAAATACTCTACTACGAAAACAATTTCAGAAGCAAGTGCCCCAATCTCATTAATAATTTCAGACTTTAATTCACATAACATAATTTAGATTTTTGTCATTATTTCTTATCAAAATATAATTATAATATTTGTTTCTACTAAGTAAATTCTATTGTTCCATTTACTGACTAAGAAAATAATTTTGTGAAGTATTAATTCTAAAATATTGTACAATCCTGCAAATCTTGCGGATCCGCGCGACTGGTGGTCTCAGTCTTGCGGATTTACAAGATTGTCTTTTAGGTGCTGGATTGCATTTCCTAGTCTCTCTCAAGTCAACTCAAGAAACGTCTGCTACAGCTAACATCGCTCTTACGACACACGTGACCAGCCCACTACTACTTGAACTTGTAGATTCTATGATACCTCTATGTTATTCTAAATTTCTTTTTTTCGTATGTATAGAATTTTAGTGGCAATTTTTTTCACCTTTATTTTATTTCACAATAATGCTTTTACAATAGGGTACTTTCCGTAGTGAAAAATAAATTATAAAATTTGATAAAAACTAAAATGTATAGAGAAATACACCTAAATATTCTGATTTGGAATCATAAAAGCACATTATTGATTTATTATATTGAAATTAAAAGTCGTATATTTTAATCTGTATATCACGTGACCTAAAACACGAGCCGCCACGGTGTGACGTCATACGGGCAATAACAAAGTGCTGTCAGTGCTGTCAACAGCTAGGGTATATATCTAATATCTGTAATATCTATCAAATTTTAACTTCGAGGAGTAATAGTTGTGTTCTTTCGTATAATAACTCTTCATATCTTGTTCCAACTGAAATAATATGCATTCATTACTAATTTGTTGATGGCTGTCATAGTAATTGTAGGTTATGTTACTCTCTTACATACGTCAGACAGTTTTGTTATTGCACATATTACGTCACCGCCCCTACCCCAGCCTATAAAAGTATATTTTTTGTAATAATAAAAATACTGACCGATGTATTTTAATTAGCTCTATCCAAAAACATCGCCAGCTTAAACTGCTCCACCTTATATTTCTAATGAAAAATCAATAAAGATTTGGGAAAAAAAAAATTTATCTTAATTTTGATACAGCCATATCTTTTTAAATAAACAATATTTCAAACTGCTCCAAACTGCTCCAAACTGCTCTACATCCATATAATACTGCTCCATAGTAATTTTTATCGGCTCCGCTATAGTATACTTATTTTTTTATTAATCACATAATATAAATAAAGGTATCAACAATATTACAATATTTTACTGTTCTACTTTTCACAAACGCTTATTTCACTTAAATTCAGTCTTAATGTTAATACTAAAACACAATTTTCAACTATTGAAATTTCAAGTTTTCAAGACAGAACTTTGTTATTGCCCGTATGACGTCACACCATGGCGGCTCGTGTTTTAGGTCACGTGATATACAGATTAAAATATACGACTTTTAATTTCAATATAATAAATCAATAATGTGCTTTTATGATTCTAAATCAGAATATTTAGGTGTATTTCTCTATAAATTTTAATTTTTATCAAAATTTAGAATTTATTTTTCACTACGGAAAGTACCCTATTGTACCACTAGAATGCGCTAAATTAAATGTTTAAAAAAAATCATAGACTTAGCAACCTCATCAATGTATAAATAAAGTGATATCTATTTAAATAAATGAATCCCTATTTTCCTTGGTCATGGTCACGCCATCACGCCTGAGCGGCTGGACCAATTTGGCTAATTATTATTTTTTTGTTTTTGTTATTGTCAGAAGAAATTAAGAAAATTGCGCGGAAAATTGGAAAATTTAAAAATACTTAACCACCAGATAAAATTATTTCTAATCTAATCTTAGCGCTTGAGACAATAGAAAACTTATTTAATGTAATCTAATAATCTTATGACGTTCGATATAGAACTGACAAAATAATAAACGATAAATATGATAAATATAAACGTAACATATTTCTTGATTTTTACAGTAATTTGATATGTTTCAAGTTTTTAAATTTAACGCATTGATTTAACGCGTACAGAATAATAACGAATTTTTAAATGCAATGAATCAGTGAATACGTCATACGGGCAATAACAAAGTTCTGTCTTGAAAACTTGAAATTTCAATAGTTGAAAATTGTGTTTTAGTATTAACATTAAGACTGAATTTAAGTGAAATAAGCGTTTGTGAAAAGTAGAACAGTAAAATATTGTAATATTGTTGATACCTTTATTTATATTATGTGATTAATAAAAAAATAAGTATACTATAGCGGAGCCGATAAAAATTACTATGGAGCAGTATTATATGGATGTAGAGCAGTTTGGAGCAGTTTGAAATATTGTTTATTTAAAAAGATATGGCTGTATCAAAATTAGGATAAAATTTTTTTTTCCCAAATCTTTATTGATTTTTCATTAGAAATATAAGGTGGAGCAGTTTAAGCTGGCGATGTTTTTGGATAGAGCTAATTAAAATACATCGGTCAGTATTTTTATTATTACAAAAAATATACTTTTATAGGCTGGGGTAGGGGCGGTTATTACGTCACCAAAATGGCTGTAGCGTTTTCGCGGTAATAAAAAAGGTTTAAAATTTAAATCAATTTTATGGTATGAAAGCGTGTTTATTTTGCCGAAATATATATTTTTTGTGGCTTTTTATTACAAAATCAACATTTTGAAGTACTTTTTCAAACATAGTGGAATACCCTATTTTCAGTGCTTTTTAAGGACACTTTTAGACACAGACATATGGTTTTCCTTATTTTCTATTTAAAAAAAAACAACCAAATATGTCAAAAACAGCTGTTACACTGACATTTGTCAAAAAGGCAATGTCAAATACATAATGTACATAACGAAGAAATACAAGGAATATCGGATCGGAATACGTCGTAACTCGTAACACTGCAACTCCGCAACTCGAGTTGTTTAGAAAAATAAATACTTTTATAAATTGAAGCTTAAACAAAAAAATGACGTTAGTCGAATATATAACCTCCTTGTCAGCTAACCCTTATTTTGGTGCCGGTTTCGGCTTATTTGGTGTTGGAGCTGGGGCGGCAATTTTACGCAAAGGATTTCAGACTTCTATGTTATTATTTCGCAGACATTGCATGATAACGCTAGAAGTACCTTGCCGCGATAAGTCTTACCAGTGGTTATTACAGTGGATTACTCAAAAAGGAGCGAGACACACACAACATCTTAGCGTAGAAACATCTTTTCTTCAAAAGGATACTGGTCAGATAAAAACTAAATATGATTTTATTCCGAGTGTGGGACAGCATTTCTTTAGGTAGGTATTATGCACTACAGCTCCTTGATTACATACTGGTATAAAACATAATCTTTATTTCATTTTATTTAAAAATTAGGATAATTACATAATTCTTTTATTACTTAATCGACTTTTGTGATGTGTAAAAATTGATAGTATTTTAATAACTGTAAAGTATATATGTAAAAATCTATATATTAATATGTGTAGCGAAAACTATGTACCCCTTTTTACGAAAATTGCGCAGATGGAGGATATGAAATTTCGCACACTTATAGTTTATATAGAAAAGGAGTGCAGAATGCTAAAAAATTATTTTTATTATGTATAAAAATACATTAAATATATAAAAAAGACATTACACACACTACCATGTCTTTGACACACACATAATAATGCTTACAGATATGGAAATACATGGATAAAAGTTGATCGTACAAGAGAACAGCAAACTTTAGATCTTCATATGGGAATTCCATGGGAAACTGTCACTCTCACTGCTTTTGGAAGGAACAAGCAGATTTACTATAATATTCTTGAAGAAGGTATGGTTGGACAAAGTTATCAATATTAGATATTTACCATCTGTTATGAACTGAATTAATATTTAAAATTGTTTTATTATTGAGTATAGCTATATAAATTTTAGCGAGAAATATGGCACTAAAGCAGAACGAAGGTATGACGATAATGTACACAGCTATGGGTTCTGATTGGCGACAATTTGGACATCCCCGACGAAGAAGACCTTTAAAAAGTGTAGTACTGCGAGCTGGTCTTGCTGACAAAATTCTAAAGGACTGTTTAGATTTTATAGACAATCCCCATTGGTATACAGATAGAGGAATTCCTTACAGACGAGGTAATAAAACTATGCTTTAGATAAATAATAGGCTCCAATTAATTATTGCCACACACAATCAACCTGTTAATTCCTTTATTTTAGGCTATTTGCTATATGGACCACCGGGATGTGGAAAATCTTCGTTTATAATGGCTTTAGCAGGAGAGCTGGAGTATAATATTTGTGTACTAAACTTATCTGAAAGAGGCCTTACAGATGACAGGCTTAATCATCTTCTGAGGTAATATGACTTTTTATTAGTATAAAATTTTGTTTATTATGCACTACCATTCCCTCTGATTAAGGTTTATTTACTTATACTAAGATTATTTATATATTATTATGTATAGATAAAAATGAATATGATTCCAAAAAAAAGTTTCATGATTTTTAAAAGGGTATGTAAATTGTCTTCTAATTTTTACACGAATTTCACTCATTATAATGAAACAACTTTTCCGGATTTTATCGAGGCCCTCCCATGACCAAGGTTGCTGTAAAGTAATAAAAAAACATAATAATCCGCAATAAAGTCCTAAAAAATTGTTTCATTATAATAAGGGCATGTAAACTTTTATCACCACATAGTACCATTTAAAATTTCAAGAGGACCAAAGCTTGTCTTATTTTTAACTAGCTTCTGCGCGCGACTTCGTCGGCGTGGACTCCGCTCCTATTGGTCTTAGCGTGATGACTCATAGCCTATAGCCTTCCTCAATTAATGGGCTATCTAACACTGAAAGAATTCCAGAGTGAAAGAGGCCCAGTAGTTCCAGAGATTACCGCGTTCAAACAAACAAACAAACAAACAACCAAACAAACAAACTCTTCAGCTTTATATATTAGTATAGATTAGGGTTGCCAACCGTCCTGTTTTCCCAGGACATGTCCTTATTTTTGTAGTGTCCTGGGACGTCCTGAATAGTTTTTAAGCAGCGTCCTGGGTTTTTAAATTTTAAAATTCGCGCCTCTTCTCAAATTTTTACGCTACGAGCAGCCTCGCTGCCTCACGGCTACAGAGCTAGCTATCCAGTCAGATTACTATTTAGTTGTAAATACTAAAAGAAATTACTGAGATTGAAAAATGTAGTAAAAATTAATAAGTTTATAATATTAGGTAGAATGATACTATAACTAACCTAAGTTTAAGAAATTTGTTACAAACTAAATTGTAAAATGTTTATGTTAAAATATATATGTTAAAATGTTTGTTTTATATTTTAATAACTAGTTTTCAATTCGTATTTCATCCAAATACTTTTTTTTATTTTATTTTTTTATGTTACGAGTACGGCAAACAAGCATACGGCTCACCTGATGGTAAGACCGTAGCCTATAGACGCCTGCAACACCAGAAGCATCGCAAGCGCGTTGCCGACCTTATCCCCAATCCCCCCCAGGAGCTCTGGTCACCTTACTCACCAACAGGAACACAATACTGCTTGAAAACAGTATTATTTAGCTGTGGTCTTCTGTAAGGTCGAGGTACTACCCCAGTCGGGCTGCTCCATATTTTGAGCAGGAAATTTCCTGCTGTGCCCTACCTCAGTTGTTTTTATTAAAAAATGTGATTATTTTAATTAAATACGTCCTGTTTTTAAACTGAATTGTCCTGGTTTTTCTAACTTCAAATCCTGGTTTTTTAAATTTGAGGTTGGCAACCCTAGTATAGATTAAAATTCTACTGTATACTTTCTTGTTGCTAGGGTATAGTTTACCGTTTCCTATTAGAATTTATCAGGGAACTTTATAAATATTTTAACTTATAGGATGTGTTTTCAACTTTCATATTACATTTCAAAAAGTCAAATTTATATCTATAGGTACCTTTAGTTACCTGCCCTCGGCGTTGATAAATCAATCAGTGTTGTGTCGTTTATAAGTAAAGATAGCAATATAAAACCTAATTTTTCAGTGTAGCTCCTCAGCAGTCAATAATATTACTCGAAGATATTGACGCTGCGTTTGTGTCCCGAGAAGACACCCCATCACAGAAGGCTGCGTATGAGGGTCTCAATCGTGTTACATTTAGTGGACTGTTGAACTGCTTGGACGGCGTCGCCTCTACTGAAGCAAGGATAGTCTTTATGACTACGAACTATTTAGAAAGGTATGTATGCATTTTATATGTATGTATGCTGTCTGGCCTTTTTTGGGTATCGTTTAGTATTTTTAATAGTAAAAATTTTAAATTAGAATTTTTTATATCACTATGGTAGCCAACAAGCATACAATCCACCTGCATTACCAGGAGAATAACAAGTTCGTTGTTGACCCTACCCCCAACTGTCAATACCACGCATTCTCAGGTGCTAAGGCTACCTTACAGAAACATACACAACTTGAAAGCAATGTTATTTGGCTGCGATCCGTAATTTAGATATATTCGATTTTCTGAGTCGGTAGGTCTAGAATTTGAGCAAGATTATCCTAGTGTACCTACTTCAATAAATTATAATAATCAGTGCTGAATTCATCAAATATATACTTAGTTCAATTGTTCTTAATACTAGTAGAAAAAACCTCTGTGTGGTTTTATGAAACCATGGTAAGAGTGAAACTTTTGCACGCCATCTATGTTTTAATAGGTAACTTACATCTGCTGTATGTTGTCATTAGTATCTTAGTTCTAGGACATTTCCTAGAACTAAGATACTAATGAATAACAGATGGCCGACCGTCATGCGACATGCAATACGCACACGAAAAAGTTTGAGACAATGTAATAAAAGTTTCACTTTAAAAAAAAATTATAATTATGGGTACCTATGAAAATATTAAAATATCACAACAATAACAAAAGAAACTACTACAAAAAAACTAAAGGCTAAGTTAACTTTATTTCATTAGAAATTGGTTACCCGAATTTTTAACTTGTATCTAAAATAATAGGATCTACTTGTACCTAGTGGAACAGACAGAATACTTTTTGTTTCGATATCAACAAGGTGTTTTATTTTTAGGTTAGATCCAGCTTTAATCCGACCAGGCCGTGTAGACATGAAAGAGTTTGTTGGATACTGTGATCGTGAACAAGTTGAGTTAATGTTCTTAAGATTCTATAAGGATGCCAAATACGCCAGAACGTTTGCAAATAAGTATGCATTACTTTAAAAATTGTTAAATATGGACTCAATTACATTAAGTATATGCATTAATGTGTTGATTTGAAGCCGCGATAGCGCAGCGGTCACAGCACTGGTTTGTGTATGGCTGTTGCGCGGGCGGTTGCGGGTTCGATCCCCGCACACAACAACATTTGTATTGGCCATACAGATGCCGTGGTCTGGGTGTTTGTGCAGTCCTTGTTCGCCTCCCCACGTTAAGCCATCGGTCCTGGCATATATCCGCCAACCCGCATAGGAGCAGCGTGGTGGATTAAGCTCTGATCCTTTTCCTACATGGGAAAAGAGGCCTATGCCCAGCAGTGAAATAATAATACAGGCTGAAGTGATGATTGAAGAAACCATAAGTCGAATATTATTAATTATGAGCATAAAATCAAAATATTTTGAAAAACCCTGACATCCACATACATATAATTATGCACCCGCAGATGTAAAAAAAATTTCATCCACAAAAATCCTGCAACAGATATAATGTCGAAAACGAATTTTCAAGTTAATTTCTTTACTATATAAGTTTTCTTTTTCAGGGTAATGGAAAAGCAAAAGAATGTTAGTCCGGCGCAAATACAAGGTTACTTTATGTTTCACAAACATTCGACACCTACTGAAGTACTTTCCAACGTAGAATCAATATGGACACTTGGATAACATCTGTGATACTATATTAGAACTTGTTGAAATGAATTAAATTAATATTATAATTATTTTCAAAATGTTTGTCGTTACTTGTATATTTAATTTTATTTTCACTTTGGAAATCTTACAGCTAGTAAAACATATATAACATAAAATTACGACAGTTATATAAGGCCAATTAAAAGTTTTCGCTTATATACAATAGTTTAGTACCTAATTAGAAGCTTCTGTACATTATAATGTATGTGATTAAGTACGTATGCTATCAAGTATTCACAGAATACAATGGTTAAGAGAAAAGCTATCACACAACGTTTTCTTTAATTTTGGAGCACTAGTATGGAAAAGATCTAAGTCGAATTCCTGGCTTACGGTGTTGAAAGAACGACTCGCTCTTACTTGCGTTGGGTATATCCAGTACTTTAAATTTACGAAAACATGCAGAAGGCGCACGCGAAGCCCGAATCTGTTCAGAAAATCAGGGGTATCTATAATGCTCCATTAAAGATTGATAACAATAATGTCAGATCTGCAATCCTTCTTCGTTCAACCAATGGTAGGAAATGAAATTTTTGGCATCGAGAAATATACGTAGGTAGGTAACAATTTGATCGTCATTGGATATGCCTGAGAAACCTCTTTTGAACCCTTTCTAAGTGGTCTATAAGTCGGATTCCAAACTTGAGATGCGTATTCAAGATGGCTCGGAACAAAGGAACAATACAAAATCTTAATTGTCTATGTGTTTAAACCCTGAAGAAATTCTAAAAGTCCTGTCCAGGCCCAGGTCCAGTGCTTTTGTGGCTTTATACTTACGATGTTCTCAATGTGCATATCAAAAATGAACTTGAGTCAAAAATAATGCCAAGTCCCTGATCGCGTCCACCCTGGTAAGACAAGTACCTCATAGTTGATAAGGGAATTGAATACGATTTGTTTTCTAGTAAATGAACATGTATAGCACTTTGAGACGTTAAGATCAAGCCTATTATTTGAGCAGTAGTCTTGGTAGTAGTATATAATAGCTAGTATATAATATATATATCTACTAGCTGACCCTGCAAACGTTGTTTTGCCATATTTATTTATTTATACTTTATTGTACATCACAACTACAAATATCATTTACAGACTGTGAAGTACAATGGGCGGACTTATGGCTATTTAGCCATTTCTTCCAGACAACCCAAAAATGGTGGAAATCTATATATTATACAATGTGGGGATGACAATAGAACGATAATTAAAAACACCGTTAGTACTAGTTTAAAGAAGTATTTCAAAACCATCAGATAAGTCCTAACATCAAAATAAAAAAAAAAAGATTTTTTCATACAAACTAATTCAATTTAATTTAATAATAAATTAAAAGTAAAAAACCTTTTTAAAAAACAAGCTTTTTATTTGAATGCACTAAAACGAAAAAAATAAATTTTTACCTTAAAACTTTTACTATCTACTTATAAAGTCATTACACATAATCTATATGATAGAAAAGCTTGTCGCGAGATAGTACTCGTATTTCCTTAGTTTGAAAATTTTAATAGTTAAAATCAATCACATCAATTTATTTAATTTACTTGTTTACAAGCAAATCTTGCGACAAGCTTTTATATCATATAGATTATGTGTAATGACTTTATAAGTAGATAGTAAAAGTTTTAAGGTAAAAATTTATTTTTTTCGTTTTAGTGCATTCAAATAAAAGCTTGTTTTTTAAAAAGGTTTTTTAATTTTAATTTATTTTTGACTTTTTAGTCGGTTATCACGTCACTTTATTCGAATTTTTCTTAGCAAGCCCTTTCATTTGATACCCATATTGTAGAAGTGCACTAAAAATAACTAGTCCGTACTCTTGGATATGCCGCCATATTGGATTTAGAATGACGTCACAAAGGTAACCATGCATTGGCATCCAAATTGAACCTATATACAAAATTTCAGCTCAATTGGTTGAAGATATCTGCTTCAAAATTGAGTTGCAAGATTTCACCTGAACAAACATACATACATACAAACCACGCATTGTCATCCAAATTGAACCTGTATACAAAGTTTCAGCTCAATTCATTGAAGATATTTGCTTCAAAATTGAGTTCCAAGATTTCACCCGAACAAACATACATACATACAAACCATGCATTGTCATCCAAATTGAACCTGTATAAAAAGTTTCAGCTCAATTGCTTGAAGATATTTGCTTCAAAATTGAGTTGCAAGATTTCACCCGAACAAACAAACATACATACATAAATACATACAAATCATGCATTGTCATCTAAATTAAACCTGTATACAAAATTTCAGCTCAATCGGTTGAAGATATCTGCTTCAAAATTGAGTTGCAAGATTTCACCCGAACAAACATTCATTAAATTTACATACATACATACATACATTGCAAGTTAAATAAAAGCTTGTAAAAATTGTGCCTTTTTGTGGCAGTCGATGCCATATCCATTTCTTAATCGATGATTTTAAAAATAATAATAGCTGTCCTTGAGTCGTTAACCGCCGGTTTTAGGGTAGGTCAGGTCTTTAGTATAATACATACGTAGAAATTTTAAAAAATGAAAAATCATAATTTGTGACTAAACTACTGGATGTATTTTATTGATTTTTTGTATGTGGGCTTGGAATGTCATTACATATACGCATGGGCGTACCCAGGTTCTGGGCCAGGGGGGGGCAAATAAAATTGTATAAGCACCTAGTCAAATAAATAAGCATATTAAATTAAGATAGGTAATGTTTTATTTAAATACTTTAATTATTTCTCACTCTAATAATTAAAGAAAGATAATGATAGGAAAAATAAATTACGGGCGATCTGAGGTTGGGAAGTGGTAGGGAGGGGGTATTTAAGTACCCTTAAAACGGTTTATCTCGATTTCCGGCTAAACGACAAGTTCATTGGCAAAGTTGTAGGTACTAAAAAGATCCACAACTTTTGTATTTATATTTTTTTTTCACATAACCTCAAAATTCATGTGAAAAATTAAAAAAAAAAACAAGTTTTTGGTCTAAATCTCTTACAAAATTCTTTTTTTTTACAAAATTTGGTGATAACTTACCTTTTTATGTTCCAAACACACTGTAATTTTATTGATGTAAAATATTTATTTTTTCACCTTATTTTGACCTCAATATCGAAAAAGCACCCTCACTTTCAATCGAAAATTCTCACGTCAAAATATCAGGTTTTTAAAAAAAATTGGGTGGCGTTTTTGTTCGTTGAAATCTCTACTTTCTCATGGTGTAAAAAATATACATTACTATCGTAAATGTTTTCGGAAATGCAAAGAAATGCTCAGAAAATGAAAAGAATATTTAATAAGACATCTAATATATTTTGACAAAGTTATAGAATCTTCTTTAAATTATATACGTAGATTTATTGCTATTTTAAGATAACTTATGTACCTGAGTGACCTGCAGAAAATTTTTGACCATCAAAAGCTATTTCATAGAGAAGTGGAAAAGGGGCTAGGAGGGTCTGGGCCTTACTATCTGTTACCTATTTCTTTGCATTTTCTGAAAACCTTCAGAAAATAGAGACTTCAACGAACAAAATGCTTACCAACTTTTTAAAAAAAACTGATATTTTGACGTGAACATTTTCGATTGAAAATGAGGGTACTTTTTCGATATTGTGGGCAAAATAAGGTGAAAAAATAAATATTTTAAATCAAAAAATTACAGTGTATTTGGGACGTAAAAAGGCAAGTTTTCACCAAATTTCGTAAAAAAAATTCTCTAAAAGATAAAAATAAAAAACCAAAAACTTGATTTTTTAGTTTTTCACATGAATTTTGAGGCTATGCGAAAAAAGTGTAGATACAAAAGTAGTAGATCTTTTTATTTGCTACAACCAGTGGCGTAGCGTGCTTTTGAGGGGCCCTGTATCAAATTTTGTTAGGGGGCCCTAACGAAGGGTAAAGATTTCTCACTAAAGAAACAAAAATGCTTGAATTAAATGAAAATAAATATTTATTGATGCGTTGGCGCAATGGTCGCAGCACTGGTTTATGGCCGTTGCGCTGGGGTGGTTGCGGGTTCGATCCCCGCACATGATAAACATTTGTATTGGCCATACAGATGTTTGCCGTGGTCTGGGTGTTTGTGCAGTTCTTTTGGGTCTCCCGACCGTGCCTCGGAGAACACGTTAAGCCGTCGGTCCCGGTTGTTATAATGTACACCTGATAACGATCGTCGTTACTTATAGTAGGGAATATATCGGCCAACCCGCATTGGAGCAGCGTGGTGGATTGTGCTGTGTGGCTACGGCACTAAAGAATGTAGCCACCCCCTCTCTTCCCGTGGGTGTCGTAAGAGGCGACTAAGGGATAACACAGTTCCACTACCACCTTGGAACTTAAAAAGCCGACGGATGGCGGGATAACCATCCATGCTGGCTTTGAAATACACAGGCCAAAGACGGGCAGCAGCGTCTTCGGTGCGACAAAGCCAGCCCTGCGGTCACCAACCCGCCTGCCCAGCGTGGTGGTGACTATGGGCAAAACACAAGAGTTCGCGCCATAATGTCGGGTGCGAACTTGTGGAGGCCTATGTCCAACAGTGGACTGTGATAGGCTGTAGTGGTGGTGGTGGGTGGATTAAGCTCTGATCCTTTCCTACATGTAGAATGTGTTCCTGTTCCCCACGGGGAAAGAAGCCTATGCCCAGCAGTGGGATATTACATGCTGATGAGATAATTATAATAATAATAAAGCTTTAATAATAATAATAACTTATCACATCTTCCTAAAAATTGAGCTACTCAAACAATTAAAATTAAATTTGCACTTTTGTAGCCTTTTTTTCGGCAAATTGATTTATTAAATCATCTACAGTTACAGATGATTTCAGTTTTTCTAAAATTTCTGTCTCTATAGACAATAGTGACAAGTCTGATAACCGTACAATGGAATGATTTTGTTCAATTTCGGACTTTAAAATTTTTTTAAGACCAATTAATTGTTCATAAAGGTTCATTGAGATGTCTTTACTGTATTTAGCCGATAGTTTTCCGCAAGTGTTTTTTATCACTTCATTTGAAGAAGATAGGAGTTTCTCAGGTTGTAATACTTCGAACATATAACTCAGGTTTTGGACGAACACTTAACTCAAATAATTGTGTTTGCTCGCAAATGAAAAAAACCGACTTCAATTACATCGACAAGTAATACAACGTAATAAGACGAAAAAATAGTCAAGTAAATACGCTATTAAAGATTACTCAAAAAGTTGTAATCAGATCTCGATCTAATTTAAACAAGAAAGACTACATGACAAGTATTATAGCTTTCCATTAAAGTAAGAATCATCAAAATCCTTCTCGAGGTTGTTCAGGATTATGTCTACCTTGGCTACACCATCAGCTGGGCCGAAACAACTTCGAGAAGGAAGCCGATAGGAGGATTAGGTTGGGCTGGGCGGCGTTTGGCAGGCTTCGTCGAGTCTTCACTTCGAAGATTCCGCAATCCTTAAAGACAAAAGTTATCGAGCAATGCGTCCTGCCTGTGTTGACATACGGAGCCGAGACGTGGACACTGACGAAGGGACTGGTCCACAAGTTCAAAGTCGCTCAACGCGCAATGGAACGGGCTTAGAAACGAGACTATCCGCGAGAGAACGAAAGTAACTGACATAGCCCACAGAATTAGCAAGTTGAAGTGGCAGTGGGCTGGTCATCTGTGTCGCAGGACCGATGGCCGTTGGAGCAGACGTGTTCTGGAGTGTAGACCGCGTCTTGGCAAACGCAGTGTGGGACGTCCTCCGGCCCGTTGGACCGACGATCTTCGTAAGATTGCCGGTGTAGGCTGGATGAGGATTGCGGAAAACCGGGATGTCTGGCGCAAACTTGGGGAGGCCTATGTCCAGCAGTGGACTGCAATAGGCTGAACTGACTGACTGACATCAAAATCGGTACACCGAGTAAAAAGTTATGCGGTATAATACAACGTAGGTTGGCGAAAAAGTAGTTAAGTAAATACGCATTATTAGATATAACTCTAAAAGTACTTGTCAGATCTCAATTAAATTTAAATGGGACCACATGACACGCAACACCTTTCAATTAAAACAAAATTAATCCTAATCGTTCCACCCAGTCAAAAGTTCTGAGCTAACATACATAAAAAATACAGTCGAATTGAGAACCTCCTCCTTTTTTGGAAGTCGGTTAGAAAAAGAAATTAAGATTCACACTCAACGCTTCACACTCAACACCCCCCAGTATTTTCTCCTGTGTCGGAGGTCCGGAAACACACACAATACAGAAGCACAAAGGCCCATACCACGACAAACATCTATATGGCCAATACAAATGTCTGTCGTGAGCGAGAATCGTACCCGCGACTGCCAGCACAACAGCCAGTGGTGTAACCGCTGCGCCAACGTGTCGTCAATCTCTGTGATTAAACAATCTTTTATTTTTGATTTTTGTCATTTCTGAAGTGAAAACTCTATAGGCACGAGATAAATCGTTTTTTATCCTTTTTGTAATTTAGGAGCTATAATTTTAATTAATTATCTGAGCAAGGGGCAACAATGAAATAGCAAACGCTGGTGAATGGTCTTTGCCGAACCTCGCCTCTAATGAAGATGATAACGAATCTAAATAGGGCACGTATAACGAGCGACGAAAATATTCGCTGAGAGAAGCAGCTGGTTGATTTGCCCTATGTTGTTGACGGCTTGCTGTTCTAGGTAAACGCTGCTCAAGGTTCAAAGCCGTAGCAATATCTTCAGCTGATTTTATTAAATCTCCACTCCCTTCTTCCGCAGAACGCCTGTGTTCTGCAACTGCAGTGGTTTGTATATGTTCTGCACATCTTATTACGTCCAGCATTTTAGACTGTAATATGTTTGCGACTGGTGGTCGGTGGTGGAATTCACGTATTATAGGTACTGGATTGAAAATAAGAACTTTTATCGACAACAGTAGATAGTTAGTAGGGAGGTTAACGACATCCAGGGGGGGGCAGCTGCCCCTCCCTGCCCCCCCCTGCGTACGCCCATGCATATACGCTGTCCGAGTTATCGTTGTATTATAATCCCCACCCTGTATAAGAGAGATTTCCACGTATATATATTGACTCATCACGATATCTCTGGAACCAGAAGGCGTAGACTTGAAATTTGGTAGGAATATTCCTTTCGCCGAGTAGAGGTCAGCTAAGAACGGGTTTTACGAAATTCCACCCACAAGAGAGGGTTGCGGGGGTTAATAACATATATTGCAAAACAACGTTTGCGGGGTCAGCTAGTCTCTTTTATATACTATATATTAGCTATATTCCTCGTTGAAAGGTACCTAGGGTATGACTTTTGTTTCACGACTAAACCGTGCGGTTTTCCGAATTTTCCGGGGTTTCCATACTTTTTCCTCACCCGGTATATATGTAGTAGTAGTAGTAGTACCTAGTTCTAAATATATAAAACTAGCTTCTGCGCGCGACTTCGTCGGCGTGGACTCCGCTCCTATTGGTCTTAGCGTGATGATATATAGCCTATAGCCTTCCTCGATAAATGGGCTATCTAACAGTGAAAGAATTTTTCAAATCGGACCAGTAGATCCCGAGATTAGCGCGTTCAAACAAACAAACAAACAATCAAACAAACTCTTCAGCTTTATTATATTAGTATAGATATATGTTTTGCTTTCTGCTTCGAAGGTTGTGGGTTCGATTCCCACCTGAGTCTGTGTGTACTATTTATATATGAATAACTTCTATGAATATTTAGGTATATAAAAAGTTTTTTTGCTATCAGTCGGCTGTTGCCTGTTACCTATAACACAAGCATTAAGTTGTTGTAAGTTTACTTTAGGAATAGAAGACCGTGTGTGTGTCTTTCATATGTACAGCTCACCTGATGGCAAGCGATTACTGTATGCTTTATAGACTCCAGTACCATAAGCATCGCAATCGCGCTGCCGACCCTTCCCCCAATGGAGAGAACTCCACTAGAGCTCTGGCAACCTTACTCATCACAGGAGTTGAGGACTGCTTGAATGCAGCATTATTTAGCTGTGATCTTCTGTAAGGTCGAGGTACTTCCCCAGTCTTGCTGCTCTAGATTTTCAGCAGGATATTTCCTGCTGTGCTCTACCTCAGTTAATACATAAAAGAACACCAACCACTAAAGCCAACCTATAAGACAGACGGTTATCCATACACATTTTTTTTATCTGACGGCTTCTTGATAGAAAATATTGCAATACTAGCTTTATCATATATCACTTATATTATATAGTACCTGGGTGACCGAGCCTAGCTCGGTATTTTCTTTTTTTTTTTTTTTTTTGCTCGGTATTTTTATATTTTAATATTATTTAAATAATAAATCACGAGTGAAATTAAAAAAAAGAAAAAATATATATAATAATATATAATATTTGTTACTGTAAAAGCTCGAACTACGGTAAATCCTAAGATATAAGAGTAAGGGTTTACCGACACGAGTTGGTAAATGTAAGGATTTATGAAAAAAGGACATTTTTTTCGGGCTTTTACTATTAGAATTTAGTACATGCTAGGTTTTACCACTGACAGCTAGTAAGTTGGTTTTGGGAATAAAACAAAGATTAATTCTTATTTATTTATTTCAGTCAGAAACTTAAATTGGTAAGTCTTTAGAATTTAGATTAAGACCCGTAGACTGTTTATCTGCATAATTTATTTTCAAAAACATAAATAAAAATAATTCTAACATATCTAACTTCAAAATTAGACGCGGGTCTTAATCTAGACTAGCCACGTTATAAAATGTCTTTTTCAACAGTTACTGTGCTTTTAATGTAAATATCTTAAGACTTTTTACCAAGTGAATGGTGGTAAAAGTGCGAATCGCATAATCGTTGGGCTTTTACCATTAAGAGTTGGTAAATCTTAGGTTTTACTCTTAAATCTTAGGATTTACCATAATTCGTGCATTTACAGTAACATTAGGTATATCATTTAAAGTCATAAGACGTGACTTAACTGACATTTTAAATAATATTTAACCTAATTCTAAATAAATATATGTATAGGTACATAAAATCTTTGTTAGTGCGTAATAAATACACAGTTTCCTCTATCACCACCAATCTTACACACACATATATATATATATATATATATATATATATATATATATATATATATATATATATATTAGCTATATTCCTCGTTGAAAGGTACCTAGGGTATGACTTTTGTTTCACGACTAAACCGTGCGGTTTTCCGAATTTTCCGGGGTTTCCATACTTTTTCCTCACCCGGTATATATGTAGTAGTAGTAGTAGTACCTAGTTCTAAATATATAAAACTAGCTTCTGCGCGCGACTTCGTCGGCGTGGACTCCGCTCCTATTGGTCTTAGCGTGATGATATATAGCCTATAGCCTTCCTCGATAAATGGGCTATCTAACAGTGAAAGAATTTTTCAAATCGGACCAGTAGATCCCGAGATTAGCGCGTTCAAACAAACAAACAAACAAACAAACAATCAAACAAACTCTTCAGCTTTATTATATTAGTATAGATATATGTTTTGCTTTCTGCTTCGAAGGTTGTGGGTTCGATTCCCACCTGAGTCTGTGTGTACTATTTATATATGAATAACTTCTATGAATATTTAGGTATATAAAAAGTTTTTTTGCTATCAGTCGGCTGTTGCCTGTTACCTATAACACAAGCATTAAGTTGTTGTAAGTTTACTTTAGGAATAGAAGACCGTGTGTGTGTCTTTCATATGTACAGCTCACCTGATGGCAAGCGATTACTGTATGCTTTATAGACTCCAGTACCATAAGCATCGCAATCGCGCTGCCGACCCTTCCCCCAATGGAGAGAACTCCACTAGAGCTCTGGCAACCTTACTCATCACAGGAGTTGAGGACTGCTTGAATGCAGCATTATTTAGCTGTGATCTTCTGTAAGGTCGAGGTACTTCCCCAGTCTTGCTGCTCTAGATTTTCAGCAGGATATTTCCTGCTGTGCTCTACCTCAGTTAATACATAAAAGAACACCAACCACTAAAGCCAACCTATAAGACAGACGGTTATCCATACACATTTTTTTTATCTGACGGCTTCTTGATAGAAAATATTGCAATACTAGCTTTATCATATATCATTTATATTATATAGTACCTGGGTGACCGAGCCTAGCTCGGTATTTTCTTTTTTTTTTTTTTTGCTCGGTATTTTTATATTTTAATATTATTTAAATAATAAATCACGAGTGAAATTAAAAAAAAGAAGAAAATATATATAATAATATATAATATTTGTTACTGTAAAAGCTCGAACTACGGTAAATCCTAAGATATAAGAGTAAGGGTTTACCGACACGAGTTGGTAAATGTAAGGATTTATGAAAAAAGGACATTTTTTTCGGGCTTTTACTATTAGAATTTAGTACATGCTAGGTTTTACCACTGACAGCTAGTAAGTTGGTTTTGGGAATAAAACAAAGATTAATTCTTATTTATTTATTTCAGTCAGAAACTTAAATTGGTAAGTCTTTAGAATTTAGATTAAGACCCGTAGACTGTTTATCTGCATAATTTATTTTCAAAAACATAAATAAAAATAATTCTAACATATCTAACTTCAAAATTAGACGCGGGTCTTAATCTAGACTAGCCACGTTATAAAATGTCTTTTTCAACATTTACTGTGCTTTTAATGTAAATATCTTAAGACTTTTTACCAAGTGAATGGTGGTAAAAGTGCGAATCGCATAATCGTTGGGCTTTTACCATTAAGAGTTGGTAAATCTTAGGTTTTACTCTTAAATCTTAGGATTTACCATAATTCGTGCATTTACAGTAACATTAGGTATATCATTTAAAGTCATAAGACGTGACTTAACTGACATTTTAAATAATATTTAACCTAATTCTAAATAAATATATGTATAGGTACATAAAATCTTTGTTAGTGCGTAATAAATACACAGTTTCCTCTATCACCACCAATCCCAATCAACTTCCCGTTGGTGTATGGTAAATACCACTTGGTCTCCAGGTGGTAGTAAGGGATAGTTTGGTCGCGGTTGGTGAAAGCGGGTAGTGGTGGGTGGTAAAAATGTTAAAACATATATTTCTGTCCCTTTCTAATGCATTAGGACATCTGAAAATATTTCAAAATTTCTGTGATGGTCTAGAAAGTTTCTGCGATGTATTTTAACCCGAGCAACGCCGGGTTTCGCTGCTAGTAAAGTTATATGTAAGTCCGAATCATAGCATTAATTTTTTTAAGTAAAAGAAAACTGGTTGAAGTTGAGCTATGATTTGAGCCATTGTGGTTGTCGTGACCTATTAGGTAATGTATACCTAATTACCTACTCGATTTAGGTAATATGAAAGCGAGTTATGGCAAAATACTATATTTAGTAATAGTCCATATAAAATCTTTCTAAAAATGGCAAAACCCCGGCAAAACTACTATACTACGTGATGTAAATGGCAAGTAGTAGACTTTCCAAAGAATGAGAAAATCTTAATTTTTACTGTTCTGCCTGCATGTATGTATGTAGGCCTAAGATGTACCTAGTCACTGTTATATTTTATTTTGGCATAATGAAAAAATGTACTGCATGGAAGTAGATGCGATTTTTATAGTTGTGACTAGGGATATAGGTACACGGGATATACGTATATTTTTGTGCATTTTTATATAGATGTTTATTGCTAAGCTGACTTGGCGAAGTTCGTAGCGCCAGTGGCGGATTTACAAATATGCCGTACAAACATGTATTATTATATATTTAATATATTTACAACAGCAATAAGCTGTTAGTGTCGGACTATCCTTGCAATATAGACAGTTTTAGAACTGGTTGTCCGAGTTAAACTATTGTAAAAAACGCACACCGATAATAAAATATTTTATGTAGGGGAAAGTGGTTACCCTTCGTACACTTTTTAGATTTTATTTTTTTATTTTATGAGTAATTGTCGAAATTATTTAGTTTATGTACCTAAATGTGGCAAATATATTGTAGTTTGTTACAAAAAAGTCCGAAACTATTATGTCAAAAACGTTAAAGGGTTATAGCCATTTTTCTGCGATAAGATATTTGTACGAACGTACCCCACGTATGGGGTACGTTCGTACAGTAGGTGGGGTACTTTCGTACGACATGGGGTAGATTCATACAGGTTAATTAAAAAGCCTATTAAAGGCGTTAAATATTTATTAATTATTATAAAAATATTTATTTATTAAACAGCTAACTTAATAATATTTGACTTGACTATAATAGTCGATAAAGCTTTCTTTAGAAAAATAACAAAAAATAAAATCGTTCATCCTTCATCTTTGCCTTGAATGGCCGAACACTCCAACGTCTAAAGGTTGCAATCGATGACTTGTGTGCGGAGGAAAAGACACAAAAATGATGCAATTATCTCGAGCATATGTTATAGCCTGTAAGCTGATGTGGCTTTCGTGATTATCACATAATAGTAAAATCGGATGGTCTTTAGAGCTCAGTGTGTGTTTCTGAATGTGCTTATAAACTGCAACTAATATGTCAACATTTAATCCACCCACTTCTATTAACAGCTCCGAGACTTCCTTCAGGCGCGCCTTCAAGAAAATGGTGTTGTAGTGCAGACGTGGAAATACAAATAGCGGACGCATAGTATTTCCGGTTGCAAAAATAATAGCACCAAATGTTATCAATTCGCCTCTTTCCGCTGACACGATTTGTCCCACTTGTTTCAGTGATTTAGGAGCCAAAGTTTTAGGCGTTTCTATAACAGGAGACACACCAAACTCGTCAGAGTTAAATATCCTGTCAGCAGCAAAATTATGTCACTGTAATACATCAGCCCAATTTTACTATAGAACTCTTGGACTGCAGTCGTATTAAACGCAAACGATCGAGCAGCGCTAGTGTTTTCTGGCTTTTGCAGACTGATGTTGGCGTTCCATTCGGCGTATTCACGCATTCACTGCTTTCCAACGTTGATGTTTTGATGTTGTATTTTAACGCGGCTTTTCTATTTTTATTTTTATTATTTTTATTTTATTTGGAACACCAACAGCACATAATACATTATATTACATTACAAATTGGACATTTCGACTAAGCCATTTATAGGTATTCGCATATGGTTATTTAAATGATGAGACCATCAAACAATTACAATAAATTAACAAAACAAGAACAAAAAACAAAAACAAAAATCCCTGAAGATGTTTTAATATTTACGTATTTGTTGCACCCCCGACTCGGGGCCCAAAGAACTCCAAAGCTAACAATCTATTCACATTCTGAGGCTTAGTACGGAACAATTCAAATTCGCAATTACTTATTGTCAGTTTGTTAAAAAAGTCACTCGCTCTAATAATGAATGAATTGCGACGGTAATTAGTATTGACTTTGGGAATTGCTAGTGGTTGGGTACGTCTAGCTGGTAATCTGCGTGGAACCCAGATGCTAACTTTTTCCAGCAAAGCAGGGCAATCAATGAAGCCATTGACAATTTTTAATAGATACGTAATATCAGAAATTTGCCGTCTTTTTTCCAAAGGTAAGAAGTGATATCTATTGCATCTCGCCTCATAACCGTGATCCAATTGCTTACACTTGTATTGTAGATACCTCAAAAACCTTTTCTGTATTGACTCAATACGGGAAATGTACACGTTATATTGTGGATTCCAGACCATAGAGGCATACTCAAGGATACTGCGCACGTAAGCACAATAAAGTACTTTAATCGATTTAATAGATTTAAATTCATGTGTAGACCTTATAATGAAACCAAGAGCCTTGGAGGCCTTCTTCACTGCGTAATCAATGTGCTTATCAAATAAGAGTTTAGAATCTTGAATGAGCCCCAAGTCTTTCATAGACGTAACTTTGATAAGGGGTCGTTCAAGTATTACGTAACGCAAATTTTGAAGATTTTTGACCCCCCCTCCCTCCCATGTAACGCGCCGTAACGTTTTCCTGTACCCCCCCCCCCCCCCCCCCCAGCCCATAAACGTTACGTAACACCCCAACTGACCATTTTTACCCAACTTTGTTGCGAAAACTACCGTAAAGTCGCTTAAAAAATCGCGTTTGCGGTAAGTATAAATATATATATACAAAAAGGGATATAAACGAAAAGGGTTGCCAATTTGGGAGATTTTAGTACACTAGTTTTTTTATTTAAATAAAAAACAACGTTACGTAACGCGTTGTTCGAGACTCCCCCCTCCCCCCCGTAACGCATCGTAACGTTTTACAAGACCCCCCCTCCCCCCCTAATTGCGTTACGTAATACTTGAACGGCCCCTAAGCGACTTATTGTTAATTTTATACTGATAATTTATAGGGTTATATTTTCGCGAAAAAGTCATAGCAAAACACTTGGAAACATTCAACTCAAGCTTGTTTTGAGTACAGTATTGCACAAAATTATCAAGATCGGACTGAAGGCGATCACAGTCAACAGAACTATTAGTGGCCATAAAAATCTTAGTGTCGTCTGCATATAGTAAAACTCTGGCAAATTTGAGACATAAGGCAATGTCGTTAATAAATATGACGAAGAGCAAAGGCCCTAACAAAGAGCCTTGAGGAACGCCAGAAGGAATCGATAGCCACACAGAAGTAAAACCATTTATTGCAACCGCCTGGGATCTATTACTAATATAAGAAGTAAACCATCTAAATAAATTACCATGTATACCGGCTTTATACAGTTTCTCAAGGAGCAGCAGGTGATCTATACGATCAAAAGCTTTACTGAAATCAGTAAAAATGCAATCGACTTGTAGCCCTGAGTCCATTTTTGAAGAGGTGTATTCATTAAAAACTAAAAGGTTGGACACCGTCGACCTCTGTCTTAAGAAACCATGTTGTTCTGGAGTAAAAGAAGACTGCAGTGCAGCATACACCTGCCTGTAAACAACCTTCTCAAATATTTTGGCAAAGATACATAGCTTAGATATAGGCCTATAATTTTTTACATTAGAACGGTCACCGCTTTTATGTACGGGCGTGACGAATGCTGATTTCCAGGTCATTGGCACTATACCTTCTCTTAAGGAACGCTTGAAAATAATGCATAGAGGCGCAACCAGGCTATCTACGCACTGCCTTATAAAAAAGGGGGTTATACCATCAGGCCCAGCGCCCTTGTTCATGTCAGTAGTTCTCAGCAATATTTCAATCTCCTTCGGATCAATATTTATATCATTAATACTAATATTATTTTGGCAGTGATTATCAAGATAAGGTGTACAGTTGTTAGTGTCGGGAACGAGAAAATTAGATTGAAAATATTTTGCAAATAAATTACACACAGATTGTCCAGTATCTCCAGATTGATCCTCATATGTCATCACAGATGGTAGCGCCCGGGAGGGCCCATTCAGCGACTTTGTATAAGACCAGAAAAGGCGGGGGTTATTTATAACAGAGTTTTCTACTTTACATATATAGGACTGATAACACTCACCTTCTAATCTTATGGCTCGTTCTCTCAGAAATGAGTAAGTTTCGTAATCGTACTGGTTACCATATTTTTTATATTTTTTAAAATATTTGAATTTTTCTTTTAATACCTTTTTTAAGGCGGCGTTGTACCAAATAGGAAATGAACTACCACAGATAATTTTGTGAGGTATTAATTCGTCACGAAGATTGGTCAGAATACGATAAAAATTATTAACACAGTCGTCAACAGAGCCACTCGATAACAAAACATTCCAATCTATTTTTGACAATTTTGAATTAATTTCTACATAATTTCCTTCTTTGTAATTGAACAAGGTTCGCTTATTGACAGATAGTAAACTAGGTATGTCTAAGTTTAATTCGATGCAAATTGATCTATGGTGTGGATCTTCTGAGACAAGGGGGTGGTCACTGGGCAGTACATTTACATGATTATTGCAAAAGACAAGATCCAGTAGTCTATCATTGATATTTCGTATGTTATTGTATTGGTCGAGATTACATTCATTTATTATATCTAAAAAATTAGCCTGACTTTCATTAAAAATATACTATACGACAACTGTCCTTGTATTACATCATCCATGAAATTAGCAATTGCTAATTTCATGGATTCTTCATCCACTTCTTGAGTATCTACTCGTACCTTTTTTATGTTTTCGCACGATAATTCTGCAATAAAATATTAATTATAAGATTTACTTAATAATAATATTTCATTTTGTTAGAAGTAGAATAATTCATAAAAGGAAAAATATGTTATTGTGCTGTCTGCACGATAATTTTGAAAGGTAATACTATATTTTATTTTATAAAAATCGAATTTTGATGTACTTCTGGTTAATGAAACCTAAAGGGGAGCATTCGTACGCGTACGAATGTACCCCCTGTCTAGCTGTCCGAATGCACCCCATGCCTTAAACAAAATGAAAAATACAACTTTATTCAAATTCCAATTTAGTTTGAGAAATATAACAATTAAAGCTCAAAATAAACAATGTTAACATTAATCAATCATCGCTATTTTGTCAAAAACATAACAATTCTACTTTTAATTACGAAACTAAATTTGGGTAAAAAAATTACTTACCGCGCGCGAAAACACGTTAAGTCTTGTCAGCTGACACACAGTAGTGCAACTGGCGTGACACTCCGCTAGCAACATAGTGGCCGATATGTCTATGCCCACTAGGAAAGACGTGTTTGTGTGTATTTTAGTTTTTCTGTTATACTAACTGTACGAATGTGCCCCGCGTACGAATGGTGACCACTTTCCCCTACTTAGTACAAATGGCATGGGCAACTAAGAGCCCGTGGATGTTGTTAATATCATTAAAAAATCCTAGTAGTCAGTCGCGGATCCAGGTCCCAAAAAGGTTGTGGTCACAGTCACCCGAAAAATGGCCAAGTTGCGATTATTTCGGCTGACCTTTTGTGGGCATGGCCCTCTCCATTCATTTTCAGGATTTATATTTAACGTTTTAAAAATAAAATCGCTTTATCTATTGGTAAATCCACCACTCGGTAGCGCCTTATTTTTTTTTTTTTTCTTAAAATATACTAATTAGATACATATAACAAAATAAAATATATCCTATCTTTCAAGTTGGATCAAACTGCGCACATGTGTGCTGATTTAAATCGGTTAAGTAGTTTAGGAGTCCATCAGGACAAACAACGTGACGCGTAATTTATTTAAGGCTTTTAATGTTGTAAATAAATAATAGAAAAGACATATTTAAATATAATTTTATTAAGTTTAATATGCGATAAACATTTAGTTACAAAAACGTCAGTTATTTTACACGTCATGTTTTACAACAATATTTACTTTATACTTGTATTACAACAATATTTACTTTATACGTGTATTACAACAATATTTACATTATAATTACCCGCCTACGTCAAAGCTAAAAGGCGGGTTATAAATTTAGATGAACATACATAGATACATGCATTAGACTATGTATGTATGTAAGCTGTGTGTCTACGGCAGTAAAGAATATAGCCACCCCCTCTCTTCCCGTGGGTGTCGTAAGAGGCGACTAAGGAATAACACAGTTCCACTACCACCTTGGAACTTATAAAGTCGACCGATGGCGGGATAACCACCCAACTGCTGGCTTTGAAATACACAGGCCGAAGACGGGCAGCAGCGTCTTCGGTGCGACAAAGCCAGCCCTGCGGTCACCAACCCGCCTGCCCAGCGTGGTGACTATGGGCATTAACACACATGAGTTGACGCTATTTTTGGCGCGAACTTGTGGAGGCCTATGTCCAGCAGTGGACTGCGATAGGCTGAAGTGATGTATGTATGTATGTAGGTTCATCTTTTCCCTTATATCTTCTAAACTAGAAGCGTCTTAATTGTCCGTTGGTTGTGGGCTATATGATGTCACATTACATTGATGTGGCCCCTCTATAAGATATAAAGTAACGTAATTTTTTTTTTGTTGGCGGGTTTTAATTATTAACTTTTTTGTTTTAACGTAGGTACACTAAAACGATGATCGACACGACACCATTGTCGACACAACAGGTGTCGTCAAAGTTACAACTTTATGATACACATGGTAAACTATAGTTATATACATTGAGCTATTATTACTAACGTATAGAGAAGCTATACCAAACAAAAAACGTGTCACATCTTGACGGCAAGAGCGCGGGGGGTGGGCGTGGTTTGAGCTCCGGTCGCCCGGTCGGCGCTGCAGCGCTACATAGCGACTGTTGTCTAAACAAATTATTAAAACATGCAGCGCTTAGCTGCTTAGAGGTGCTATTTTTCTCAATGACAAATGACGGAACATGGCGTCCACTAAACATTTTGCTTAAATTAAGATTAAAAATTAATATATAGTTACTTACCGATGGAAAGTTACCCCTTTGCACTTTTACGTATTGGTTGAGTTATTACTACAATATCGCAGCACACACGAGGGCATATTTAAAGAGATTTAACACGATTTCGTTTTAAAATATTACGACCAAATTGCGACTGCATAGCTTTAAGATTCGCAAGCGACTGAGTGAGGTGCGGCCGGCCGACCGCAGTTGAACGGAACACAGTAGTGTTCGGCGATGTCTTCTCTATACGTTTAGTAATAATAGCTCAATGGTTATATACTATCATTGTAACATATCGATAACAACATTAACAACTACCTATTGCGAAAAAAGTACTTGTTCCAAATACATCATTATCCGCCATATTATTTGCATTATTTACATCGAAATGACTAATACTACAATACGAAAATACAGTTTCAAAATTCTTTAGATTATAATATAACTAAAGCTTATTTGACTAAAAATAAGCAACTTCAGTTAGAAGCATTCTCACCAACGCAGATATTAATTAACTTAGTCACGGCAAAAACAGGAAGTTGATCAGCATGTCTATCACGAAACGAGCACGTTTAAAAAAAATTAATTCGTCGACAACAATTTCATTAAAAAAAAATCTTACATTTGTATATGTACATAATAATGAAAGGTTACATTTTTGAATTATAAGTACATTTTTATTCTAGAACTGAAATATTTGTAACTATAGGTCTATTTAATAAACTCAATATTTTTGAGCAAAGCAACAAAGTAAGTAGTCATATTATACACCTCAGGACTAATTTTTTTCGCGTTGTCATAAAGTTTAGATTCTACATCCCCTTTAAATTCTTTAAGTATTTCCCATTGCCAATTTGCGGATAATTTAGCAATATCTAAACATTTCGATTCAACGTCTTTGACTGTAATACAGAAAGTATTTCTACAGTAAAACAACGATAAACATAATGTCACCATGGCAGTGAATTCTTGATGAAACACTAATTTAAATTTTATAAGACACGACATATCCTTTGTCGCAACGTCAATGCTATCTAATAATTGAATGTTATGGATTTGTAACAATTCTTGAAAATATCGAAATGGTGAATTGGTTTTTTTACGTGGTAGGTCTACTGTATTCATTACAACATACTGTTGATTACTCGATTTTTCTGATGATGATTTTGAACTTATTGTACCAGTTATGTTGGGGTTTTTCGGGTAGTTATTACAATTATTGTATTGTGAAACACTAATTATATTGGATGGCTGAGACGTTACATTGCTGCAACTTGGCATAGCGCGTACATTAGAAGTTGTAGCATTCACAGTATATTGTGAATAACTTGTGTTAGGGTGCTGAGGGTTTGAAATACTACTGCTTACGTATGTACTTGGTGTAACGCGTATGTTAGAACTCGGTGCAATCATAGAGTATTGCGGATAATTTGTATTAGGTTGCTGACTGTATAAAGTACTACTACTTGCATTTGAACTTGGTGCAAGGCATACATTTGACCTTTCTGCATTCATAGAGAATTGTGAATAATTTGTATTAGGCTGCAAAGACTGTAATATATAATTACTATTGTTTGAACTTGGTACATTTCGCATTATATTGGAACTTTTTGCGTTCTTAGCACATTGTGAATAACTTGTTTTTGGATGCTCAAGACCATTAACACCAATAACACTATTACTAACATTTGAACTTGGTAGAGCTAGCAGATTTGAAAGGTTAGTATTAATATCAGATTGTGAACGATTTGATGCATAAGTCTGATTACGATTCTGCGGATTTACATTAACACTATTTGTATTTGAACAAGGTGTAACAAGTACATTGGAACTATTTGAACTCATAAAATATTCTGATAAACTCATATTATTAGGTTGCTGCAGAGAGTTTGCATCACTACAACTAGCCACATTATTTGGAGTAAGCACAACAGGCGTATTCTCATTTTGATCAAAAACATTTTGGGCTCCGTTATAGTAATTGCTGTTCCAATTGTTCATCTGTCCATCCAGGACAGAACCTTTTTGTCGATTTAAGATGTCTTCGGACATCAATTCAGAAACAGACTTAACCTTTATTCTAGGTACTGATGATTGTGATTTAGGATCAACTATTGACTCGTGATTATTAACAGTTTGAGTAATGTGTTTGTCATTGCCAGTAATGTCACCATTGTTAGCTAATGATATTGTTGAAGTTATAACTGGCATATTTAGGTTATCACTGTTACTATATAAATTTTCATCACAAATAGACGATTCACTATTCGGCAACGTGTCCTTATTTATAAGCAAAGACATTAATTCCGGAGTAGAAGACTCTTTTGACTCTTTTGGAAGTAGTTTTGGAATTGGCTCGGGATTTTTATTTAACAAGTTTTGAAGCATTGTTTGTTTTTCTTTTTCTGATGTCTTAAAATGCAGCATTGAGTTTGAATTTTTAACATCGTCTATTTCAGCAGTAGCAGTGTTTTCCACTTCACTAATAATGTCTGTAGTCACACTCTGTGTTATTGAATTATTAATCTTTTTATTTTTCTCAAAACATTCAATAAAATCATTTGGCATGTAAGAGTTGTCTAAATCTTTTAAGCTTTTCCAATTAGGACAGTTACTATCATTATTTTTATAACTTCTTAAAGTTTTTATTCCAACATTTGTTTGTTTTTTTTGTATCCAATTTATATCGAGATCCTTGTATTCCATGTATCTTATTAGTCCTGTTGAAATGAGACCACTCCCAGTTACGAATCCTATGCCCATACTTAAAAATTTTCGTTCCACACAAGAATCTACTTTTCCTGTATTATTTGAACTTCTACCACTTGCATCTAGTCTCTTCAAATATTTATTGTAACACATTGATATTACACCCTGCATGACTTTTTCGCTTTCAGAAGATAGTTTTGGAGGTGATTTGCCTTTGGTCAATACTTTATTATTTGGTGAGGCTTTCAAATTACTTGATACACTGTCAGAATCATCAATTTCAACACATTCAATGTCACTTACATCTGTTACTTTAGTTTGATTGAAATTCGTTTTATCTCCTTCATTATCTGAATGTTGAATATTCTTAGAACTATTTCCTTCAATGACGAGCGTTTCATTAGAACCTCTTGAAATTAAGCGTCGTCTCTTGGGTTTTCTGGTTGTGGTAAAATCTTCATCAGATGAAGAGACACATTTCTCAAATGACTTCAATGTATACAAAACATAATAATTTCTATTTCTACAATTAATTATTTTGTCTTTTCTGCAAACAACATTTCCGTTTGAAGAGGTCAAGTTGGGTTTTGAACCCAATCTATCTAATTGAACAAAGCAATTTTGTACAACATTTGAGTATTTTACCGTCAACTTACAGTGCTTCAAATGATTACTTATACTCCTTTTTTCCTTGTAAGATTTAGTGCAAAACCTGCATACAAAATGTTTTATATAATCTTTCTTCCAAAGTGATCTTGGTCTCTTCATAAGATTTTTTTTTATAATAATTACATTGGTATTTTCTTTAGACGACTCTCGATCTGCAGAGGATGTTCGCCTGTTACATAATAATATTTTGGTGTTAGTCTCTACAGTTGGCAAGCTATTAAAATCACTATCTGCTTGCTGTGTGGAACTGACAGTGTCTTGCTGCTGCTGATGGTAATTTGACAAATTCCTTTTTTTCTGCAAATATTCAATGTTATTTGAGTTAAATTAAAATACATATGAACAATGTAGATAAGCTTATTCAAATCAAATGATACTTAAAATAATAATAATAATAATAAAAACTCTTTATTGTACACCAAAGAAAATGAGCAAAAACACAAAAATAAAAACAGGAGATAAGTACAAAAGGCGGCCTTATCGCTAATGAGCGATCTCTTCCAGGCAACCTTTGGGCAGAGAAAATGGTATAAACAAATGTAGATGGTCTAGGTGTACAGTTTTATCAAAATACATACAATATATTTAAACCAATAAATAAATTAAAAAAAAAAAAAAAAAAATAGAAAAATAAAAATAAAGAAGATGTACGTACATAGCATATGTATATAAATGCAAAGTTTTAATAGACATACATAAACGTATATACAAAATAACGAATTATTGTGAGCTTCAAAGCGAAGACTGGGGATAATATACGACTAGATAGAAGGATTATAACTGAAGGAAATAGTGCTTAAGAGACTTCTTAAAAATTGAAAGAGATTCAGCGCGTCTTATGGGCAAAGGTAGGGAGTTCCAAAGCCGAGCAGCTTGGACAGTAAATGATTTCGTATAGAACGTAGTAACGTGTGGAGGAATTTTAAGAAGTAAACTATCATCGGAGCGAAGGCTTCGCTCATGAGACTCGCCAAGATACTTAAAACGTTCTCGTAGGTAAGAAGGAGTAGCGGGATTAAATAATATGCAATATAACAAAGTAAGTATGTGAGTATTCCTGCGAAGGCGAATTGGGAGCCACTTGAGTTTTTTGCGAAAATCAGAGACGTGATCATATTTGCGTAAGCCAAATATGAAACGGATACATAAATTCTGAATGCGCTCAAGCTTATTAAGTTGCTCCTCAGTAATGTCAAGATAGGCAGTGTCAGCATAATCAAGTATAGGTAAGAGAAGGCTATGTGCAAGCGAAATCTTGGTGGAAGTAGGAAGAAAACTCTGTAGCCCGCGGAGTGATCCTACAGCAGAAAAAACTTTCCGACTTAATTCACACATCTGCGGACACCAAGAGAGATTTTGATCCAGTATAATACCCAAGTTAGTCACTTTATCGCTGTATGGAATTTCAACGCGATCAAAAATTATAGGAGGTAGTTGTGATTTATTAATGCGAGAAATCAATTTTGAGCTTCCTATTATAATTGCTTGAGTTTTCCTTGGATTTACTGTTAAACCAAAGGATTTACTCCAATTAGCTACTCGTAATAAATCACCGTTGATAGTAGTAATAGCTCGTGGTAATTCTTCAACAGTACAGTGTGTGTAGATTTGGAGATCGTCAGCATATAGATGGTAGAGAGAAGATATAACTTTGCTGATAGAATTGATGAAGATAGAAAATAAGAGAGGGGAAAGCACGCCACCTTGCGGTACGCCAGCACTAACCGCAGTCCAATTAGAAAAGGAGTCGTTAACCCTGACTCGTTGCCGGCGACCTTGCAAGTAATTTTGAAACCACTCAGTCACCTCAGGAGATATGTTAAGAGTATACAAAGTGTCGGACAGTAAGTCAAAGTCCACGGTATTAAATGCATTAGTAAAATCCAACAACGTCAACACCGTGACTCTTTGGTTGTCCATATTCGACCGGATATCATCAGTGATCTTAATTAACGCAGTAGTCGTACTATGTCCAGGACGAAAACCGGATTGGAAGGGATTAAGGAGATTATGACTTAGAAGGAAACGGCTAAGCTGTTGATGTACAAGACGCTCAAGAGCTTTGGAAAGAAATGGAAGGATGGAAATGGGACGATATTCAGATAAAGAACATGGCTTACTTTTTTTAGGTAGAGGAATAATGTCAGCATCTTTCCACACTGACGGAAAGGAGTTAGTGGAGATGGAAGAATTAAAAATAAATGTGATAACTGGACATAGAATATCAATTAGAGGGATAATCATGTTACGACTAATGCTGTCCGATCCAGCCGAATTAGATTTAATTGCGAGAATGGTACTCTTAACATCACTTTCGGAAAACTGGCTAAAGAAGAAAGTAGGAACATCAGGAGTTATCGTCGTAGAAAGCTGATTTTTTGTACATAACTTAGTTGCGTCATCTATGACAGCAGAAGAAGAAAAGTGGAGGTTCAAAGAATTGAGATCTAAATGTTGAGAACTAATTTGACGGGATTTGCCAACTCCAAGTGATCTTAGAAAATTCCAGACTTTACCGGAATCTTTCAATGAGACAGATTTGTAGATATAGCGTCGCTTTTCATCTCTACACAGTCTATTGCAGCGATTTCGAGCCTTCACATATTTTTCCCTATTAACATCACTGGAATCCATCCTGTACTTCGCCTTAGCACGATTCTTTTTGTTCTGTAATTCTTTAATCTCAGATGTAATCCATGGCGCCGGAAGATGTTTTATTTTTACAGGACGAATAGGCGCATGAACATCAAATAGCTGGGTTAATAATGTGTTAAAAACTATTGCTTGCTCATTAACTGTACTCGCATTATAAACCCCAGACCAGTCAATTTTACTTGCATCCTCCCGTATTCGTTCCAGATTTATTCCACCAAAACTTCGCTGTAGAAGAATTCTTGATTTTATTTTAGGAGGACTAAGTTTATAAGATAAAAATAGGAGGTCGTGATAGGAGAAAGCGTTAGCAGTACATTGACCATGTTTAGTAACATGGTCAATTGAGGAAACAATAATTAAATCTAGAAGTGAAGGAGAGCAGTTAGGAACAATGTGAGTAGCAGACAAGGGTAAAATATGTAAATTAGCTGCATTAACAATAGTATTAAGACGGGTAGACCGGTGGTTGTTTTTAAGCAAGCAGGTGTTAAAATCACCCATGATCACCGCGTGTCTATATAAAGAAGCAGTATTTTGAAGTAATGTTTCAAAAGTAGTAAAATAGTCAACAGTGAGACATGGACTATAAAAAACACCGAGAAGTAGTTTGGTATGTGAGAACTTACTTAAAATAACCCTACAAAAAAAAGCAACCTAGTATATTTATTATTATTTTATTGTTATTTTCCAGCATTATTGCAAATATTTTTCTTTGCAAATTTCAATAAGTAATGTTGTGGTGAGTAAAAAAGCTGATAAGGTCTTGTAGAATAATTAAAAGATTAAATGTTCAATTCAGCCTAAAGTCAAGGAAACGTTGAATGTTTTTGTAAAAAATTCTGAGACATACTTCGTTAACTGAAACACAGTACAAAAACACAGCAGACTAAGTTCCAGGCTATCTCCTTCACAGAAAAGTTGAGATTTAAGGCAGATTGCCGATTAACCTTCATAACTATCTTTTTAATCATACAAAAAGCACTGGCTCAACTGTTCAATATTTATAAATTGCTACGGTATGTAAAAATAGAATATCACAAGAACAAATTTTTAACTAAACAAACAAAACTATTGAATTTTACTACATTCACGATCACAATCACGATTCAGCCTGTAATATCCCAGTGTTGGGCATAGGCCTCTTCCCCATGTAGGAGAAGGATACTACATTACTAAAATGTTTTATAAATATAAATCTATACTAATATATAAAGCTGAAGAGTTTGTTTGTTTGTTTATTTGTTTGTTTGAACACGGTAATCTCTGGAACTACTGGGCCGATTTGAAAAATTCTTTCAGTGTTAGATAGCCCATTTATCGAGGAAGGCTATAGGCTATGTGTCATCACGCTAAGACCAATAGGAGCGGAGTCTGCGCCGACGAAGTCGCGCGCAGAAGCTAGTAATATATAAAGCTGAAGTTTGTTTGTTTGATTGTTTGTTTGTTTGTTTGAACGCGGTAATCTCTGGAACTACTGGGCCGATTTGAAAAAATTCTTTCACTGTTAGATAGCCCATTTATCACAGACAGACAACAGATAGCGCCTGGAAGTGCGCAAGTGAGGTAATACAACCAAACAAAATAGCGTGGGCAATCAAGAGCTTCCAGCCTTTAAAAACGCCAGGACCAGACGGCGTATACCCTGCGTTCCTCGAATGGGGAGGCTCACGATTGAACCACACACTTAACTCAATCTTCCAAGCCTGCCTGGCTTTTGGCTACGTGCCCAAACCATGGAGGGAAGTAAAGGTTACCTTTATACCTAAACCCGGCAAGGCAGACTACTCAGATGCAAGGTCCTATAGGCCGATCAGTCTCACTTCCTTCCTTATAAAGACGTTGGAGAGACTGTGCGATAGATACCTGAGAGATAACGTACTACCAAAAGTACCACTACATAAGAATCAACATGCTTATAGTGCAGGTAAATCGACAGAATCAGCCTTACACGCTGTAGTGAGCAAGATCGAAGAGGCACTTACAATCAAAGAATCATGTCTAGGCACCTTTATCGACATCGAAGGTGCATTTCATAAAACTAACTTCAACAGCATAGTCACGGCACTAAACCGCCACAATACAAACCCTACTATAACTGCTTGGATTCGAAACATGCTGGCAAGTAGGATTGTGAGGGTAGACAACGACAAGAAACAGGGTGCTATCGTTGCTAAAGGGTGCCCCCAGGGAGGAGTGTTATCACCCTTGCTATGGAACCTCGTAGTCAACGATCTAATATCCTTGCTAAACGACAACAGATTCTATGCAATAGGATATGCAGACGACCTGGCCATTCTAGTAACAGGAAAGTTCACTAGCACACTTTGTGAACTAACTCAGACAGCCCTGCTATTGGTAGAAAGATGGTGCGAAGAGCATAATCTATCCATAAACCCGAATAAAACGGAATTAGTCATGTTCACGAACAAACGAGACTTGGGAAATAATACTCTACCTATGCTCTTTAACTCAACCCTGAATTTAACCACAGAGGTTGAATATCTTGGTGTAATACTTGATAATAAACTAAACTGGTCCAAACACCTGGAAAATAAATTAAACAAAGCCAGCATCATCTTCTGGCAATGCCGTAGAATGATTGGGAGGAGCTGGGGCCTCAACCCGAAACTGACTCTATGGCTCTACACTGCGGTCATCAGACCCATGATCAGTTATGGAGCTGTGGTATGGTGGCGCAGAACACTTCTCACCATAGCGCAATCCAAGTTACAAAGCTGGCAAAGATTGGTGTGCATGGCAGTCACGGGCTGCATGAGAACCACCCCTACAGCAGCAATCTAGGCTATGCTAAATATTCTTCCACTCCACTTATTTATTCAGCAAGAAGCTGCTACCACAGCAGCGAGATTAAAGAACCACAAACTACTGTGTTCAACTGGCACACCACATATAAAAATTTTGGAAGATGTAGCCAAAGATATACCGCTCACGGAAGCACCCAATGGCGGAATCCAGATCAGGTACATTTTTGACAAAAAATACAAAATACAGCTGGATGAGGATTCACACGCGGACTACAGTACGCATGAACTGAGAATCTTCACGGACGGCTCCAAGACAAAAACAGGCTCAGGAAGTGGCATCTTCTCCGAAGACCTAAATATTAATATATCACTACCCATAGGCCCCATTCCAACCACCGGAGCAGGCTGGGTTTCGAAATGGCTACAGCACCGTAGACCACATCCATACTGTTCGGCAGATTATTCAAAAAACAGAAGAATATAATCAGCCGCTGTGTATGGCATTTGTTGACTACGAGAAAGCCTTTGACTCTGTAGAGACTTGGGCTGTCCTGGACTCTCTGCAGAGATGTCATATCGACTGGCGATATATCGAGGTACTGAGATGTATGTACGACGCGGCGACGATGACCGTTCATATCCAAGACCAGAGAACGAGACCTATTTTCCTCCGGCGTGGGGTAAGACAGGGAGATGTAATATCACCGAAACTGTTTACCACTGCGCTGGAGGATGTCTTTAAGACCTTGGATTGGGCGGAACGAGGCATCAACGTCAACGGCGAATACATCTCTCACCTTCGTTTTGCTGACGATATCGTCATCTTTGCGGAGACGTTGGATGAGCTAGGTCAAATGCTGGCCGACCTAAACGAGTCCTCGCGACGAGTCGGTCTCGGTATGAACTTGGACAAAACGAAAGTTATGTTTAACAACCAAGTCATACCGAGACCGGTATCGGTTGACGGTATCCTTCTTGAAGTTGTTCAGGATTATGTCTACCTTGGCCACACCATTCAGCTGGGCCGAAACAACTTCGAGAAGGAAGCTGATAGGAGGATTCGGTTGGGCTGGGCGGCATTTGGCAGGCTTCGTCGAGTCTTCACTTCGAAAATTCCGCAATGCTTGAAGACAAAAGTCTTCGAGCAATGCGTCCTGCCTGTGTTGACATATGGAGCCGAGACGTGGACACTGACGAAGGGACTGGTCCACAAGTTTAAAGTCGCTCAACGTGCTATGGAACGGGCTATGCTTGGGGTTTCTCTCAAGGACAGAATAAGAAATGAGACTATCCGTGAGAGAACGAAAGTAACCGACATAGCCCACAGAATCAGCAAGTTGAAGTGGCAGTGGGCTGGTCATCTGTGTCGCAGGACCGATGGCCGTTGGAGCAGACGTGTCCTGGAGTGGAGACCGCGTATTGGCAAACGCAGTGTAGGACGCCCTCTGGCCCGCTGGACCGACGATCTACGTAAGATTGCTGGTGTAGGCTGGATGGGGATTGCGGAAAACCGGGATGTCTGGCGCGAGCTTGGGGAGGCCTATGTCCAGCAGTGGACTGCAACAGGCTGATATGATGATGATGATGATGATGACCCATAGGCGCCCACAACACAGTGTTTCAAGCAGAGTGTTTGGGCATACTTGAGGCAGCCAGAGCAATCGGGAAAAGGAACGTACAGGACTCCAACATCCGGATACTATCAGACAGCATGTCAGTACTACAGGCACTAAACAGTAACTCAACTACCTCAGGTATCATCTTTGAGTGCCATAACACCTTGATGCAGGTAGGTGCATACAACGACATCACACTGCAATGGATCAAAGGTCACAACAACACACGCGGTAACGATATAGCTGACGAGCTAGCAAGAAGGGCGTCAAGCATGAGGGCCATAGGAGCCGAACCCATTATACCATTACCCTCTTGCTGGCTCAAAGGCCAAATTCGACAGCGCATGAAACACAAACATGTCACTCTTTGGTCCGAACTTGAGGACTGTAGGCAGGCCAAGTTGGCGCTGCCAGTAGTTGACGCCAAATTGGCAAACACCCTAATAAATATGAACAGACGCCAACTAAGACAAATAACTGCGGCACTAACTGGACACGGTCCGTATAATAAACATCTATTTAATTTAGGCATCACCGACAGTCCCCTGTGCAGAGCTTGCATGGGAACAGAGGAAACGGCTACGCATGTACTTCTTTACTGTCCAGGTGTAGCTGTGTGTGATCTTCAAGAAGCCAAAAAGACTTCTGAAGTTTCTGGAGGAGCTTGGGTGGCAAGAGTGAATTAGTATATCCCCACTCACGCAAAATAGGCGCCTGGTCGTCGACTTGCGGAAACCAGCCCGTGTTACCATACCATACCATACCATACCATAGCCCATTTATCGAGGAAGGCTATAGGCTATGTATCGTCACGCTAAGACCAATAGGAGCGGAGTCCACGCCGACGAAGTCGCGCGCAGAAGCTAGTGTTTTATAAAGCTATATTCATTTTAAAACTTTATTGGTACTTACGTTTTTTAATTTTGATAAAAGGTTTTTTTGATTTTCTTGAACTTTTTGTTTTTTTTCAACATATTGAATCAAATCAGTTTGACAATCTGTACAAAGAAGCTGTGGAAGACCATCAAACGGTTGAACCTAAAAAATATAAAACATTATAAGAACACTAAATAGGCATTATACATACTTTTTTAATTTACATACTAATTGTGTACTTGTGGATCCCAAAAGTAACACAAACATTATAGTTTAAGGTACGAACTAGACGTGGTCTTCACCCATGTGCTTAATGAATAAAAATTATATAATTATCTTCTTTAAAGATAAATCGCGAAAAAGGTAACTGGAGAATTCCTGGCCATGCTATATTATATTCAGCAACCTTTTCAGTTAGTTTGGTTGTCAGACTTTTGGGGTAAAATATAAAAAATAAATATGGTAAAATAATACAGTATATTCATAAAACTATGTTTTTATTAAATACTAGCCGACCCGTGCCCACTTCGTTGGGCGTTAATTATCTTTTTCTTTGTGATGCATTACCTATGTTGTGTAGTTCTTAGTATTTACTAAGTTCTATTAGGTTCATTGTTTATAGCAAGTATTGGACGTATACACTCGTAATAATATCGTGTATTTATTATTTTAAATTACAGAACCAAATAACATACGACCAAAACTACGTCCGGAGTACCGATAAAGTAAAACAGAAAGTAAAGAGAAAATATATATGTACATAAAATAAAAAATAAACGGCAGCGGGCGCCTACAGCGATGAATAAAATCGTAATAATATCGTGTATTTATTATTTTAAATTACAGAACCAAATAACATACTATAAAGAACAAATTTTAAACCACTTAAATAAATAATATGTTGCTCCAACGCCATCTATCAAAAAGCGTAAAAACTTCGTCATCGATAGATTCAAATAGACAGTAAATAAAATAGAGTATTAAATAGTTAAATCTAACAGCGATAGATGGCGTTCGTTTCTTTGTCATTTTCATAATATATTTTAATATTTTTCTTTTTTTCTGAATTTTTTTGTACAATTACAATAAAATATAGCCTATGTCACTCCTGAATAGTGTAGCCTCTCACTATTTTCAGCAAATCAGATAAATATAAATGTTTTAAAATCACCAATTAATTTCTAAGGCAAATAATAATGCTTGATTAGATTGAATTGTTGACACGGCACGTCAGAGGACGCAGGTTCAAATCCTGGTGATTTAAAATCTTTATATATTTTTATCTTTTTCCTTTTATCTTGTCACTCCTGAATAGTGTAGCTTTCTGTTAGTGAAAGAATTTTCATGATCGGATCAGTATTTGCGAAGATTACCCCGTATATACAAAGTTATAAACTTTACCTCTTTATAATATATTTATTAAATACTAGTGGTCGCCCAGAGGTCGAAATTCGACCATAATTAAAAATTTTAATTCAAGAAAACCAAATAATTATGTAAATAAAGGACCTTTTTTTAAAAATTTCAACTTGAAGACTTTGACAATCAACAATTTGATATAGTATTAATCTTTTTCTTAGACTATAGTCTTTTTTGTGCATATTTTGAGTCGATCTGAAGAAGTAAACTCCAGCCGTGCGTCGGAGCTGACACACACACACTTTTTTCGGTTTATAAGTTACCTTTTTTGATAGAAATGTGTTCGTGCATAAATTAATAAGATGTGAGACAAATATCAAACGTATATATTTCTTGTTTTTTAACCCCCGACGTAAAAAGAGAAGGGTGATACAAGTTTAACGTGTCTGTCTGTGTATCTTCTGTGGTATCGTAGCTCCCAAACGGATGAACCGATTTTCGTTTAGTTTTTTTTTTTTTGTGTCATAGATAATTTTATCCCAAGTGTTCTTAGCCACGTTTCATAAAAAATCTGTTCAGCCGTTTGAAGACCATTAGCAAAGATTCTTGTTGATGAGGGGATCTGACTAACTTCCTTATGTCCGATCGATTCGAAATTTGGTACCGCGTTACTTCAATTTATATTGAAAGTATATGGTAAGGTAACCATGACCTGATCAGCCGTTTGAAGATCATCAGCTCTTTAATAACGGATGAGGGGATCTGACTACCTTCCATATGTCTTATCGATTCGAAATTTTGTACCGTGTTACTTCAATGATATTGAAAGTATATGGTAAAGTAAACATGACTTTAAATATGACATGTTAGGGTAAGGTTTAGATTTCGAAGGTGGGCAAAACGCATTGGACACACAAGTCTTGATTTTCATTACATTAATCACCAACAAGCGTTATGTGTTGAAACAGGTTTAAAAATATTTGATGATATTTTGAGTTTTTTAACAAGATTAGTCAATTTTATAAATAAAAGAACATTTTAAGAATTGTTGAACGATAAGTAAACTCGTCGTACAATAGCTTACTTTTATACAATAATGTACGCTGGTTAAGCCGCGGAAATATTTGCAAAGATTTGTAGATTATTTAGATTTAGAGGAAATAAGATTACTTCTAAATAAGCAGAACATTATTGACCAATACAATCAATTATTCAATGTAGAATGGCTAGCAAAGTTATATTTTTCACTTATTTATGCTCTCACTTAAATGAATTAAATATAAAACTACAAGGTGTTAGTAACACACTCATTATAATGTGTGACTTAATCAAAGCGTTCAAAGTCAAATTACAGATTTTTAATTGTAATATTCTTTCAAAATCATATATTTTGCGAATACAATTTTTTTTTTTTCTAAAAGTGAATGTTAAAATAAAATTGACGAAAGAATTTTCAATGTTTATTCAATCCCTTTTTAGGGATATTTGTATAATTTACGCAATTTAAAGAATTCGAAGAAACTTTAAAATTTATTTTATATCCTGATACAGTACCGCATTTGAAAAATTTAATTTAAAAGTCCTTGAGTGGTTAAATTTTAATGAATTAGAAATGGAATTAGTTGAATTTCAGTCAAGTAGAAATGATTTAGAAATTATTGAAAGTAATCGATTATTGGATTATGTAGTTTCACTACGTTAACATTTCGAATGAAATTTTATTGTGGCACGTTACCTATTTAAAAAAGAATTTTTATGACTTTATGGCATGGACATCAAAAAAGGTTCGCCATCCCCGGTCTAGAAAGTTTCTGCGATGTATTTTAACCCGAGCAACACCGGGTTTCACTGCTAGTAATTAATAAAAGATTTACTTTTTTTTATTTACTTGAAAAAATTCAAAGAAGAGATACCAAAATCAAAGGATAATTGAGGCAATTTAAAAACGAGGATAGGTTAAAGACTCTAGGCTTAGCTAGCCTAAAAGATCAAACAGAGAGGGGACGTGATCAAAACATACAAAATGTTCACTAGACATATGATTTACAGGACTTGAACAAAACGCTGCTTCATAATAAGAATCCACATTATGAGGGCACTGCCTTAAGTTAGCAAGAACACTATCTAATAAAAATCCACAAAAGCACTGAAATACTGATAGATGTTGTTGGATACAGGCAATAACTTTTTTTTCAGAATCGGCAAGCAAGCGTACGGCTCACCTGATGGTAAGCAATTACCGTAACTTATTAACTCCTGCAACACCAGAAGCATCGCAAGCGCTTTTCTGACCTCATCCCCAGTTCCCCCCAGGAACTCTGGTCACCTTACTCACCAACAGGAACACAACACTCCTAGAAAACAGTGTTATTTAGCTGTGATCTTCTGTAAGGTCGAGGTACTACCCCAGTCGGGCTGCTCCATATTTTGAGCAGGAAATTTCCTGCTGTGCCCTACCTCAGTTAGATATAGATATACTATATGATTCAGTCTTTAATATCCCACGGCTGGGCATAGGCCTCTTTCTCCATGTAGAAGAAGGATTGGAGCTTAACCCACTACGCTGCTCCACTGCAAGTTGGCTGATACAGGCAATTATCAGCTATTCATCTGTCTACCTGACTTATATTCTTGATAAATATCCATAGATGTAATAGAAACAAGCATTATTGATTTTTTTCTTATGAACATACAATATACAAACAATGTAGGAGCCACATTTATGATTGAACAAAGAATTGTTTTTTAAAATATTTTCTGTACATAGACTACAAAATTATATGATTTTGGGCCTGTCTCATTGATTGATAATAAAAATGTATAACTTGAGATATTACACATAAAGTAATAAACAATAATTAATATACTAACTTCAACGTCATAACAGTATTTGATCTTCATCTGTGCATCAGGTGATATCTGGTAACCCGATGGCCCAATTTTATTAAGGCAAAGTCGGCAAAGGATAAATAACTCAGGATTAACTTCAACCATGTCCATTGCAACAAGGAACTGAAAAAAAATTATAATGTAAAATTAAAGAGCAGTAAAAACATTGTCGTTTTTTTTATTTTAGTAATTCTACACAGTACAAAGCCAAATTTATTTAAAATTTTAAGGTAATTGGCGAAACTTTAACCATAACCCTAAGCTACCTAATTCATTACCATAAGCGATAACGTATTTATACATTAGAAATATAGATCATTAAAGATATCATTAGAAGATATTTATACATTAGAAAAAAACGTATCTATACATTAGAAATTAACTAGGTACATTTTTTTTTTTTTTTTTGTTTAGTCTGTTTGTTTATGATAGAAAAATGATATTTTTCATTAAACTTACCAATTTACCACTAAAATCAAAACCAAAATACTTTAAGTTTGTGCCTTTTTTGGTAATTTTATTCACAACAAACAGAAATACGATAATCACGATAATACTTCGTCTTTAAAGTGTAATGTTAACTTTGACAGCATTAATAAAAAACAATATGCTTGCATTAAGCAATATGCTCATGCCTCATGGATATAACAACATGATAACAACATATTTCTCACGTCAATGAATAATTGAATATGCTTGATCTTTATTTATTATACTCTTTGATCTTTATTCTTCAAACAAAAAAATATGAAACCTGTAAGTTAGTATCCTTCGTCTATGTATCCTACTATTACCTTTTTTTTTAATTTATTGAGAGCTGGATACAAGTCCTTCGCTCTAAAAGTCTAAACTGTACAAATAGGTATTCCACTATGTTTGAAAAAGTACTTCAAAATGTTGATTTTCTAATAAAAAGCCACAAAAAAAATATATTTCGGCAAAATAAACACGTTTTCATGCCATAAAATGATAAAATTAAATTAAATTTTAAACCTTTTTTATTACCGCGAAAACGCTACAGCCATTTTGGTGACGTAATATGGGCAATAACAAAAGTGTATGACGTATGTAAGAGAGTAACATAACCTACAATTACTATGACAGCCATCAACAAATTAGTAATGAATGCATATTATTTCAGTTGGAACAAGATATGAAGAGTTATTATACGAAAGAACACAACTATTACTCCTTGAAGTTAAAATTGAAAGGGGCATTTTTTTTTAAGTGTACCCGCCGATTTGAGGCTGTCCCAAATATTCAAAACTAGCTTCTGCGCGCGACTTCGTCGGCGTGGACTCCGCTCCTATTGGTCTTAGCGTGATGATATATAGCCTATAGCCTTCCTCGATAAATGGGCTATCTAACACTGAAAGAATTTTTCAAATCGGTCCAGTAGATCCTGAGATTAGCGCGTTCAAACAAACAAACAAACAAACAAACAAACAAACAAACAAACTCTTCAGCTTTATTATATTAGTATAGATTTTATTTCAAGTTTAATAAGTGCCATATTTTCTAATTTTTGGAATATAAAGGTAAATCATTACATTAATTTTACGAATTCATCTGCGATCCTGGTAAAATATGTTCAACTTATTAAATGACGAATATTTTAAAATCAAGAGTCACTGTTTATGAGCATGTCCCACCCCTTACGTACATGGAATTAACCGAAATTTAAATAGTACCACGAATACTTATTGTACAAGTAATTTTGGTACGACTATAAATACATCATTATCGTCACATAGATTAAATTTGTGCAATTTAACTCTAATGAGACAAGCTCAAAATACATTTTCAAAAAATGTTCCTATTTGATGCCGGTCGGACATGTCAGTTTAGTGACGGTCCCTATTGTTCAAAAATATTAATAAAGAATGTCATGGCACCGAAAATGGTGACATTTTGTAAAGAAGATCACTTCCGCCATTTTAAATTATCAGAATTGCCATAGCGTCTCGAGTAAAAGGGGGTTTTTGTTGGTGCCAGTAGCTGTCCCCACTTTATTTGTCAGGTATGTGATGTTATTTCTCTTTCCATATAGGACTTTTTACATCTTCCAGCTGTTTCAAACGAATCTGATATATTTAGAAATAGTTTCACATACTTTTCTAGTGCAAAATGTTTAACTGTAATTAAAAAACATTTTTCCAATAAACTTGCCCGTAAATGTGACGTCAGTTCAGTGACATTTTTATTCCGTCACTTATAAGACTGACTACAAATGTCACTAAACTGACACGTAAGGCTGGGATCACATCGACAATGAGGAATATAATTTTTTGTTAAAACGCCACTAGTCAAAAGGCAATCTGAAAATCTATTAATCTAAACTAAAAGAGCGAAAAGCTTAGCAACGTTTATAAAAGAACTATAGAAGACTGAATTACTTTTAATTTTAATTGCGCAGCTATTTCTTAATGGAGGATGTTCCTTTAGTATATTGATTAATATTCAAATTACATTATTTCATAGTCGCTAGATAACTTTAATAAAACCATATGTTTTATAAACATTAAAAATAATAATTACCAATGCTGTTTTCTTTGTACCATGTAACCTCAGCCTAAGGATTTTCGATGTGTCAGTTCAGTGACTGTCCCAATTTGCAGGTGGACAAAATATTTTTTTACATATTTATTTTTAGTTTTTTTACTAAGTAACTGTTTGGATATTGTTTTAACTAGTAACTACATTAAATACTAAAAATATTAACGAAGACTAACCACATTATCAAATGAATAATTTAAAAAAAATTAAGTAATAAATTAAGCTAGCACGGGTCGCAGGGCTTCTAGATATTGTAAACTACTTAATTTGAGCAAATAAACTATTTTATTATTATTATTATTATTAATATATAAAGAAAAGCGATCTTGGTAGCGTCACTTGTCACAAAACCGTAGTTAAAATCTAATTTTAGAAGAATTAGATTTCAATTGATGGTTATTGTAATTTATTTTCGATGGATTGCAATATTCTCTATTAATAGAAACTAAAAATTAAGTCGTATCACGTAAAATATTAAAACAGGATGATTTTTATATTGTCACCAAACTGACCACTATTTTCTTCAATGTCCATTTACTTTGCATTTTTAATAAGGAAAATATATTAATTATTCAAAATAAAATACTCTTTCCAGTCCGTCAGCCTATGATGTACAAACTAGGACCTTTAAACATCTTAAGAACACAGTTTAATAAAATATTCGTATTTTTTATCAAGGTACACTTAAAATTAAAAATGCCCATAGATATTAGTATGTACACTAGCTGTTGACAGCACTGACAGATCACAGAACTTTGTTATTGCCTGTATGACGTCACACCATGGCGGCTCGTGTTTTAGGTCACGTGATATACAGATTAAAATATACGACTTTTAATTTCAATATAATAAATCAATAATGTGCTTTTATGATTCTAAATCAGAATATTTAGGTGTATTTCTATATACATTTTAATTTTTATCAAAATTTATAATTTATTTTTCACTACGGAAAGTACCCTATTTTTACATCTAATGACTTTAGTTTGTCTATAAACAGTCATCGCAAAATAATAGGCCCGTTTGGACATATGTCATCGAGACGTAAAAAGGGAAGTAACCATACGACTCGGTATTCGATACTCAAGATAAATCGATTCAAGTTTGAATGAGTATTTGATACATACATACATACATATAATCACGCCTCTTTCCCGTAGGGGTAGGCAGAGACCATTTCTTTCCACTTGCTACGATCCTTACATACTTGTTTCGCTTCGTCCACTTTCATTATTCCTTTCATACATGCTCTTCGGTTTAGGGTACTCTTGACCTGGCCTTTTTTCAAGACGTCACCGATTTGGTCTTGAAATGTCCGCCTGGGTCTACCCCTTCCAACACTCCCATTCACACTTGACTTATACACTTTTTTCGTCAATCGCTCTTCATTCATTCTCTCAACATGGCCAAACCATCTCAGCATACCCTTCTCAATTTTTGTCACTAGTCACTACATCTTCTTTCAGACCACAACGTTTCCGTATCTCACTATTTCTAATCCTGTCACTCAGTTTAACTCTTATCATACTTCTTAACTAGTTCACCAACACTAACTCCATTTTAGATGTTCGTGGTTGATCACTGTCTCTGTTCTCGAAAATAATAAAATTGTATTTTAATGTTAAAATATTGAAGCTACTAAAAATGAAAATTTTTTAAGCTACTAGTATTTGAAATATGTACTAATTACAAAATACCTCGGCGTCAGGTATTTGAAATACAAATTACATTTTAAAGAAGTAATTGAAATACAAATACTAAATACGTATTTATATTTCAATTACGTATTTTAATTACAAGTAATTCAAATACTGCCCAACCCTGCCTGTGACGCAGGACCGATGGCCGTGGAACTGACGCGTCCTGGAGTGGAGACGGCGTCTTGGTAAACGCTGTGTGAGACGTCCTCCGGTCCGCTATAAGATTGATGCCGATGTAGACTGGATGAGGATTGCGTAAAACCGGGATGTCTGGCGCGAACTTGAGGCGAGGCCTGTCCAGTAGTGAACTGCGATAGGCTGAAGTGTATACAGTTTTTGTTGTGGTCTGGGCGCCATATGCACGAGTCATCGTAGCTCGAAGCGGCGCGGCGGCGGCGGTACGGAGGCGGCGCGGCGTCTGGTACGCGAGCTCTCTTTTATTCAGCTCCTAGTAATAAGGGGCCGTTCAAGTATTACGTAACGCAATTAGGGGGGGAGGGGGGGTCTTGTAAAACGTTACGATGCGTTACAGGGGGGGGGGGGGGGGGGGGGTCTCGAACAACGCGTTACGTAACGTTGTTTTTTATTTAAATAAAAAAAGTAGTGTACTAAAATCTCCCAAATTGGCAACCCTTTTCGTTTATATCCCTTTTTGTATATATATTATTATATATATTTATACTTACCGCAAACGCAATTTTTTTAAGAGACTTTTCGGTAGTTTTCGCAACAAAGTTGTGACGTTTGGGTAAAAATGGTCAGTTGGGGTGTTACGTAACGTTTATGGGCGGGGGGGGGGGGGGAGGTTTACAGGAAAACTTTACGGCGCGTTACATGGGGGGGAGGGGGGGTCAAAAATCTTCAAAATTTGCGTTACGTAATACTTGAACGACCCCTAACGTCATTCAGTTAGTAATGGGCAGGGAGAGTTTAAAATCTCCAGTACGTGATACCAAAGTTTTTGAGAATTGCGTTTAAAGTGCATTTAAATAAAACAAATATATTTTGTAATGACTTATATTTAAATGATAACTATTGGTTATCAAATTGATTAACATATTATTAAACAGTAAAATTAATTCTACATTAGAATTTGCAATTACAATGACAAAAAAAGCAAATTCATTAGTACTTCTACTAGTCAAATTATTTATTTACCTAATAAGGACAACGATGCCTCATGAGTCACAATGAAAATAATACAAATGCTCATCATTAACAATTCGTGAAATGTATCTATAAAAAAAAATTATAATTCATCTATATAATTATGATCTAAAGCACTAAATACTCACTCTGGGGATATTTTGCACAACGAATTATTTAAGTAGTATCATTCGTATACTGCACGAACACAGTATACATTATTTATCACAGCACTTGCAAAGATTGCGATGTCAAAAGACGAAAATATTTACAATTTAAACAGATTATACACAGGAGGAAACCCCAGAGGAAACTTCAGAGACTCTAAATCAGTAACTAGTAACAAAACATTACATAGAAGTTTAAAGAACGAGCAGTCGCTTATCAGCGATGGCGGCGCTTTTTCTTATTGCGAGTACCGTTCGCGGGCTGCGAGGGCCCGCTCGAGGAGGGCGCGGCGGGCGCGGCGGGCGCGGGCGGCGGCGACGGCGCGGGCGGCGGCGACGGCGCGCCCACGTCGCCGGCCGGCTCCTGCAGCACGCTCTCCGCCGCCGGCCCGTTGAGAACCGCCCGCAGTCGCTGTCGCAAGCGTCTGCGCGCGCTCCGAGAGAGGTGCGAATCGTTTGACGTCTGATGGACTTGAGCGTTAGCCTGCGATTCCATTTCGAACTCCTGCGTGCGATCTCTCGACGGAATCGGATTGGTGTTCGACAAATTTTCGATTCTCGATCGTATTTCGGCTTCGGAACGCACCAGAGCGCGCGTTTCGCGAACGAACGCTCGAGACAGTCTCTGGACGTCATCCTGTAGGTCCCGTAGGAAAGGTTCCAAGTCGGAGTTGTTCTGGTTGTTGCCGCGGTTGGCGATCCTCAGGACGGCGCGCGGCTGCGCTTGGCTGGCGATCTGGTCGGGGGGCGTGCGGCGCACCGACAGTTTGCCGTTGATCGTGGCGGCAGCGAGCAACGCCCTCGCATCCATTTCCTTAACTAATAGGCAGTGTCCGCGCTTTTTTAATGTACCTTCGCAAGATTTCACTGACCATACCTAGAAAAAAATTATTTTATAATTTGAAAATCTGGTATTGAATAGGATTTATAACTAATACACTCGAGAGCATAGAAATCGCACACCCCTGTGTTTGCAAATAAAAAGTACACATTGTTAGCTCTCTAAAAACCCATTATGTCTAGCCTTGACCTTCGAAATTATTAAACAAAACAATAGAATGACCCAAATTCACTCGTTCGATTTGTAAGACTTTGAGCCGGTTTAAAAGGCTAAGAGATGATTGAATTGAAATGACATCATTTGCATACCCACTTCCAATCAGAGAGGTCCTTTACCAAATAAGTCATCGCCCTGAATAAGAAAATGGATACCACACCGGAAGCAGCGTCTCAAGTGGTTGCACTAATTGAAGCTGGATAGAACCAAAGACAAGTGGCTCGTCAGTTAAATTTGAACAGATATGCTGTTCGACGTGTATACCGGCGATATCAACAAACCGGTGGCTTTACCAGGCGACCAGGAACAGTCTGAAAACGAGCGACAACTCAGCGCGATAATCGTTTTGTGACGACATCACTACGAAATCGCCGGTTGATTGCAGTTCAACTCGGACAGAAGCTCCAGGAAGTAAGAGAAGTGAAAGTTAGTCGGTTGACGGTTAGAAGAAGACTAGCCGAAGGAGGCCTGACAGTGCACAGACCAGCAACTGGCCCAAAATTAACCCCAGTGCACAGACAAGCGCGCCTTCAGTTTGGACGAAATCACGTAAATTGGACAATAGATCAATGGAAGACAGTACTATTCTCTGACGAAACCAGGAAGTGTCTTCATGGTTACGACGGACGGGGTAGAGTCTATCAAAGATCTGGTGAGCGTTTTGCTCAGTGCTGCATGGGGCTGCGAGTCTCATACGGCGGTGGTTCATGCATGTTCTGGGGAATCATGTCACTGGAAGCGAAAACCGAACTTTCATCACAGGGACCGACACCGACCGTCGATCGGGAGGATTGACTTCCCGACGTTACGTCGAGGAAATCCTGGAAGAACATGTTGTGTCCTCTTCCGGATTTATCGACGAAAATTTCATTTTAATGGAGGATAACGTAAGACCACACACCGCCGCTATAGTACGCCAGTACTTGGAGGAGGTTTAAATAGCTGTTATGGCGTGGCCTGCTCGCAACCCAAATATCAATCCTATTGAGCACTTATGGGACGAACTAAAGAAAAGAGTAAGGGCCAGAAACGCACCGCTTACGAGTCTAAGAGAGCTCCAAATGGCAATTAAGGAAGAATGGGACAGCATACTGCAAGAGTTCGTAAAAAAAATATTTCTACAATGAAACATCAATGGGGGGGGGGGGGCAATACCCCTTGTTAATAGATCATTATATTGAAAAAAATTATAGTTTAAAAAAACTAAAAAGAACTCGCTTTAATAACAATCGAACTAAAAAGTAGAAAATAATTAAGTGAAAAAGCGTGTGAACATGTAGGGGCACGCCCCTACATGTTCATTTTGACGCACGCGTTTTCTATGCTCACGAGTGTAGATGCTTTCGTTTACTTACACTATCGGAAAATATAGCTTCACGGTCATTACCACAAATGGTAACTGTATAATTAAACGCGTGAGCTACCCAAGGCGATGCGGCCATACTCAGCCACGCACAAACTGAATCGTCTGAAAAATAAATAGATACAAATTTATCGAAACTAGTGGTTGCCCAGTGGTCAAAAGTCGACCACAATTAATTTAATTTTAAGTTTGAACATTAAACAAAAAAGTATATATGTATCTGTTAAATACATTGTAGTGTGTGTAATGTTTTTATTGATTTAATAATGTATTTTTATGCATAATTTTAAAAAAAAGTATTAGCATTCTTCTATATGTATATATAAACTGTAAATGTGCGTCATACTCCTCCGTCCGCCCAATTTTCGTAAAAAGGGGAACAAAGTTTTTGCTTCACGTATTAATATAGATAATTTACATAATATATGACTATTTCATTTAAATCTTTTAAGTTAGCAAAATATAGTGTTAGACTTATCAGCTAGCAATTGAAACTCAAATCTTAGGTGATGATTAGGGACCGGATTATATGCATTTGCATATTTGCATATGCATTTGCTTATTTAAACCATTCTCAGCGGTAATAGCATATTTTACCTAAGATCTAGTTATGATGCATATTATCGGTATATTTACAATATTACATAGGTAGCCGTGATTTGCACTCATTTTTCCTACAAAGTTTCTTAAAAAGCTTGAAACTCGCAGTCTGGCATTGACTGAATCTATCCAAACAACGCCAAATTAACTCTACGTTGTCAGTAACATTGCCGCATAAACTTAAAAAAAAAACTTTGAAAACAATTATACTTCGTGCGCTGTAGCATGGTGCGGGTGACAGTTTCAGTAACGTTTCATTTCACTCTTGAAAGTTGCCGCGATTTACAAATTATGACTTAGTATTTTACCTGTACCACATTCGTAATACACTAAATCATTAATTACTGTAGTAAATTAAATTAAACCCAACCAGAATGTTCTAGTCTACAAATAAAATCTAATGGAAAGAAAAATTAAGAAAAATGTTATGCGTATAACGTAACGCCATAGACGTGCTTAGTGATGGGATGTACTGCTACGATAGATAGTCGATGTTTTTAATAATAAAAAAAGTTGTAGTAGTTTTTATATTAAAATTGATTTTATTCGTTTAAACTCATATCAGAGTCAGGAACATCTGAATTGTCTCTAAATTCATCATCTGTATCTGTGACGGATGTTACCTATTAAAGATGAGTCCATTATATTGTCATATGGATGTCACGATCCCAATCAGACATAATGTTCCTTTTTATTTTATTTACAACCTTCGACCAGTCTTCGGATTGAACATTGTTGGTGGCCTCTTGTAATAGAGCTAACATCTTATTTGCCGTAAATGCAATCTATATATTAATACGTGAAGCAAAAACTTTGTACCCCTATTTACGAAAATTGCGCGGATGGAGAAGTATGAAATTTCGCACACTTATATTTTATATCGACGCCGTGTTGGCGCAGCGGTCACAGCACTGGATTGCGATTGGCTGTTGCGCGGGCGGTTGCGGGTTCGATCCCCGCACACGACAACATTTGTATTGGCCATACAGATGTATGTCGTGGTCTGGGTGTTTGTGCAGTCCTTGTGGGTCTCCCCATCGTGCCTCGGAGAGCACGTTAAGCCGTCGCGCGTCGGTCACGGTTGTTATCATGTACACCTGATAGCGATCATTAATCATAGTAGGAATATATCCGCCAACCCGCATTGGAGCAGCGTGGTGTATTAAGCTCCAATCCTTCTCCTACATGAAGTAGAGGCCTATGCCCAACAGTGGGATATTACAGGCAGAATCGTATAGTTTATATAGAGAAGGAGTGCGGAATGCTAATATTTGTTCAAAATTATACAAAAAATAAACATTAAATTAATAAAAATAGCATTACACACACTACCACACGCACACACGCATAATTATTATACTATTTTGTTGATTGTCAAAGTCTGTAGTCAAATTAAAAAGTTATTTAAAAGAAGGTTCTTTATTGTCTTAATTATTAGGTTTTCTATTAATATAAAATTTTAATTATGGTCGAATTTCGACTTCTGGGCGACCACTAGTAGCAGTAAATACGTGTCACATACAAGGCATAAATCCGATTTTGATTACATATTTTATAGTACAAAGATATTATGTAGCCATAAAATATAGGTATATATTGACAAGTTTATACACGTAGTTACATTGCACAACTGAATAACACACACATTTTCATAACACTAATTATCAGAACTAGATTTATGCTGCGAATATCGTCAGTGATAAAAATGAATTACATAATGTCACATCCCTAGTAATGTGTATTGACAGAAGTTAACGTCATATTGGCAACTGTCACCCGCACCATGCTACAACGCACGAAGTATATATTGAACAATAACCCAGGTTTTGAAAGTTTGTGTCTAATTGATACCTAGTTTCATTAATGGGACGGCAGAACTTTTGCCAGAAACTATAAGTACTAACATAGCACCCTAGTTAAAATTCTACCCATAGTTACCTCAGTTGACGTGGAGCGAACCTTTTCCACTTACAAAAACATTCTAAATGAGCGAAGACACAATCTTACTACTGAAATTTTGGAAAAATACTTGATTGTTTATGGTTACAAAAAATTTAAATAATTTTAATGTCATGTTACGATACTTATTTTCACCTATCAAAAAGTAATTTACTTATTGTATGCTGATTTTGAAATAAAAAAAATAGAAACTTACTTTTTTTCATAAAATTTTGCATATTCTGACTATTTCCGTGCATATTTCAAGCATTTTTCATGCATATTTGCATGCATATAACAAGCTTTTTATGTTGCATATAATCCGGTCTCTAGTGATGATAATGTTTATAACTATTACAATAATACTTACTGTATATTTCTATAGTCAGAAAGAAAATACCCATGTCAGCTATTCTGACAGCAGTCACTAATTTACCAGGTATAGTTGAAATCTGCCATGCTTGTAAATATTCTCCATTTTCAGATCGACCCTAAAATTTTTATTCATTAGTATCTTTGTTTTTGCTTGGCTTAAATTACCTAAATTATAAAATGTTATCCCCGCATTTTATAGAGCCTAATAAGATTGTATGTAAATACATATACATTTGTTATTTTTTTATTATTGTTATTACTATAATAGCTTTGTTTTTAATAATTGTGCATTTACCTCCTCCAATTTCCATCTGTAATAAGTTTGCTAGAACAATTGCTTTTTGGAGTGAGTACTTGCTTTATACTTGTGTATAAAGCGAGTGCTTATACAACATGAACCTTTTAAAATTCTACATCTTATATACTAATATATAAAGCTGAAGATACTAATATATAAAGCTGAAGAGTTTGTTTGTTTGTTTGTTTGTTTGAACGCGGTAATCTCTGGAACTACTGGGCCGATTTGAAAAATTCTTTCAGTGTTAGATAGCCCATTTATCGAGGAAGGCTATAGGCTATGTATCATCACGCTAAGACCAATAGAAGCGGAGTAAACGCCGACGAAGTCGCGCGCAGAAGCTAGTGTATCATAAATTGATAAAAATAATCTCACTTGCCTACATTTATGTGAATTTGAAACTTTAGAATTATGAAGGAGTAAATTTATTTTCAATAAAACTAAATTTTTAATAATAATCTTACCTCAAGTAATTCTGGAGAATGAAAGTAACGAAGATGATTAAGTAAACGTGCAGCTGGTAATCTTTCTCCATTGCCATTTTTACAACAAAGACAACGAAAAAGACCTTTGCAAGCTTGTGGTGCTCTTTGTGCTGATTCCTAAAAGTTATAATTTTTTAACCATAATTATTAAAAATAAAATTAATATTTCAGTTATTAAAAATATAATTAATATTTTAGTTATTAACATGTACTATACACTATTTATCAATCAACGCGTTGAACGCCATGGGGGTCACCAGTTGGGCCTCACTTATTTAACCCAGGGAGCCAGCTTAAAAGTGCTTATTTACAAAATTTTAATGATTAGTTTTTATTGCACTACCATACCCATTCTTAAATAACTTACTCATTAGTCCTTACACTATCTGACATATTTTTCTAAGTCATATATTTTTTAAGTTCACTGGCTTCCGGTCATGTGGTGTCCCCCACGGCACCAACAGAACAATTGTGTGTCGACTACATAGTGTCCCCCATGGCCTTAACAGAAAAACTATAAAATCAAGGCGACGTTTAACGTGATAATAATAAAAAATTAAACTGTTTCAGTCTGTAACATCCCACTGCTGGGCATAGGCTTCTTTGTCCATGTAGGTTAAGACTACACCAGAGCCGGCGTCAATATTAAAAGAATTATATTTAAAAAAAACTTTTTAGGTAAATTTATGGGGTAATATATAATGTTTGAAGAAACTAACATTTGTAACATTAGAATTATTTTCTTCTTCTTCATCCTCATTAGCATCATTTTCACATTCTGCTAAAATTGTCTCTTTAGCAGGTGTGCTGTTTTCTGAAGATCCAGATCCTGTTGTAGCCTTGCTGCCAAGTTTCTACAAACATAATAAATATGTCAATAAAGAGATTCTATAATAGAATTTGAACTTTATTCCCCACACTCATTTACTGCAAATAGGCAGATTTCCAATTTATACCACAAAATCCCTTCTAAAACCTTAGTGTTCTGTTGTCTTAGTGGTTTTATCTTTCTACTTTTTCACACCCCTTCTAAGTAGTTGGTTATCTTAAAGCGAATAGCAGCTTGAAGCTCATTGAACCCTTGTTTTTTGGTAAGTAAACATTTTGGTAACTAAAAAAAAAATGTAAAATATTAAACATACAAAAGTACGTAGTTTTCTAAAATTGGCTATTAATTCTTCCATCGCATAGTTTCGCGTGCCAAAAAATAATGCGCGGCAAACAGGACATACGTCCAGGCGCATCTTGCATCGCCCACAAACATGGTGACCCTCGTTGCATTGAAATATCTGTCCTGAAGGTATTTCGTAGCACACTGGACATTGTAGAAGGTCATCAAGATTCAGCAAAGATTCTGCCTGTTAACAAAATATATAAGAGAATAAACACATATATATTTACAGTTTTTTCAGATAAATTTTTCTCATATCTACTTTATAGCTCTCCTTTTTTCAAGTATACCCTCATAAATACATAACTAACAGCTTGTATTGTCAGGGACGTTACGGACATGAAATTTCATGAAAAATAAGGATATGAATATTTGAATAACATTATATTGGTTTTGGTTACAGATTTTATTTCAGATTATTAGTTACCATACAAAACTTTGGTCACAGATTTAAGTAATTTCCAAAGTAAAATATAAATATATAATGATTATGAAATAATAGTGGCTGTGCATCCATCTGAGTACTCTATAAAAATTGTAAAGTAAGGATTTCATAACAGTTTTCAGTTTTAACTGTCAACTAATGATTAAGTAATAAAAATAAAGACAGTACAAAGGCCATGCAAGGCTTGTTACTTATACCCCGTCCGGCCACTTATTATCTTTTTGACAGCTCACGCCTATAAATTACAGTTTTTTTTTCGGAATAACGTACTAAAATTTTTACAGTAATGTCATACCTACTTTATTGACGATTTGATTGATTGAGTGAAGTACCCTGTGCATAACAAACAACCACAGACTATGAAACAGTTCTTGAAATAATAAATCGATAATAAATCAATCATATGATAAAAATAACTTTACGTCATGTGATTATTGTTTCTATAAATTTAATACAAAAAAAGGAAATAAAAATAGTATCTATGACCCCAAGATTGATTACTTGCAAGGAATTAAGTCGAAATCTTGAAATTTAATTGCAAACCAAGAATAAAGAGCAATAACTCTGTTAATTCATTTAATTTATTATTTATATATTTCATTTATAATTTAAAAAAACTAATAAACGCATAAATAAATAATATTTTTACACTAAATGTATTTAATTAAATCGATTGAAAGTTCTTTCTTAAATAAAATCGATTATTATTTCGAATCGAATAAATAACGTGTGAGGCAGTCACTAATGTCAAAATTTCTTGAAGTGTCAAAAAGATAATTAGTCGCCGGACGGGGTATAATATGATTTCACAAACATAAATACAGTCTAACTATAGAAATTATCTGTACTTTTATATTGTAATTGGTTAAAGTTATGTAGGTCAATGACAAACCCTAATTTATATTATTTATTAACAATAAATAAATACTAACATATATATGTTTTAATTAATAATGTTAGCAAGCTATGTTAAAAAGTATTGATTGTATTCAGTTTGGATTATTTTCTCAAAATTTACTTTACTTTTACAAACTAAAAGCCCCACACCTTATTAGAAATTTTTTAAGTCAAATGAAAATCAATCAAACCTATTCAAGAGGCATTTTTATTTTAAAATATAAGTGAAATGCTTGTGCAATATACAATTAATTAACTTTTCTTTTATAAATTTAATTTCCAATGAAAACAAAACAATATTTAGAAATGCAGATGCTGGTATTGTTTGAGCATTCCCTAGTTGCCATTACATAATGAGATTTAAGAAAGAGTGGTAACCACTTTAAAAATGAGTGTTTCATAAAAATAATTGTAAAAATACTTTTATACTTAATGTTATACCTAAATAAATGTTATCAGTCTGTTTGAAATTGTGAAATGTTTGTTATTCATTATCTTATAATTTTTTTTTAAGTCTCAAATAAATACCCCTTTAATTTTTCCACAGTTTATTTATTTTAAAAATACTATTTTATCTAATATACTAGTGTCCAATGATAATTACATATAAAAAAATATTTCTTGTCTATTAAATACATTATGCAGAAAATATATTAATTATTAATGAAGGAATTATAATTATATGAAATTAATAATATTACATATGGAAACATATTGGCTTTGACAAAATCATTGAAATGATAATTTCATTGTTGATTTTTACAATGTAATTTATATATTATAAATAAGTGTGTCAGTGTATTTTTATATAAGAGCACTAAGATAATAAATAAATATAAAATATATGTTACATACACACATGTATTCTGTTCCTCAGGTAAGCAAATTAATGCTTGTTATAGGTATTTTTTTATTTACTTTTAAATATATATTTTACATATGTATATTATAAAGGAATATCTATATTACACCCCGACTAGGGGCAGGAATCACACACGACTCCCAGAGCACAAAGCAGATTCACTACAAACTGCACCACATGCTACTCAAATGTTTTTTTTTTTTTTTTTTTATATATAGAAATTATATTACAATAATAATAATTAATTTTAATTGAATACACCAAGAGAGTAATTGGAGAAAGATTTTTATACAAGACACAAAAAACAACCATGGCAACTAAGGCAAAGGCCTTGTTAAAAATATTGTTAAGGAAACTAAAATATAAATAAATTGTGTTAGTAATTACAACTTATAAACTTTCAAAACAGCTTAAAGCGTAATTTTTATAATATATACATTATCAAAGAAATTTAAAACTACCTTATTTATAGCTTTGACCTAAAATTTTACAAAATTAATGTGTGTTGGGTAATTTATAAAATTAGTAGCATTGGTACAGTGATTTAGAACTTAAAATTTTAAATATGTAGGAACATTATGGCTACATTTTCAAGTTCTTTACTTGATGAAGTTCTTCGCGTGTGATGCTCATCTTGAGATTCAATTAACCATGATCACATACGATCACCGCGTTTATTAGGAATTCGAAAAATGAATATACCCACATGGTAAAAAAATATTAAAATGAACGTTTGCATCAATCGTTTTGAACTTGGATTATAGTTCTAAACGAAATCAGTGTCGTAGTAAGTAACAACTATCGTTTAAATAACTGAAGTAACATAATGTACAAAAAAATGAAGTCATGCAAATCAAATAAAGATATGACAATGTAATAGTAAATTAATAAAATTATTATAAAATAAAAATACACGTGCAAAATACGTCTAAAAAAACTATGGACCAACCGACTAGGTTGAAACAATGGAAGTTTTCAGATTTTTATTGGCATGTATACAAAATATACGAACCTTCGTTTCACCTTTTTCTACCATTTTGTAATTTTTTATTAGTTAAGAATGAACTAAAACTAAACTTAATTAATCTATAAGCAGACGACACGAAGTTAAAAAAACGAAACACAGCTGTGGTTGTTACAAATGGCCGACTCGACAATTCGACATTACAAAAGCCAAAGACAATGTACTCTGTGCCAAAGACAAAAGCAAAAGTCAGTGTTGCCTAATTAGTAATTCGTTCAGTCCTCGGCAGTAGGGCTTGGAATACCGGTAAAAATTCGGTACCGGTACTTTGTCTCGGCAGACGTATCGTTATTTATAGAGTACCGGTACTTTAAATACCGGTACTTTAGAGCCATTTTACCGTTAAATTTTTTACCGGTAAAAACTCGTTTAACGTTATTTTTACCGGTACCTATCCATACCGGTACCGTTAATTACTACTGTTACCTTTATAGGTACCGAAATTATTACGCTAATAGAACCCTACCTACTTTTCTTTATTTTTGATCTCACAGCTTTATAATCTAATGTCACGCGCTGTTGCCGCTCTTATCAGCCCCCCCGCGCAGCTTCGAGTTGAACATTTTTTCTTTGCACGGAGCGGCAACGTCGTAGAGGTACCGATAAAAATATCGTTAATCGTGACGTCAGAGGTACCGGTACCAGTATCGTTAAAATTCTATTTACCGTTAAAAATTACCGTTAAAAATCGTTTCCGGTACCGAATTACCTTTAAAACTTTTACCGGTAAAACATGTATCGGATAAAATTAACGCTATTTACCGGTATTTTATAAAGGTAATTGGTACCGGTAACAAGCCCTGCTCGGCAGTCGGTCCTCATTACCCATTGGTCATAGAAACCAGAAGAAATATTAGCCAATCCAAGATTTTTTTAAAACTCTTATTCAAGTTTATATGTTCGTCAATAGAGAAGATACCTATAATAAAGGAAAAAAAAGTGTATTAAAATATCAATATAAAGTTTAGTATGTGTAAGATTTTGTTTATAATTATATAATACTAGCTGCTGCCCGCGACGTCTTCTGCGTGCGTTCACTGCTCGTTCCCCGTAGGTGATAGCGTGATAATATGTGACCTATGTTCTGACCTGACTTCTTAATAATATTCGTGCCAAATTTGAAGTAAATCTATGCAGTACTTTTTGAGTTTATCCCGGACATACATTGACTTTCCTATCATTTTATTATAAGTATAGATTATTGTCTTACACCCGGTTTCCTAAAGGCTGATCAACGCAAAAATTTACTAATCATCTGTCAAATGGTCCGGGCTCCCTAGTACATTTTTTTCACTTGATTACTATCAAGCTAATTTTCCAGGAGTAGCTTCATTTTGATGAGACGAACAAAAATTTCCTCTACTAAAACTCTCGATTGTGGTAGCCTAGCTACATATATACTAATCTGTGGTGGTAGCTGTGTCATCTAGGATGAAGTACTGTGTCATAATTTATTGACGATTTGATTGATTGAGTGAAGTACCCTGTGCATAACAAACAACCACAGACTATGAAACAGTTCTTGAAATAATAAATCAATAATAAATCGATGATAAAAATAATTTTACGTCATGTGATTTTTGTTTCTATAAATTTAATAAAAAAAAGGAAATAAAAATGGTATCTACGAGTATGACTTCAAGATTGCAAGGAATTTGCAAGGAATTAAGTCGAAATCTGGAAATTTAATTTCAAACCAAGAGTAAAGAGCAATAACTCTGTTCATTCATTTATTTATTATTTATATATTTCATTTATAATTAAAAAAAACTAATAAACGAATAAATAAATAATATTTTTAAACTAAATGTAGTTCATTAAATCGATTGAAAGTTCTTCTTAAATAAAATCGATTATTATTTCAAATCGAATCAATAACGTGTGCGGTAGTCACTAATGTCAAAATTTCTTGAAGTGTCAAAAAGATAATCAATGGGCGGACGGGGTATAGTTAATTTTTGCGTAGATCAGTATTTGGGAAACCGGGCGCTTGTCTTAAGTTTAATATGTAATTAAAGTTTAGTATAGAGCGAAGAACTCGTATCCAGCTCTTAATAAATTTAAAAAAACCCGATTTTTAGTTGGTAGAAACACCGATTTCTTAAATGTCAGTTTGATTACTCACAGTAAGCTGTCAGTGTCACTTTCTAGTTTCTAAAATATAAATTATAATTGTTATTATAAATAAAATGAAAATATACAAGTTTAACGCTTTATATAAAATTTAAACGACTTTACGGAACTTGTTATATAATTAAGTTATGCTAAGTTAAATTATGGATTTTCAAAACATCCATTATTTAGTTCTTTTGACTGTTGTCATCAATGGTGAGTTAAAAATAATCTTAGCTTTCTTTTCATGAAGTTTATTGCTATTTTTTATTTTTCTTGACCCTATATATAAACTATACTATAGAGTATAGTTTATATATAGTATAATAAATTGTAGTATGTAATGGTTGTGGATAACAAAAGTTTAATTATTTTGCAGTGATTACATGTGAAAGACTTCATGAACAAATTTACTCACCAATAGAAGGTGGAGCGGCATGTTTCAGAAGACTAAATGGAACTCATCAAGCAGGATGTTCATGTATGCTCTATTATTCAAATAATTAACTTATTAATAATGTGATTATTTATGTCAACGTTGCATAATCATACTTTAATAATATTTTTTTAAATACAAAGTTGTGATTAATCAACTAATATAATTTATGTTATTACATTACAAAAGTTTTCCATTTGTTATTAATGGCATTTTTTTTAAATTATAAAAAAATTAAATTATTTGTTGTATTAAAAAACTGAGTCTATTTCATATATAACACTATACCTGGGTAATAGATTGGAGTATTTGTAATGTAGAATGAAAATTATATTGTGTTAGTAATAATAGACTATTCACGATTCAGCCTGTAACTAGCCTGTAACTGTAGCCACTGTTGGCCATAGGCCTCTTCCCCATGTAGGAGAAGGACCGGAGCTTAATCCACCATGCTGCTCCAATGCGGGTTGGTGGATATATTCCCTACTATGAGTAACGATTGTTGATGTACATGATAACAACTGGGATGACTTAACGTGCTCTCCGAGGCATGGTGGGGAGACCTACAAGGACTGCACAAACACCCAGACCACGTCAAACATCTGTATGGCCAATACAAATGTTGTCATGTGTTGTGATCGAACCCGCAACCACCCGTGCAACAGCCAATCGCAATCCAGTGCTGTGACCGCTGCGCCAACTATTGATTTGTTATAATCAAACAACTTTTTTGGATGTTATCGTGGTTTAGTTGGTTTTTTAGATGTCTGATATTTCGGATATTTTACAGTATCCATCCTAACGTTTCAAAGTTATTCCAAACTATCCTGTATATATCAATATTTTAATTAGTCCTCTCTATGCAAAAAGTGCTTGAGTCTTGTTGAATTGTTAATGTAACAAGTTGTCATATTTACAGCTTCTCTCAGTGGTACAGTTGGAGTTGTTGAAATGATTCAGAATGTCTCTGATGCTCAGTGGCTCGTGTACAATTCTAGTGCTGGACCTTACATGGCAGTTGTGAGCACATGGTTGTTCTACGATATTATTGAGATATTCATGCATCATCCAGAAAATGTTGCGGGTGTGTTACTGTATGACAATGTGACTATGAGGTAAATACAAAAAAAGAACTTATAAGATTTATTAAATAAACAATATTTTATAATCTATACGTCTGTACATGAAACCCAAGGAAGTAATAATACTTTGACAGTTTTTAATTTTCTGTTCAATTCCTGTGAAATTTATTTTTTTGTTGAGAAATGTATATATGTCTAACTATTAATCACCTTTCATCCTTTTTTAAATGTTCTCTGAGATAATAGACAGCAAGATTTTTTATGTATTGATTTCACTGCATAGTATATTGATGTCCATTTAGTACTGTTCCATAACATATCTTCTCTATTAATTTATTTATGTCAGTATTGCCAATATAAAAATGTCGTCTATGCCTCATGTGTATTATAACTAGCCTGTTTGGACTAGAAGACTTCTTTGATTACTTTTTGTTTGTTATATTAATCTATTCTTCTTACTTATTTTGACATTTCTATAAAATAAAAACAGAGTAATTTGTCAGTGGCACTATTAAAAAGTACAATCTATATTTTCTTTTGACATATGGTAGATATATGCAAGTTACAGGAGACTGTTAATTTTATAATAAATGTTAACAGAATCTGCATTAATTAATGTGTACAATGTTTTCTTCAGACCGGAAGCTTTCAGTCAAGAATCTCGTTGTCCTAATGAATATGCATCATGGTCTAAAAGCCAATGTTCCTCCACTGAAACTCCAAGTGGCACTGGATTGGTGTGGAATGAGAAAGGCACAGACCTTTTAAGAAGGGACATTCCATTTCCTATATTTTTTTTACCACAAACACGGATAACAGAAATTTCTAAAATTGAACAGTGTTATAACAGGTAAGCACAGTAAAACAATTTTTTATTTAAATATTTTATTTAAAAAAAGACTGCTATGACTACATGGATATTTTGACAAATATTAAAGTTCTTCCAGGTAAGACCATGAAGTATGTCTAAAATGTAAGTGTGTGAAACATCTTGTTACAAAAAGTATTTTGTTTTCAGGTACAATATTGACAAGGATAACCAAAAAGGAAGGGCCCTCTGCTCATTGCAATTAAGCTCATTTATGTATGCAGCGGTCAACAGTGTAGTTTGTTTAAGGAGGTTAGCTATTAATTTTTATACCTAACTAGCCGACCCGTGCCCACTTCGTTGCGCGTTAATTTTATTTTTAATATTTACTTCTAACGACGATATCTCAAAAACTATTCATCTAATTGATATAGTGTAAAGGGCAATTTTAATCTGCATTAAATGCCTAAGCTAACTAATATATTCATTTGGATAAGGATTAATACTGAACTAAAGAAAATAGCTTTGAAAATAACGTAATGTTTTTAATTAAAAATAAGAACATAAAAGTGGTTATTGTAAGTCAACCATAAAAGATAGAGATATGCTATCGCGGACGTTTTTGTAGCATTTTTATAGGTTTTCTATTTGCTAGTACATTACTCCACTGTATCTTTGCTAGTTTACGCGGCGTTCGCGTGGAAAGCTCCCAGTTGGCGAGATTTTTTGCGACCTCTTCAACATTTATCGCCGTATTTCAGCTAATTTACATAAAAGCATAATAAATTATATACCTAAATAAACCTTCCTCAAGAATCACTCTTTCTATTGTTGAAACCCGTATAAAATTCCGTTTGGTAGTTTTCGAGTTTATAGCGTTCAGACAGACAGGAGGACAGAAAGACGCGGCCGGGGGACTTCTTTTTATAATAAGTATAATCCTGATATGAATAAATATAGTATAGATTTGTAAAATTGTTATTTGTATGGCATTTTGTTAAATTAATTTTTGTTGAATTAGGGGAGCGGACAGTAATCAGATTAAAATCTATAATGTACTTAGATAAAATAAATACTCTACATATTTTACGATTATTTATCGAATAATAATTTAAGAGGGCGCTTAAGGCGAGCAAAAAATCAGATTTCACCCGCGCGCCCGTGACTAATTGATGAAACAAAATATGCACAAAGCCTCGTGTCAGAGTGCGATAGACGATATAGTTTTGAGCGCATTACGAATATAAAACACGACAAATATGTTTATATTATATATAATTACAAAACTAAAAGTAATTACATTAAATGCCTATGCATAGCCTTTACTCATATTTAAATGTAATTAATTATCAAATTTTTGTCTTAATGGTCATAACTCATAACCATATCGGGTATAAAAAGAAAAAATATAAAAATTAGAGGTTACTTCGTGATTATATTTTATCGAGGAAATTTCCTTATTTTATGTTTTTGATATGGGTTAACCCTTGCAAATATCACGTAGTTTGTCATATATTTTTATTTTAAGATTTGGTCTGGAATTTTTCATGTCAAAACAAATAGAAGATTGGTAATTTTGCATTATGCGCGCTCTTAATATAATTCATTTAAATATTTTTAAATGAAGAAATAAAATGAAAGAAGAAAGAAATAGAACAATATTATTAATCTGTACTAAAACACCAACTAGAGTGCGTGACGTCATTTGGCGGTACAAGCCACAGAGTACTTTAGGAAAGAGCAAGCATTGACTGCACGCGTTAGGCCCTGCGCGCACTAGTGACATTTGTCACCGTGACAAAAAATTCTTTGTCACTGTCACGTCACCGTCACTTTCGTGACTGCGCGCACTTGCAGTGACAGTTTCTTGCATTCGATAAGATGGATCTCGAAGAGACGGTTGTCTGTGAACTCGTTTTTAGAAATAGAAAAAAATACAATAATAAAAAGTATTGGGTTCACCCGCTTTGGAGTGATAGGCTGATAAGTGGAAAGTTCTACACCATGTTTGCCAACCTACGTACATATGACACGTGACATTTTGTCGCGTCACGGGCATGTTGGCGTCCTCCGCGGACAAAAAGTCACCGAATTGTCACGCATCCAAATGCGCGCACCTTCATTAGGGATGATGGACGCGGTGACAGTGACAAAAAGTCACGGTGACAAAAAGTCACTAGTGCGCGCCTAGCCTTACTATCTATCCGTATATTAAACGTACTCTGTGCTTTATATACTCTTTGTTTATTACCTCCAGATGACGTCACGCGCTGTCAGATGTCATAACGTGGCGTTTTGGCGAGATTTTTAAACAAACAATATTAAAACATGATTTTGAGTACCTAAAAGGCTGTAAATATATAAAATTTTATTTTTTATGGGTATAAGTATCCATAAAGATTAATTTGAAACACTTTTTGAAAATTTGTCCGATCCCCTTTTGTGTAATCATTTTTAAAGTTTAAGTTTTTATAATAGGCTTTCATTGCATTTAAATAAAACTTATTTTTACACACATTTAGCCTTCATTGGTTTATGACACACCATAAATATTGTTTTAAACGATTCAGCCTGGAATATCCCTCTGTTGGGCATAGGCCTCTTCCCCATGTAGGAGAAGGATCTTAAAATGTATAGATGTATTAGAAATGTATTCCTTTGTGTTATTAAGGCGACTAGATTAGCTAAGTAACCTTCAAGAACGCACGCACACATTTAAAATATCGACGTGAACGCCATTTAACTATGGCGCTTATAAAAATTAACTCGACAGCCGTTTAGCGAGATTATGCCCGACCATGCTAATAGATGGCGCGAAAGAATTTTGGAGTTTGACGGACGGCTGTCAGTTCGCATACATTTAGTTTTTTCGATTGCAATTATTATAGTCCGGGATTCCTAGTACATTTTTTTCACTTGATTACTATCAAGCTAATTTTCCGAGAGTAGCTTTATTTTGATGAGACGAACAAAAATTTCCTCTACGAAAACTCTCGATTGTGGTAGGTAATAGAGTTAGCAGGGGATAGAGCAGCAGTGAGCGTAGGACCGGGATTACGTACCACCAGTGGCGTAGCGTAGGGGGAGCGGGGGGGGGGGGGGGGGGCGTCACTTTTTAGGGGGCGGCAAACTTTAACAATAAATAATAACTATATTTTGAAAATATTTGAATCATTTTTATCGGAACTATACATTCGGACCGATTGAAAGGATCACGGAATTTCTCTTTACTTATTTTGTGACGAAGTCGGTGAATCCCTTTTATTTTGTAGCGACTGGTAACGTCTATACTTGTGGGAATTTCCCGTTTGTGACTTACTTAGTCATAAACGGGAGTTAGTCTTACCTATGGATGAACAAGCTTAGCTCGGTTTATATCGTGTTTATTGGAAATTTTATTTACATCCCAATTACATACTTATGGAATATCAATAATATTTTTCGATCTTACCGACATAATAATAAAAAGAAATGAACTGGTTATTCAGATAAAAAAACACGAGTGCAATTATAAAAAAAAGGGAAAAAGAAAATCGATCTGGTGACATGTGGATTTGAACCGGGGTCATATAGTTTCATGACCACCCGATTTTCTACCTGATAACTTAATAGATTATGGCAAAATTTACTTTCATATTCTAATAATGTTGTATTTTTTCATTATCTGAAAACACAGGTAAAACGAAATTTTCTAAAAATTAATCCTAGCTAGATCATCATACAAATGTTTGCCGTGGTCTGGGTGTTTGTGCAGTCCTTGTGGGTCTCCCCAACGTGCCTCGGAGAGCACGTTAAGCAGTCGCTCCCGTTTGTTATCATGTACGCCTGGTAGCGATCGTTACTCATAGTAGGGAACATATCCGCCAACCCGGATTGGAGCAGCGTGGTGGATTAAGCTTTGATCCTTCTCCTAAATGGGGTAATGGTCTAAGAAACGTGGAAGAGCGACCTTCACCGATCTGATAACTCGATGAGACATATTTTTTATCAAATGTAATTTATGAACAAATATGCCTATGATAACTTGCCTATCGAAAAGTGGTCATAGCTACTCGTACTTTTAAGTTAATTAATTTTAATTAATTTTTTTTTCATCACCTTCACTCATATGATAACCGAATGTGTTTTGTCTCAATTGATAGTTTTTAACACACAGAATATGTCTAGGTAGGCTTGTCTACTTATTTTTGGTCATGGCTACCTGGCAAGTAGATGTGAACAGGTAGGTCAATATATAACTATATTCGATACTACATCTACCTGTAAGATATTGTAATTACAAAACCAATCATATAGGCTTGCCTGCAAAAAAATAAAATAAAAAATAGCATTGACCACTTTTCGATAGGCAAGTTATCATAGGCATATTGTTATAAATTATATTTGATAAAAAATATGCCTCATTGAGAGATCAGATCGGTGAAGGTCGATGTTCCACGTCTCCTCTACTATAAGAGGCCTATGCCCAGCAGTAGGATATTACAGACTGAAGCGTAATCGTGAGTTTTTTTTCTAAAAAGGGAGGCAAACATCTTAACCTTAGTGTATTAATATACCGGGTGAGTAAAAAATATGGAAACCCCGAAAAATTCGGAAAACCGCACAGGTTAGTCGTGAAAAAAAGGTCAAACCTAGGGAACTTTTAACGAGGAATCCAACGGTGACCTTTTTGTTTCTGATTTTTATTTCTTTTAGTTAGTTAATATTTATATAATTTAATAGTAATAATGTCCTACAAATTGCGTGGTACGTTATCCCGTTATCCCGTGAGCATAGGCTCACTGCTGCTCTATCTCCTGCTATCTCTGTTAGCTACCACAATTGAGAGTTTTCGAAGAGGATTTTTTTGTTCGTCTCATCAAAATGAAGCTACTCCCGGAAAATTAGCTTGATACTAATCAGGTGAAAAAAATGTACTAGGGATCCCTACCTATTACTTTTTCCGATAAAAAAAAACCGAACGTATTCGAACTGACATCCGTCCGTCAAACATCTAAAACGCCAAAATTCATTGTTATCATTGTTATGACAATCAATATTTAGTAATAATAAAATATTCTTACCTTTTAATATCGTTACTATTTTGGGCATTTGTTTTATAAGAACGTTTTTTACTTTTCGTGACGAGTTTCGCTTTATTTCCCATATTGAAAATAATTAAAAACAGTAAATAATCTTATGCGAATAATGCGGAAAAAACGAGCAACACGTCCGTTTAGCATCAGGCCTTGGCCGAGACTGTCTGTACACGGGCATTACGCACCCATGCACACGTATTATGATTATTTATGCTCAAAAATAAGGAAACGTGTATTTATAAAAATCTATTGATCAAACAAAATAATTAAAACACTATCACGATAGTATGTTGCTTAAAGAATAATTTGACAAAATATCAGAATTATAGCCTGTATATTAACATGGTTTTTACCCGTTAAAAGATATTTTTAGAGGTATCTTTGTGATTTTTTTCTATCGTATCAAATTTAAAGAATCATGTTTTCAACACACTATCTATCTAGCATATATCCTGCAGAATATCATATATTTTTCTGTTATTTTTCACTGCAGTGGATCATATACTTTTAGGCGTTATAAAACATCGTTTTAGCTCTTCTAGTCGCCTTAATATTGGATTACTTTGTCTATCAGATCCGCATCATCTGCTATTCTTACACCAACTAAAGTGTGTGACCCTCTTGGTGATTACAATGTCTACTACTCACTCTTCCCTCGTGCAAAGGTTAGTAGTTACAAACTTGTTCATATAACAATACAATTTTAACCATTTTATAAAAAATAATATATTACTATTAAACTACTATTTATATCTATTTATGTATTTAAGTTTAGAGGTTGCCATATTCTATTGTAGTAGGTACTGTACTGTAGTAGTATCATGTACAGGTATTGCTGTAAGTAATCAGTAAGTATTTTTTGGGCTAAATAAAAATTATCAATCTGTCTGACTATAGTTGTATAGATATTAGTATTTTGATTGTTTTATCTACTATATAAAAATAAGTCGGGTTTTCCTTCCTGACGCTATAACTCCAGAACGCACGAACCGATTTCCACGGTTTTGCATTTGTTGGAAAGGTCTCGGGCTCCGTGAGGTTTATAGCAAAGAAAATTCAGGAAAAATCTCAACAGAAAAGCGGGAAAATCTTTTTTTACATACAGCGCCATGGCGAAACGGAGTTCGCCGGGTTTGCTAGTTTTTATATATAACTAGGTCGGCAAACAAGCATACGGCTCACCTGATGGTAAGCGATTACCGCAGCTTATATACGTCTGCAACACCAGAAGCATTGCAAAGCGCGTTGCCGACCCTATCCCCAATCCCCCCAGGATCTCTGGTCACCTTGTGGCTGTGTTCTTCTGTAAGGTCGAGGTAATACCCCATTCGAGCTGCTCCATATTTTGAGCAGGAAATTTCCTGCTGTGCCCTACCTCACTGAGATAGAGAGATTGTTTTATAATCCTTAATATGTTATGTTATTTTCTTTCGTGTTATGTCTAGTCTACATACTATTCATTTATTTTATATTTTCTTTTTGATTAGTTTTAAGTCATGTTTTATTAATATGTAGTTGTATTCGCCTATAATTGGTAAGGTACTTTTAATGTTTTTATGCAAGTGTAGTGTAACTTCCGTTGGTGTTTCTAAAATAAGTAAATTTAAATCTTGGTTTTAGGAAACTGAATCAAAAAAGAAATCAGTGACTTTGGTCACAGCAAGAATTGACTCTGCCTCTTTATTTGACGGTGAGTTATAAATATACATATACCAGCTGACCTGGCGAACTTCGTACCGCCTTATTTTTTTTTCTTAAATATAATAATTACGTATAGGTACCTACCTACCTATCAAAATAAAATATAGCCTATTTTTCAAGTTGGATCAAACTGCACGCGGTGTGAAAATTTGATTAAAATCGGTTAAGAAGTTTAGGACGACATCGCGGACAAACAACGTGACGCGTAATTTATGTATATAATTTTGTTTGCTCGCAAATGAAAGAAAACTGACTGAAATAACATCAACATGCAAGTAATAAAATTGTCAAGTGATTGAGTGTTATAAATTATTACGTTAGTATTCTTTCTATAAAACAAGAATCATAAAAATCGGTACACCCAGTAAAAAGTAGAGGTATAATACAACGTAGATCGGTGAAAAATAGTCAAGTAAATAAGCATTATTAGATATAACTCGAAAAGTATTTGTCAGATCTCAATTGGGACCACATGAGAACTTTCGATTTAAAAAAAAATCATCGAGATCGGTCAACCGCGTAAAAACTTCTGAAGTAACATACAATAAAATAAATATGGTCCAATTGACTTCCTCCTATTTTGGAAATCGGTTAAAAATGCGTTAAAACACGAAACCGATTTAAATTATTATTTATTGACTATACACAAATTGCATGTGTTATATTATTAGTTTAAATATATCATCATCTCCCTGCCCTTATCCTATTTATATAGGGTCGGCACAACATGTTCTTCTCTTCCTCAGACTCATGTTGTAAGTGATTTGGCATAATATTATTTTTTACGACCGGCCGCCTGCCTGACATCAACCCTCCTTGGGAATCAATAATGAGATATGTTAATAACATTATTATGATAATTCGTCAAGTTGCAATGTGTTTCCCATTTCATATTGATTATCTTCATTTTCTATTATTATTAGTTTAAATATATACACTTTATTAATTCTAATCGAACATCTTGTAGGTGTAGCCCCTGGTGCGGCTAGTTCAGTGGTTGGGAAAGTGTCGCACATCGTTGCTGCGGCAACTCTGTCTCAGATTATTCCTATTACCGATGTCGACTTATATGGTTAGTTTTTAAATACTTTATCTTAATTTTTTATATCTAAATGTATAGTAAATTTATTGTTTTGAATTATAAAATTGTAATTTTTGTCGAATGTCCAAAGTAAAAGTAGACTTAGAACTCATCAGTTTGAACATATTTGTAGTCACTGTTTTGTGTCTATGAGTCGCAATGCAAACACTTAACTTTACTTAAACCTATGTCTTCTTTTTTTGAGAAAAAAACACAATATTTCCAGTCTACATAGTTTATTCGACTTAAGAAAATACTGAGTCATCGCTAACACTTAGCTGAATAGCACACCCTGTCTGAATGACATACTTCAACTGGTCAATTTAAATATAACATGTTCTAATTTACTACGATTTAATTAATGAAACACTGATGACTCAATATTTTCTTCCAACGAATAGACTATAGTCCTGTTAGTTGTGACAATAGGGTCTTAAGAAACAAACTTAACAAGTAAAGAAACGAACAAAGAAACAAGATTATTTGTCTATAACATAAATATTTTTTTAGATGAAAATGTTTTATGGACATTATTTAATGGTGAATCCTTCGATTATATTGGATCGCAGCGGGTCGCATATGATATAGCTAGAGGGGCTTGGCCACCGATTTCCCCTCTTTCTCCAAAAGACATAAGTTTGCATATTGAACTTGGGCAGCTAGGCGGATCTCTGAAGTTATTTAAAGAAAACACCTCTTGGCCATTGTACGCGTTTGCTCCATATGAAAATGTTTTTCCAGATCAGGTATGCTATTTGTTGGTGACCAAGTCAAAATGTTTGTTATAGTCTGGCTAACGAAAGATGATACTGAAAAAACGCGGCATATTAAAAAAAAAAACACAAACTGGCAACTTCAAAGACGCGCCATCTTGTTTATTTGTTTTTTTTTTTAATATTGCCATACTCTGATTCCGATTCTTCCCATCTCTGTTAAAATCGCCGAAATTTGTCAATCTTTATAGCAAGATTTATATTACCGAGTATTTATTTTGTCCTAAATTCTAATTGTGTTTTCAGACGTAGTAATTGGATTAATTAAGGTTTTGCATTGGTTGTAATATTATGTATATTTAAATCTTAGTAGGTTTCCGCTAGTTATTTCCCAATTAAAGAGGTAATATACCCGATAGTGCGAACCCTACAGTGTTGTCATTTAAAAAGTATGCAAAAAAAAACGAATATCATCTTTCGTTAGCCAGACTATATTTGTCAATTGAAGGTAAAGTAATGAATTTGTATTTATCATATTCTGACCTATGGCCACAAATTTGTAATTTTGTTTTCAGGTGACTGCGTTCTTACTTCAAATGGAAAATAATTTGAGTGTTAAAAATATGACGGTAACTCCAATATTTACTACGAATATACCACCTTCGTCCGTACATTCTTTCCAACGAATACTTAGCAATGTTACGGAAAACGATTTGCCAGAACTATTGCTTGCAGACTTTCGTGATACTTTCTCTAACAAATTCTACCAGTCCGCGTTAGATGATTATGAAAATATTGGATTTACGTACCACAATATTAGTATTGGCAGTGACGGTAAATGTAAGTGTTGTTTTATAATTTTTTTTTTAATGTAACTAGCTTGGCAAACAAGCATACGGCTCACCTGATGGTAAGACCATAGCCTATAGACGCCTGCAACACCAGAAGCATCGCAAGCGCGTTGCCGACCCTATCCCCAATCCCCCCCAGGAGCTCTGGTCACCTTACTCACCAACAGGAACACAATACTGCTTAAAAAACAGTATTATTTAGCTGTGGTCTTCTGTAAGGTCGAGGTACTATACCCCAGTCGGGCTGCTCCATATTTTGAGCAGGAAATTTCCTGCTGTGCCCTACCTCAGATTGGGTTGGGTTGGGTTTTGGGTTGGGTTTCATTAGGTTTTATACTTTCTTAATTTAATATATAAATAATAGTATTTATACCCCGTCCGGCGACTAATGATCTTTTTGACAGCTCACGCCTATAAATTACAGTTTTTTTTTTCGGAATAACGTACTAAAAATTTTACAGTAATGTCATAATTTATTGACGATTTGATTGATTGAGTGAAGTACCCTGTGCATAACAAACAACCACAGACTATGAAACAGTTCTTGAAATAATAAATCGATAATAAATCGATCATATGATAAAAATAATTTTACGTCATGTGATTATTTTTTCGATAAATTTAATACAAAAAAGGAAATAAAAATAGTATCTATGACCCCAAGATTGATTACTTGCAAGGAATTAAGTCGAAATCTTGAAATTTAATTGCAAACCAAGAATAAAGAGCAATAACTCTGTTAATTCATTTATTTATTATTTATATATTTCATTTATAATTAAAAAAACTAATAAACGCATAAATAAATAATATTCTTAAACTAAATGTATTTAATTAAATCGATTGAAAGTTCTTCTTAAATAAAATCGATTATTATTTCGAATCGAATAAATAACGTGTGAGGCAGTCACTAATGTCAAAATTTCTTGAAGTGTCAAAAAGATCATTAGTCGCCGGACGGGGTATAAATAATTAAGAAGATTAAATAGAAACAGAAGTTCCTTGAAATATAAGAACTGCGTACTTTTTTAATTATTAAAGTAAACATTTTTAAATTAGAATTATAGTAGTAGTCGTAGTTTTTTGTGGATAATGTGGATAAAATGATTATTTTCAGTTTTATCAACGGATGAGCTATTAGCCAATGGGACAATGAAGGAGAGTGAGGCGCAGGTAAAAATAGCAAGAGTAGCGACCGCTCTCGCATACACACTCTACCAAAGAGTCACGGGCAAACCTTATACTGGAACCGTGTCGGCTTCTGCTCATTTGGTAGGCTATCTACTTTTGTATTTAAATTTGCTATAATCATACTTGTGTAGTTTATACGAATGAACAGGATTTGAAAATCACATTAAAACTTCTATTCAATTAATGTCATTTATAAAATTTAAACATTGTTCAATGCCGCAGCTACGACAGCAGCTATTGCAATAACAAAAGGTAAAACACATTTTCGGCGCGGTGACTTCGCCCCGACATAATAAAAAAAAAATTATCTAAAAGTCAATCCACTTCGTGAACAGGTCTTTTTGTTAAAACACATTCTGTAAAAATATATATAGTTAGTACAAATCATCTTTGCGCGCGGCTCTATGTGTGCGTGCGCTTGTAATTATACAACTTTAATTTGTGTAGCAGACGGTCAGGGACAGTGCGAACTGCGACGGTCGCGTCACTACGGCGACCGTCGCACCCACACATAATTATACCCGCGCGCAAAGATGAGTTGAACTTAGTATACATATATATAAAAGCCATTGTTCATTTACAGGTGGACGAGATGCTGTACTGCTTCCTGCGAAGCCAGGCTTGCCGGCTACTGGCCGCGGCGGACTACGGCTCGAGTGAGGAGAGTCCGGCGGAGCAGCCGGTCCCACTGTACGTGGGCGTGGCGACCTGGGCCAGCACACCCGCCGTGTATGCCGGACACCTGCTGGCATTGCTTACTGGAACCCATAGAGCCGTCAACAGAACTGACTGCGACCAGCTCCTTGAACCGGTACGACAGATATAGCAATAGCAGTATGCTTTCTCTAGATAATGATGGTCCAGTTTAGACCTCAGGCTTTTGACGCTGCTCACCAGCACACATTGAGACTACAGAGGACCACGTGCAACCAGCCCGATTATTTTTTTATATATAACTAGGTCGGCATTCAAGTGTAGGGCTCACCTGATGTTAAGCCATTACACTAACTTTTAGACGTCTGCAACACTAAAAGCATCACAAGCACGTTGACAACCCCCTACAATTCCCTCCAGGAGCTCTTCTTAAAAATAGTGTTATTTAGTTGTGATCTTCTGTAAGGTCGAGGTACTTCACCAGTCGGGCTGTTCCATATTTTGAGCAGGAAATTTCCATTCGATGAACCAGTACGATAGCGATGACGTCCTCCCTGGTGTATCTTGGGTTCTTGTTAGACTATTGTACTTGTGGCACGAGCTATTTTCCGCAGCTCGACGTCTTCATGCGCCTATTCTTCGTAGGTGACTAGCTGTGGACCCTACACACACACTCTTGCCAGCCCAGCTCCTTCAGGAAGCCTAGCACACCCTTCTCGTTGCCGACGACTTCCTGGAGCGACCTCGGTGTCCCGAGGTGTCGTGCCCTGTAGTTCGCCACACCAGCGCATTCCAGCAGGATGTGTGCGGCCGTTTCGTCTGCCTCCATGCACGCTCTGCATAGGGGGCTGTCTGTAACACCTAGATTAAATAAGTGTTTGTTAAGCAAGGCATGTCCAGTAACAGCCCCGATCAGTAGTCGGAGCTGAGTTCTCCGATAGCCGCGAAGTTTGTGGGACAATCCGGGGTTGATCCTCGGAAGAACTTCTCTGGTCTGCCTGCAGGTTTTTAGACTATTGTCTAGGCTTTCATTTAGTTAGACCACAGCATGAAATTAATTGCTCAAAATTTAAAGCAACTCGACTGGGGAAGTACCTCAACCTTATAGAATATGACTGCAAAATAATATTGCATTCAAGTAGTGTGGTGTTCCTGTGGTGAGTATGGTAGCCAGAGCTCCTGGGGACGGTCAGGGTAGGTTCGGCAACTCACTAGCAATGCTCCTGGTATTGCAGACTTTATACACTACCTATGTGCTTTCGGTCAGTTTCCTACTACTTCTATAATTAGGAGTTTTTGAAGTTTAGTAAATAAATTGGTCAATATATTTTTTATCTTCAACAGGGATTCTCGTTCTACTGGCTGAAAGGGTGGAATCAAAGCGGTATCTGCGTCCAGACTACAATGAACTTCAGTCAAGCCATTAGTCCAGCGTTTGTCAAAGCAGGTAAAGTTCAACTTTTGAAATGATTATAATATCTATCTCTATCTATATATATAAAAATCAATCACATATCCAAACCAAATATTTAGGCTTTGTCCGGACTATTTAGTAGATGGTTTATGTGAAGTTTGCACAAAATTGGTCGAGCGGTTCTTCATTTATCACAATTTTTGTAACAAAGGAGGATCATTTTGTTAATGGGGATTTGGCTGTCAAATTGAAACTTTTTTCAGTGTTGACAGTACAAGCATGTTGTTATGTCATTCCTTTCTGTTATTTCATTTTGGACGTGCTTCGATTAAAGCAAATTAAGACAAAAAAACCCAGGGATATAGTACATCAAAAAAATAATTAATTAACGCCCAACGAAGTGGGCACGGTACGGCTAGTATATAAATAAAAATAAATGTTTCTAAGTGCATAACTCGAGGTTGGCTCCATATTTTGAGCAGGAAATTTCCTGCTGTGCTCTACTTCAGTTACTATACTCCGTCCAACCGTTAATTATCTTTTTGACAGCTCACACCTATAAATTAGTTTTTTTTTTCGGAATAACATACAAAAAAATTGTACAGTAATGACATACTTTATTGACAATTTGATTGATTGAGTGAAGTGTCCTGTGCATAACAAACAACCACAGACTATGAAATAGTTCTTGAAATAATAAATCGATCATATTATGATAAAAATAATTTTACGTCATGTAATTATTGTTTCTATAAATGTAATAAAAAAAGTAAATAAAAATAGTATCTATGACTCCAAGATTGATTATTTGCAAGGAATTAAGTCGAAATCTTGGAATTTAATTTCAAACCAAGAGTAAAGAACAATAACTCTGTTCATTTATTTATTTATTTTTTAAACTAAAAATATTTCATTAAATCGATTGAAAGTTCTTCTTAATAAATAAAATCGATTATTATTTCAAATCGAATCAATAATGTGTGAGGCAGTCGCTAATTTCGAAATTTCTTGAACTGTCAAAAAGATAATAAACGATTGGACGGAGTATAAGTGAGGTAACTTAAGGATGCTATTCATATTCCTTTAAAAACTCATTAAATTGTGTTGTCTTTTTTATTAGGTATTCTAATTCTCTGTGCTATTTTTCTTAAATTTTCAACCATGTATAAAGGCGATCGTTCTCGAATTAAATGCTTAGCAAAACATCAAGCGATTTATTTTTATGTGTACATCTTCACCTAGCTGTGTTTTCTGTAACAGTTATATATATATATAACTTATATATTATAATATCTATGATAAAAACCGTTTTGGTGTAGTTGTGCGAGTAGTCGGCTAAAACACCGACAGTTTGCGGGTTCGATTCCCGGTCGGGATGGATATTTGTATTTGTACAAAATAATATTGTCGGGCCTTGTGGGTCTCCCCCCGTGCCTCGGAGAGCACGTTAAGCCGTCAGTCTCGGTTGTTATCATAAATACTTGATAGCGATCGTTATTCATAGCCAATTCGCAGTGGAGCAGCGTGGTGGATTAAGCTCTGATCTTTCTCCTAAATGGAGAAAGAGGCCAATACCCAACAGTGGGATATTACAGTCTGAAGCGATATTGTTATTAAAATTATTTATTTATTCAATTAATAAGCTTATTTTCGCAAAGTATATCTTATTTTTGATTCATTATTTAGGCGTAATGGATTTGTTGTTGTTCTGTGAATAGAAAGAAATATAATTAAACACACGTATGTTAATAACTATCACCCAACTAAACTAACCTAACCCAACAGTGGGATGTTACAGGGTGAATGCGAATATATAACAATAATTATTATTTAGATTACGATATGATGTCGGGCGAGTTCTCGACGTGGACGGAGTCGGTCTGGCAGTCCATGTGGGCGCGGGTGTTCGTGTCGGCGGGGGGCGGGGGAGCGCGCCTGGCCGCCGCCGCGGGCGCGCTCGCCACCGCCGCCGCCGCGCTGCTCACCTTCTGGCTGCAGCGACACGCCGCCCTCATCTTCCTGGATGCGCCCACCGCCCTGCACAGCGACGCCTCAGGGTGAGCGAGACATTCTATTTTTAAAGGTTGTCTGGAAGAGATAGCTACTAAGCCATAAGACCGCCTTTGTTTTTTTATATTTTTTTTTTATGTAACTAGGTTGGCAAACAAGCTTTCGGCTCACCTGATGGTAAGACCGTAGCCTATAGACGCCTGCAACACCAGAAGCATCGCAAGCGCGTTACCGACCCTATCCCCAATACCCCCCAGGAGCTCTCTCTCTGTACATTCTCTTTGTACATTACTTTCTCTATTTGTAAATAACTGTTTTATGTAAGTCTTTTGTGGTGTGCAGTAAAGTATATTCTATTCTATCTTTAACCGACTTCCAAAAAAGGAGGAGGTTCTCAATTCAATTGTATATTTTTTTGTGAGTTACCACACATAAAAATATACTTACAATTGAATTGAGAACCTCCATACACATATATTACAAAATGCATCGCTTTAATTGGGTTTTTGTAGAAAGTATGTTTTGACAATAACGAAAAGAAGGTATTCGATTTAAAGGAAGTAAAATTTTTAGGACAACGTAGACGTATTTACTTATATTGACTTTATTTGTTACAGGATAATAAGAACAGTAAATTGCTGAGAAGAAGTATGAAAATAAATGCTGGCAGTAATAATAATAGCTAACGTAGAGTAAGCATAAAGAGAAAGCATTCCACATCACTAATTTCATTTAACGCTTAGGGCTTAGATAGTCGCAATCGAGTTAATTATAATTTAGATAAAGATATAGTCAAAATTGTAAATTAACTAGACAAATACCTCACTTCAGGCGTTTATTATATTTTGTTGTTTTAGTATACATAAATATCCCCTTACAAAGTTTAGATAAAATTATTTATATTGATCTCTTAATGCTGTTTAAATGAGTTCTCTTTAATTGATTATTATTTTAATAACAATGATAACAAACCAATGTATTGTAAGATATTTAATAAATAAATTATAGCAATGTGTATGTATGTATTATTTTCCATTATGTTGATGTTTTTTTTAACCGACTTCAAAAAAAGGAGGAGGTTACTCAATTTGTCCGTATATATACATTTTTTTATGTATGTTCGCCGATAACTTCGTCATTTATAAACCGATTTTGATGATTCTTTTTTTGTTGGAAAGAAGATATGCCAGGAGTGGTACCATGATAAGGAAACCAGGATATGATAATGGCATCCTAGAGAAAACGAGTAGAACATTCGAAGATTATAGTGGTGATTAGTGCTTTTGTACATTTTTTTCGTCTACTTACGTTGCATTACTAGTCGATGTAATAATTGAAGTCGGTTTTTTTCGTTTGCGAGCAAACACAATTATTAATGATGAAGTCTATACTATTAATATTATAAAGCTACTGAGTTTGTTTGTTTGAACGCGTAAATCTTAGGATCTAGTACTGGTTCGAATTAATTTTATTTGGATAGTCCTTTTACCGGGGAAGGTTGGAATACGATTCAGCTTGTAACACCTCATGAGTTGAGAGATACAATTATACATGGAGAAGAATCTCCATGTAGGATTCTCTATGTAGGAGAAGGATCGGAGCTTTATCCACAATGCCGCTCCAATGCGGGTTGGTCGTTAACGGGTGTTTATGATAACAATTGGGACCGACAGCTTAACGTGCTCTTGAGGTACTGTGGAGAGAACCACAAGGATAGACCAAAAATAAATACATATATGTATAAACACAAATATCCACTCCGAGCGGGAATCGAACCCTCAAACCGCCGGTGTTTAGGCGCCGCCGAAGCGGCACAGGCTCCGCTTAAATTGGCATAATTTTTTTATTTACGTACCGATTGACACGAAACAACCACAAAATATTGAGTGAAGTTTACCACAATATAGAAAACCACGTCTAAATCGGATAAGCCGTTTCTGAACTTAGCGTGCACAAACGCGCAGACAAACAGACAAAAATTCTAACAATAGTTGTTTTGGGTGTTTATATTTGCGTTGATAAAGGTCCCAATAATATTTTTTCTCATATATCTTCCACGTACAGACAGCGATCCGTTACATTTTTTTTAGAGATGCACCGAAAGTTCGGCCGAATATTCGTATTCGGTACATTCGGCAAATTTTCTCACATTCGTATTCGGCCGAATATTCGGTTGATTTGCCGAATAATTACCGAATAATTAAATAGTAAGGTTAAAGGTCATAGCTCACTACACCCTCACCGGAACGCCTCGTCGTTCGGCGTCCAATCGTCAGCTTGCGTGCGAGGCGATCCGGTGACGATACGGAGTTGATTTACCCATACGATTCCATAGAAAGAATACTAATCGCTCGAGGCGAGGCGGTCCTGGTCGTGTGCCGGGTAGCTCTAATGAGCTATGACCATAACTAATTACTAAATACCTAAGTGTGATTTATTGCGAAAGTTATACATAGTTTTTTGGTAAATGAAAGAAACATTCCATTTTATTACGAGCTTTTATTTAACTTGCAATGTATGTATATGTATGTTTGTTTGTTCGGGTGAAATCTTGCAACTCAATTTTAAAGCAGATTTCTTGAACCAATTGAGCTGAAATTTTGTATACAAGTTCAATATGGATGAGAATGCATTGTTAACTTTGTGACGTCATTCTAAATCCAACATGGCGGCATGTTCAAGAGTGCGGATTAGTTATTTTTAGTGCACTTCTACAATATGGGTATCAAATGAAAGGCCTTGCTAAGAATAATTAGAATAAAGTGACGTGATAACTAAAAAGTCAAAAATAAATTAACAGTAAAAAACCTTTATAAAAAACCAGCTTTTATTTGAATGCACTAAAACGAAAAAAATAAATTTTTACTTTAAAACTTTTAGTATCATCTTATTAAGTCATTACATAATTTATAATTATGATAAAAAAGCTTGTAGCGAGATTTACTTGTCTAGATAAACAAGTAAATTAAATGACTTGATGTGATTGATTTTAACTATTAAAATTTTCAAACTAAGGAAATACGAGTACTCTTATCTCGCGATGCCACCTGAGGCTCTTGCAGAGCGCCGTAACGACATGTACAAACCTGTTTACCGCGCAAAATTGAACCGAATGATTCGGCCGAACATTCGGTTCGGTACATTTTGGACCGAATATTCGGCCGAACATTCGTATTCGGTTAAACCTACATTCGGCGCATCTCTAATTTTTTTATATGTATTGATGATTTGGGTTAATGTCGTCACTAAGAATTGCGGCCGCGCGTATTAGTACTTTACGGGAGCTATACAGGGTGGGGATGACAATAGAACGATAATTGAAAACACCGTTAGTACTAGTTTAGAGAAGTATTTCAAAACCATCAGATAAGTCCTAACATCAAAATCAAAAAAAAGATTTTTTCATACAAACTAATTCAATTTAATTTAATAAAATTTTATAACATCATTTTTGTAACTACCGGATCACTGACCTGTTACACGCGTCATCGCGCCGCCTTCGCGCGTGACCTTCTTTCTACGCGGCATAATCGCGTGGATGTGGTTTGTGCTTGTACCCAGGGCCGGACCGTGAGTTTAGGGGGCCCTGGGCTAATACTACTTAGGGGCCCCCCTAATTTGACCACGATTGAGATGCATTTGTAATGGCAGTCGAACATTTTAACTGTCAGTTCGAAGTATCAACACCTGAACGTAGATTTGAATTAAATGAATTGTAAAGGTTTGATTAATCGTAGGATTCGCAGGGATGCAAACCATGCGATCTGTTTAATTTAATAACATTATTGATTTTTTCGCATTATCGCCTATTTTTAGGGCTCCGTAACTCAAAAGGAAAAAACGGAACCCTTATAAGATCAATTTGTTGTCCGTCTGTCTGTCAAGACACTTTTTCACAAGAATGCGTAGAGGTAACAAGCTGACATTCATATCAAATACTCAGGTCTACTGTCCCTTGAAGCTATGAAAAAATCAAACTTCGAAGCTAAGGCAATCAAAAGATACAGCCGTTTATACTTCGACACTCGCAAGGGAATCAAAATCTACAGTGTACTTCCCAGTTCCCGTGAACTCAGAATCTTGAAATTTGGTACGAAGCAACGTCTTATAGCACAGATAAAGGGAAAATTGCGAAAAGAGTCATTCCATGTCAAACCAAGAAGTCACTCAACCTGACCCTTTCAGATTTGGCTGAAACTTTGTTTATATATACTCTCTGACATCCTGAACTCAAATATAGTTTTCAAAAAAATTAATCATTGATAGTTTTTTAGTTATAAATTTTTAAAAATCACAAAATCCGCGTTTTTTGACGTGTACTAAAATCTAAAATCTGCAATAACTTGGGTTCTATTAGAGATAGAGAGCTTAATGATAGCTCGATCATTTTAAAGAGGGTTTAGTGGACTTTAATGTAATACCGAATTTGAACACATTAATGTACAAAATATTTTGGAGTGAAACTCAAAAATCGTTTTTGAAAAATCTTTGTGTTGGTGTTTTTTAATTTTTTTCTAATTTACATATGTTTTTATGTATAATTTTGTGAGTATACCATTAAAATTTCAGAGTGGGACCATTATGGGATCAGGAGATATGTTAAAAATACATCACTGAAGTATCATAATTTTTTTAAATTTAAATTTAATGTTGAATAATAATTTAAGTTATGCAGGCCTAATTCTTATGTTTTAAATATAAAAATAATGTGTTTTAAATGTATTACACATTACATTTATTGAAAAGTAATACAAAGTAGGTAGACGAAAAAATATTCAAGTAATTACGCGTTATCAACGATTACTCAAAAAGTAGTAATCAGATCTCGATGAAATTTAAATGTGACCACATGATAAGACATCAACTTTCGATTAAATCGAAAATCATCAAAATCGGTACACCCAGTAAAAAGTTATACGGTATAATACAACGCAGGTCGACGAAAAAATAGTCAAGTAAAAACGTATTATTAGATATAACTCGAAAAGTACTTCTTAGATCTCAAATAAATTTAAATGAGACCAAATGACATGCTCCGTCTTTCTATTAAAACATTTGTTATCTAAATCGGTTCACCCAGTCAAGTTCTGAAGTAACATACATTTAAAAAAAATACACTCGAATTGAGAACCTCCACCTTTTTTGGAAGTCGGTTAAAAATTAAAAAAAATCCTTGTATTTCATTTCCAAAGTTATGTTTCATATAGCCTATGTATCAGAACCAGGCTATTAGCACTGAAAATTTTGTGAAATGTACTTCACTGATCTATTTTTAGCATGTCCCGATCCCATCATGGTCCCACTCTGAAATTTTTATGGTTTACTCACAAAATTATACATAAAAACATATGTAAATTAGAAAAAAATTAATAAACACCAACACAAAGATTTTTCAAAAACAATTTTTGAGTTTTACTCAAAAAATATTTTGTTCATTAATGTGTTCAAGTTGGGTATCACATTAAAGCCCATTAAATCCTCTTTAAAATGAGCTATCATTAAGCTCTCTATCTCTAATAGAACCAAAGTTATTGCAGATTTTAGTTTTAGTACACGTCAAAAAACGCAGATTTTGTGATTTTTAAAAATTTATAACTATAAAACTATTAGAGATTAATGGATGGAGAGATGGAGATGATGGATGGATGTCAGAGAGTATAAATAAACAAAGTTTCAGACAAAACTGAAAAGGTCAGGTTGAAAACATTTTTTATTGGTTGATTTGACATGGAATGACCAAAAGTATAAATTTTTAGTTCAATCACATAATTTAAATATGTTTAATTTTTTTTTACTTACTACCCCTTTTCTCATGAACACGTAAAGGTCTTAAATTGAAATTCATATCGAATACTCAAGTCTATAATAGTCAAGTCAAATAAGACTGAAGGTTTATTATATAATTACTTCTATTTTAAGGGCTAATTTGACTGGACTATAATACCTTTAAGCTGTAACAAAATCATACTTCTATCTCAACGTCATTAAAAGAAACAGAGCCGCATATTTTGAAACTCGCATCTATACTCATAAGGGAATCAAAACCTACAGGGTACTTAACGTGAACTCAGAATCTTGAAATTTGGTACGAAGCAAAGTTTAATAGCTAAGTTTTAGTTAAATCATATAATAAAAATATGTTAATTAATTTTAAAATTACTACCCCTTTTCTCATGAACGCATAAAGAGAATAAAATGAAATTCATATCAAATACTCAAATCTATAATACCTTTAAGCTGTAACAAAATCCAACTTCTATGTCAACACAATGAAAAGAAACAACAATTTAGCCGCATTTATGAAACTCGCAACTACTCGCAAGGGGATCAAAACCTACAGGGTACTTCCCGTGAACTCAGAATCTTGAAATTTAGTACGAAGCAATTTCTTATAGTACAGATAAAGGGAACATTGCAAAAAGCATTAATTTTTATTTACATCATATTATAAAAAATATTTTTAATAATTTTGTCTGTACGGAACCCTCGGTGCGCGAGTCCGACTCGCAGTTGGCCGGTTTTTATTGACTTTGACTTGAGTTAGCTGGGGGCCCCTTGAATCCACGGGGCCCTGGGCTTAAGCCCAAAAAGCCATATGGTAGATCCGGCCCTGCTTGTACCTACAAAACTTCATTATTTTGATTGAATAAAAAATAGTAAGTTAGAAAAGTAAATTAAAATAAATTGTTACGCATTTAAAATTAAATTGAATAAAAAACTATTTGATTTAAATTTTCTCAAACCATCAATTTTTTTTTAAATATGCAGAACTGATCAGTGGCCGATACTGAATAAGTTATTTTTTTTTAAACATTAGTTATTATAATATTATTTGGTCTGCGAACTGTCACTAAATGGCAATGATTAAAAATTGTGCCTTTTAGTGGCAGTCGATGCCATATCCATTTCTTAATCTATGATTTTAAAAATAATAATAGCTGTCCTTGAGTTGTTAACCGCCGGTTTTAGGGTAGGTCAGGTCTTTAGTATAATACATACGTAGTAATTTTAAAAAATGAAAAATCATAATTTGTGACTAAACTACTGGATGTATTTTATTGATTTTTTGTATGTGGGCTTGGAATGTCATTACATATACGCTGTCCAAGTTATCGTTGTATTATAATCCCCATCCTTCCCTACTATTACAATGTACTCTGTGCCCCATCCTGTATAAACTTATTATTAAAGTAAGTAAGCGCAAATTACGCATTTATTTGAATAAAATATATACATATATGTACAATATGTATTATAATTATGCTCATAAGTGAACTGTAATGTTCTTGAGAAATAAAGTTCTTTAAACCTAAAAAACATAAGAATCAAAGCATAAAATAATTTTAAAATACAAACATGTCAACTGTCAAGTTTGAAACTGTCCTACGTCAAATCGTATTTGAAACTTGAAATGTCTTTAATTACAAAAGGCTTACGTGTTTGCTATGGGTCCAGTTTACCGGCGATAGTACTGCCCAGGGGGGGTACACTCACTATTCTCTATGGTACACTCTAAGTAATCGATCAATGCGGCATCTGGTGATTGTTTGGTGTCGATTTGTGGTAAAGCAGTTCTGTAATTAAGCATTATTTTTATAGATGTCGCTTCTACTCGTATCAAATTGTTGATAAATATGGATGTTGCCACTTGTTATAGTATATTGCGCTTAAGGGTGTTTATAAAACTACCTTTACTGGGCCTACAGATACAAATTAAAAATTTAATCACTTTTAAATACATTTGAAATGAATTGAAGTTCAAAAAATCAATTATATACCCTATATAAATGTAATTGGCGGTTCTTTCAACTAAATAAATACAAAATATGTGGGAAATGAAAATAATAATCTAGCAACATTATAAAACTAAAACGAACACGAAGTTTTTGAATTTTGACATTTAATATGTGAAAATTGAATAAGATAGGTTATTTTTGTACCAAAACTATTTGTAATTATATTTTATTGTAAATAACTATGTAGAATGTTTATTAATAAAGTATTGTACTTTTAAGTGATTTGATGACTGCAAATTTTCAAAAGTGAAAACGATTTTCAAGTGTGTAATCCGATGAGCTCTCGTTTTGAATTTAAATTCATATAAGTTTTTGTTTGATATTGTTGAGTTTTAGGTTGTTTTTGTGTTTTTGGTGCGTTTGTGTTTTATATGAACTATAAAAATAAATGATATTAAGTTTTAATCAATTGTTTTATTTTAAACTGTTAATCTTACTTTTTCTTTATTATGTAAATATCATATCTATCATCAGGTTTGCTAAACATAAAATCCATTACATAAATCACTCCTTTTGCGGGACTGATTTGTAATAGATTTTATTACTTTAACAAACCTGATTTGATACAGGAAAACTAATAAAATAAAATAACTAAGGTACGTATAATAGGTAGGTACTTATATATACCTATATATAGGTTATGGCATCGTAGTTTGCACCAAACATCCACCAGAGGCGCTACTTTCCATACTTGCAAAAAAAATAGCGGAGTTGGCTCTCTTTTCCCGTATAGTTATTGTACTCTGTGGTACTGCCATCGACTTGTAATAAATTCCGCCCCTTTTATAGAGCATATTCAGTCACTCAAAAACAAGTGCCTAAGAAAATAGCAGCAGAAAAAATGTTGCCTCAAATTTTTAAATTCGTTGATCAGAATGTGGAATCGTATAAGGCTCTCTTAAAGGATGCTGTAGCAATTCCATCAGTGTCGAGCGATCCTAAATACCGTGATGACTGTATACGTATGGCACATTGGATGCAGGATAAATTAAAAGAAGTTGGTGCTTCAACGGAGCTCAGAGACGTTGGATCCCAGACGATAGACGGTAAAGAGATTCAGCTACCTCCCGTACTTGTCGGCAGTCTAGGAAACGTATGTTTATACTTTATACACAATTAAAAGTCGACATTGCCTTTAGATTAAATTATGCTATAACTGATTCACATTTTTATAGGATCCTAAGAAGAACACAATTTGCGTATATGGGCATTTGGATGTTCAGCCAGCTCTTAAATCGGATGGTTGGGATTCGGAGCCATTTGAGCTGGTCGAAAGAGATAATAAGCTTTATGGACGAGGAGCCACTGATGACAAAGGACCAGTATTAGGCTGGTTGCATGCTATCAACGCATACAAAGGTATTGGGGAGGAGGTATGTACAAAATCTGTTTTGTATGAAAAAAAGTGAAAAAGTGTTATTAATTTAAATACGGTAATCTCAGGATCTAGTAGATAAACTTAAAGTAAACCCATTTTGTAAGAAAACTCATTTTTTCAAATGTCTGTAGGCCATAAAAACATCGTGCTGCAACTTGTGTAGTAGGGTAAACGGTGTTCTTAAAATAGTAAACCAAATAGGAGTTAGTATAGTACCCGGCCATAAATATTGCACATCGACCTTTGGAAAGAGACAATCGGCTAATTTCGACTTCGTAGAGCGTTATAGTCCAAGATCCCAGACCCCAGACTTCCTTGTTTCTGATTGACAAAACATTATAGTATACATCGTAGTATAAAGAGTTGCTAAAATATTTTCTACATGTTTTAAAATATAGTAATATAATTAGTGTCTGGCGATAAATACTAAAATAGCTGGTTAATAACATTTTTACGTATATAAAGCAGCCAAATTTAAAAAAATTGTGAAAGAACGTTTGTGTACTAAAGGATATTATTCGATTAACGATTTTATAGAAGACAGTACGCCTTGGGAATGATGTGATCGCCGCCAGGCTATTTCAACCTATAAAATTATTGTAAATTTCAATCTGCTTTGGAAAAAAAACATGATTAAAAAAAATGATATTAGTCCCGCTGAGTTTCTTTCGCCAGTTCTTCTCAGGTCAGAGGCTTTTTCTTTCCGAACTGGTAGTAGACTCATGACGTTGAGTAAGAAATTGTAATAATTTTATGCTGAATAAAATATTTTGAATTTGAATTTAATATATTTTGTCCTTCAAAAAAATATGACAGGTGATCTGGGAACTGGGTTCTTACACTATTAGATCTGTCATACGAAATACTGACAGTCCGATACGTCTCATAGGTAATGTGCGTCAGAGATAACGCTCTACAAAGTTCAAATTAGCTGATTGTCTCTTTCTAAAAGTCGATGTGCATTATTTACGGCCGTGTACTATACAATATGTACTAACTGACACAGAATGAAATATGTCCACTTTGCAAAATTAAATATTTTATTTATCAACAGCTGCCAGTTAACTTAAAATTCATATTTGAATGCATGGAAGAGTCTGGATCGGAAGGACTAGATGAATTGCTGATGGAGAAATTAAAACCAGAGGGTTTCTTTGACACAGTTGACTATGTTTGCATATCTGATAACTATTGGTTGGGAACAACAAAGCCATGCATTACATATGGACTAAGGGGCATTAGCTACTATTTTCTTGAAGTTGAATGTGCCAAAATGGACCTCCACAGTGGCGTGTATGGTGGCACTGTTCATGAAGGTATAGTATTAATTATTTATAATCTATATATATATAAAAGAGATTGCCACCCATTGACTCATCACGATATCTCTGGAACCATAAGGCATTGAGACTTGAAATGTGGTAGGAATATTCCTTTCGGCGAGTAGAGGTCAGCTAAGAACGGATTTTACGAAATTCCACCAACAAGAGGGGGTTGCGGGGGTTAATAACATATATGGCAAAACAACGTTTGCGGGATCAGCTAGTATTATATATATTTATAATATAAGTTTAATTACTAAAAAAAGTAAGCAAAATGGCTTCATAATTTTCCAACAATTCATTGTTATCTATACATATAAATTATAAATTTAAAGTGATAGTATAAAAACCTGATGTATGTATTAAAAATGTATGATGATATAGCTAATGATAACAGAACAAATAACATTGTTATGTCTTTTGTATTATACAGTAGTAATGTTAAATCATATGGTAAAATTCATTATGTATGAGTCACAAAAACACTCATTGGTCAACATTTGTATTCTATAAACAAAATGTAGCCATAGATAGATAAAAATATTGATAAAAGTGTTTTAGAGTGCAATAAATTACAAATTATGCAATTTTAATTGAATGAGTATTTTTTATTGCAATGTATTACAAATAGTTTTTGATAATATCTTGTAAACATTCAGTCTTGAATTACAAATCTTATTTCATTATTATTAGATTTAAATATTTAATTATTTATTTTATTATTACATTTAATAATCTTCATTTACACAGTTAAAACAATGGCTCATTATTAATATACAAAGACAAATAAAAAAAAATTATTTCTGTAATGTTACATGAAGATGTGCTTAAATATTTTAAATACATTCCGCTATCTAAAATAGAGAAGTTTTTTAGTGTTAATTGTTTTTTTTTTAGTTCGAAATGATATAAACTAAATAAAAAATAACAACGCCGTATATATCTCACATAAAACAATAAAAATCGAAAAAAAATGTATTTTATTATAAGAAAATTAGAATTATAAAAAAAGCGACGCCGCGTTGGCGCAGCGGTCACAGCAATGGATTGCGATTGGCTATTGCGCGGACGGTTGCGGGTTCGATCCCCGCACACGACAACATTTGTATTGGTCATACAGATGTTTGCCGTGGTCTGGGTGTTTGTGCAGTCCTTGTGGGTCTCCCCACCGTGCCTCGGAGAGCACGTTAAGCCGTCGGTCCTGGTTGTCATCATGTACACCTGATAGCGATCGTTACTCATAGTAGGGAATTACCGCGTTAAAACAAACAAACAAACTCTTCAGCTTTATATATTAGTATAGATATATCCGCCAACCCGCATTGGAGCAGCGTGGTGGATTAAGCTCCGATCCTTCTCCTACATGGGGAAGAGGCCTATGCCCAACAGTGGGATATTACAGGCTGAATCGATAAGAAAATTAATTTTGTTTAATCTTTGAGAAATCCTAAGGAATCTTCTCTTGCAAAAAAATGTCACCTCTCCCTGTCTTACCAGCATGACAAATGACAAAGAAATATTATTTTCTTATTTATTGAGAGTTTTCCTCCTTTTACGGAATATATATAAGTCATTTCATAATAAAAACATTATCATAATTATTAATTTTTATTTGTGCAAAGTCTAGTATTTAGAACTAGTAAAATGATTTATGTATTTCTTCTACTATTATCATTGTACTAGCTGTACCCGCGACTTCGTCCGCGTGGAATTTAACAAAAAAGTTAAAAAAAAAGTTCGATAAAATGATCTTTGATATTCTTTGATTTCCTTTATTAGCATGAGCAGGCGGTCGAGCGATGCGGGGCAGAGGGTATGGAGTATGGACTCGCCCGCGCCCGCGCCGCCCGTAGGCATCTCAAGGAAAGAACGCTAGCTCGCCGAGCATTAAATGTTTCGCTGCTAATTACTTCTAACGATGATATCTCAAAAACTATTTATCTGATTGATATAGTGTAAAGGGCAATTTTAATCTGCATTAAATGCCTAAGCTAAATATCATATTAATTTGGATAAGGATTAATACTGAACTAAAGAAAATATCTTTAAAAATAACCTAATGTTTTTAATTAAAAATTTGAACATAAAAGTGGTTATTGTAAGTCAACCCTAAGAGATAGAGATATGCTATCGCGGACTTTTTTGTAGCATTTTTATAGATTTTGAATTCGCTAGTACATTATACAACTATATCTTTGCTAGTTTACGCAGCGTTCGCGTGGAAAGCTCCCCGTTGGCGAGATTTTTTACGACTTCTTCAACATTTATCGCCGTATTTCTGCTAATTTACATTCAAACATAATAAATTATATACCTAAACCTTCCTCAAGAATCACTCTTTCTATTGTTGAAAACCGTATAAAAATCCGTTGCGTAGTTTTCGAGTTTATCGCGTTCAGACAGACAGACAGACAGGAGGACAGAAAGACGCGGCCGGGGGACTTTTTTTTATAATAAGTATAGATTTGTTGATAGAGCTAACTTATATACTTATTTGTTACGTATTTTTGTTATGTTTTGTTTGTTAGGTATTGTAAATGTTCACTATTGGTGACCGACTTTCAAAATAAAATATTGAACAAAAAAATAGAAGTGAAATACAAATACCTTAACATATTTGTTTTTCAAATTTTTAGCAATGACTGATTTGATTTATTTAATGAACACACTGGTGGACAAAGATGGAAAAATTCTTATCACAGATATCTATAAATCTGTTGCCCCTCTGACTGAAAGTGAAAAGAAACTGTACGACTCGATCGACTTTGATCCAGAGGCTTACAGGTGTGGTAATAGCTTTTCTATTTGTGTATTATATTGGATATTTAGTTTTATCATTAATGTTTTGATTCTGCACAATTGAAAACAAGTTATCTGTTTAATAGGTAATGTAAATTATCTAATCACCAGATATGGTATCTTAATGCAAATAATACTTTCTTATGTAAGTTTCTTCTTATCTTTTTTTTTTAATAAAAAATACATATAGCCAGTATGAATGTTATAAAAACAACATTGATTTTGAATGATTTTCAGGAATTCCATCCAGGCTCATAAACTAGCACACAATGGTGTAAAGGAACAACTTCTGATGCACCGCTGGCGATTCCCTAGTCTGTCTCTCCATGGTATTGAAGGTATGAAATAAATATTTGTAACTATAATAATGAAGAAAACAAAATACAAAGTTACATAAATAATAATTCACGTAATTTTACCCTTAAGAAACCTTTATATTATTATAAATACTTACTTCATTCTTAAAATCCTTTTTGTAGTGTACTGTTAGTGTAAGCATGACATAATTTTAAACTGTAAGTGCAGTAAAACATATTTAATAATTTAACCAAATGAACATTATTTTGTGTAAGCTGTCGAATTTAAGAGGTTAGTAGAGGCGTTAAAAATTGAATAGACTACGGAAGGCAAATTTGTATATCCACTACCGAGTTCCTAGTTATATTGACGCACTCGTAATATGGATGAAATGAATATTCCGGTCAATATTTGTCCGGTAGATATTTTTAATAAAAATTTCGACAAAGTTGAATTTTGGTAGAGACTTATCTAATTAAAACTGACTATATTTAAGGCAGATAAAATTGTAAAAAAAAAATTAAAGAATGGGGTGGCGATTTTTCGGTTGTGTCTGGGTGGCGAAATTCCACGCTATACCATTGTGTGTGTCAGCTCCGACACGCGACTAGACTTTACTCCTAGAGAACTATTATCATGATATATTATCTCTTTCTTGCACGACAAATTGCGCGGTTAAATGTCACTCTCAGGGCAGGTCAGCGTTACTGTTTCATATTATGATATTATCATATTACTCCCCATATTTTTTTTTCATTGACGACGCGTTCGCGCAACGGTCACAGCACTTCGGCCAAATTGCAATTTTTTATTTGCTAATACACGCTTTTAGAACATTTTTCTAGGCGTCATTCCGGATCCAATGAGCTATCACACATAATTTTAAGAGCAATATCTCTATTTTCGACCATTTTCAACTTGTCGACTAGACTAACAGTTCTATTGATGTTTTAACGGCTGTTAGTTGAGGTCAACGACCTATCGAGACACTATGATAGTTTGATAGTTTAATAACAACACTACAAGGTCAATTCTATTGAACCTAAGAATGAATATTACTAGCGACATTTTGTATTGTTTATTTTCAAACTTATAATAATATTATAAAGATAAAATATTTGATATTTTGTTTATTTGTATATAATGGAAAAAATCAAAGCCTATTATGTCGATTTAAAAAAAAATGTTACCAGTAGAATGATACGTCATCACTACATTTTAACGGTAGAAAAAAGACAAACACCTGTATGACCTACCCTGCTGGAAAAATCTCATAGGATCTCATAAAAAAATAATACGAAAATATTCTATGAGATTTTATATGTGTATTTGTCGTCGAAATTACTCATAGAAACTCATAGCGGTCACAATTCATTTGATTCTAAGTTCTTATGAGCATCTTCAGTATCTCATAGAAACTCATAACTTTTTACGTAAAAAATCTACAATCTTATGAGCATAATGGATGTAATGTAAAAGTTATGAGAATCTATGAGCTCATGTTTAGATTAAAAAATTTTATGAGACTTTATGAGTTTTAACGTGGACGACGCGTTGGCGCAACGGTTATAGCACTGGTTTGTGGCTGTTGCGCTGGCGGTTGTGGGTTCGATCCCCGCACATGACAAACATTTGGGTAAGTCTATAGGACATGGGGCATCGATTTATGGGGTTTTGGGGGAGGGGAGGAGGGGTGGGTGGATGCTTTACCCTCTGGTACCACTCCCAACATCAGAACTGGGTGTATATTTTTGGGGTTTTGGGAGGGGGAAGGGGTACCACTCCCACCCCCAGCACTGGGCATCGATTTATGGAGTTTTGGGAGGAGAGGGGAAGGGGACCCCCGCCACTGGGCATCTAATTATGGGATTTTGGGGGGAGGAAAGGAGGGAGGTGGGTGGGTTACCCTCTGGTACCACTCCCAACCCCAGCACTGGACATAGATTTCTGGGGTTTTGGGAGGTGGAAGGGGTACCACTCCCATCTCCAGCACTGGGCATCGATTTATGGTGGTTTTGGGAGGGGGAAGGGGTAGCACTCCCACCCCCAGCACTGGGCATCTAATTATGGGGTTTTGGGGGAGGATAGGGGGTGGGTGGGTTACCCTCTGGTACCACTTCCACCCCCAGCACTGGGCATCGATTTATGGGGTTTTGGGAGGGGGTGGGTGGGTTACCCTCTGGTACCACTCCCAGCCCCAGAACTGGGCATAGATAGACTCGGTTTTGGTTATTTTTTTTCGGATTTCTATATATATATATATATATATATATATATGTGCAGTGCTGGGGGTGGAAGTGGTACAGTTCGACAGTTCCCCAACCCCAAAAATCGATGCCTCATGTGTTGTAGGCTATCCAACATTTGTATTGGCCATACAAATGTTTGCCGTGGCAGGGTGTTTGTGCAGTCCTTGTGGGTCTCCCCACCGTGCCTCGGAGAGCAGCTCTGATCCTTTGTGCAGTCCTTGTGGGTCTCCCCACCGTGCCTCGGAGAGCAGCTCTGATCCTTATCCAACATGGGGAAAGAAGTCTATACCCAGCAGTAGGACAACACAGGCTCAAGCGATTAATGTGGAAAAAAAATCGTAAAGAATCAATCGGAGATTTAGAAATGATGTTGTATTGATGAGCTATTAATTTTCAATCCAGATGAACGATGTTAAAAAGTGGATATTGATGAAAAAGTTACCTTGTATAAATATATATACATATCTATCCATATAATTATGTATATATAAAAATTTCGTGTCACGATGTATGTTAGCGATAAACTCTGAAACTACTAAATCAATTTTTATAAAATTTTGTAAGCATCTGTAATTTGGTCCAACTTGGGAGATAGGGTAGTTTTTATCTCAATTATTGATCTCAACATTTGTTATTGCAAATTAAATTGTTTATATAAAAGCGATTTAGCACTGACTTTTTTTTTATTAATTTATATGTTTGAACAATAAATAAGTAATTTTAAACTGTAGGGTACAATTTTTATGCTAAAGAATAACTTTTTCATTTTTAATTTTGACAGAACCAATTTTAAATTTGTTGTTTATATAAATAAATCTAAAGCTGTAAAAAAAATTAATATATGTCTAAGCTGTATGGAAAATGACAACAGCAAAAGTTTTCAATTTTTCTTTTTAAGAGAATATATAAGGTAATTTCAATATTAGTAAATGAAAAATAATATATAACGAATACTAATATATAATATTCCTCAGAAGCACTTCGACATATTGATACAGTGGTGCCATGATGTAGGAATTTTAATTAATACAAACAAAAGTAAATTTTTAATTATAAAATCATCACATCAGCGACACTCTCACAACAAAATTGATTGCTCACAACCACAACAGTTTACATGTCAAAGATAAAAATAACTGTGCTTGCTCAGCTATTGAAGTTGTTAATTCACAGATTTACTTAGGTCTGGTAATAGACAACAACTTTTCATGGAGATCACAAATAGATCGAGTATGTGCCAAATTAAGAAAATTTTTAGTTAACATAATGATTTAAAAAAAAAAAGAATCCCTTTAAAAATTAGATTGTTACTTTATTATGCTCTGGCAGATTTGTATATCCAATATGGCCTCAGTAGTTGTGGTCGTACCTACAAAAGTTACCTAAACAAAATATACAAATTACAATTAAGATATTAAAAAACATTGTTTCATCAAATATTAGGACTGAATTTCATAATGACAAAATTGCACTTTTTAATCATTGCAAAGTATTATACCAGTACATAAAAAGTTTGAGTATACTGTTCTAAAAGAAAATTTCTGGAGTAGTAAGTTTAGGCAACGTGTTCAACACCCTACATTTACACGGGTTGTAGCGAGAAACCACTTAAACACAGCTCTTGCCAACAACGTGTATGGTGAGAGAACAATGACTTACATAGTCCCTTAATAAATATACTACCATCACATTTGGTTGAATGTATCAAAAGCAATAATATTAAACAAAAACTTAAATTTTTTTATCTTTTGACAACACTGAGAAAAAATAAATATTATTAAAATACATTGTATAAAAATTGATGTACCAAATGAAAATGTAACTGTGATTGTTTTATTTTTTAAATACTATTTTTACCATTAATACTACTTTTTTATCATTATGAAATGTAAAATGTACAAACCTTACATGTGTATTGTACAAACCTTAGTGGTTTTCTTTTGCTTTTTTTATAATTGTGAATTTGTACATATTGTTTCTTAATTTGATAATTATGTAAATAAACATAAATAAAACATACACATGACAAAAAATATTTTGAATGCTACCTACTAAGTAAATAGTTCTTATAGGTTATAAAGTTAAAATTTTATTAACTTTTTTACCTACATAGGTACTCAATATCATAGAATCGTTATACATTCTCATTACTTCTGAAAACTGATGAATAGGACTAAAATTATTATACTTAAACTAAAAATAATTTATAATTAGTTATTACACCTTTAAAACGTTACCACCTTACCTTATTAACGAGCGATAACATTAAAATTCGAATAATTATGCCAACTTACAATAAATGTACCAATTTTGGGATAAAATTATTACAATTACTTAATTAACAAATATAAAAACAATAGCTTTTAAAAGTTAAACCACGTCAAACGGCGCTGCTTCAAGGTTATGTCAACTATTTGTTTTTGTAGTGATGTGACAAAATGACGAGGCAATTGTAATCGAATGTTTTTTTAATCTTAATAATTATAATAATCTGTCTGTATAATATAAAATAAAACGTTATAATCTATACTAATCTATACTAATATATAAAGCTGAAGAGTTTGTTTGTTTGTTTGTTTGTTTGTTTGAACGCGGTAATCTCTGGAACTACTGGGCCGATTTGAAAAATTCTTTCAGTGTTAGATAGCCCGTTTATCGAGGAAGGCTATAGGCTATGTGTCATCACGCTAAGACCAATAGGAGCGGATTCCACGCCGACTAAGTCGCGCGCAGAAGCTAGTTTTATAATATATACTAATATATAAAGCTGAAGAGTTTGTTTGGTTGTTTGTTTGTTTGTTTGTTGGTTTGAACGCGGTAATCTCTGGAACTACTGGGCCGATTTGAAAAATTCTTTCAGTGTTAGATAGTCCATTTATCGAGGAAGGCTAGAGGCTATGTGGCATCACGCTAAGACCAATAGGAGCGGAGTCCACGCCGACGAAGTCACGCGCAGAATCTAGTTTTATAATATACTAGCCGACCCGTGCCCACTTCGTTGGGCGTTAATTATTTAAAAAAGTTTTTGATAAAAGACATCAAATTTCCCCGCTAGGAACATTTTGTATTGGAAAATTAAATCGTCGTTTTTAGTATTTTCCGTTACATATTATTTATGTTTCTCACAGTTTAAACCTTCCCTGAACTTCCACAAACATTTCAAGATCAAAATTATCCAAATCGGCCCAGCCATTCTCGAGTTTTAGCGAGACTAACGAACAGCATTCGATTGTTATATATTTTATAATACATAATGTACTTAGTATTTAATAAAGTTAATGATATAATAAAGGTACGCTCAAACAAAACTTAAAAAAACTAGTGTCATAATATCAGTCAGATGAATTAAAAAAAAACATTGAAAATAAAATTACTTACTACTTTATATTTCTGGTAAAAAATGATATACTATAGCGGGTGTATTTGGAACGCTTGAAAAAACGAAGAGGTATGATAGCGTTGGCATGACATGACATGATACAAGTAAAAAAAAACGCGAAAAGAAATTTTTTCTTGCCTCTTCAAAACTTTTTTTGGTATAATCCGGTTTGGGAAAAATAATGAAACAGAAATTTGAATATAATGCTTCAGAATAATCGTGTTTTGAAAAAATCGGCAATATCATTGAATACCACAAGTTCATGCGCGCCATCAGCTGACCGGCGCGAGGTCAACGTACTCTCGCACGCACTAGTCGCGCCTCTCGCGGTCAACGAGAGTTCGCAAAATACATAAGTACTTACTAAAATGTTATTAAAAAATGTTTCTGAGATAAATGGTTATATGTATTATATAGTACTAGTGGACTCGGCGCCCGTTGTCCTGCCGGAAAAAACAGCTACCAAATTTGATTGCTTACATACCGATAGCAGCGCCACCTACCGGGTCCAATTAAGATAAAAACTACCCTGTCTCCCAAGTTGGACCAAATTACAGATGCTTACAAAATTCGATACAAATTGGTTTAGTAGTTTCGGAGTTACATAACGATAGCAGCGCTACCTACAGGATCTAATTGAGATAAAAACTACCCCATCTCCCAAGTTGGACCAAATTACAGATGCTTACAAAATTTGATACAAAAAAAGAAAAGTATCCTATGTCCGTTTCCTGGTTCTAAGCTACCTCCCTACCAATTTTCAGCCAAATCGGTTCAGCCGATCTTGAGTTATAAATAGTGTAACTAAAGTAGAATCAATAATTCAGTAGACTAAAATGACAGTTGCTAATGTCACTTTGTAAAATAATATTTGTGTTTGTGTTTATTACTTGGACCATCCATATCTTTCGTATTGATAACAAAACAGTACAAACAAAACAGAATAAAAAAACACAAAACAAAACTTAACAATAAACACAAACACAACGATTTTTTACAAAGTGACATTAGCAACTGTCAGCAGTCTCACTGTCAACTGTCAACTGCTAGCAGTATTTTAGTCTACTGAATTATTGATTCTACTGTAGCACGATTTCACGACTTTCTTTTATATATTTAAATATATATATGAATAGTATATTATTAGGTTTAAATCTTTTCAAGCGTTCCAAATAAACCCGGTATGACATAGTCTTCATTGTTTAATGCTTAAAATTATGTATTTCATAATATACATTTTCCAATGAATAAAACTTTTTTCCCTTCGTTAATTCAGAAATTACGATTCAATTCAATTAACTGATTCATTAAAAATTTATTTACATTCTGAATATTTATTGAATATATTGATATATAATTCCTATAAACAATAACAACATATAAATTAAAATGAATAAATATGCATAATGAATGCAATAAATAACGTTACTAAATATTATTAATGTTAATGTTATTTATTGTACATCATTAGTCATGACGATTTGACAGGTGTCAGTAACGCATTCTTTGAGCGGCCGGACTGTAGATATTATTTGCAACACGAACGAAATGGCGATGCATGAAAAGGCTGTCACAACTCAAGGGTAAAATTTATCAAAACACAGAGAAACCTCAAATACCGAAAAGTACTTTCAGAAATCTAATTTGAAACGAACATGACAAATAAAAAAATATTTTAGTGTGCCTTCTTTCATTAGCCACTCTATATGAAATAACTCACTTTTGTAATATCGTCAACTTCATCAGATTATTTAAAACATTAAAATACAAAAATCACGAAATTATCATGTCAAGCTATCTCTAAATAATTTACCGACATCGACATTTATCAACATATATTACAGCACTATAGTAGTCTATGGTTACCCATTACGCCATATTTATTTACAAAATAAGATTTATTTTAGGATGGATTGTATATTGATTGTATATAAAATTGGGATATCTCCTTTCCAACAAAAAAAAAAAGAATAATCAAAATCGGTTCATAAACGACGAAGTTATCCCCGAACATACATAAAAAATAAAAAAATAAAAAAATATTATATACGGTCGAATTGAGTAACCTCCTCATTTGAAGTCGGATAAAAAAGTATATGTATATACGGTCGAATTGAGTAGCCTCCTCCTTTTTTGAAGTCAGTTAATAATGATATTTTGTGGGATTTTATATGGATATTTTCCTCATAAAATCGCATAGAAATGTTAATCTCGAAATTCTCATAAAATATAGATATTCTGTGGTATTTTATATGTGTATTGGACCGGGGAAATACTCATAAATACTCATAGGAATTTCAATTGCAATACTGTTCATAACTACGTCATAAGTTCTCTATAACTTCTTATGAGCTACTGTTCTTTCAATTTTCCTCATAAAATCGCATAGAAATGTTAATCTCGAAATTCTCATAAAATATAGATATTCTATGGTATTTTATATGTGTATTTGTCGTCGAAATTACTCATAGAAACTCATAAGAATTTCAATGCAATACTGCTCATAACTTCTTTATAAATTGTCTATAACTTCTTATGAGCTACTTTTCTTTCAATTTTCCTCATAAAATCTCATAGAAATGTTAATCTCGAAATTCTCATAAAATCTCATAAGTATTACTCATTGTTCGTCTAATGTTGAAATTACTCATAAAATCTCATAGCGACAAGAAGTAACATTTTTATGAGAATCTATGAGTTGGTGAAATACTCATAAAATATCATAGAATGTTTATGATCAAATTTTTTTCAGGCTCATAGGAATACAAGTAACTCATAAAATCTCATAGAATATTTTGTTTTTCCTATGATATTCTATGAGATTTTTCCAGCAGGGTATACTAATGTTTTCCCATAAGTACGGATGTGTTCCATAAGTGACTGCAGCGCCAATGCGTCGCACTGTGAAGTATGGCTGAAGAAAGGCATATCATAAATCAGTTTACTAAGGACAGAGATAGGCTACTTTATTAATTTTATTTAATAGTTCGATAGTCAGACTTTAATATTATGTAAGAATTAATTATGTTTTTGGCGCAAATAAATTGTTTTACATGAAGTAATGTTAACCGTTTTTACTAATAAGAAAATTCAACTTCTTTGTTTTCAAAAAGAGTTAAAAATCTTGAAGAGTAAAGTATTGAGTATTATATATTTTTGAAAAGCTCATTCTTAGAAGATTCGTAAAAATATTTTAAAATATTTTTTTTTTTTTTTGATGGATTATTTATGTATGTGTTACGATAAAACAACACATGGAGGAAAAACGGAAATATCTGAACTTCGTCGAAGCTTTTAACACTTACCGGCGTTTCCCGATGATTTACCGAAATTAATGTTTAGTCATAGTTTAGATACTTTTGAAAAACAATATCAAAAAATTTGCTGCTAATTTTTGCTAATAACGAAGATATGTGAAAAAATGTAATACGAGTCTGGGAACGGAAATCGATATCAATTGCGGTTTCCTTTTTTGATTTTGATCACTACGTTGTGGTATACTTATCAACTTATTGTTTTTTACTTTTATAACTATACTCATAAAACATTTTATTATTCTTGTCATTTTCTGTGGGAAAGTAGATATTAGGTACAAAAAAAATCCCACGTTTTAAAACAGTATAAAAAGCGCTGTAAAAATATATTTCTCCAATACAAACTCAGTTGTAGTTTCGTCAAGTATCTAACGAATGTAACGAATGAACGTTTTAACGAACAGTTAAAAGTAGAAATTTTAAAATTATATATTATATAATTCATTTTTTCTTTTTTTTATATAATTCATTTATATATTATATAATTCATTTAATTCTATTAAAAGTAGAAATTTTAAAATTTCTACTTTTAACTGTTCTAAACGTGAGTTAAACAACTGCGGCACTAACAACGTTTTTAAAAGACAAACAAGTTTCTGAAGACAACATAATGTTTTCTTCAGGAGGATCTTTCTTTTTAAAGGAATATCATATCTTCCTTAACTATACGCTAGAAAGAAGCAGGGAGCATCAAGGAACTATTTTTAAGAAATAATGCTAATCGGTTGGATTACGTATATCCGTGACTATACCGACATCAGAAAACGTGCCAACCTACTCTACACCGTCTTCTTCTACTGGAAAACGAGGAAGGCCGTGTGTGTTATATCTTATACTATTAAACGAGCAATTCTTGTATATATATATATATATTTTCTGAATCTCGGAATCGGCTCCAACGATTTTCGTGAAATTTAGTATGCAGGGGATTTCGGGGGCGAAAAATTGATCTAGCTAGGATACATTTAAAAAAAATGTCGTTTTATCCCTGTTTTTAGGTAATGAAAAAATATCATTAGAATACGAAGCTTCATTTCACCATTATTAATATAACGGTAATAGCGTAATTAGGAAAGCGACGGAATTCAAATCGTTTTGACCCGGGTTCGAATCTCAGTCTCCAGATTAATTTTTTTTTCTTTTTTTTTTAATTTAACTCGTGATTTATTATTTAAATAAAAATAAAATATAAAAATAACGAGAAAAAACAAAAAAACAAAAAATAAAATGAAAATACCGAGCAAGGCTCGGTCACCCAGGTACTGAAGACTCTTCAGAATCAAGAGAAAAAAAGGAAAAATACTATTTTGCTATACGAATATGGTATAGATCATATTCTGGGTGCATATTTGCAAGGATTGCGTTCGATAGGGGAGGATTGGAGGCAAAACTTGTCGAAGAATTAGGGTTGGCTGATGCCGAAAAAAAAACTGTTTTAATGAAACAGTTCCGTCATGAAAATATAATAAAGAAGCTGACAGACGAAGAAGCGTTAAGTGTTATCATCGACTTAGATCTGACTAAAGCATAATATATCTATCTCAAGAATGTTACAGATGAAAGAAACTGTTTTATCTTTTCACCCTACTACAAAATACAAGATATGAAAAATACACGCTATCCACCTTCTTCAACCATCTAAATGACGAATACATAATTATGCAAAAATGTTTAGAGTCCAAGATCTATTAGATCATACTGCAGCTAGAATTTTATCAATAGATTCAGTTTACAAGAATGGACTGCAACATTACCTTTTATACAGTAAATGGGGTTGTGATGGATCATCAATGCAAAGCCAGTACCATCAAAAAGTACCAGGGGAATCTGAACTTATTTCCTATGCAAATTTGTTTATTACGTCTTTTGTACCCATTAGAGTAACAGATGAAGAATCAGGTGCTATTATTTGGCAAAATCCAGTGCCTTCATCTGTTCGGTTTTGTCGGTCTATTTCAATAGAATTTTGTAAAGAAACTCCAGAAAAAACTGAATCTGTTGTTTAAGAAATAAAAACACAAATACTTAGTTTGCTTCCTTCAATAATCAATAAAGAAGGCGTAGGAGTTCAAGTTAAGCATGAACTTTTTTTAACAATGATAGATGGAAAAGTGACACAAGTTTTAACAGATACTCCTTAAATAAGATAATAAAAAAAGAAAGTCCAAGTACAAAAGCCATTTTCTCGAGTAGTTAGGATTAAACATACTACCCGTTCGCGATAAGTTTGCCGGTCCGTGGAATGTGCGTCCCCTCCCCCAGTCGCCTACTGCGCCCCCGAATCGCCCTCCCAGTATCGTTAACAACGTCATCGCATGCGCGCGTGGCTATTTTTTATTCATTTTAATTCTTTGCTTTTGACATTTCTTAATTTTTCGCTTTGTTTAATAAATCTGAGATTTAACTATGGGTAAAGGCAATACTTTAAGAAGTTATGTACGAAATATGTTATGGTATGCTAATTTTACCCAAATACACATTTTTTTAAAAATAATAATAAAAAGAAAATATTTAAAATATAGTTTCTTATTTTTTGCTGACGCTACCCTTCGAGTGACGTCATATCGTCAGCGGCAAACTTATCGCGAACGGGTAGTAAATAAACCACGAAAAGGGACAGGGAATAGTCATGATGCAAATATAGCAAGAAGGTTTTTTTTACAATCGGCTCGTACTGCTGAAATCACAGGAGTTGATATTGATTTAATTAAACGATTATACATAATTCTGCAAGCATTTTCTTCTGGTGTAATGATAGATAGCAAAAATTTGGTAACGATGCTTTGGAAACTGCGAGATTATTTGTGAACAAATATAATTGGTATTACATGCCATCATCTGTTCACAACATTTTAATTAATGGAGAGAGTTATAAACCATTTCGCAGTGCTACCAATTGGACAACTTTCAGAAGATGCGCAGGATTCTCGAAATAAGGATTATAAAAATTTTCGCCTGCATCATGCCGGGAAATGCTCTCGAACAGCTACAAACGAAGATGTGTTCCATATAGGGCATCGAAGCTCGGTTCAATTTTGAAAACCCGGGTTTTCGGGTCTAAGAGTAATCAAAACCCGGGTAGACCGGTTTTTTCGAGCATTTCGATCTTTTCATTGTATTTTTTTAAAATACACTAATCTGCGTTTATATATCGATTTCCTACAATGAGTGCAAAATATAAAGGATGAAGAATAATTTAAATAAATGAAACAGTACTTTACAAATTACAAAAACAGTTTGACATACATAAATACAGTCACATCTCTTTCCCATAGGGGTAGGCAGAGACCACTTCTTTTCACTTGCTATGATCCTTACATATTTGTTTCGCTTCGTCCATTTATATTATTGCTCTTCGGTTTAGGGTACTCTTGACCTGGCCTTTTTTTGAAGACGTCTCTGAGTTCTTGAAACGTCAGCCTAGGTCTCGCCTTATACACTTTTTTCGTCAATCGTTCTTCATTCATTCTCTCGACATGGCCAAACCATCTCAGCATACCTTTCTCAATTTTTGTCACTACATCTTCTTTCAGACCACAACGTTTCATTATCTCACTGTTTCTTATCCTGTCACTCAGTTTAACTCCTATCATATTTCTTAACGCTCTCATCTCAATTGCATTTATTCTACTTTCATGTTTCTTCTGCCATACCCAAATTTTACTTCCATACAATATGAGTGTCGGAACCAACACCCCCCTATGCACAGCCAAACGAGCCTTATTAGACACCTTCCGACTGCTCATAAAGGAGTGCAAAGCTCCATTCATAATGATTCCTGCATTCATTCTTCTTTCAATGTCACTCTCACACTTTCCATCTCTTGTAAACTATGAACCCAGATACACAAACTCATTCACCTGTTCAATTTGTTCATCTCCAATCACGATATTGCAGTGTCACTGTCTCATGTCTTTCAAACACCATCACTTTCGTCTTCTTTACATTCATCTTCAGTCAGTTAGTCAGTTCAGCCTATTGCAGTCCACTGCTGGACATAGGCCTCCCCAAGTTCGCGCCAGACATCCCGGTTTCCCGCAATCCTCATCCAGCCTATACCGGCAATCTTACGTAGACCGTCGGTCCAACGGGCCGGAGGACGTCCCACACTGCGTTTGCCAAGACGCGGTCTCCACTAATACCACTCCAACGGCCATCGGTTCTGCGACATAGATGACCAGCCCACTGCCACTTCAACGTGCTAATTCTGTGGGCTATGTCGGTTACTTTCGTTTTCTCGCGGATAGTCTCATTTCTAGTCCTATCTTTGAGAGTAACCCCAAGCAAAGCCCGTTTCATTGCGCGTTGAGCGACTTTAAGCTTGTGGACCAGTCCTTTCGTCAGTGTCCACGTCTCGGCTCCGTATGTCAACACAGGCAGGACGCATTGCTCGAAAACTTTTGTCTTCAAGGATTGCGGAATCTTCGAAGTGAAGACTCGACGAAGCCTGCCAAACGCCGCCCAGCCCAACCGAATCCTCCTATCAGCTTCCTTCTCGAAGTTGTTTCGGCCCAGTTGAATGGTGAGGCCAAGGTAGACATAATCTTGAACAACCTCGAGAATGATACCGTCAACCGATACCGGTCTCGGTATGACTTGGTTGTTAAACATAACTTTCGTCTTGTCCAAGTCCATACAGAGAGCGACTCGTCGGGAGGACTCGTTTAGGCCGGTCAGCATTTGGCCTAACTCATCCAACGTCTCCGCAAAGATGACGATATTCATCTTCATTCCCTTTTTAACAATCCACTCACAGCAGTTACTATAATTTCCTGCAATTCCTCGGCCGAAGACGCAATTAATACTTGGTCATCAGCATAGAGAAGATATTTGACGAGTAACTCATTCATTCTCAACCCACTTTCATTCTCTTTTAAATCTGTCAAGCAATTGTCCATTAATAGATTAAACAGCCACGGTGACGCTACACACCCCTGTCTAACACCTTTTTCGATATTAAGCCATTCAGTGTACGCTCCGTTTATCCTTCCACAAGCACTAGAATTTCTATAAAGAGCTTCAGTGCTCGTATGAGGATACTGCTCACACCGTACTCGGACAGTGCTGACCACAATTCATTCCTCACCACTCTATTACCGCTGGACCGACGATCTACGTAAGATTGCCGGTGTAGGCTGGATGAGGATTGCGGAAAACCGGGATGTCTGCCGCGAACTTGGGGAGGCCTATGTCCAGCAGTGGACTGCAATAGGCTGAACTAACTAACTATCAGGTTTTTTCTAGATCTACGAACGCGCAATAGAGCTTCTTATTTTTAGCCAAACATTTTTCGGCTATGCACCGCAAAGAAAAGACCTGATCCGTACATCCAAATCCCTTTCTAAATCCCGCTTGTGCAATTGTGCATCCCATACTCTTTCGTCTGTTTCATTCACAACCCTTTCAATCAACACTTTTGCATACAATTTACCCATTCATGTCCTGAGATGGACGCGCGCGTTCCATTTAACTTGCATGGCTTGTTTTAATGGTAGGAACCTAGCAACAAAGCTACTTTTTACGTAATAAATAATAATTTATCAAAGCGTGTTTTTATTCCATTTACTTATTATTGCATTCGGTGGCTTAAACTTAATATATAACAAAAACAAAAGTATAATAAAAAAACCCGAAAAACCCGAGTTTTAAAAATCAAACCCGGGTTTTTTGTAATCTTCAGAACCCGGGAAAACCCGGGTTTTTTCGGTCCGGGTAAACCCGGGCTCGATGCCCTATCCATACATTACTTTACACATCTGATCCTTATATAACTGACACAAGAAAACCATATGCAAAAAATGTTAGAAGCTAGACGAAAAAACTCTAAATCTCCTTAATGTTAACGAACTCATTTCAGATCCTGTGGGTCCTTAGATGTAAATAATGTAAGCGTAAGCTGCAATCAGAAATTGCAATATATAAAATTTTAACAAAATAATTACAATAATATTGATATATATATTTTTTTAATATTTTACGTAATATATCCATACGGTACGATTCATAATAATTATTATTAAATATTAGTAATCTTTATTGTTTAACTAGTTTTAAGAAATATTATACGAAATGTATCGAAATAAAATCACATTTAAGAAAATATATGTACCTGAGTATTTCTCACGAAAGATGTACATGTAACGAAAAAGTTGTTATGAAATATCATAACGAAATAGTTTACAAAGTAACGAAATAGTAAACTAAAGCTAAGTGTGCATGAGTGCTTTAATAAAAGTGCAGGGAATAAGGGAATTAATTAAAAACATGTTTTTCATTATAGGTGCACTTATTATTAGCTGAAATCAAAATGAAATATTCAAATTAAAAGACAGGAAAAAGAAAAAGTTTTAACCGAAAAAAACTGAATTAAAAATAAACTGCGTCTTCTATATTCATCAGGGAAAGACTGCCCTCTTTTTCGACCAATTCAATTTTTAAAAATTACGTAAAATCAAACCAATATCCTTTAAATAAATACACCCTTACTGGCGGTGGAGCACATACATCTCTCCAAAGTTGAGCGGCTTAGGAGTACATAAAAGACGAACAAACGAAGCAACACACTTGTTTCTCCATAGACACATTTTTGCCTATTTTTGGTGAGATTAAAAGCAATAATAGACTTTTATTCTACGAGTTTTGCAACTTGTCAGAAAAAAACATCAACTACCCGTGCTTTTTGGACTGATCAGCTGGTTATCTTGTCGTTAAATAAAAGTTATTGCTTTTTACCTTACTAAATAAGAAGGCAAACAGATGTCAGTTTAGAACTCCGGTAAATAAATAAAAAACTACGCAGTAATATATATGTCAATGGTCTACACCCAGCTTTAGAACATACTATTTCGTTACGTGACGAAAAACAACGAAACAGTAAAAGGAAATAAAACTCAAAAACCTCTAAAAGAAGTAGATTTTTATCCATAATGAATTTGAAGAATGTAATTCACTTTAACAATTATCCTAACATACATTTTTATTAACTTGATATACAATTAAGAAGTATTTACCCCGAAAAAAGTATTTTTTTTCTCTCGTATCGAAATAGTAAAACAGCCGGCGCACTAAGAGAATCTAGTTTTTGACAGAGAAAAAATATGGCGTTGACATTTACCATCGTCCAATAGGGACGCTTTTAGAGTTGTCAGTACAAAATACTACAGATTCGTTCATAAATTAAAGAAATTACTGAGAAATGGCGTGACTAAAGAATACGTGACTAAAAAGTAAAAAAGGTGAGACATTTTGTTTATCGCGTGAAACGCAATTATTTTAAAGAAAGCAGGATACAAGCATCCCTGAACCTTAAACCAGATTATACGAAGGTGCTAATTACAGAAAATTTGAACGTTAGACATACGTCATGTAGTATTTTTTGAAGCGGAAAAGTCGTTGGTACCCATTGAGACAAAAAGATTTTGTATGGAAGAGTAAATCATGATAGTGACAACTTGAAGCGTTACACAATTTTATGAAGTATTTTAGGTCCCTGCAATATCTAATCCTAATCAGGAGTATATTTTCTTCACCCCTTCGGAAATATTTTACAAGAAGTTTCATCGTTTTATTTTAATATTTTGACTCAAACTTTTGAGACATGATTTTTTCACAAATGTACATCTTTCGTGAGAAATACTCACCTATACCATTTTAACATTAACATATTGTGGTTTTTATTTATTTAAAACAAAAAGAACGCTTGAGCCAACAACGAAACTTAATTGATGTGAATCTATATATACTATTTTATTTTGAAACAAAATTTGCTCTATCTATAATATTTACGAATTTTGTAAATTTTTGATCCGAAAAAGACCCAAATATTCCACATGGCGTCGTCTTAAAAAAATTGTCTTCCTAATTTTTTAGGATATAATGAATAATATAAGTAGTTTCATTAGTATAAAACAAAAGTCACTTTCCCGTTGTCTGTATGCTTAATTGCTTAGATCTTTAAAACTACCCAACGGATTTTGATGAGGTTTTCTTTAGTAAATAAAGAGGATTCCAGAGGAAGGTTTATTTGTATAAAACATGCATAATATAGTAGAGTAACACTGATAGTTTTTGCAACCGTGCGAAGCCAGGGCGGGTCTCTAGTTTATTATAATTGTGGATAGTGGACATGTAACTTGGAAAGTATATGAAGTGTTATCAATTGTTGTAAGTTACATTGTCATGTCATCATTTTGTTTATTTAGTAAACATTCATAGAAGTAACGGCATATTTTTTTTTTCTATTTGTATGGATTGTTATATAATGAGCATGACGAAAGATTTTCAAAACCTCTTCCGTAATGTGGTTAAACATTTACTATTTACGAAAATACCTATATTTCGGTAATAAACTTAAGTTTAAGGAAGATTAAAACTATTTTTCTAATATGTTTTCAATGAGAGCGGCAAAACGGCTGCAGGTGTCATGGCGTCGGCTCTGACGTCACAAAATAATCTGGGCCTTACTTTTTACTTTACTCTTTGGAGCGCGCCTGACGTATTTATGTTATGTTGTGACGTCTGCGCTGTAATTTGTGTTTCATTCAAAATGGCCGATTGCAGTATTTTAATGTTTTATTTTATTGAAAATCACAATAATCTTATTATTTTACATAAAACTAAACCAGTATTTTGAATTTTTTAAATATGAGTGTTCCCCTGAAATCATTAAATTGACGATTTTTTGATACTGTCGTCATGCCCATTATGTTTCACTAAAGTTGGTTATAAATAAGGTTTTTATATCTTACTATTCTAGGAGCCGCTTTCCAGCCCGGAGCAAAGACAGTTATTCCCGGAAAAGTAATCGGCAAATTCTCTATTCGTATTGTGCCAAACCAGGAGCCTGGAGAGGTTGAGCAGCTTGTGTTTGCCTACATTAACAAAAAGGTTAAACTTTGCCATTGATTTTCTTAAAAATAAACAAAATTGGGGCATTCTGCTAATTTGACACATTCAATAATTTCAATATATTAACGTGTATATTTGGTTTTCCATTTCTAATTCTTTCTTCTTTTTTCTTTATATTATTCCTCCTTTATTTTCTTTATATAATTTATTCCTGCTGTAAATATCGGTAATGGTAGGTCAGCATGAAGCACTATAAAACAAAGAAATAGCCGCATTTTATGTGCAAATAGTATGTGTGGTTATTTCAATAATCTACTTTTAAGTAATATAATCTACTATCACTATGTAAATCTTCAGCTATTTTCATACGCACAATGAGTTACAATATTTAAAAAATACAAAGTGCAATTTAATGAATGTTTGTCCTTTTTATTTCAATGGTTATTATTGTATAAGCCAAAATATCTACATGTTTGCTATCAGTATCATTTTCATTTGTCATCAGTGCAATCAGTAGATTTTAGTTGTAATTTATAGTTTTAATCCCTTCGTTTTACTCTTACAACTTAAGCAAAAATAATCTTGCTAAATATAAATCTGTTAAAATAAATCCTGTTTAAAAGTAACTATGTGGTTACTTAAAACAAAATTAATGTAAAAAAATGTATGTATAAACACATTTGATGCTGCGGAACTTACCACAATTGTCATTTTGATTGTAATTTTGAATATTTCGGCGACGCCAATTTTGCGGGTGACTCATCTGTTCTGTAGCAACCGTTTATAGTTTTCATACGACTAGGTCGGCAAACAAGCGTGCGACCCAACTGATCGTAAGCGGTTACCACCAGAAGCATTGCAAGCGCGTTGCCGACCTACCCCCGACTATCCCCAGGAGCTCTAGTCACCTTACTCACCCTATGGAAAAAATATGAGATCTATGAAATTTTGGTCTGCATTTGTCCAGGTTTTTATTACGTTTATGAGCTTTTTCCATAAGACACCACTGGAACACAACACTACTTGACTGCAGTATTACTTAGCTGCTATTTTCTGTAAGGTTAAGTACCTCAAGTAAATATTACAGTCAGGCTGCTTCAGATTTCGAACAGGATATTTCCTGCTGTGACGCCTCAAAAAATAAGTGTATATGAGTAAAGTAAGCGTTGTTCCAGTGGGCGGAGCGCGGCTCGCCCAACAAGATGCGCATCACGGCGCAGAGCGGGCGCGCGTGGACGGAGAACCCCGACCACCCGCACTACCAGGCCGCCGCCCGGGCCACTAAGCTCATCTACCAGGTCACATAAACATACCAATACTAAATTACATATCTATAATTTAAAATAAAATAAAATGTATAAGATAGTGTATGTATTTATGTATAGTATGGGATCCTTCTACATGAGGAAAGAGGCCTATGCCCAACAGTGGGATATTACAGGCTGAAGCGATGTACAGTAGGTAGGTATGTATGTAAATAAAGAACATAATAATTATCAAATATAGAAAATCTCGTGCCACAGGAGCCTATTTTTTATATACCCTTAGGCGATAATGATGTCATGTTAATGACTATAATTATGTAAAAACGAAATGACATTTGTTAGTCGTACTACATCTGAGAACGGCTCAACCGATTTGGCTTATTTTGATTTTGCAATAATTGTACTAGTTCAAGGACGGTTTAAAAGTATTATATATACGTAGGAAATATTTGAGAAAAATATGTATGAAGGTTATGGTAATTCAACAATATTGCAAATGTAATTAATTGCTGACAAGCATCATTTAGTACAATATTATCAAGAGAAAGAACTGATATGGATACAGGTTATTATACGTACATATTTTTATTCTAATCTATTTACACGTTGCAATATAGTTTTATCGAACAGTTAAGATAGCAAAATTTATTGAAATTGACAGTGAAAGAGATTAATAAATAATAAATAAATATCATAAAACATACACACAGTGAAAGATAAAACGCTTATATGTATTAATGTAGGCGTCATATTATGTACCTCATTATTTAACCTTTAAGATCAAATATAGCTATTTTGTGTTTTTTTTTAAAGAGAAACCTCTTTTGAATCGTTGTGATTTGAAACTCAATGAAACGAAAATGCGTCACGATAAAGAAACACACAAATGTATAGGATTAAGTCTGTGAGACAATGCGATAGAATACAGTACACAGTATTTATGTATTTATTTTTGGAGATTTTTTCACTGAGGATAAGAAATCTCTCGTAGGTCATAGACTAGTAGAAGTTTCACTTCTGTCGTGTGTCAATTCTGTCCTCCTTATTGCAAACGCAGTACTTTCAAAATGGCGGTTTCGAGATAAACGCGGTAAACATATTTCGTGATATCTAAGCAAGAAATCTCTATTATATAACTTTTAGAGTGTAACCTAAACATGTTTAAAAAATCGAGCTATTTAAAAAAATTATATCCGTGGGATGTCATTTTTGCAGAAAAGTGAAAATCACAAAAGTGTCGATTACTGCAAGTACAATTAGCAGGGCAGAATTGCATACACACTTTTTTTTTGTACAGTGTATTCGAGTCGTAAGTAGGCGAGCTGAGTTAGATGACGTGTGCGCGTTCCGCAGACGGAGCCGGACATGTCGCGCGAGGGCGGCTCCATCCCGGTGACGATCACGCTGCAGGAGGCGAGCCGCCGCAACGTGCTGCTGCTGCCCATGGGCGCCGGCGACGACATGGCGCACTCGCAGAACGAGAAGCTCAACGTGCGCAACTACATCGAGGGCGTGAGTACTGCCCCCGTGCCTACCACTCAAACCCCTTCCTATCTATATATATATATATGACGGAAGGAGGGTCGGTTACACTAATTAATTACAATGTAAGGTAGCACAAGATATTACTATCAGACTAGTTAATGGGGTGGAGGCCGAATTACTCAACATACGATGAATTCACCGAGCTGCATGCATTCAGCGAGCACTACTATTCACTACACAGCTATTTACTATCGCGTGGCAGAGGGACAAACTCAGAGCAGTGCCCGGGACTTGCGACCCCGGGTGTAGTCTTAGGGAGGGCCCTCCTTACAATGCGCATTGGCGCTCACCGTCCACTGGCCGAGTTTCTCGCTGCGCCTAGTCAAATTATAGATCGTAATACAATTAGTAACAATTAATTCGTTTGTACAAACCAATTATTGAAGAGTCAAGGTTACGCTACTAACAGGATACAACGAGTGCTGCTAATCTATTCGCTGCTCCTTCTTTTCAGTTCAGTTCTTTGCTTAATGGCTTTTAGTTGTATCCGTTTTCCTCAATAATAAAAATCTAATCGTCAACCTCTGACTGACATCTGCCACAATCTGTATCGAACATACTCAAACACACTGCTTGACGTTTCCGACCATAAAGGTTAAATGGAATTATTAAAAGTAATAAATTTAATTTTAATAACTATGCATTGATTCTCCGACATATATAAATCAATTGCCGTTCGTTAGTCTCGCTAAAACCCGAGAATGGCTTGACCGATTTAGCTAATTTTGATCTTGAAATGTTTGTGGAAGTTCAGGGAAGGTTTAAACAGTGAGAAACGTAAATAATATGTAACGGAAAATACCAAAAACGACGATTTAATTTTCCAATACAAAATGTTCCTAACGGTAACGGTCTTTTGTCAAAAAAATTGTCACTGGGTTGTCATATATTTATAGGTGCGTTTTCAAAATTATATGTAGGTGATACGAAGTTCACCGGACCATCTAGTATTTAAATAATTGTGTTTGTTAACAATTGCTCTGGTGTAGTGGTGCGGAGTAGTCGTCTAAAACACCGTCGGTTTGCGGGTTCGATTCCCGCTCGGGAAGGATATTTGTATTTGTACAAATATTTCTTTCCGGTTTGGACGTCTGTCCTTGTGGGTCTCTCCACCGTGCCTACGAAAAACACGTTACGTTATCGGTCCCGGTTGTTATCATTTACACCTAATAGCGATCGTTACTCACAGTAGGGAATATGTCCGCCAATCCGCAGTAGAGCAGCGTAGTGGATCAAGTTCCGATCGTTTTCCTACATGGAGCAAGAGGCCTATGCCCAGCAGTGGGATGTTACAGGCTGAATCGTGTTTGTTCTCAAACATAAAAGGACTTCAATTTATATCGATAACTAATAAAATGAGAACAACATCAACGTAAGTATGTAATTATTGTGTTTGCTCGTAAACGAAAAAAAAAACCGACTTCAATTACATCGACAAGTAATACAACGTAGGTAGTCGGTAAAACAGACAATTAAATACGCTTTATAAGCGATTATTCAAAAGTAATCGTCAGATCTCGATCAAATTGAAAAGGAGATAAACGGCTTTCGATTAAAAAAATAATCACTAAAATCTTACACTTCGTAAAAAGCATAAAAAAATCTAATGTAGGACCATTTTTGTGTATACTTATAAACGATTATTGTGTATTAATTAAATTTTTTAAATGTTCTTTTAAATTAATCAAAATTTTAATTAATTAAAACAATGAAACTCTAAAATAAAACATCAGTTGACGCTTGCTATATACATGCGTACAGTAAATGCTGACTTTATGGCTGGTATACTGTTATACAAGCGCTGTAAAGCGTAACACTCAGCCATTGATGTATAAAAAACCACTCAGCGTTGTTTTTCTCCTTGTCTTACGATCCGTTCAGTTACGAAAGTGTCGTGTTGGAAATTGAACATATACACAACCAGTGCCGGACAGTGAGGTCAGGGGGCCCTGGGCTAATACTAATTAGGGGCCCTAGGCTAATACTAATTAGGGGCCCACCAAATTTGACCACGATTGAGATGAATTATAATGGCAGCAGAACATTTTAGCGTCAGTTCGAAGTAATATAATAATAAAGAATTATAAAATTATTGATTCTTTCGCATTGTCGTCTATTTTTGACTGTGAATTGACTTAGCTGGGGGCCCCTTGAAACCACGGGGCCCTGGGCTGAAGCCCAAAAAGCCATATGGTAGATCCGGCCCTGTACACAACCTTACAAAATTCGTACTCTTTATCATGTTAGTACGAGTATAAAGTAAGCTTTAATGCAACGGTAACATACGTCGATTTTTATGGTAGGAAATGGCTTACACATCCCGCATTTGCGTTTCCTGTAATAAGTTTTTGAAGATTATAAGATGCTATAGTATTTGAATATAAACCAAAGTCAATTACTTCAAACTGTTTTATTTATTGTCAAATATCGTACTTATCTATACTAATATATAAAGCTGAAGAGTTTGTTTGTTTGTTTGTTTGTTTGAACGCGGTAATCTCTGGAACTACTGGGCCGATTTGAAAAATTATTTCAGTATTAGATAGCCCATTTATCGAGGAAGGCTATAGGCTATGAGTCATCACGCTAAGACCAATAGGAGCAGAGTCCACGCCGACGAAGTCGCGCGCAGAAGCTAGTTTAAGATACTTTAAACAATCCAATATTATCCATGTCAACATTTGATGTCATATAGTGACATTTATAGCTACTTTTCCGAGGCGTAATGTTTTTTCACCTTTCTTTTAGATAATGTAATTTTCAAATAACTATAAACATAATTTTAGTAGGAGTTACTGAGTTCGTAAATTCAAAACATCATTAAATTGAAAGAACCGATTATTATTTATAAAATGCGCATTATAAAGTTAATTTAAGTGTAAACCAACATAACTAAATATCAATATTTAAAAGTACCTACATACATATAATACGTTAATGCACGCTGCTGTAGGCTCCCGCAGCGGCTTAGTACGGTATTAGCACCCCCAAGTGCTGAGTCTGACATACGGTCTAGGACTGCCTACACCCGGGCGTCCTGGCTCCTGGATATCACCCGTAAATGGGTTCCCCTGCGATATCAAAAAAAAAAAAAAATAATAAGGAGCATATATAATATATACCTACCCATCAACAGACTACTTACTACTTGGAGTATATTTATTAGTTTTTATAAATATTGTCTTATTAATGTACACATTTTTATTTTCAGATTAAACTTTTTGCTGCCTACTTGTATGAAGTTGGAAAACTTCCTAAGTGAAATTAGAAGGCTACGCTATAATCTTGTATCCAGAGAGGCGATACGTTTATATTTTACGATTATTGTTGTATTATTTTAGTATCCGATTTACATGTATCCTGAAAGTTTTGAATGTTACTGACATTCCGCACTAAGTACAATATGTATTCGTTTATAACACGCGAGCCGCGAGGTGCCTTATAATTTATGAAGCATAATACATCTAAACATATACTTAAAAGTAAATATAATCTTTTCATTTCAATATGAAATATAATCATTAAAAATATTATAAATGCATTTTTAAAACATTTTTAACGAAAATTTGTAATTTAAGTTAGTTTTACTTGTATACGTTTCATATTGTTTGCATAATATTTTTATAATTTTTGCTTTGCTTGGTTCCAAACCTTGTATTTTTATATAATTTTTTTCGCATAATAAAGTTTGTTAATTTAGAAATCGAATTTAATTTATATATACCTACATAACACTACGTTCACGAACTACATTATAGTTCCCATTTACCGGATGAATCAGAACACAAAATATTTGATATCCACTGTTTTGTCAGTATGTTTAAAATCACCCACACCATACACACATACCTTATTGTTTAGCGTCAAGATCGATTAACCCATTAGTACAGTTTTAGACACAAAACTCAAGCTGAAATAAAATGGGTTTATTAACATAAACACAATTGCAATCTTTCATAATTATTTATTGTCACTTTGAAACAGTTTGCTCATAGCTATTCCAATGTTCAGACATTTTTAAGTTTTTGCTGGGGGTAGTAATTTTGAGGATCCTTTTTATAATCGAAAGCTGGTGCTATGGTACCATTTACATTAATTTAATCGAGACCTGACGAGTACTTTTTAAAATATCTCTTATAATGCGTACCTATTTACTTGAAATTTTTTTCGTCTCATCATTTTTCATCATTTCAGCCTATTGCAGTCCACTGCTGGACATAGGCCTCCACAAGTTCGCGCTAATAATGGCGTGAACTCATGTGTTTTACCCATAGTCATTTAGTCACCACGCTGGGCAGGCTACTTCAAAGCCAGCATGGATGGTTATCCCGCCATCGGTCGGCTTTTTAAGTTCCAAGGTGGTAGTGAAACTATGTTATCCCTTAGTCGCCTCTTACGACACCCACGGGAAGAGAAAGGGAGGCTAAATTCTATGCCGTAGCCACACAGCAAGATTAGAGATTTATCGATAATTGTGCTTGCTCGCAAACGAAAAAAAACCGTCTTTAATTACATCGACAAGTAAAACCTCGTAGGTAGACGAGAAAAAATAGTCGAGTAAATACGCGTTATCAAAGATTACTCAAAAAGTTGTAATCAGATCTCGATGAAATTTAAATGTAACCAGATGATAAACATCAGCTTTCGATTAAATTAAAAATCATCAAAATCGGTACACCCAGTAAAAAGGTATGCGGTATAATTCAACGTAGGTCGACGAAAATATTGTCTAGTAAAAACGCATTATTAGATATAACTGAAAAAGTACTAGTTGGATCTCAAATAAATTTAAATGGGACCAAATGACACGCACTACCTTTCGATTAAAACAAAAATAATCGAAATCGGTCCACCCATTCAAAAGTTCTGAGTACATAAAAAAATACAGTCGAATTGAGAACCTCCTCCTTTTTTGGAAGTCGGTTAAGAACCGGTGCTTGTCATGTAGTCCTATTTAAATTTAATTGAGATCTGACTAGTTATTTTTCAGTTATCCCTAATGATGCGTATACTTCATTTTTTTGCCTACCAAAGTCGTATTACTTATCGATGTAATAGAAGTGTTTTTTTTTTCGTTTGCGAGCAAACACGATTATTACTACATTATAATCGATTTTCTCATGTTGTTGTGTTAAATGTAGTTTTTTCCTTAAAAATCATTATCAACATCTTGGGTTTTTGTGCTGTTAAAAAAATAGGTATGACCAAGATTCTGTAATAAAATGTCGAAAATTTAGGACGGCTTATTAAAAATAAAACTTTACCGTATAGGATAGGTGTTTATTCACATTTAGTGTCGAAAATATGAGTCACGAAAATTATTTTATAGACTAGCTGTACCCCGCGGTTTCACGTATGTTAATTTGAGGAGAAAAATAGCATATCCTCGGTAACTATCGGTCTATCCAACACAAAAACAATTTTTCAATTGGAACCAGTAGTTTCTGAGATTAGCGCGTTTAAACCAATAAACAAACAAACAAAATTTTCATATTTATATTTTTTTTATTAATTCTACAAGGCTTTTAGTTGCCCATGCCATTTTTACTACATAAAATATTTGTTACTATACAGCGTGCGTTTTTTTTTACAAATAATTAACTTCAGACCAGCAGTTCTAAAATTGTCTAGAATTGCTAGGATTGTCCCACACTGACAATCTAATTTTTATAATACTGTATTAGTACAGATAACCCGGCAAACTTCGTACAACCACATTTTTTGGTGAATATCGATTTTTTTCTTTTTTACGTAGGCGGGATGATAAGTAACTAGCCTCTGCTATTTAAAAAGTTAAAATTAAAAAAATATATATGTTATTTTTAAATTTGTATCTCTGGCCACCTGTGTTCTAAATGTGAATTTGGTGGCGTGAAAATTTTATTGATTTTTTGTCATTTGAAAAAATATTTCGTCAAATGTTTTCAAAATGGATAAAATTGAACAAAGAGCGGTGATAAAGTTTCTTCATATGAAAGGCATGAAGGGGAAAGATATCTATGACGAGTTAAAGAATGTTTTGGGTGAATGTGCCCTTTCTTATGACACAGTAAAAAACTGGGTGGCTAAGTTTAAACGCGGTCGTACATGTGTCCAAGATGAAGCCCACCCCGGACGTCCAAAAAGCGTCACGACTCCAGAAATGGTCGTGAAAGTACATGATATAGTTTTAGCAGATCGACGATTGAAGTGGTCTGAAATAGCTGACACTACAGGTATCTCAAGAAAATGGATACATCATACCCTAAGGGAGGAATTAAATATGAAAAAGTTATCGGCCCGTTGGGTGCCGCGATTGCTTACGCACGATCAAAAATGGATTTGGGTGCAAAACTCAAAAGAATATCTGGACCGTTTTCAGAGTTATAAGGCCAATTTTTTACGTTGATTTGTAACAACAGATGAAACATGGGTTCATCATTACACGCCAGAATGAAAAATTCAATCAAAACAGTCGACTCAATCGGGATGTTCGGCTCCAAAAAAAGCTGGCTGTATAGTCGGCTGGAAAAGTGATGCCTTCCGTCTTTTGGGATGTAGATAGGATCTTGATGATAGATTACCTTCCTAAAGGTCAAAAAATTAATGGAGAATACTACGCTAATCTTCTAGATAAGCTTTACCAATGTATTCAGCAAAAACGACCAGGTTTGGCGAAAAAAAAAAACCATCTTCCACCAAGACAATGCTAGGGTTCACACATGTGTTCAAGCTATGGCAAAAAATCAACGAATTGAAGTATGATTTGCTGCGCCACCCACCTTATTCGCCTGATCTAGCGCCATCGGACTACCACTTATTCCCTAAGCTCAAAACTTTTTTGGGCGGACAGAAATTTGCCACAAATGATGAAGTCATAACCGCTGTAGCGGAGCATTTTGCAGGCCTCGAAAGAAATCATTTTATGGAACTCATTACTGCTTTAAAACGAAGATGGAATAAGTGCGTAGAGGTTCACAGAGACTATGTCGAAAAATAAAATTAATTTTATCACGGAAAGTTAAGTATTTTCTTAATAGGCTAGTTACTTATCATCCCGCCCTCGTAAATTACTGTACAAACCTTGTCTCGACAATAACGATTGCAAAAAAAAATATACGGTCGAATTGAGTAACCTCCTCCTTTTTTTAAGTCGGTTAAAAAATATATATAATTTGGTTTAGTCGTTCGGAAGTTTTACGCGCACATACATTTCGGCGATCCTTTTTAATTTATAATAATCTATATCTTTTCTCTATCTATACTAATATAATAAAGCTGAAGAGTTTGTTTGTTTGATTGATTGATTGTTTGTTTGTTTGTTTGTTTGTTTGTTTGAACGCGCTAATCTCAGGATCTACTGGTCCGATTTGAAAAATTCTTTCAGTGTTAGATAGTCCATTTATCGAGGAAGGCTATAGGCTATATATCATCACGCTAAGATCAATAGGAACGTAGCACCAATGAAGAATGTTTCAAAATCGGGCTTTTTTTTCCTTTTGAGAGCTTCCGCTGCGTAAACGGCAGAATTGGTCCTATTCCACGCGGACGATGTCGCGCGCAGAAGCTAGTCTCTATTTATATATATGTAAATGAATCGCTGAATGTGTTGCTAAGCGCAAATCTCGAGAGCAGCTGAACCGATTTCGCTAATTCTTTTTTTATAATATTCCTTGAAGTACGAGTATGATTCTTACGGAGAGAAAAATTTAAAAAATTCCCGGAAAAAGTCTAAAAACAACAATTTTCTATATTCCCATACAAAAGATTCGTAATAATACTTAAAAGTCAATTTGAACTTTAATACCATACCATAAAGTTTAAGTGTTAGTGGAGGGGTTCCGGGAAAGATAAGTATTAAAAAATAAATAAATAAATTATAGAATCGACTGTTAGGCGGTACGTAGTTCGCCGGGTCAACTAGTCTATATAAACAACACTTTTCTATATTCCCATACAAAATATTCGTAATAATACTTAAAAGTCAACTTGAACTTTAATACCATACGATAAAGTTTAAGTGTTAATAAAAAAATAAACAAATAAAAGAATCAACTGTTAGGCGGTACAAAGTTCACCGGGTCAGCTAGTACTTAATAAAAATGGATGTTGCTAAGCGCATAACTCGAGAACGGCTCAACCGATTCGGCTAATTTTTTTGTATGTTCCTTAAAACTTCCACGGAAGGTTTTTAAATTAAAAAAAAAAAACTAAAAAAAACATAACAGTCAGAACGAAGTCTGTCCGGGCAGCTAGTCTATATAATAAAAATGAATGTTGCTAAGCGCATAACTCGAGAATGGCTCGACCGATCCGGCTAATTTTTTCTTTGTAGGTATACGTTCCTTAAAAATCCCACGCAAATTTTTATACTAAAAAAAAAAACAACAGACAGAACGAAGTCTGTCCGGGTAGCTAGTAGAAAATAGAAATAGGGACACCCATGCTGGACGCCGCGTTGACGCAGCGGTCACAGCACTGGTTTGTGGCTGTTGCGGGTTCGATCCCCGCACGCGACAACGTTTGTATTGGCCATACAGATGTTTGCCGTGATCTGGATGTTTGTCAGTCCTTGTGGGTATCCTCACCGTGCCTCGGAGAGCATGTTAAGCCGTCGGTCCCGGTTGTTATCATGTAGACCTGATGGCGATCGTTACTCATAGTAGGGAATATATCCGCCAACCCGCATTGGAGCAGCGTGGTGGATTAAGCTCCGATCCTTCTCCTACACGGGGAAAGAGGCCTATGCCCAACAGTGGTACATTACAGACTGAATCGTATGCTAGACATAGGAACTAAATGTAAGTACAACTTCGAACTTAGTCATTATTCCGTGATAGGCCAAGTTTACCTAAAGAAGGCAACGTGTGCTAATGCGTCATACAAAGTATAATTATTTGTCGTCGTTAATGTTTATTTTAGAAAATGTCTATCATATGAGTGCATATGAGTACTTAGAAGTTAGAATGGGTATGAATGCTGATCGTTTTCCCCTTAAAAATATTTTTAATACAGTTGCTCAAAAAGTGGCGTATTGCAGGGACGTATAGCGTTCGGGAAGTGGGCTTATTACACACTCGTGCTTTTTTTTACCTTTCCCGCGCTCGTGCGTTCTCTTTCCCAACTGTCAAAATAATGTCTATTAAAAAGAAAAACCAACCATGAAGTTTTTACTAAAAAAATTCATAGAAGTTTTTATGATTCATGCAAATACGTATATTTCTCAAAAGAAGCTACTAATTTGTTTCAATATCAGAGATGGAATAAGTTTGGTTAGGTTCATTTCATTTCTTAACAATAAAAAAACTTCTACTGAAGACTTGGCTGTATGGGCATAGTTTCCCTTTGCCTACCAGAATGGGTGAAGAAAAAAAAACTCTGCTTATATTCTACGGTTGGCGCCATTTTCAGAAATTTTCTTTGCGAGTTTATTTTATGAAATTGTTTTTTAATTTTTCGCAACTGTATTAAAAATAGTCGTTCAGTATACGTGCGGAACCGTCATTGCAACTTGTTTTTTTTTTGTCAATTTGTCGGAACTCTTTGCAATGACAGCCTTTCCGCACTTGTATGAAATATACTATTCTGTAAAATTTTAGTACTTACAAGAAAACCGAATTTGACGTAAATAATTTAAATTGACGTCAGTAGGTATAATTCCTTTCGTGTATAATTCCTTCGTGCTGTGTGGTTACGGCACAAAAGAATGTAGCCACCCCCTCTCTTCCCGTGGGTGTCGTAAGAGGTGACTAAGGGATAACACAGTTCCACTACCACATTGGAACTTAAAAAGCCGACGGATGGCGGGATAACCATCCATGCTGGCTTTGAAATACACAGGCCAAAGACGGGCAGCAGCGTCTTCGGTGCGACAAGGCCAGCCCTGCGGTCACCAACCCGCCTGCCCAGCGTGGTGACTATGGGCAAAACACATGAGTTCGCGTCATAATGTCGGGCGCGAACTTGTGGAGGCCTATGTCCAACAGTGGACTGTGATAGGCTGTAGTGGATAGTGGAGGTATAATTCGGATGCCTAATGCAAAATATATATGTAATATGGTAACTAGGAAATGTCGAGTAAGCGTTGAAAATAAATGTCATCACTGGATTTATATTTATTAACTAGCTGTGCCCGCGATTTTGTCCGCAAGGAATTTAATAAATAAGTTATTGTTCAGTTCGCAGAGTTAAAAAATAAATAAATTTCTAAAATAAAAGTAGCATAAGTTACTCCTTATTACGTCAGCTATCTGTCAGTGTACGTCCCGTCAAAATCAGTCCAGCCGTTTCAGAGATTAGCCGGAACAAACAGACAGACAAAAATTATATACATATGTATTTAGTAAAAAGCGGTTATTTTTATATTACAAACAGACACACCAATATTGTTTATTTGTATAGATTACTGGTAATTTACGTGTGTAGTATAAACATTATCTAAAATAACTAATATTTATTAGTTATTTTTGAAGGAAGGATTTTAGGACTCCATATAAGCAAACAGGTAGGACCACAGAAATATAACTAATATTTATTAGTTATTTTTGAAGGAAGGATTTTAGGACTCCATATAAGCAAACAGGTAGGACCACAGAAATAGTATAGGACAGATTTGATTTTATAAGAGCAGTCTCCCGAGATGAGCAGCTAACTTATTGGCGTGTATGATTTTGTTTCTTTTGGTTTTTTGTCTGGCTTTAGGAGCATTAAAATGTTTGCCACTTTCTACTGCAGGTGTTGCCAGCCAATATAGTTGAATTTTGTTTGTTTATAGTTTACTTGTTTCCATTTTTTTTCTGGAGTTTGTTGTTTTAATTTTTCGGGTATAATAACATCTGAATCGCCGGTTTCAACAGTTGGATTAGATCTTCGGTTAAAAAAATTTGGTCTTCTCTGGTCTGTTTATAAATTTTGAAATGTTCATTTTCTAGTTTTTTATTCTTTACAGGGCTATTAGGACAATTTTTATTAATCATTTTGTTCCCACGATTAATGATGAAGAGGCAGGTCACTTACAGGGTGACGCCTATTGACAAGAAGGCATATATAATAGCGTTTGCCAAAAAATCCAGGTTGCCACTAGAGGCTGATCTCCAGTCATGCATCCCTTTAGCACGTTTCCCACCGAGGGACTAACCCTAAGGTAATTTTTTAGTAACGTATTCTTCCTATTGATCCAGGTGGAAAAGCCAAGAGCCCGTTCTCGTAAGATATGAGTACAAGGCTACGGGTTGTGTCAGTCATTTTCTACTAACCCAGAGCAGGCTTGTTGGTGGGTCAGGATAGTTACTCGTTTAGCACCACCCGAGGGACAAGAGTAGGGTGAGCCTAGGAGAAGGTGGTAAATCCTATGGATATATTAAATCAAGTTAGTTTTGTCTAAGTAACTAATCTATCTTTTATTTCCTTAATTTACCATCGAATTTAATTAGCATTTCTTTCACATGAGATAAATATCTTATAGTAAGTACCTACATTTAAAACTTGGTTATATTTAAATTGGCAATATTTTACCGGCACAAGACTCACTGGGGCGCTTGTAATTACAATGAGGTCGTAACTAGCCTGAAGTCCATGATAAGAGCCAACAATAGATCAATCATGCGAATATCGCGGACTTTCTAACTTTTCTAAGTGAATGTCAGCGTTCTACTAACACAAAGGTCATGAATATAAGACGATCATTTATTCTTTGACTGTGCATGAAACTACGGGTAACAAAAACAGCGTAGTTAATACTGGGAAAACCGTGCTTAGCCAACGAGTGACAATTTGAAATATTGTGTGCTCCTAGCAAATAACGATGAAAGGATTTTATAAATAACTTTTACACTTAGTAAATACTCTTTGGTTCGCAAAATCGACACATGTCGGTTATATCGGTTAATAGTTGCTAATCTGGCTAGAAGTCAACGAGGCTAGTGGAATCTTCCCACTATTGTTAATTAAATTATTGCGGCTGACCTTTTTTTAGGCCGCACATTTCATAATTTCATAAGATCGAATCGTATTGAGGGAAAATATATTTACTTCGGTTGATCTTTTTTTTTCATTGTGGGCATGTCCATTCATTATCTAGTTCTAGGCACATATAACTATGTTTCAAAAATAAAATTTAGGCAAAATATAGGTAAAAGTTTTGTATATTGTTTACATTATGCTTAATTTACTTTGTTAAAGAAAAAGTATAGGTACCTAGTACCTACACTATACGAGTACAAGTGTTTTTATACCTATATGTTTTAATATCGACCGTTCGGCTTATTATATTAGCCTGTAAGCCAATCCCTATTAATGTAAATATTTGTCAGTAGAAGTCGCATCAAACGCCGTTGTATACCTTTTTGGAGTCATAGTTTTTTTCTTCTTACTATATGTAATACTTAAATATTAGTCCGTATGTAGGTAATACTTTATATTATTAGTTATATATGTATTTCATGAACGACCTCTTATTAACTTGAAAAAAAAACCATAGCCAAAGGGGAAAAATCGAAGAACTCGGGCTTCTTCAATTTGTGCTGGCCTTACTTTAGACTTTAGAGGTTCCCGCAATCCCGCGGGATCCTGCACTTCCAAAACGCTGATCCGCAAATCCCGCAAGTTTAGAAGTAAGTGCTAATTCGGATACCACGCCACAGAAGTCATTATTGAATTATTTCTATAAGTATATAATATATGTATTATAAAGCCAGCGGTGGACTGCGATAGGCAGAAGTGAATAAGATTCACTTTAATTAAAGATAGGAGTATAAAAGCGACGTTTTCGAACACCTACATCCGCAACATCTGCAACTGAAACAACTTCTTTTCTCCTGTTAAGAAAGAATTAGAGAAAGAGCTTCAACAAGAAAGACGTACAACAACCAACACTGTAAGATTTTATTATATACTAGCTGTGCCCGCGACTTCGTCAGCGTGGAATTAAAAAAAAGTTATTATTCAGTTCTCACAGTTATTAAATAAATAAATGTTTAAAATTAAAGTAGCCTTAGTCACTCAGACAGACAAAAATTGTAAAAAATGTTATTTTGGTATATGTACCGTGTATATATCCATATGCATTTAGTAAAAAGCTGTTATTTTAATAGATATTATAAACAGACACTCCAATTTTATTTATTTGTATACGCGTTTCCTAATAACTTAATGACCTAAATTTCTGATCAGTTGAAAATAGGGTAGGGATTACAATTCTTTTTTACAATTTTTGTCTGTCTGTCTGTCTGTTTGTTCCGGCTAATCTCTGAAACGGCTGGACCGATTTTGACGGGACTTTCACTGGCAGATAGAAGATGTAATAAGGAGTAACTTGGCTACTTTTATTTTAGTTTTTTTTATAACTGCTGTACAATAACTTTTTTGTTAAATTCTACGCGGACGAAGTCGTGGGCACAGCTAGTAATAAATAAATATAAAGCGTTTATTTAGATAATTTTTTTATTATTAATTTTCCTTCAGTTGTGTATCTGTTGCCATTGCAGCTGGCGCATTTGAGTAGAACACGAGCAGTAGCAATACCAGTTTACAAACACAAACATAAAAGAGGATAGCGGCTGGCCCTCATTCAGTCAGACTTGGAGTCTCAGTGCCACTCAACGTTACTTTGCGCGAAGCTGACAATATTATATTTAAAAATTTAATACTGATATAAATAAGAAACAAACCGTCGAGTGAATCGAATTGAGAAATAGAAATTAACGATATAGTATAGTTATTTCTTTTTAGCTACAATTAATATTGTGAAAAAAAAAACTAAATTGAAGAACGTCTGCGAAACGGTGAGTCCAGTTTTTACATTTTAAAATTTACGTAAATATTTATTGAGTTACCTCAGTACCTATGTGACGTGAGTATAAAATTACAAATCGTAAAGATGTAGGTATGTTTATTTTAAAATAAATATTTATTTTAAAAGCGTGTTAACAAATTACATTGTTATCTAAATGAGTAACTTAAAGATAACCGTGTGAAGTAAACATAGTACTTTAGTCATAACTTTATGATGAAGGTGTTTATTACATTAATTTTCGACTTCGCTTGACCTAACTTTGAGAAGAAAAAAAAATGTCTACATTGAGATAAAAACTGAACTACTTATTATTTTTAGTATAATTAACTCTATCAGCGGGTATAATAACAATACTTTAATCTGTAGTCCACAAGCAATAGCAAACTCCTCTGGTACCGGACTTATTTACTGGCATAACAATAACGTAATAGTTGGTGTTACGTCGCGCTAAACAATACTTTTCTACGAAATGTATGCTATATGAAGTGGAAAGTGTGCCGCAACTACTTCACTGGCTTCACATTATATTCTTCTTATTATTGAGATGAATATGTGCTAGATGTTATATTACTATACTTGCTATCAATATTATTTTTTAAGTGAAACATCTTCAGGCGCATGAGGGGTAAAATTTGAGCGACCAGTGGGCAGCGTTAGGGACGGTCAGTACTTAGATGGGGGACCGCCTGGGCACACCGCGTGACGTTGGCTTTTTTTTAATTCAATTTTTTTTGTATTTTAAATTTGGTATTTTTTAAAATTAGTTTTTTTAAATTAGTTTGCCAAAGAAGTTTCACTTCTGACATGCGTACTTAGTACGAACGCAATTATAATATACATAAGTGGGTACTTTTAACTGTCAAAAAATTATATAGAGATAATATCTACAATGTTACAAGCGATTCGGCTGAAAATTAATAATCCTAAAATAACTGTAAATAACTAGCAGTTCACTGTTTCAAAAACAGATCTGTAAAAAAAATAACGTAAAAATGTTATTTTTTTTATTTAGGATAGGTAAGTACTTATTTTTTCTTCCATTAGATTCCTGGACATATAAAATTATAAAATGTATATTAGATTCAGGGGCGTAGCTACCGCCGTATCAGCCGTATCAAAGATACGGGCCCCCCGGGCTACAGGGGCCCCTAACCTAACGTGTGTAAGCAAAAATTAGTAAAATGTTATCCACGATGTCACTTAATCTCGTGCTTCCCGGGAAAAAACATATAAAAAAACTGTCATACGAAAAGCAATCCCCTTTACATTTTGTGAGAAATCTTTACCATTCATTTCCCCCCCCCCCCCTCAACTAATTATGATACAGGGCCCCTCCAAGGCACGCTACGCCACTGATTAGATTCCTTTACACCTTAATATGTAAAGATTTTTAGACATTTTCGTTAATATCAAAACGTAGTCATCGCCAGTCATCAAAAGATGACAGGACACATGTGTTAGATACACAGGTGTATCTAGTTCAAGGTTGATTCATTCACTAACATTAATTCGCTTTACGATGTGTCCGCTGTATTTGTTAATTATATCCTTTCTGGTGCAGAGTCAATATTCCAGAACTTTATATTCCCAAGAACCATCGGTACCTATATCAGGATATCTTTTTCAAATTGCTAGTTTATGTTTGAGAAAAGTTAAACAATGTATGTATGAATATCGGTTGCTTCAATTCTATTATCCGCTTTCTCATTGCCGATAAGATTATGTAAAACTCCTGTCAAGAAACCCTGAGGTTTTTCTAAAGGTCTATAATTATTATTCACAGTTTTTGATCGTGATTCAGTAGCGAAATATGTCTATAATTCAATATTGATAATTTTTTTGGATAAAAGGCTACAACGCTTCAGCGGCACAACTTGGGGAGTTTTCCATCGTATCTATATTTAATCATAAGAGATTAAAAAAGTCCGTTTTTGGATTCCACGTATAGATGTTAAAAAAAGTTCCGTTAACAAAAATCCAAATACAATATTTGCTCATCCAAATAATTCAATGTCAAGAAAATATCTTCGGTAAATTTCCCGAAAAAATACCATCGTGTACCAGATACTGTGTAATTATATACACAAGAAGTACAACCTACATGACCACAAAAATATATTTGGGTCACGTAATTATTCTGAATACGAAACCCTAAACCGTTGCAACATTAATACGAGGTAGTCAGTCATGCTAAAGACATGAAAATCTCCGGCAATTCAGATAACATAGATAATTTCTGTAACTATCGCAATTAAAGACAATTTTCTGATAACAAGTGATTGTAACTAGAAAAAGAAGCGGATAAGCATAATCATTATTAAAAATACATAAAAAATTCGTAGAATTAGATACTAGAGCTTAAGCTGTCAAGTTATTTTTTTTATACGTAGGTATACGACGGCAAACAAACGTACAGCCCACATGATAGCTAGCTGTTACCGTAGCCTATATATTATAGAGGCATGTAACACCAGAGGCATTGCATGAGCGTTGCCGACCGTAACCACTTATCCTCTCCGGTATCTCTGGCTATCTTACTTACCACAGGAACACACACAAGATAAATAATACAGCTCTCGAGTATGAGAGCTGTATTATTTATCTGTAATGTTTTGTAAGGTTGAGGTGCTCTCCAGCCGAGCTGTTCCAGATTTTGAAACTTAGAGATTAGCGGATACGTGTTTGAAACATTCTCCAAAATAAGAAATTTTCCACATGATAATAAATTTAATTCATCGTTAATGTTTGATGACGGTTAAACCGGATTAAAACCTTCCACAATTAGTTTCGATTTAAGACTACCCTCTCTACTGGAACATGTCAACTAATTTGTAACACTCTATTATGAAAACATGAATTTAAAAATGGTGTCAAAATCACTAACATGAAACGTACCTAATTGTAAATCAATGGGCGTCCTGTCCATGGCATCGCTCTTACGTAAGTATTACAGACATCGTACCGGAACAAAATAAAACAATTTGGAATTTAACTTATCTAGTTTACAGTATAATATCAAGCGTAAGAGTGTTCCTTTTTGTTTGAATACAATATTTTTGATTTTAAAAATGCTTTTTGCGTAAGAAAATGTCTGTTTATCGGAGGGGTCACTATCAGTCAGCATCACTTTATGACGCATAGAAACGCATTTGTAAACAAGTTCTGGTGAAACTGTAATAGAGTGCATTTTATTATACTTATTTTATTATATTAAATTGCTTCAAAACTTTACTTTTTACATATAAAAGATGCGGCGGGCGGTTGCGGGTTCGATCCCTGCACACGACAGCATTTGTATTGGCCATACAGATGTTTGCCGTGGTCTAGGTGTTTGTGCAGTCCTTGTGGGTCTCCCCACCGTGCCTCGGAGAGCACGTTAAGCCGTCGGTCCCGGTTGATATCATATATGTACACCTGATAGCGATCGTTACTCATAGTAGGGAATATATCCGCCAACCCGCATTGGAGCAGCGTGGTGGATTAAGATCCTTCTCCTACATGGGGAAGAGGCCCATTCCCAACAGTGGGATATTACAGGCTGAATCGTGATCGTGATCGATATAAAAAATGAAGATAAATCTGATCTAAGTATTTTATCAATATTATAGGTAGACGAAATATATAAGATAAGTGAAATTGGGAAAAACAATGTCCTCAAAATAATTTAAGAAATAAGATGTTAAATAGTAACTGAAATCCATACTTACAACAAAATTGTAAAAAGCATGCACATCCATTCTTCAAAAAAGAGGGTAATTTTGCTTTTTTTTTCATTTTTGATTGTATTTTATTCTTGTCGGATTTTACCGAAACTACGATAAAGAATTAAACTAGGCAAGATTTGAGTCCATACTACGAATTGCGTTACTTTTTTGTTCCCTTGGGCGTAGAGTTAAAAGTGTTATCGCAACGAAATCGCGGGTACGCTTGTTTTAATTTTAAATACTATTGAAGATGTTCAAACATTGAGCTATTATTACTAACGTACGTTAGTACATATTACTTCAATGTGTTCAAAAAATATTATAATGTGCCGTGTAATAAGATTGTAGACAAAGTTATTCTATACCATTTATTACTTGGTAATTAATTTCGTACTAAACTTAAACGAAAATTCGTTTAAGTTTAGCATGGTAATCATTTATAAAACTGAAACATTATGAATTTTTTACAATAATAATTAGGCTACACAGCTATCTTTTATTACATATAGAATAATTGAAAAAGTATATTATAAGTTTTGTCTATCGTAACAATAAATATTTATTATAGTTGAAAAAGGCATAATTTTTAACAGAAGCTATTTTCTTTCTTCCATTACTGTAGTTAATGTTTTTATTTTAAATATAATATAATATGACAACAAACAAGAAAAAGGCAAATCAGTGATGGGCAATGCACGGAACTGAATGCATGAAATCCTCTTAACATCTCACAGCTGGGCAAAGACCTCTCCTTCATGTAGGAGAAGGGTTTGAGCTTAAATTAACCATCATCCATGATCCACCAACCTACCATGAATAGTGGATCGCTATCAGGTGTTTGTCATTACTACCGGAACCGACGACGGCTTTACGTGTTCTCTGAGGCCTGACAGGGAGACTACATAAACCCCCAGACTAGAAACAAATATTTGGATAGATATAAATTCTGATTTTAATCTGGGGTCTCCAGTATAAAGAAGACGAGTCGCACCACTTAACAAAAACGGTTTTCGAATGAAATGAATGAAATTTCTATGAACACAAACATTATAAATTCATGTTTCTGCCACAGGTTTCTGCTATGTTAATTTTACTAAATCATAATAATTATGCAACGGTTTATTGTTAACGTTGCTGCCATAAATACATTTTTCCTTTTACGAGTGTAATAAATGACTTAGTTTGTAATAAAGGATACGGGTTAAGTGATTGACATGATTTCCAACTTTTTACATAACAAAGAATCAAACAATTTATTGCTATCATATTATAATTTATCGCAGGTATGAGAAATATATTATTTTTTACTGATATTAGATTATTAATGAATCCTCATGCTTAAGATGAGTGATAGTTTAGTAATAGCTATAATTTTCATTCAGGCTATCACTAAACTGTTAAAATTTAATATAAACAAAAATTAAAATTAGCGGCTTGTAGCGCGGCTCGTCCTTCCCTGTCTTTTTGCCGTTGCATCCGGTTTGAAATCACAACGATTCTAAAGAAGTTTCACTTCAAAAAAAATTATCAACAACATCTAAGAAATTAATGTGAATTATACTTATAATTATTAAGTTTGTTAATCTGATATTTTTATATACACATACGTTGATGTAGAATTGTAGACGTTGATAAAACATAATAAGAATTGACACGCTTTATGGTCCGGTTGTTGAGTAACAAATGCTGATGACGCGTCGACTTTCTCCGCACACTGATCTGAAACACGAAGGGAAATACGCGCTATATGAAGCTATTGTCCAAGGATGTTTGGGATTCCCTCTGATGTAATCAGTACATTAGTTATTATTGGAATGCTTAAAAAAGACATTCTTTTAATAAAATGTTTCCGTCGACATTACCTATGCATGAATATTCAATAAGTGACACATCTTTTACCCTTATTGTTTACCGGACTTTACTGTTATCTCTACAGTCATTAATTCCATTCACGTATTCTCTTTTTTTTCTGTTAAAACGTTGTAAAACTTGTGTAACAAAACATTGTAGTTACTAGTTAGGTGTATTAGTTTACAATCTAAAAAAATTGGTTGTCTGTAGACTGTAAAGTTGGTTTACGAACGATAGTTTAACGTGACAACGTCATGACAAAACATCTCCTACGCATAGGCCAATCGAGTGGAAGAGAGATAGATGCAGCGCAAGCGTACAATGAGCGTAACGGGACAATGCGTCATCCCTTTTCGTGCATGCAGCCAGCGTTCATCGATTTATTAGACGTTGTCATGTCAAAAGGATGCTATTGCTATTGCATATTAGATTTTACTGGATAATTATGTGTATTTCTTTTAATTAATGCTTCCATTGCTAGGTCCTGGTAGCGATATCGCAATACCACCGTGCCAACTGCCAGTTATACCAAAGGTGCTGCTTACAAACGCAAACTTGCTTAGCTTAAAACATAAACAAACAGGTGTTTGGTATTGGATGTGGTTGGCATGTTAATGGTTGACATCCATTTCTGAGTGGGTTTTCCATGTTGTGTTACACTTAGTCACTTACACATAAAACGTTGACAACGCGCGACGGTGACGGACGACTTAGCAACTGGCGGTGCTAGTAATTATAGTTTAGACATACATAGACACATAACTTGAGAGTTGAGACAGTCGTGACAAAATTTTGTAAGGGCAATAACAGATGTTTTTCATGGTCTGAGTATTCGACACAGTAGATATATCCAATCCACGAGGGCCGTAGAGTGTGGCCGTTGTTTTATATTAATTACTAGCTTCTGCGCGCGACTTCGTCGGCGTGGACTCCGTTCCTATTGGTCTTAGCGTGATGATACATAGCCTATAGCCTTCCTCAATAAATTGGCTATCTAACACTGAAAGAATTTTTCAAATCGGACCAGTAGATCCTGAGATTAGCGCGTTCAAACAAACAAACAAACAAACAATCAAACAAACAAACTCTTCAGCTTTATTATATTAGTATAGATTTGCATCCATTTTTATATTATGTTTTAGTACGAGATTGCCGCTGCCAGAATCCTCCACTGCAACTTATATTCTTCTAGACCTTTTTAAATTTTCGACTGTTATTAAGTCAAAGCAAAAAAAATACACCCAAAACTTACTACGATTTTATCTAAAATTAAATACATTGGTCTAAAAGAAGATGTATTGACATAAATTGAGAAGGGTATGCTGAGATGGTTTGGCCATGTTGAGAGAATGAATGAAGAGCGATTGACGAAAAAAGTGTATAAGGCGTGTGTGAATGGGAGTGTTGGAAGGGGTAGACCTAGGCGGACATTTCAAGACCAAATCAGTGACGTCTTGAAAAAAGGCCAGGTCAAGAGTACCCTAAACCGAAGAGCATGTATGAAAGGAATAATGAAAGTGGACGAAGCGAAACAAGTATGTAAGGATCGTAGCAAGTGGAAAGAAGTGGTCTCTGCCTACCCCTACGGCAAAGAGGCGTGATTATATGTATATGTAAATATATTGCAAAGTATATAATTATGTATTGTAGTTATAAGCGCGTGTTTGCAGCATCGCCCGCACGTTCCACTTAATACTTTGTCGTCGAAGTCGAAGTCGAAAAATAATTACAATTACAGATATTTTTACCCAATATCCAAAAAGGAGGAGTTTCTCAATAGGACTGTTAATTTTTATTTGTTATCTCATAGTCATAACTTTTTACTGGGTGTACCGATATTGACTATTCCTTTTTGGTCTAAAGCTGGTGCCTGTCTTGTGATCCCATTTTATATTTGAGCGAGATCAGACTAGTCCTGTTCGAGTAATCCCTAATAATGTAATAATTATTTGAGTTTTTTCCGACTTCCTACGTTGATGATGCACTCATTTTATTACTTGTTGATATATCTAAATTGAACTCAGGTTTTTTTTAATAAACACAATAATTTGTAAATATATAGCAAATGTTTATATATTTTCATTTATACAAACCTATTCCTTAAAATAACGAACACAAAAAAAAATAATGACAACAGACACACAATTCGGCGACTAATTTTTATTTACATAGAATAAAGAAATATATATATCAATATTTTACGTAGTACCTAAATTAATTCGATACACCGATAAATTGACTTTTCCGCTTGTTAAATAATCATAATAACAATGCACACGACTCATTTAGGATTTCCCAGTATGTTGAGGGTTATCGTAGTCCGGTAGTCGTATCGTTGATAGTACGATCAACTGTGACTAATTATATTAAAGGTTACGAGTGACGTGCAAGCAATGTTATTAGGTATTATTTTTGTTGTTATTATATTTTTAATATTTTAACCATAATAATTATTGATCAATTGATCTAGAAGTATGTTAATATTGTGGCATGCGACAATACATTAGTCGAAGCAAGCAAATTTGCTTACAATTAAGAATTTTTTGCTACATTTAAGAATTTTATCAATTTATTATTAACTACAATGTTAATAATTCTAATCCTACGTTATATAAGTAAACTAGCTGACCTGGCGACCTTCGTTTCGCATAATTTATATATATTAAGATATTTGTTTAAATACAATATATCGAATATATGTATAAACATTATTGTGAGAAATATAATTATAGCCTATACTATAGGCTATATATCATCATGATAAGACTATATAGGTATATGAGATTATATATATGCCTATATCTCTATAGCCTTCCTCGATAAATGGGCTAACACAGAAATAATTTTTCAAATCGGACTAGTAGTTCCTGAGATTAGCGCATTCAAGCAAACAAACAACCTCTTTAGCTTTATAATATTAGTATAAATTACTCACTACCGCAGGCTGATTGGAAGAGACCTCCTCTAGAAATATAAGTCCGCCTTTGCACATAAAAATTGTAATATATTGTTATTATTGTTTTTTTTTTGTGCAATAAAGAATATATGTATAATTAGTAGAGTAGAGATGAAGTCGCTGAGCTAATTAATTACATTTAGTATACTTACTCTCTATCGTTGCGTATCTAGCGACGTGCAGCGTTGGCCGCTAGAAAGTGACGGTGAAATGTCCATGACGTGACGAATACCGTTGAGATAAACTCTTTCCTGTGAAACATTTGGCAGTGAATCATTATAGTTTTTTGTTAATTTTTATTGACCTCTTTGTAGTAATATTAACATTATTTTTAAAACTACTTCTGTATTCAATAATAAAATATCGTTTTTATAAGTTTTATCTTTGCACTCTTGTACTGCTAAGTACCTATTTTTTCCCCCATTTCGCAAATTCATACTTATCTACTACTACCTATTACTCAACTATTTATATCTACACGTAAAATAAGTGTAAGATATTTTTTATTTAGTTACATACTTTTGCTATGATTGTCACCTGGTTATCTATTAGTACCTATTATTTTATAATTGTATCAACTCCACATTCATGGTTCAATTATAATACAAAACAAATTGTTTATTGTTTCAGGAACAAGATGCTAAAGTTAAGCTTGATATTTCTCTTCGCTATAACAACGACGGTATACAGTCAATGTTTTTACAAAGATGATTCTGCAAAGAAACCTAACCCAGAAGCACGCTCGAGCTTATACAAAAATCAAATGGAATTTACATTGAATCTTTTCAATACTATAAACAATGCTGTACCCGATGACAATATCTTCTTCTCGCCGTTCTCGGTGTACCATGCCTTACTTCTTGGATATTTTGCCGCAGCTGGTGAAACAGAAAAGTCTTTGAAAGAATCTTTGCGCATTAGTGATGCACAGGTGAGAATTGCAAAGTATTTTTACAATCAATTAATAATTTTAACAAGGCAAAGTAATTTTGTACGACGCGACGACGCGTTGGCGCAACGGACACAGCACTGGTTTGTGGCTGTTGCGCTGGCGGTTGCGGTTTCGTTCCCCGTACATGACAAACATTTGTATTGGCCATACAGATGTTTGCCGTCGTCTGATTGTTTGTGCAGTCCTTGTGGGTCTCCCCACCGTGCCTCGGAGATTACGTTAAGCCGTGCGTCGGTTACGGTTGTTATCATGTACACCTGATAGCGATCGTTACTCATAGTAGGAATATATCCGCCATCCCTCATTGGAGCAGCGTGGTGGATTAAGCTCTGATCCTTCCCCTACAGGGGTAAGAGGCCTATGCCCAGCTGTGGGATATTACAGGCTGACGCGAATTTTATACGATTTGACAAAATTATATTATGTATAAAAAATTGTTTAATTAACTTTATGAAGATTAACAAACTGAACTGAACTGACTGATTATTATTACATAATTTAATTATTATATTATTATAATATATAATTTCAATTATTATTATTATATGTTTTATGAATCATACACATTTAATTTGATAAAATATTACCAACCATACTTTAAACGGTAATAATGATAGCACAATGGAGAAAAAGACACCAAAAAGGATAAGGAAAAAAAGGCTAAGTTTTAAGAGTAGTGTGGCCGTTTACAGGACAAGGTGAACTTGCTGATGGCGTACAAAGTCGACAAGCGGTCGCGAGCCTACAACAACAACAGCGAAAGCTACGAGTTCACGAACGCCAACAAGATGTACGTGGACAACGAGCTGAACGTACGGCAGTGTCTTCTCGACGTACTTGGAGAAGAAATCGAGGCTTTGGTAATTATTTTCACACTCCAATAATGAATTTTTATGTCCTTAAAAAAAAAAACAAAATCAAAATTTATTTAATCAGGTAGGCTTCAAAAGTACTTTTTGAATCTTCCTTTTCAAAATAAAAATTATATTAGTTTTTAATAAATTTATTATAATTGATGTGAAGCTACCGCCGATTCGGAATAAGTATAGATTCTTCAGAGAAGAATCCTCAAAAAATTCCACAGTTCTTAAAGTTCAGTTAGAGTTGATTGATTGATTCCGCCTGTAGCGTCGTATAACTGGGCAAAGGCTTCATTCCAATTATTATAAAATAAAATATGAAATAAATGTGGTATTTGTGTTATTTTACAGATAATTTAAGCTTAGTGACAAAAATAGTACCATAGACAAAACTATATTAATCATTTCACTATAGAATATAATAGAACAACATTAAATATTAAGTTGATGACGCCGCGTTGGCGCAGCGGTCACAGGACTGGTTTGTGGCTGTTGCGCGGGCGGTTGCGGGTTCGATCCCCGCACACGACAACATTTGTATTGGCTATACAGATGTTTCCCGTGGTCTGGGTGTTTGTACAGTCCTTGTGGGCCTCCCCACCGTGCCTCGAAGAGCACGTTAAGCTGTCGGTCCCGGTTGTTATCTAGTACACCTGATAGCTATCGTTACTCATAGTAAGGAATATATCCGCCAACACGCATTGGAGCAGCGTGGTGGATTAAGCTCTGATCCTTCTCCTACATGGGGAAAGAGGCCTAGAGGCATATATGCCCAACAATGGGATATTACAGGCTGTAGCGAAACATTAAGTTATAATAATTAATGTACAATAACAACTGTAGATAATATTTTGTACGAAGTTTCATAGGCTAAGCTTGAGTATTTTGTCAAATAAGTAATATTGATAAAAAAAATATTTAAATAAAATATCAAAATTGTTATTACGATTTCCTTAAGTATATAATTGTTGTTAATAAAATCTGTTAAAAAAAACATATAATTACCTCATTATCCAGTAGCTACTCTAAACTCTATTATCCTTAAGTGAGGCCGCACACTGCCGCCATACGCTACACTCAACATACATTTACGGCGCCACAATTACTGCGATACAATTTAAGCGGCCACAAATGTGTCGTGTGTGTGTGTGTGTGTGCACATTGGAAGCACAATTGTAGCGTGGCACTAACAGCAGAAGTCAGAATGTCGACATCATCGTCTGACGATGACGATTTTTTGATGTGGCGATTAATGAGAAAAAAAGACGTTATTGAGTTCACCCGTTTAATCAAAATTGTACAGTTTACGGAAATTTCAAAATTGCGCAAGAATTACGATCCGACGAAGAAAAGTTCCGTTTATATTATAGAATGTCTGAAATCACATATCAATTATTATTAAATTTAGTTCAATCAAATCAAATTGTTCAATAAATTATACATTGTTCAATTAATCATTCAATAAATTTATTCAAACAGGATTTTTTTCAATCTCTGCAATAAATTCAACATAAAATTCAACATTCTTTGATTTTCGCGCGTTTTTATTCTATGTTCGCGCCACATAAAACGAACGTGTTCGATCTTGAATTCGTGTGGCGCGGCAGACATCTTGCCACAAACCGCACCTACTACATATGTGTCCTTGATGTGCGGGTTTACATACAAATATATGGGGTCGATAAATGTATCGCATTTCAAATGTGGCGCTACAATTATCGTAATACAAATGTAGCTGTGGTGTGCGGCCTCACTAAATGTAGAACGTCGTGCCACATAAACTCAGAGAGCCATGACCGTAAATAACCAATGTATAGGTGAAATAGTGTGGATCGCTTAGTATCTTATTTCTTTACAATAGTAATTAAGCTTAAATTGATATTTTTTAAAACATATAAAAAAAACTAAGTTATGACCAGTATTGTTTTGAACAATAATTTTTGTAAATGGTTTTTTTTTTTTTTTTTTTTTTTTTTTTTTTTTTTTTTTTTTTTTTTTTTTTTTTTTTTTTTTTTTTATTATCATATCAAAATTTTCGACCCAGCGGGATTCGAACCCGCACCTTCCCGACAATCCGTGTCCGGTGCTCTAGCCGTTAAGCTATGGGCCTATACTCCGCGGAATCGAAAATCTTGATATGATTTTTATTCGGTTTTAAGCAACCGTGGTGCCATCTATAGCGAGACCTTTAAAGTACTTCGCTATTCAAAGTTTCATATTACAATGAAAATCTTTTGACAAGAGACGACACTAAGCTATTTTTAATTCCTATTATTTTTATTTTTGTGTTACCCACACATAAGGGAATTCGAAAATGGTTTTTTTTTTTTTTTTTTTTTTTTTTTTTTTTTTTTTTTTTTTTTTTTATTATCATATCAAAATTTTTTTTTCGACCCAGCGGGATTCGAACCCGAATAAAAATCATATCAAGATTTTCGATTCCGCGGAGTATAGGCCCATAGCTTAACGGCTAGAGCACCGGACACGGATTGTCGGGAAGGTGCGGGTTCGAATCCCGCTGGGTCGAAAATTTTGATATGATAATAAAAAAAAAAAAAAAAAAAAAAAACCATTTTCGAATTCCCTTATGTGTGGGTAACACAAAAATAAAAATAATAGGAATTAAAAATAGCTTAGTGTCGTCTCTTGTCAAAAGATTTTCATTGTAATATGAAACTTTGAATAGCGAAGTACTTTAAAGGTCTCGCTATAGATGGCACCACGGTTGCTTAAAACCGAATAAAAATCATATCAAGATTTTCGATTCCGCGGAGTATAGGCCCATAGCTTAACGGCTAGAGCACCGGACACGGATTGTCGGGAAGGTGCGGGTTCGAATCCCGCTGGGTCGAAAATTTTGATATGATAATATGTGTGGGTAACACAAAAATAAAAATAATAGGAATTAAAAATAGCTTAGTGTCGTCTCTTGTCAAAAGATTTTCATTGTAATATGAAACTTTGAATAGCGAAGTACTTTAAAGGTCTCGCTATAGATGGCACCACGGTTGCTTAAAACCGAATAAAAATCATATCAAGATTTTCGATTCCGCGGAGTATAGGCCCATAGCTTAACGGCTAGAGCACCGGACACGGATTGTCGGGAAGGTGCGGGTTCGAATCCCGCTGGGTCGAAAATTTTGATATAAAAAAAAAAAAAAAAAAAAAAAAAAAAAACCATTTTCGAATTCCCTTATGTGTGGGTAACACAAAAATAAAAATAATAGGAATTAAAAATAGCTTAGTGTCGTCTCTTGTCAAAAGATTTTCATTGTAATATGAAACTTTGAATAGCGAAGTACTTTAAAGGTCTCGCTATAGATGGCACCACGGTTGCTTAAAACCGAATAAAAATCATATCAAGATTTTCGATTCCGCGGAGTATAGGCCCATAGCTTAACGGCTAGAGCACCGGACACGGATTGTCGGGAAGGTGCGGGTTCGAATCCCGCTGGGTCGAAAATTTTGATATGATAAAAAAAAAAAAAAAAAAAAAAAAAAAAAAAAAAAAAAAAAAAAAAAAAAAAAAAAAAAAAAAAAACCATTTTCGAATTCCCTTATGTGTGGGTAACACAAAAATAAAAATAATAGGAATAATTTTTGTGTTATTAAGCCAATTTTTGGAGGGTTTATTTATTTTATTAATCCAATTTTTGAGGTATAACCGTATAAGTTAAATTTTGACTCATAGGCAAGAACCAGTAGTCGTAGATATCATTGCGGTTATCATCGCGCAAATCGTCTTACTTTAAAATAAAATTATTTTTTTAATAATACAAGCTTTTATCAATACTTACTAGTGGTCGCAAAGAGGTCAAAATTCGCCCATAATTAAAAATTAATGTTAAAGAAAACCAAAAAATAATGAAAGTAAAGAACCTTTTTAAAAAAAATTAATTTGACTAAGTACACACAGACTGACAATCAACTATAATGTGCGTGTGTGTGTCAAATACACGGTAGTGTGTGTAATGTGTTTTAAAAATTGATTTAATGTATTTTTATGCATAATTAAAATAAAATATAAGCATTCTAAACTCCTTCTCTATACAAACTAATAAGTGTGCGAAATTTCATGCTCCTCCGTCTGCGCAATTTTCGTAAAAAAAGATACAAAGTTTTTGCTTCACGTATTATAATAATTTATAAAATATTATACTATGACGACGACGATTATACTCGTTATCTATACTAATATAATAAAGCTGAAGAGTTTGTTTGTTTGTTTGATTGTTTGTTTGTTTGTTTGTTTGTTTGAACGCGCTAATCTCAGGATCTACTGGTCCGATTTGAAAAATTCTTTCAGTGTTAGATAGCCCATTTATCGAGGAAGGCTATAGGCTATATATCATCACGCTAAGACCAATAAGAGCTGAGTCCACGCCGACGAAGTCGCGTGCAGAAGCTAGTGTTGTAATAAATTTAATAAGTTATTAATAATACGCACAATATATAACAAAAGTATGTACATATTCGGATATGATTTCCTTGTGCTCGAAACAATTCTGAAAACTTTGATTTCTGTTTTCAACTTCCGCGAAATATAAGAGGAAACGACACTTTCTTCTATCTCTTTTTATATTTTTTATATTATATATAAGTAACTAGCTGTAGGTACCCTGCGCGCGTTGTTACGCTTTTTTTAATTTTATTTTTTTTGGTCGTACCAACTCAGAAATCTTTGAGGGCACTTTGCTGAAGATCATGACATGATCAAATGCATAGTTTACGATTCTATAAAGGAAATACAGACAAACATTCATTTATATATATATAAGAAGATATAATATAAAAACCGATATGTCTATTATTTATCACAAAATTAGTTTGATGCTTTTAATTATGTGTTTTTTGTTGTCAGAACTTCCATCAAAACCCTCAACAGTCGCGTCAACACATAAACGACTGGGTGGCTCGTATCACTAAAAACAATATCAAGGATTTGATTCCTGAATATGGCATCTTGGAAACAACGAAATTAGTTTTGGCTAACGCTGCTTATTTCAAAGGCGTCTGGGCTTCAAAGTTCCTGGCTGAGAGAACGAAGAAACAAGTGTTTTTCGTTTCTGAAACTCGTCAGACTTTAGTACCATTCATGAGACAGAAAGGAATATTCCATTATAGTAAGTACCTTTTATGTTTTTGTTTTCGTAGTTATATAACTAAAAATGAAATCAAGGTAAAGCTTTAAATTGTTAATAGTTTATTAAAGGTACTTCTATATTATACTTGTTAATTTTGACAGTGTTTATTTGCTTTGTTTTATAATGTATTAATATTATGAGTATGTTAAAAAATATATATTTAAAAATATGCATTATGCATACTATATAAATATAAATGAGTTTCTGAAATGTATTTTCGCTCATAACTTCCGATCGTGTTGTTTGTTGAGGACTATATTTGTTTAAAAAAAGATCGAGGTATAAAAAGAATTGTGTGGTTTTATGAAACCATGATGCAAGTGAAACTTTAGTGAATAAAAACATTTACATTAATATACAGATCAAAACACAAATACCGCGGAACAAATGCGACATGCGATAGATGAACGAAAAATTTTGGGGCGATAGAATAAAAGTTTCACTTTAAAATTCAGTCAGCTAATTTTTAATAACTTCCTTATTAACATTAGACTCTTGTGCTATTATTTTTATTATTATTATTTATCTTATTCGTTATCATTATTCCTAGTGGTCAGCGATGAGCTCGGTGCGCAGATCTTGGAGCTCCCGTACAAAGGAAATGACATCAGCATGTACATTCTACTACCTCCCTACTCGATGAAGGAAGGTCAGTATGACAACAATATCATCATAATATATCATTCATCATACATATTTTTTGTGTTTTTAAAATATTCACATGATGTTCTATTTATTCTTAATTTAATTAATTAAGTTTGGCAACATCAGAGAAAGAATTACAGATTATATACTTACGTATACTAAACTAAATTTCAACGAATTACAGGTAGTTGGAATATAGTGAACGGATTTCTACGAGTACTACTAGTATTATTATAAAATTGAAATATACCTACGTTCTGAATGACGCTATTTTTTGTTGCCAAAGGTTTTTAAATATTTCTAATTAAATTGAATGATATATGTATTTAAAATATTTTTGCTTATACCTATAATAAATTTTGCTTTTGATAAAAATCAATATTCTCCAAAATCATGTACAAAAATGTACTTATATCATTTATTATACACTTAATAATTAATATACAATAATAAACATAAGCAGAAATGAAAGGCGTTATTTCTACTATACAAATAAATAAAAGTTGGAGTGTCGGTTTGTAATATTAAAAGAACCGCTTTTTACTAAATGCATATGAATGCATACACGGTACATATACCAAAATATATTTTTTTTGAAATTTATGTCTGTCTGTATGTTCCGGCTAATCTCTGAAACGGTTGGACCGAATATGATGGGACTTTCACTGGCTGATAGCTGATGTAATAAGTAGTAACTTAGGTTACTTTTATTTTAGTTTATTTATTTTATAACTCTGCGAACTGAACTATAACTTTTTTGTTACATTCCACGATGACGAAGTCGCGGGCACAGCTAGATTGCATATAAATGATATAAACATAGAATTTGATAAAAAATAAATATTTTGTTCTCATTATAGGTGTGACAAACATCATCGCCAACTTGACTCCGGAGCGACTCGCTGCCGTCGTAGAAGAGGGCTACATGGGCCGAGAAGTTATCGTCGAAATTCCTAAGTTTACAATTGAAAGAACTCTGAATATGAAATCAGTAAGTACATAATATTTACTATGATAATATAATATTTAATAATATATAATATTTACTATGACTACGAAGGGTGATAAATTTTGTTTAATACAATAAATTCATCCTGATTGATTTTACAAATCTCTATTTATGTTTTTGGAAAATTTAAATATGCATACATACAACTTTTGAATAACAAAAGAAAAATGGTGACTCAATTCAACATTTTTTTCAATACTTCTACGAAGTTGTTACATTTACTTAATTTAAGAAAATCCTGTAGTAATAACGTCCACTTTACGTAAGTTATGTCATTGCAGTTGTCAAAACAAATGAACTGATTGTGTTCTACCTTTTATTTGAACTTTTCTGAGATTAATATCAGATATACTTTAAGAAAATTAGTTTCGCCGTATGAAAATATTTTTTTTGGAAAATGGTTGTATGTAACGTGTTTGATTCGTACTCCTATGAGCTTGTAGTAATTTTGTATCCTTAGCCAAATAAGGGATTCACATGTTAAATCCTGCTGTTAATAGAGCTACTTTTTAAAATATAGCAAAGATAACGATTATTTCGTGAGGTACTTTAAATCACTTTCATTCAATTGACATTAAATTATAAATGTAGGTGTGTTGTAGTAAAATTATATAGTATAGAATTGCTTTGCCATTTAATAAATGAAATTAAAGGATATAATTGTGTTTGCTCGCAAACGAAAAAAAAACCGACTTCAATTACATCGACAAGTAATACAACGTAATAAGACGAAAAAATAGTCAAGTAAATACGCGCTATTAAAGATTACTCAAAAAGTTGTAATCAGTTTTCGATCTAATTTAAACAAGACTATATGACAAGTATTAGCTTTCGATTAAAGTAAGAATTATCGAAATTGGTACACCGAGTAAAAAGTTATGCGGTATAATACAACGCAGGTGGACGAAAAAGTAGTCAAGTAAATACGCATTATTAGATATAACTCTAAAAGTACTTGTCAGATCTCAATTAAATTTAAATGGGACCACATGACACGTAAAACCTTTCATATAAAACAAAATTGATCGAAATCGGTCAACCCAGTAAAAAGTTCTGAGCTAACATACATAAAAAAAAAAATACAGTCGAATTGAGAACCTCCTCCTTTTTTGGAAGTCGGTTAAAAAGAGCTAGTCTTCGCCTTTCTATAGCATACACATAGTTTTTACTTCATGAGTTTTTTCTATTCATTTATTTTATTTTTGTTTCATACTCCCTTATTTCTCATCGTTTACCTATCTTGTTTTTTCTGCTGTTACATTATAAAACGAGCCCTGCGTTCTAAGTGTAATAACTCATGTTTGCAGTGGCGTAGCTACTAAGGGGCAAGGCGGGGCGGTGCCCCGGGGCCCTCAAGCTCAGGGGGCCCCTCGGACTCTGCTTACAAACTATAAATTTAACTAATGAAAATTTCTCATACATTCGGAATAAAAATAAACCAGATTCCATGAACGCGAAATTAATAATGGTAACGTATATGAAAAATTACACAGGAATTTCCAACAAGTCTCAAACATCTTTGTTTTAAACTTGGAGGTAACTTCCCTGTCTCCAGCGTGTTTCAAAAGCACGCGCTTGATGCAAGGCGGGACATACATGACATATATATGCTATGAGAAACACTCGACGGAAAAAAAAATTTTTTTGAAGAATTATCTTCAGATTATCGATTGCAATACAAATAAATTCCTTTGTTCAATAATGTACTAGACACAACAATAACTCAGTTAAATGCACGTTCTGCAGTCAGTTAAATAATCAATTTTACAACACCAACTTAAGCGACTTCCACGATGATTTTTGTTTTAATCGAAAGGTGGTGCTTTTCATGTGGTCTCATTTAAATTTAATTGAGATCTAACAACCATTTTTCGTTATAATTATATGTAATAATGCATATTTACTTGACTATTTTTTCCTCGACCTAGGTTATATTATACCGCATTTTTAATTATTCTTGTTTTATTCGAAAAGTGATACTTGTCTTGTATCAATTTAAATCTTATTGAAATTTGATCACTACTTTTTGAGTAATCTTTGATAACGCGCATTAACTTGACAATTTTTTTCGTCTACTTACGTTGTATTACTTGTCGATGTCATTGAAGGGGTTTGCTGTGTGGCTACGGCAGTCTAGAATTTAGCCACCCCCTCTCTACCCGTGGGTGTCGTAAGAGGCAACTAAGGGATAACAAAGTTCCACTACCACCTTGGAACTATTGAAGCCGACCGATGTCGGGATAGCCATCCTACAGCTGGCTTTTGACGATGAAATATAAGCCTTGTATGAAGATATTTCAAAGGCCATACATGGCACTACCTCGGTCTTCTACAACGTTGTTATGGGAGACTTCAACGCTAAAGAAGGAGTAAAAGACCGCGACGAATTGAGAATTGGACCACACGGATTGGGATTTGGGGCACAGGAATCACAGGGGTAGATAATCGTCAACATCCTCGAAGCGGGGAAGGGGGGGGGCGCTCTTCTTGATTAATTCATTTTCAAGAAGAAGCTCCAAAGCAGTGAATATGGCAGAGCCTCGATACTGTGACGAGGAACGAGGTCGATTTCATCATAGCAGATAAAAGGCTTATTTTCAGAGATGTCTCAGTAGTTAATAGGTTTAACACCGGCAGCGACCACCGACTATATTGCTTGGCACTCTGAATATATGTCCCCGAAAAGAGCGAACCCGCTTGATGAAAATTACTCTCCGAGCTACGCTGCCGCTGCCCCAAATACTATGTGGCTCCGAGTTGTTCCAACTAGAACTCAAAATTCTAAAACTCCGATTCGATTCGCTGGAAACTACTAGCGACGTGGACGAGATGACCGACAACGTGGTGAAGACGGTGTGTATACTGGATCGCAGATATTTTCTGACGACGAAGTCAACGAAGCAGTACAAACTTTCTCCCGAGGCCTTGGATCTGATGCGGCGGAGGTGCGAGTTGCCCGCTGCTCAAGCAGCTTCAGCAGAACAGAAGGCTCTCCAAGAGGATACGGAAACTTGTACGCCGAGACTTCCGCTGTTCAAATGCGAGAGAGATTACTATTCTTATTGAGCAGAATATGGGGTTAAAAGTTTTCCAAAGACCATTGGGGTGAAGCCTTTTTGCGAACCTCAAAACAGCGGATGGCAGGACCGATTGCTCTCGCCCTCAGATCCGAGAAGTGGTCGAGAAATTTTATGGACAGCTGTACTCGTCGAGCGCACGCAAGCCTGAGACTTGAGACACTGAAGATCCGTGTGCACAATTGTTGAGCTATTATTCGGAAGACATCCCGAACATTGAAGCAGATGAGATTAGTGCGGCGCTCGGGCAGCTTAAATACGGAAGGGCTCCGGGGGATGACGGAGTTAGGACTGAGCTCCTTGAAGCCGCAGGGTGACCTGCCCTAAAAGCCTTGGCGATACTCTTTGACGCCGTTATCTACCGATAGGTACCACACCGGAGGCGAGGTCCAGGAGTGTGGTGGTACTGTTTTTTAAGAGAGGCGATAAGTCTCTGTTAAAGAATTACAGACCGATCTCACTTCTGATCTGCGTCTATAAGCTGTTTTCGGGGTTGTTACAAATCGTCTCACAAGAAAACTTGACGAATTCCAACCACCGGAGCAGGCTGGGTTTCGAAATGGCTACAGCAACGTAAACCACATCCATACTGTTCGGCAGATTATACAAAAGACAGAAGAATATAATCAACAGTGAGAGATGTATGTACGATGCGGCAACGATGACCGTTCATATCCAAGACCAGAGAACAAGACTCTATTTTCCTCCGGCGTGGGGTAAGACAGGGAGATGTAATACCCCCTAAACTGTTTACCACTGCGCTGGAGGATATCTTTAAGACCTTCGATTGGGGGGAACGAGGCGTCAACGTCAACGTCGAATTCATCTATCACCTTCGTTTCGCCAACGATACCGTTATCTTTGCGGAGACCTTGGATGAGCTAGGCCAAATGCTGGCCGGCCTAAACGAGTCCTTCCGACGAGTCGGTCTCGGTATGAACTTGGAGAAAACGAAAGTTATGCTTAATAACCAAGTCATATCGATCGATGGTACCCTTCTCGCCGCACTAGGCCGCAACAACTACGAGAAGGAGGCCGATAGGAGGATTCGGTTAGGCTGGGTGGCGTTTGGCAGACTTCGTCGAGTCTTCACTTCGAAGATTCCGATTACTTGAAGACAAAAGTCTCCGAGCAATGCGTCCTGCCTGTGTTAATATACGGAGCCGAGACGTGGACAGTGGACACTGACACACGTGGAGACTGGTCCACAAGTCGCTCAACGTGTAATGGAACGGGCTAATACTTAGGGTTTCTCTCAAGGATAGGATAAATGAGACTATCCGCAAGAGAACGAAAGTAAGCGACATAGCCCACGGATTTAGCAAGTTAAAGTGGCAGTGGGCTGGTCACCTGTGTCGCAGGACCGACGGCCGTTGGAGCAGACATATCCTGGAGTGCAGACCACGTCTTGGCAAGCGCAGTGTGGAACTTCCTCCAGCCCGTAGGATCGACGATCTACATAATTTGTAATTACCGGGGTAGGCTGGATGAGGATTGCGGAAAATCGGGATGTCTGGCGTCTTGGGGAGGCCTATGTCCAGCAGTGGACTACAATAAGACTGACTGACTGACTGACCCAAAGGGTGCTCAACAGGATCATATTAACGTACCTCCGCTGTCTGCATACTGTTACAGGACTGTACTGTACTGTTTGGAACGGTAACAGGTAGATATTTTCTTTTATTTTCATAAAATAGTTTTAATTTGTTTATTAAAATAAGTTAAATTTGTATTTTACAAAGTCGACTGTATTACGAAAAATTTGGAGTATGTCGAATTCGGAACAGGACGAATACAGAACAAACGATTTTAAATAGTTTAGTTGGGGCCCTCGTTTATATTTTGCCCCAGGGCCTTCGGTTGCCTAGCTACGCCACTGCATGTTTGTTTTGTATAAAAGTATGGACTATGATTATGATATGATTGATACTTTTTAACCGACTTCCAAAGAAGGAGGAGGTTCTTGATTTGATTGTATTTTTTATGTTTTTTACCTCAGAACTTTTGACTGGCTGGACCGATTTCTATGATATGTTTTTTAAATCGAAAGGTGATGCGTGTCCCTTGGTCTCGTTTTGATCAAGATCTGACAAGTACTTTTTGAGTAATCTTGGATAACGCGTATTTACTTGACTTTTTTTTGTCTACCTACGTTGAATACAACGTAGAAGCATGATTCTTTAACTACCTCTGTCAGTCAGTCATTCAGTGCAGTCCACTGCTGGACATAGGACTCCCCAAGTTCGTGCCAGACATCCCGGTTTTCCGCAATCCTCATCCAATTATTTACTATTAATTTTAACTAACAACCTATTAATAATTAACTTAAGTTAAAGTTTAAATTGTTTTTTTGCGAATTAATTAATTTATTTAACATTCAATTCAAATAAAAAGAAAGTCGAAATTTATGTGCCAAATGGCAAAATATCTGACTAGATATATCACACTCGGTAGGTGACGTAATTTATGGATGACCCCGAAACCGTAATTCCCTATGTCATTAATACAAAAGTATAATTTTTAAACATCCTTAATTACTGCGAACTACAACATACATTTTGTCTTGCGTCTTATTTAATGGTGTAGCCGCGATGACGATGAATTACTAAGTTAATTATAATCAGTTAATCAGTCAGGACGTGTTACTTAATCTTCATTTTAAAAACGCTTTCACTCAAGAAATATGACTTTAAAAATAATAGGTCTTTATCTATGAAATTGCCCTTTCGTCGTACTAGCTATTTCAAAACTAAAAGAAAAAATCGCTATGAACTCGAATTTCAAATTATTTTATTTTAAAAATATAGATTCTTTTTTATAATTAGTCATTTGTTTAATGGTTAGCGTTCTGTTTACATCGCATTTGTAAGTTTTTCGTCATCATGGATGTGTTAAAAATTCGAGTGATTATGGAGTGTGAGTTCTGTCGTGGCAAAGCGGCAGAAGCGGCACGCAACAACAACAACGTTTACGGTGCGAACACTACTAACGATCGTACCACCCGTTATTGGTTTGCTGGCTTTCGTTCCGAAAATTTTGACCTAAGAAATGAACCACGTGATCCTACGGAAATGTTGGTCGACAATGACGAATTAAAGGCGATTGTGGAAGCTGATGATTCTCAAACTACAGCTGAATTAACAGCACCTTTCGAAGTTAGCATTAAAACAATATTGGTCTATTTGCGTCAAATTGACAAGGTCAAGACGTTCGACAAATGGGTGCCTCACGAATTGAATGAACGCCAGCGCGAAATACGCATCGAGATGTGCCTTGCACTGCTCAACAGAGACAAACAAATGAAGGCATATTGAATCACCTTGTTACTTGTGACGAAAAATGGATTCTATTTGGCAATCGCAAGCGCTCAGCTATTTGGTTAGATCCTGGTTCAGTACCTAAACAATGCCCTAAACGAAAAATGACCCCTAAGAAAGTGATGGTAACTGATTGGTAGTCTAGCGCCCGCGCCGGTGTATTTCATCACAGCTTCTTACAAAACGGTATGTTGCCTCCCGTCCAGCAGAGTTTTTCAAGAAAGGCATCAGTAAGTTACCACTACGTTACCAAAAATGCATTGATTCCATGAGTAATTACTTTGAATAATAAAAATAAAAAATATAGAAAAAAAGGGCGTTAACTTTTTTAATCAAAAACGGCAATTTCATAGGTAAAGACCTAATATATTACGAAACTAAAATATATACTAAAATATATTACGCGGACAGGTTTTTTTATGGTTCTGCGTCATTTGACTAAAAATTATGTTAGTAAAATAATTCGTTGCAAAGTATTGATTTACGAGATACGTAATGTGTAGTTCACGTATAATTACTCTTCAATTTTTTTCTTTTAGATCCTGGAGACTCTTGGCGTAGGTATCTTATTCAACTCAACTGCAGATTTCACAACGTTGTCTGATGACCATGGCATTAGTTTCGATGATGCCACTCATAAAGCCAAAATACAGGTTGATGAGGAAGGTAAGTTTGGATTAGTTTTAACTCCTTAAAATAAATGTCACTGACATCTCGACATAATTTTTGAATATTTTATTATATTTAAGATTTGTTTAATTTATCGTATGTGTAAAATATTTGAGTTGCTAACTATACAATACTAGCCGACCCGCGCCCACTTCGTTGGGCGTTAATTATCTTTGTGATGCAATTATGTTGTGTAGCTCTTAGTACTGTTTTATTAGGTTCATTGTCTAGAATTTGACGTATAAAATCGTAATAATATCGTGTATTTATTATTTTAAATTACAGAACCAAATAACATACTTTATAAATAAAATGTTGCTCCAACGCCATCTATCAAAAAGCGAAGCGAAGAGTTTGTTTGTTTGGTTGTTTGTTTGTTTGATTGTTTGTTTGTTTGAACGCGGTAATCTCTGGAACTACTGGGCCGATTTGAAAAATTCTTTCAGTGTTAGATAGCCCATTTATCGAGGAAGGCTATAGGCTATGTATCATCACGCTAAGACCAATAGGAGTGGAGTCCACGCCGACGAAGTCGCGCGCAGAAGCTAGTACTATGTATACATAATACAAAAAAAAAATTCACCCGTAATGAGTGAAGTTCGTGACTAGTTCAGATCCCACTACTTATTAGTTACGATTACATTTTTGAATATATGAAAACATTTTACTAGGCCCCAATTGGTAATTTAATTTATTGCATTTTAACAACAGTATTTCGTTTGACAACAAACTGAAAGTATTAATTGTCGATAAGTCGTGTGGTCATATATTATAATTATGTATTACTATATTACGAAATGCGTATAACGAAGACCCAACAATTCTATACTTCTAGGTACTGTTGCTGCAGCCGCTACCGCCATCTTCGGGTTCCGTTCATCGCGTCCAGCGGAGCCAAGCAAGTTCATTGCCAACTTCCCCTTCGTTTACATAATCTACGAACGCCCAACCAACTCAGTGCTCTTTATGGGAGTCTATAGAGACCCCAAGAAGTAAATCCATATTGTTAAATTAACGGTGACATATCTGTTTTTATGTCGAGCAATGTAAGACTAAATTCAAATTGGCTAAATACAATTTTGTAAACAACAACAAAAAAAAAACAAGGAAATATTTATTTTCTACTAAATCTACTACATAGTTTTGACGCGGTTGGAGACTGAGTCATATTATCTCGACCTAGGCGTGATTTAAATCTTATTTTTATCTTTGTTCTCAAGGTTGAAATTTTTCCGCATTAGAAGTTATTTGACTCTAAGTATAAAATAAATAAGCAGACTGAGTTTTGATGTTTTTTTGTAAGTGTAACTAAACAGATACGTTACCTTTTACCGAATTTTATAAGTATATTTTACAATAAGGGTAATATTACTATTAATTTATTATTTCTTGTAACTAATGTATGATTGCGATTGTTATATTCTACTTGTATTTGAATACAAACAAAAACTTGTAATTTTAACTTTTGTAACTTTTAGAATAATGTCAGTTAATATCAAAGTATTAAGTTATGTTATAATTAATTCTTACTTAACTTAAAACAATAAAAAATCGACAAACACTTCAACCAAATATTTTATTTTGAAACCTGTTTGGCAAATACAAATTAATACGTTCTTGATTTTTACTTAAAAATAAAAATATACCCATTAGTGAGTTTTTTTTAAATATTTAAGCGCTTCTTAGCGCCACATTATTACCCTACGATAATTATTATTTTAATAAGTATACAGTAGCAACTATTAGGTACTATTAAAAGAAATATTCATATAAAAAATCCGCCCACCGGTATTGAAACAGGTTATTAAGATTAGAATAATGACTGCACAAATAACAAAAAATACATGTCCGCGCTGTGTTGCCAAAATTATAGACCAAGACAAAACAGGCGGGCCATTTTAGCTGGTTCTTAATTAGTACCTACGATGTATCAACAGCTAAATAATAGTGATATTATTTTTACTTAAATATATTATAATTACATTTATCTCTTCTCTATATACATATCTATATAAAAATGAATCGCTGAATGTGTTGCTTAAAGCGCAAATCTCGAGAGCACCTGAACCGATTTCGCTAATTCTTTTTTTATAATATTCCTTTAAGTACGAGGATGGTTCTTACGGAAAGAAAAAATTAACCTGTGAATTAACTGTGCCTGAAAAACTCTAAAAACAACACTTTTCTATATTCCCATACAAAAGATTCGTTATAATACTCAAAAGTCAATTTGAACTTTAATACCATACTATAAAGTTTAAGTGTCAGTGAAGGGGTTCCGGGAAGGATAACAATATTAAGAATCGATTGTTAGGCGGTACGAAGTTCACCGGGTCAGCTAGTTACTTATAAAATAATCATCAGTCAATAAAAGCTTTGAACTTCAAATAAGTAGTAACTTAACGTAGTCTAAATTGTAATATAATTATTATCTAATTTGTAAAAATGTTATCATCTAAAAGTTAGAATAAAAACTATTTGGAAAATTATGTAGAGTTTCTAATACTTATTCAGTTCCTAGAAATCCATTTCATTGTAGACAAAACGCACCTATTAAAATTTCAAATATTATTTGCATGAGATAAAAATTTGTACCTTTAACCGGAGTTAACCTTGCTAATAACTGATTACATAGTGGAAAATTTGTTGTTATAAAATTGACGATCCGTCAGATTTAGAAAGTTCGCGTGCTTCATAATCGCAAGCGGCTGTTTATATATTTTAAAAAGCATTTGTAAGTTTACATTTCTTATATGTATATCGTTTGCGTGGCTCAAGTCATTTAGTTAGGGGCGTTGTGCACTTATTTATGTTCAAATTTACCGTCTTCAAGAAATGATAAATTTTCAAACGATGCACGATGGTAGATACCATTTTCGTTAGCAATAATTGATTTCGCAGTAGGTATTCATTTGCCTTACACCATTTATTTTTTGCACATGCGAACATGCGTCAGGTGATGGCTTAAGGTTTTGACGTATCCACCGCTCAAGGACTGGGCGTTGGGCAGCCGTTACGCGTGTGCCATACGGCTCCTCCGCCAGGTCCTCCGCCCACCTCCGCATTAGCGTGTCCTGCCCACCCGTTGCGCCCCCGTCAGCGCACCCGTAGAATCCCGTCCAACGTGGGGTTCTCACCTTGGTGTAGTAGTGTGAGTAGTGTGAGTAGGTCTCGGCAAGAACCTCCGCCACGAGTTCCCACGCGGGGTCGCCGGCTAGAGTAGTAGTTGCAGTGCACGATACCGTACGGTACCCCCGAATCACCCTCACCGCGACGGTCCTCTTCGCCGAGCGCAGCGCGGCCCTATTCCTCGCAGTGAGGCGATCCGACCAAACCGGGGCACCGCTGCACCGTGCGTCGCCATACTCCGGCAGACACCGGAGTACAGCTGCCTGCAGGCGGCGCTGGGTCCTCTGAGGTTCGGGAGAAGTCTGCCCAGTGCACTCGCCACCTTCACGACCTTCGGACCCACCATGGCGAAGTGTGGGCCAAAGGATGGATCCATCGAGGATGAGCCCCAGATATTTGATTTGGGGGCTCATCCTGATCCTCCCCTCTCCGATCTGTAGGGTAGCCCCCGGTGGGGGTCCCTTCCGTCCGGTCCCGAGGAAGAGGAGGGCTTAATCGGTCTTGTCAATTATGACACGGAGCGAAAACTAAGAATACAGCTATTACTATTTAAACTGTTACAAACTAATTAGGTACACTAGGAGAGACACGTGATTTATTTACAACTTAATTTTATTTATTTCAATCAAGTTTCTAATTAGTTTATTAACATAAATCAGTAATGACATATTATCATAGGGGAGCCCAGAATGCTAAATGTGTAGTCACTCGAGCGTTTTGATGACCTATTGGATCGTGAAGATTGGACGCTAAAAAGAAAAAAAAACTGATCATATGATGTTTACTCTTTTAGCGGTGGGGGAAGCGTGTACGGAATTTCAAAAATGTAAAAAAAAGAGTTAAAAAAATTCTCGAGCGCGTCAGATTTTGATAGCGCATATAGATTACAAACTTCTGTTTACAGAGAGATATTAATCTGACGGATTGCTCGGTGTGGAAAGCTGTATAAATATATTAATACCATACTCCTTTATATATTTTAGGTAACATAAAATTGAACAAAAAAAAAACCGGTTGTTAAATTGACGTCTAGCCATACGGTTTCAAAGAAAGTTAATTTGATTTTTATTGCACGTAATATTCTTAAAAGATTGTGATTCAAGTATTTGCTCATTTATGGCAAAAGTATGGAATAAGCTTAAGGCAGTAAACAATGAGTGGAAAGCGGTTACTTACGTACACAGGTAAATCCATCGGAAGCGTTGTCGATAGCATCGCTCTGCCCACAATGGAGCTAATTACGACGTGTGGACGCCGCGGCCGGAACACGGCCGAAACAATGCCCGCCCGCGCCGGAGACCTGCTATCTGTCTTATATGTGCCTTTTGTTCACTTGTCTTACTTCTATCACAATAGGATTAAGCGAATTATTTATACCATCCAAATACAACTCAGTTGTAGCTACACGTAGCTCTATAATTTAGAGTTATTATTTAGCATTCGTTGCAGTATATCTACGTGGTGCTAGAAAAATAGTACTTATAATACATATTTTTATTGAGTTAATGGAATTATAATGAAGTTATTATTTAAATTTTTATTGCTTCAAAGTAGAGATAGTAGACTAGTATATATACTTCTCTTTTGTAATACTGCTGGATTTTGATATTTTCTAGTTAATTAACTAACAAACTGTAACAAGTTAATTTCATACATAGTCATCGTTGTTAAGTTTTTTTTCTAATGTGTATTAAGTATGCTGATCACGTATTCATTAGTGAATAATTTGAACTTTCACTCTGTTTTAAAAATAATATGGAATAATATATTAAAACAGCAATAAATTATGCAATTATGATTAATGCATTAAGACTGTGATAATAAAAAAATCGGCCAAGTGCGAGTCGGACTCGCGCACGAAGGGTTCCATACCATTGACTAGGTAAACAACAGTAGGTACATTGATTTTAAATATCGGGCAAAGAGCGGCAAATAAATCACTTTTTTTGTATGAGAGCCCACCCTAATAATTTTTTTAATTTTAATTTTATTATTTAGTATTAAAGTAAATATACAATTAAGTAGTTTGTGAATATTTCAAGTGCCTACCTCTTACCATTTTTTGATATCTAGCAAAAATAGGCGAAAATGACGTTTTTTTTGTATGGGAGCCCCCCTTAAATATTTATTTTATTTTAATTTTATTATTTATTATTAAAGTAAAATACAACTGAGTATTTTGTGAATATTTCAAGTGCCTACCTGTTGCCATTATTGATATCGAGCAGAAAAGGGCAAGAAAATCGCGTTTGTTGTATGGGAGCCCCCCTTAAATCATTATTTTATTTTGTCTTTAGTATTTGTTGTTATAGCGGCAACAGAAATACATAATTTTTGAAAATTTCAATTGTCTAGCTATCGCCGTTCTTGAGATACAGCCTGGTGACAGACGGACGGACGAACGGACGGACGGACAGCGGAGTCTTAGTAATAGGGCCCCGTTTTTACCCTTTGGGTACGGAACCTTAAAAATCGACCCTGTTAATGAATTATGTTTATTATAAAATCAATCCGAACTTATTACAGATTTTTTAGTATTATTATTTATTTATTTAATTTTATGAACAAAAAGCTACAATGAAGCCTTGTCAATGCCAATAAAATATATTCAAGTCTTTTGTGAAATTCGCATCACAATTTATATATAACTCTCCATAAATAACATAGTTCCGGTTAGCTTAAATGTCAAGATTAATTATATTTATATTATTAGCTTTTTATTTATTTTAATGAACTATAAATTATATATTTTTATTTTATCGCTTCAAAACGTAAAGTTAAATTAAAAAAAAGAAAAGTATTTAAAGTACAAAAAAAGAGTTGGCGTTGGAAAATAAAAGATGTTTATTTATATTATAAAAACATTTTATTAGCAAACTTAAGTAGGAAAGTAAAAAATATAAGAAATTTAATACAAAACTGTAAATGTGTAAAAATTATGGTAGCTACAAATTTCATTACGTTACGTATAGAGCTTATATTGATACTGATATGAATGACCAGAGTTAAGCGAACATTCCAAAAGGCAATTTCACGTGTATCTTTTGCATTTAATGTAATTTCAAAGTCATTATTTTACTTTTATTCACAAATGTATAGGGATATTTAAAATAATAGATTAATATCTATTTGTATGTATTTAAAATAATAAATTACATCTATTAGAAACAAAGATCTGAGAATGTTTGTTGGGTTTATATTTCTATGCAAAAGATAGACATCCGTAACAATAGATAAGCACTGGAAGACCTTAGTAATTTTGTCCAGCTTCAACTTTGAAGCCGTATCACACTCGCTGTTGGCAGCCGAACAAACTACTTCTCGTTATTATTGGAAGTAGTTAACTTAAATTGTATCTTAGCCGACTGTGATACGTCCAAGACCTGCACTTTACGACTTTATTACTCGACATTACCTTGAAACTGATACTGTATCAATAGAAATACATTAGTAAAAATCACAGCTCGGGTTAATCGAAATAAAATTATCTTTTGTATTTCCATTTTCGTCTTATCCGTAATTCTATAAATAAATAATATAATTATTGTACAGGACGGCTTCACCATATAACCATGAAGTGAAATGTTTAAATTTAGCGGTCCACATATTGAGCAACAATGAAAATTCCAAATAAATAATAATATATTTACAAGGTGTCGGCTACTTCCTCAACAATCACTCCATTACACTTCAACTGCGTCCTCGACTTAAAGTTTCTATACTAACATTAAATTACTCTTATTTCGATCAATAATAATAGAAATCTTATAAACAAAGAATTATTAATAAAATATAATAATCAACTCAGGAACAAATGCAATAATAATTGATTAAACTGAAAAAGAATCATTTTCGAATAAGTATTCAAAAACCAACATAAATTAATATATTACATGAATATATTAACAACCATTTATGCAACCGCATATAATATAAAGGTAGCCAAAGTTTCCTATAACTAAATGGTAAATCTCTTAAATGTTTCTTAATGCTTATCATATAATATCTATAAATTCGCTAATATTTCAAATACCATCTAATGAGATACAAAGAATAATTTTTCACGTCACAAATTAGTTATCTCCTATTTAACCAGCAGGTTACGCGTGTATAGGTATATACAAATAATGAGTATTGTTAAAGGAATTCTCTAATGTACTTACAACTTAATATTAATATTAAACAAACAATACATATCATGCACTAATTTGTTTAAAAATAATTCAAAACAGTATGACGTATTTAATGACATTGATCAGATTTAAAAGTTTTTAAAAGTACATAACAGTTTTGTAAATTAGAGTTCAAAAATAAAACTTTACAAAACAGGCTCATTTACAGTTAACAAAATGTTCATTAAAAGTTATACTTTAATAAATATCGTGAAAAAGTCATAGCAATAATAATGCTGACAAAAAATTAGTCTTTCAATTACATAGAAACATTTAAAGGCAGTGTTTCGTTACTTAAAATAAAAATATGCATCAGAATTTTCTTGGCAAGAAAAATAGATCGGTATACACTGAAATAATTATGTCTACTCATAAGCCTATAAAAATATTACATTCTTAAAATGGAAATAGTGTTTAATAAACTTGCGTAATTTTTAAATTTAATGAGTATTAAAAGTTGTCATATTATTGTAATTACATTTTACTTGTGCGGTCATCACCTAGCATAATACTGAAATTGTGACTCGTCGATATTAAGGAATAAAAAAATAGTAATAAGATTTTAAGCTGTAGGTAGGTACTATTTGACCACCCGGATGTAGAATTTCTGCTTCCGCGTCGCCGCATAAAGTCTGTTTATCTTAAATGTAGCCCGTGACTGGTAGTTAAACTAATATCGTTAAGTAACAAAAAAGTCTACAGCGTGTATCGAAGATAAAATTGACTCGACGTATAAAACTAGCTCGTATTTATAGGAATACACGTTCTACAAATACTTACATATTACCAATTTTAAAAAGTGTTTCATTTTTTAATAATTATATACCTATTAATGTCTTTTTCATAATAAATACCTGAAATACCAAAGTACCTATAGCATAGGTATTAAAAGGTGAATAAAACTGAACAATGAATCTAGGAGAATCTATAACACTTACAGTTTGACGCTACAACGATACACAATTACTGCTGTGTCACGACACGATTGGTACTTATTATAAAAGACCCACGTTTCCTGTTAAAGAGGTCAGTAAGATTTTTATTAAATTTTTATATATAATATGCTCAGTAATCTTCTAATGAACTATCATTTTGTTGTGATATCGTTGTGATTTCTTGATTATTATTAAACCTGCATATTTGTGATAGAGAAAGTTGATTTTTTTTAAAATAATTATTATGAACAATTAAAAAAATTTAATAGTTGTTTTACTTAATACCCATCTATTGATTAAAAATCTTTTTATAAAAATGCTTATTATAGCTTCATGCTATTCGGAATAATTGTTCTTATAAATGGAAGGGCGCGGTACTGTACGATAGGAACAAAGAAAGGCCAATTTGTAAGATGAGAAAGGGAGCACAATTTTAAAGACAGCGATTGAATCACTCTTATTTGAAATTTATAGCAATCTCGCTGCAATCAAACCTCGGTATCAGGCGAGATTTAATTTCAGGAGTGAGTTACCCTTCACCATTCTCTTTAATATATTGTATAGCCATGTAATCGATCAATTGACTATAGTACCTAATTTATAGTAAAAGAATGCGAAAAATATTTAATGTAATGTACTAAACTTGCAAATAAAACATAACGTTACAAAAAAGTAATGTCTAATCTTAAGGTAAAGCTTTGCAATTTTACGAGTCAATATGAGGAAAAAACGAACGAACTAAGAGCAAGGTAGTATAGAGATACGATAGTCGAGCGGTGAAAGAGAGTTGGTACTGAATGTTCGTTATTTTACTTTGTTTTTTTATTATTATTTTTTAGAAAGTTTGGTCGGTCGCGTTGTCGGAGAAATTACAGTGTGAGCAGTCTATTGGTAATCCTAAATTTGCTCATTATTGTTGGTTATTTATTTGATTAGTTAAAATATTCTTTTGAAAATAATATACATCAAAAAGTATAACTATAAATAATTCATAGACAGTTTTATGCTGTCAGGAACCGAAAGAATAATGGGCGCATATAGACGTCGTTGTAGAGTCCATTATACCACGATTGCAATATTATTATATATAATAATATGACTGATTTATATGGAATGTAGAGTTTAAATTTTTTTTTTATAAAAACACTTACTTGTACATACATTGCTAAAACTAGCTAAAGCTAAGAGTAATCGGTAACGGGCGGAATTACATACAAATTAACAAGCATGATAATGGCTGAGACTCTTTTCGTAATATCATTTAAACTATTCATTTATTTAGCACCTTACCAAATTCATCTGTGATATGTCAGCCTTTACGTGTTTGATTTAAAAATACACTCGCTATCAGTCATTAAGTTCAATTGACTATCAATGGAACGGAAAAATTAATACGGCGTGAGCGGTTACCGCTGTTTGGTGGGTTTTGAGGCGCCATTAGCCGCGGCACTTTTCTGGGCGATGTGAGTTTGGTAATGCTTTGCTAGATGCGCCTTTTGTCGAAAACTTTTTCCACAGAGAGAACAAGTGAAGGGTTTTTCACCTGTATGTGTCCTTACGTGTACATTCACAGAGTACTTATCTTTAAACCCCTTCGAACAAATGGAACAGTAATGTAGCGATCTTTCTTTCCTGACACCGTTAGATGTGGATGTAGCAGCTTGAACAGCTGTACCTGACTGAGCCTGGGTTGATGGCGGTGAATTTTTATTTGGAGGTCGTTTACTGTATTTTTTCCCAATTGGTTTTGTGCTGGAAACAGTAGGCGATGCTGTTACTATTTGTAAGTGTTGCGGTAACTGAACCTCTCCAGCAGGAATCATTGTTACTAATTCACCATTTACATGATGAATATTATATACACTACGCGTAGGATCAATTGGCTCAACAGTACAAAAAGGTTGAACCGATTCGCCTAATTCTGTTGCTATCCGCTTCAACTTTTCGTAATCGTCAGGGTAGCTGGTGTCCAGCTGTGACAGTATAATGTCGTCTACACTTTGTGTTGATGTAGGATTCTCGCCATTAGTAACGACAGCGGCAGTAGGTTCTTCTAATAGTATAGATATACTAACATTGGCGCTTGGTGGACCCATTGCCATTAATAATTCAGTATCTGTTTGTTTATTGTCTTGATACATAGACGGTACATCAGCTTTGTTGTTATTATTTATGATAACCCTTTTTAGTTCTGTTTCTGCGTCAAGCTTGGTAACAGTATTTTTTTGTATTGTACTATATCTAATAAAAGCTTTTCCTTGCAAGGCACTTCGTAATAAAGACTCATTTGACTCTGTATTTTGATCTGTCAGTTTCCAATCATTATTGTTGTTATTGTATTCCACTTCTAATAAAGTTGGCGTGCCGATAATAGTGCCAAGGCTTGATTCATCTTTTTTATCGTTACTCCTGAATTCACTATCATCGTAATTATAAGGTTCTACTTTTACCAAGTTTCTTGTACTTATTTCTGTAATAGGATTTTCGGAATCGCCTTCTTCGTAATTGTAACTTTCTACTTTTGGTAGAATATTTGAACTAAGTGTGTCTTGGCTAAAATCGTTAGGAAATCCATTCATGTTCAATATTGTTTCAAGGTCTAATGAAGAATTTTGTTCCAAATCTGTTGGACTGGACATTGAAACATCTTCTTCTTTTCCCCAATTGTATGTCCGATTCGTACTTGATTCATTAATATCTTGATTAAGAACAGTTAGTGTGTATATCTGCCCATCGGTATTATTACTAATTAATTTATTCGAAATCGCAGTATCAGTAGATGCACGTGTCCCATTAATATCGTTGTCTTGATTCCAATAAAATTTATTAAGATCTTCTAGCATTGCCGTCTCCAACCGATCTCTATCTCGATCAACATTCCATATGGAGTCAAAACTTTGAAGTGGATTCGAACTCGCGGTGGTCGTCATACTGTTACTTGTCGAAGATTGCACGTTGGTTACACTCAGTAGATTATTGTTGTTGGGTTCTTTGGGGTCTTCTGACAACAATGGATTTGATCTCGAATCAGGCGATTCCATGAATACATTAACAGATCGCATTTGCTGCTTATATTGAGCATCAGTAATTTCATTTGAAGTTACAAAATCAAAAAAATCTGATTTTGATAGTTCTGGTGCAGTGGCCGTCATGACTACCTTTTCAATAATCTAACCGAGGACGACAACTCGGTACATTAAACAATCTCGTGCTTTTTTGCTATTATTTTTGTACTTAAGTAAGTAAATCTAAGTTTAAATAAGTGAGTTATAGTTAACCCGATATGACTTGTACTTTTATTGGCAGCGCTAGTGCGTCGGTAACTGACAGTGCGTATAGACTTGGTTTGGGTTGCTATTCGAAAGTGCCCAATGGACTCAAATCAATAGGAGGACCAATGGAATGTGCAAACTTAATCCGAACGTTCCTTTTTCCCATTATTCACCCCAAACGCGTACACTGTTCTTGAAAGACTTAATTCGTCCGATTGATAGAACGTCTATTAAGATGTTTAACTATATCCATTATCATGTATGAGAGCGATATCCAGCAAAGTTGCTCGAGATGATCTTTTTATCTGAAAAAAAAAAGAAAAACAATAAATTATTTGGTTGTTTACAAAAACAAATTCATTATCATTAGACAATTGATTGTATTTATATTGGTCATATTAAAATAAGTCGTATCTGAATGCTTAATTAATAAGATAGTCGATTCGTGTGCTTAGATCCTGTACAAAATCAGGGCAATCGAGTCACGCGCTGTGCTTACCAGGCATCACGTAATGCCTTCGCCGAGCTCTTAGCAAGTATTAATGTAAAGAAAAGAAACAAAAATATATAAATAGCATACGACTCTGTAAATGTGCGTTTCGAAATGAGAAAATTTGGGTTTGATATTCTAATAGTTATCTAAACGTTTGTTACATAATATATTTTACATGACCTTTCCTTATTTGATTTTTATAAGTGATAAATACTAGTAGGCATTTATAAAGATTTCCTAGTCTGTAGTATAACTTCCGTTCGTTGGTGTGTAATTTACAAATCACGATAATAAGAACTACCTACATTAGCAATGCTTGATTATCGTTCCATACTGTTAATAAAATTTTGCCCACTAATAAAATATCATCATAAGTTCTGTCATGTTTTGACTGTCATGGTAAATCATTACAACTAATTAATCTTAAGTATTTCAAGTGATTTTTAAATGTACCTACATCAAATTATGTTTCTTTGGAAAATTCCATATTACCCTGTTTAATATAAAAGCATATCTATATTTTAGTGTTTTGAGTCCAACAAAAAATTAATTTTTCAATTTAAATACATATACATGATATATGTAAAATGAGAAAGGGTTGTCAAACGACACGATGAATTGGAGCAAGCCCGCGAACCGAAACACGTCATATTATATTACATCTGTTAACTGATCTAATTATATATTGTAATTTATATACATATATAATATACAAAACATAATAAAGTTGTTTAACTGTTAAAGAGTTTGATGTTCTCTAAATGTTTGTTTTGGATAAGACTTAAGAGAATATTAGTAATTATTATTTAAGAGGGCTATTACAATTTTTCTTGGATTTGAGCGTTTGACTCGAGTTTTGATGTGTGATTATGGTTTATATAAATCCACAAATTAAAAAAATTATATATGGCCAAGAAAGTTTGATTCGTATTCTTGGAAATGCATTAAATAAATATTTCAATTTGTTTACGTAAATCAGTAAAAACTTTGTCTCTGGAAAGGATGTTTCAGAAAATTTTAGTTTTGGGCATCGTTTCATGCTTTGTTACATTGAAGATATAATAATTTAACTATTTTTAAAAATGTTTATGGTACAACTGTATCTTCTACTTTGGAGTGGTTAATTCAATTTATTATGTTTCATACAGTAATACATCATAAATAATTCTGCAAAACAGAGAGTTACTGATAATATTTCGTCCGAAATTATATTTTTTATCTATGAATATATAATCCAAATTCAAACAAAAAGTAAGTAATTACGAAGCTTACTATGTTACCTTGCTTGAAAAAAAAATTGTCCATGTAAATGAAATAATAAGTAATGTAAAAATTATTGTATGTAGTGCTAAAATCCTCTATAAATCTCGGGACTCGCGGTCTGTAACTTTAGACAGCGCCAAGCGCTCACGGAGGGAGGACGTATCGCTCGCTGTTGCTGTGTTACGTAATCTCACCAATTAGCGAATGTAGCGCAACCTTGGTTCTTAGTCTGAGAGCGCAACCAACACTTTTTGATTATTTATTGAAAAAAGAACATATTTACAAAAAATATGTTTAAAAGTAACAGTGTGATTCCTTTTTTTACCGACTTCAAAAAAGGAGGAGGTTCTCAATTCGACTGTATTTTTTTTTATGTGTGTTACTTCAGAACTTTTGACTGGGTAGACCGATTTCGATCAATTTTGTTTTAATTGAAAGGTGTTGCGTGTCATGTGGTCCCATTTAAATTTAATTGAGATTTGACAAGTACTTACTTTTACAGTTATATCTAATAATGCGTTTTTACTTGACAACTTTTTCGTCAACCTACGTTGTATTATACCGCATAACTTTTTACTCGGTGTACCGATTTTGATGATTCTTACTTTAATCGAAAGCTAATACTTGTTTTGTAGTCTTGTTTAAATTAGATCGAGATCTGATAACAACTTTTTTAGTAATCTTTAATAGCGCGTATTTACTTGACTATTTGTGAGTTTTATTACGTTGTACTACTTGTCTATGTAACTGAAGTCGGTTTTTTTATCGTTTGCAAGCAAACACAATTATTAGAGCTTAGGCATTGCAAGCGTTTATAGGCCGCAGTAACAGCAGAATTATTTTCTTGATTTTAATGTTTGTCCCATGGTAAAAGTTATTCAGTTCTATGGTCTAAAATGTACACCATATTATACTTATCTATGGTCTAAAACACTCCTTTAAGTTTATAAAATGATTTTTAAGACCTTATTTCAATAGAATCAAGTTATTTTTATGACCCTATAACCTACTAATTGACAATTATAATTTTTCTAATGAATATTAAAATCAAAACGATGCATGCGCGTCTTAAGTACAATGTTTACAAAATAATTAGGCACAATAGCAAAATATTATACACATATTTATTACTTTAAAAAATTAAAAAAGTAGGACAACAATTTTATTTTTTCACGATTTTTTTAGTATTTAAAATTACAAAATTATTAATGACAATACAAAAAATTAATGTTATTAATTTAAATAATAAAATAATATTTCACGAACTTTATTTAAAAGTAATAATTTAATTTATTTCGGAAAGTCTCAAGTTGGTTTGGCTCTTGGAATAAGACTCAAAGCGTCTTGCATGTGTGCGTAGCGTACTTTAACGAGACGCACACGTACGCGACCACTGCCGCGCGCCGTCTAATTTACCTAAAACCGAGAACTTCGATTGTGTTATAGCGCTCTTAAGATGTGTAAATAATTGTAAAATTGAACCTACGTCTAATAGTAGTAGGTCTAATATAAAATGTTTATCAACATTGCTGAACATGTTCGTTAATTAAAAGAGAAATCAAGGAAGAAGTGCAGTTTAGTAGTACTAAAATAATCCATACTAATATACCTACTAATTATACTAATTACTAATTACTAATAATTACTAATATACTAATATATTAATACTAATTACTAATTTACTAATAATAATTATTATAAATGCGAAAGTATCTCTGTCTGTCTGTCTGTCGCGCAATCATGCCAAAACTACTGAACAGATTTAAATAAAATTTGGTATACAGATAGTCTAGAGTCTGAGAAAGGACATAGGCTACTTTTTAATGCGAATAAAAGGGTGTAAGGGGTTGAAAGGTGGGAATGAAAATTTGTATGGAACTATGTTCGTGTTTCGTAACTGTCAAACATTTAATGTTCATCCCGTCGATATGGTAAACTCTCCGATAAAATTAAAGAACGTATTTAAATAAAGGTTTCGAATCGACAACATATATCCACAATATACGGATAGTGGCGTATTTTACATTTTAAAAATGTATAATAATGTCAGTAATGAAAACGGATTGACATAATATAATTATATTGGTTGTCAAATATAAAACGTAGTGGTTATATACTCTTTGGTCAAATATTTATGCGTGCGTTCAGAAATTTATTTAGTGTAAACTAAGGAAAATATATCAAGCTAATTAAATCTTATACTATTAAAAAAAAGGAAAGCATTTTTTCCCTCAAACCAACGCAGGTGAAACCGCGGGGCACAGCTAGTAAATAATAAAACTTACTAAGATGGCTAAATATTAAAACTGTAAAGCTGAGTTGAGCTCATGCTCCTATGTTATTATTTATCATTTGACCTCATGCTCTTTACTAGATGAAATTACTATCCACGGTTAATTATCACTCGTTGTCGCAACTTCAATTTACCACAAATAGTGGTTAATATATTTTTGTTATCCACTAAGCTTACTACATAGTAAGAGAATTGAGTAAATTTATATAATGAGAATCGTAAATTAATCTATATACTTGTGCATGTTACATCGGTGTGAGGCTCGTAAAGTTCGAAATTCATCAGTAATTTACGTCATTGCATCACAAAGGTATTTAAAACTAAATAGCGTACTTTATATTACGACTTTAAGTAATCGCTCACATTCACACGAGAAATGAACTTCTAGTATATATAAGAAGTTTCTTTATTCGACTTTTACTATATTATTCAAATGAAATAATTAAACAATAATAACACGATATTCTTGTATTTTAATTATGCCCAAATACAAAGAAAAATCGGATATAGTTAATGACCACTTTCTTAATTGTCAAGTCAACGGCCAATCATTAAACGCGGTTTATGTTTTATTTTTATCGCTGAGTTATATTAAATAAATATGAAGGGATGCGAATTTGCAGTCGAGTCCGGCACATGTGGGTTAACGAGCGTTGCGCCACTGCGCAGTCGCCACGTTGCGCCTCCGAGCAATTGGATCACGACACAATCGTCGTGTTGTGCCACAATCGATATGAAAATATCACCATAATCATAATGCTTCTCGTTTACATTTTACGATTTTCATCGACGACGATACTAATTATTTAAAGTTACGAAATGATTGAGGAAAGATTTTATTATATCTCCGCGAAGAATTAAAATAATTTTTAATCTATATACTTATTTTGTAACAAGGTAAAGTTTTAAACTATGTACTGTAAGTTGTATATAAATGTTTTTGTTTTAATTTTAGTATTTAGAGAAAAAAAAATTGTGGATGAAATGTGTAATATTTAGTGTACATGTCAAAAAAGTTCTAGACACGACACGACAGACAGCCAGTGGCGTTTTTTAAGATTCAGCACCCTAGGCCATTTTAATTTGCCGCTCCATAAATTAAGGGAGAAAGGTAAAAGCCGCGTATGTACTATTTATAAGGAATGTATTAATAAATAATCGATTACTTTCGATGAAATTTTTCGGCTGACATTTTTTTTTAATTCTCCATGTAGAATTTATCTAGTACGTATGCTCGCCTTGCCCTCGCGCTGCCCCTCGCAGACTGCCGCCCCGGGCTATATGGCCCTTTTTTGGTTCTAGGGTAAATACGTCTATATGCAGACAGTCCTATCTACAAGTTTGTAAAAAAGAAAATGTTATTGTAATCACTAGTAGACTACAATTAACTTTATTGGTTGTTTGTTTAGTGTTATAACAGTCTTTTTTTTCTAAAGGTAAAAGAAAATGAAAAAGATATTTGATTTGAATTATTTTACGAGATATAGTGCATATGGAGCCAATTCGAAATCGAGATGAGATATCTTTAAGACCTCTTCTATATTTTGCAGGAAATCGTCTCTCACAATTTTGTTATAGATACTCTGATATAAAGTTTATAACGCAACTTTCATAAATTATATGCAAAGAATTACTGCAGCATAAGGCTTGTCGAATTAGATCACATATTTATTGCCACGTTAATTCTTTTTTTAACCGACTTCAAAAAAGAAGGAGGTTCTAAATTCCACTTTGTTTTTATGTGTGTTACCTCAGAAGTCAGAAAGAACTATTGACTGGATGGACCGATTTCAATAATTCTTTTTACACGCTTTTTATTAGCTTCACCTGTATGTTTGTTAATATGTTTGTTTGTAGCCGACTCCTTTGGACTTCATTTTGACCCACTTCTAACGTTCAGATTTCATTTAAAGTTGGTAGACTTATCAAGGACCGATGACAATACACTAATTTGATGAGATTATTCCATCATCCTAACGGCTTGACACAATAGTCAAGGCTTTTCTCGCTATCCTTTGGACTTCATATAAAAGCGTGTTTTTTAGTTTTTTTTTAAACTATTACTTATTTTAATCGAAACCTGATGCTTGTCATGTAGTTTCTTTTAAATTTGATCAAGATCTGCAGAGTAGGTACTTTTTGAGTTAATAATGCGTATTTACTTGACTATTTCTTCGTGTACGTTTTATTACTAAACTGAAGGCGGTTTTTTTTTTAGTTTGCAAACAAACATAATTATTAATTACAAGTGATTTATGCTGTATATTTATGTCTCTCTAAAATTTCAATAATTACGAGATGAATTTAGTAATATTTACTTACATTTTCAATTAGAATTTACGATATTACGAGATCTCGGCGGATTCTAAAATCGAGATTGTCTGCCCTACTTCGGGACCAGTGCATCATAAAACGTCAAATATCGAAATACAACTTCGAAATTTTCTTGTTTTACACTTTTTGTAGCATTTCTGTACTTTTTTTTTCGCAAGGACAATATTTTGAGAAGTTAATGATTAAAAAATATATTCATATCATAATCATATCAGCCTATTAGTCATAAAAAAATTCAGGTAAGTATGTAGTTTAAAATCAAGTGGACGAAAATACACATGATATATACAAATTTGAATAAGGTGTAAAAAAATTATATTCAACATGTTTTGTGCTAATTTTTGATAAATAAGAATCAAAATGCATATATTTTAAAGTAATAAATCTGTAGGACTGTATCATGATATCAGGCATTACTTCTTAAGGGTAATCAAAGCCGTAAACAAGTAATATGACTCCAACAAGCTTGTACGTAAATTTAATCATAACTAAGCAATCTAGTTCGTAATAATTTATCTCCTAATCTAACTATAAACAAAATACTCGGCTATTGGTAAATTCGGAACACTAAGTATCTCTTATCTTAATTAACATAAAGCCGTATAACGTTATCGATAATACAATACTCCAATTTATCTTTCACAGTGATCGAATGATGTCTACAAATTGTATTGTATTTATTTACTGCAAAAATAAGCAACAATTAATGGTATAATCTAGATTGGAGCGATAATGTCGCCCGCGCGCGGCCGTGGGGCTCGCTATGGTCTGTGATTTCCAACCACGATATGCACTCGACGACAATGCGACGGTTTTAATTGGCGCTCTTACATAGACATGTCTTACAACGACTCGAGAAGCTGTTCGTTTTCGAAAACGGGACATCGAAGTACACGCGCAGGTGCGCCACGAAGCGCGTGATTGGCAAGTAAATTTTCAGTTGTCATTTTGATTTATGTAGAGTCACAGCTCACCAGTATTTATTTGAGCTATTAAGCACCTATTGCGTTGTAACAAATGCAATATCTTACTCTAGTGCAACATATTTAAATGCGCAGTTTCATTTAACTAACAACGGAAACTTTATTTCATTTAAATGTTTAATTTGGATGTATATACAAAATGAAGACTATAGACGAGTATTGTATTCTTAAATGGAGCGCTGGCGCATACCAGAACGTCATCACGTCAGTCGAGATCGGCGCACTTGGACGCGCTGCTCACCTCTGACATTTCAATGAAGATGACCGTTTGCGTGGTAAACTTTGATCTTTCTTACACACGTGTTTCGTACGATTTGGTTTCGATTGTTATGTTTTAAAGTTCAATAGTATTAAAAGTGAAAAGGTGAAGTTATTTTTTTCTGGCATACTAAAATGTATGGCAATTATGTTATTTTTCTTATAAACTTGACGTTAAATTAAATTTTAACATATAGTAGAAGATATGAAATAGAGACAAACTTCAACCGTCTGCTTAATTGATGAGAATTATTTCATATGTATTTTAGTATATTAGAACGCGTTAGGGTTGCCTGAAAAATCCTTGCCAGGCTACATTTAATCCAAAATTGAATAATATATTGTTCTAGTTACCCACATGTTTAATAAATAAATCTTACATCGAAATGAGCGTTTTGATGAGCTGTTTCATTGCGAATACGATGACAATAGGGTTGTCTGCTAAAAGTCTGGTTTGTATGGCGGTTGCCTAGTATAATATAGCCTGGCCAAGAATTTTCCAGCCAAATTTTTGCGATTTATCTTTCACATACTTACTACTTAAAGAAGATCATTATTTAATTTTTATCCATTAAGTGAAGATCATGTCTAGTTCGTATTTTAGATTGATATGTAAATTTTGACGTAAGAATATTATAAAATAATCAGACCTGGTTCATTAAGTAAGGTCATAATAGATAAACACTTGTCCTATAATATTAAAAATGGTCAGAACAAAATTATTAATATACCACATACGAATTAATTCTAAAAACCTTTAGTTTCTAATTTTATAATATAATTAGTAAATTCTATTTAGTAATTCAAATCAGTTTAGTATTTCATAGCAGCAATTTAAGGCAGATGCAAGATAGCATTTAAGGATTTGAATATACACAATTAACATAGTAGACTCTTCTAGTTCTACAGCTTCTATAAATGTAAGAACAGGGCAGTAAGTGACGACTTCGCAAGGATGTACAATCTATTCGAGTCTTTAATGGCGTGGATTTCTTACGCGATCGTTTGGTAACTGGACTGCGTCGAATTCTGACGTAAAATATGGTTGAGTACATTTAACAGTACCACTGCTCGAGTTTCCCACGCGTCTAGCGGCCTGTCCGCAACTGGCATTCAGTGACTATACTAACTACTATGTATGTATCGACATAAATGAATATTATGCTATGACTCGTTAAATGAACTTCCTTTTATATTTACTATATTTACACCAGGAACCATTATTGTACTTATTTTCATATTATAAAATCACTAGCTTCTGCGCGCGACTTCGTCGGCGTGGACTCCGCTCCTATTGGTCTTAGCGTGATGATATATAGCCTATAGCCTTCCTCGATAAATGGGCTATCTAACACTGAAATAATTTTTAAAATCGGACCAGTAGATCCTGAGATTAGCGCGTTCAAACAAACAAACAAACAAACAATCAAACAAACAAACTCTTCAGCTTTATTATATTAAGTATAGATTACATACGACTCGAGGTCTATTGCTGGTTGTCTTTGTACGTATTTTCTTTCCATACTTTTTTATCATAAACTAGCTTCTGCGCGCGACTTCGTCGGCGTGGACTCCGCTCCTATTGATCTTAGCGCGATGATACATAGCCTATAGCCTTCCTCGATAAATGGGCTATCTAACACTGAAAGAATTTTTCAAATCGGCCCAGTAGTTCCAGAGATTACCGCGTTCAAACAAACAAACAAACAAACAAACAAACAAACAAACAACCAAACAAACAAACTCTTCAGCTTTATATATTAGTATAGATGAATTAATGCACTTTCTTACAAAAAATAAAAAAATAAAACAAAGATACAAAGATACAAAGATAATTATATATTACTAGCTTCTGCGCGCGACTTCGTCGGCGTGGACTCCGCTCCTATTGGTCTTAGCATGATGATACATAGTCTATAGCCTTCCTCAATAAATGGGCTATCTAGCACTGAAAGAATTTTTCAAATCGGCCCAGTAGTTCCAGAGATTATCGCGTTCAAACAAACAAACAAACAAACAAACAAACTCTTCAGCTTTATATATTAGTATAGATACTGATGTTAATTGCTTTTAATGTTATAAAATAACCATCGTTTATATTGAAAACGGTAAATTTTCACCTCCGTACAAAATATCTATAAAGAGCGATTAGAGAGATAACGATCAATCACGATGCTGTGTCAAAAAGTCATGATTGTCCTACATCGCAGGTGCACTTACAAAAAAGAGAAATTGCAGCGTTGCCGTGTTGGAAAGAAAATCTTATTATCGACATAAGGGGCGATATTTGAGACGGCCGTCTGCTCCAGTTACAGAAAACGCTCCCCCGATTTGGATCCGGTTTGCTCTTGTTTCGTGCGAACCTACCTTCACTCTCTTAATATTTAATCACTGTTATTCGGTGCTCCCTTGTACCTACGATATCGACGTGTAATTGGATATTGATGAGTATTTTTAAATTGTATTTTTTTTTTAATTTCGCAAGTGACTTATTTCATGCCTCTATAAAGGACAGTTAGCGCTTAGATTTTCATTGTAAAACAAGCTGTACCCGAAACTATGTTGACACATTTTTTATATCACACATTTCAACTTTCACCCCTATCCCGTAGGAACCATACTGGATTTCAGGATAACGCATATCCACCAGTACAGTTTGTCATGTGCGGGAATCGAACCCGCAACCGCCAGCGCCAACGCGTCGTCATCATATCGACTCAAACTATGCCTAGTTTAATTAACATTTCAAACTTACTATAACTAGTCCGTTTGCACAGTTTGTAGTGACTCTGCTTTCTGTTCCGCGGATTGCAGGTTGCAGGTATTTATATTTATATATTTCTACATATGTATTATTTCAATGAATATTTGTCAAAAAAAAACCTATAACAGTCGGCTGTTACCTATAATACATAGGTAGGGATCCCTAGTACATTTTTTTAACCTGATCAGTATCAAGCTAATTTTCCGTGAGTAGCTTCATTTTGATGAGACGAACAAAAAGTTCCTCTTCGAAAACTCTCGATTGTGGTAGATAATAGAGTTAGCAGGAGGTAGAGCAGTAGTGAGCGTAGGATCGGGATAACGTACCACGCAATTTGGAGGACAATATTACCATCAAATTATGTAAATATTAGGTAAGTAAAAAAAAAAAAAAATCAGCTGGTTAGTAATAACTTGATGACCTCGTAAGGTCATCAAAAATTGATTTTTTTTTCTAATTTTTTTCTTTTATTTAGTTAATATTTATATAATTTAATAGTAACATTGTCCTAAAAATTGGTACGTGGTACGTTATCCCGGTCCTACGCTCACTACTGCTCTACCTCCTGCTAACTCTATTATCTACCACAATCGAGAGTTTTCGAAGAGGAACTTTTTGTTCGTCTCATCAAAATGAAGCTACTCACGGAAAATTATCTTGATACTGATCAGGTTAAAAAAATGTACTAGGGATCTCTACCTAACAAGCATTAAGTCTCTTCTATTTAATCTTCCCTTAGGAACAGACGACCGTGTCGCTAAGCCGTCGGTCCCGGTTGTTATCATGTACACGATAGCGATTGTTACTCATAGTAGGGAATATATCCGCCAACCCGCATTGGAGCAGCGTGGTGGATTAAGCTCTGATCCTTCTCCTACATGGGGAACTCTTTCCCCAGCCTATGCCCAGCAGTGCATATAATTATATATTATGTTTGTGTTTCCAGAAAATATAGCTTAATTTCGTTTTATTACTTTTAATTTGCGAAATGCGTGTTTTGTCTGACTTCGTTTTATTAGTGACACTTTAATTTCTATTAGGGTCAATAAGAAGTGACAAAGTTGCACATTTTATTACATTTTTACATGAAACATTACCTGTTGCATCAAGGACATTAGTACTTTCAACAAAAAAACTTGACTCGTTTACAACTACGGCTTCATAAAACTTCCGCGTTAATGTAACATTAATTTAAAGTGCACACACGACACAACATTTTTTATTTTGACGTCAGTAAACCGTCAAAACTATCTTAAATCTGTGGTAAAGTTAATATGTGAATTCAAACTTTAAACGAATTTATAAACTAAGGTGAATATGTAATTAGAAAAGATTTTGCTAAACTTAAATATATTATGTATTATACATTTTATTTAGTAGGTACATAGTATTTAGAAATTAATTATAATTAAATGAGGTACAAATAAAATTTTAGACTGTCACATTAATGTAAACATTATCGAAACATGTATTTCAGTTTCCGTATTTCAATATTTTCAACACATGCACTTCTATTTAATCTTACATTCAAAATATTAACTATAGAAATTCATTTAGACAGTCAATTACAGTCATCTGCACAATGCGATGTTTCAAAGCCTGCTAAAATTATCAATTTACAAAACATTAATCCATGACTCAACAGAAGTCAGGAATACGAGGTTATGACACGAATGTTCTTTTGTTAAGGAAATTAAAAGTATTTCTAATTGAAAGTTAGCTTGTTATTGTGATGACTAGTTAATCAAATGTAGCTACAGAAGCAAATTCGCGTCATGTGTATTGACAGGTGGGAAGATCAATCGAGGAATGCATAATAATGTTGCGGTAAAAGATAAAGCAGAAATGAAAGTGTTAACGTGCAGCAAATGTTAACAACTAAATAGCTGACAAATTTTTAATTGCTTTGGTAATCTTTAAGATAATTGCGTTACTTTAAAATTTCATAGCTGGTCATTATAATGAGACGATAATGATTTCGATATAATTGCTGAATTTTAATACGGAATGACCATTTAGGGATTAATACGAAATTATTAACGCATTTTATTGTTATACAATCCAAAACAAAATGTTGTATTCATTATTATTATAAAAAATATTGAAAATAACACAAAAATACGGCTAGATCACCATGCCATACATTTTTTTTATCCTTTTGTATAATAACAGTTATTAGCTGAATGGTCACTATTAGCTTAATATAACTAGCTTATTAGAACTTAGGTACTATAAACTACTATAAGACTCGCTGGGTCCTACTTGTTTTAAATGATACTTTTCAGACGACATTGATGATACTTACTTAGCTCCGCTATTTTAACTCAATAGGCACTTGGAAAAGGTTCGAGATCCATATAAATATATTCATAGATTAGATTTCCATATTGCACATATTTGAAAGTTAAATAAGGCATTTTACTCAGCGAAGTTAAATATATGTTCACTGAATGCTTAAAGTAGTAGCGCACACAGATCGGCATATAACTATACAAGTAAAATGTGCCGACGGTAAATTATTTAACAAGACAAGTATTTAAACGATTATATTTGCTTCAAGGCAATAGTTTATTTTAATATAAAACACTTCAATATATATCATTTGCGTTGGTAAATAATCTTAAAAGTTTATATAAAGGCAAGCTTTATTATTATTATACACGACCATAATAACTAATCAAATACAGTACTTTTGTTGGGAATATTGCTTCGCCTAATAATTTTCAAATCGTGATCTCACACCATCAGCTTATTTCGCCATTAAGAGTTTGTCCTTATTTATAGGTATTATCTCGTCTATCGGTCGGTGATGTTTCGTAACACAGCAGTTTAGTACCATTTGCATATTCCGTGATGGTGTCGATGTTTGGTCCGCCTTATAGGAGGAACTTGCAATATACGTCATCAACTAATGAAAATCTTAGTGCTGCACTAGGTTGTATAAATAGGCTATAATATATAGGTATAAATAGGCTGTATAGGTTTAAAGAGACATCTACAGAATATTGAAATATAAAGTGCATGGATGTTTATTATTTAATTGAAACTAAATTAAGCTTTTAGAGACAGCCTAAAAATGTTCATAAAAATAATCCATTAAAAAATCATGTGCATGGCTTAAGTCCGCCAACCCGCATTAAATAAAAAAACATGGAAATAAAAAGTATGGATATTTCAAGTTTGTATTTATTGTTCAATATTAAGTTTCATAGCTTATTACGGGATGATCCAGATTCACGTATCCTTTCACTGAGAACCTTGAGATGGCAAACAGCGCGACGGCTGACCATTATCGATGCACCGCTTTTAATGTCCCAGCAAACGATTTACATAGATCGGTTCGGTACTACAAGATATACTGTGTTCTGCCGCTAACATCTCGTGATCTAATTGTATTTTATTCGCTTATGTTACATTCTATTTCTTAATAACAGTAAATGTTACTATTCGTTCCATTTACGTGAAGGCAGTTATAAATTACAGCAGAGTCCATTGTTCCCAAAAGATACAAGTTTAACTCTTGTATTGAGTTATGTGACTTATTTATGGATAATATTAATTAAGACTTATGTGCTTTCAGATATTGGTGTTATTAAATAGAATGTAAATGAAAATCAACACATATTATTGAAAAGAAGTTATCGTGTATCTCAAAATTATCGCGACTTTTATCATATTAATGTTACAATTAAAACATGGAATAACTATAAATTGTAAGTTGTATGAAGTACCTAGCTAATGAGTAATGACACACATAACACATTTGACCACGTTTAGGTAAAAATTATATACAAACTAGCTGAACCGGCGAACTTCGTAACGCCTAAGTATCTGGCCACGGGACATTCGCCGAGGCGAATATCCGCGCGGTGCGAATGGCGAAGCGTCTAGCGACTGAAACAAACGCATAGTAATGTACGTAGCAAGCCACGCGCAACGGCGACCGGCGAAGCGACCGGCGAAATGTACCGGGCGAATCGCGCGGGCGACTTGCGGCGCGACGGGCGAACAAAACAAAGGCATGAATCAGTACGGCGCACGCCACGGAGTCGAGCGATATTCGCGGCGAAAGTGTCGCTGAGTGTCGCACTTCCTTACTAGTCGCGGCGGCGAACTTGACTACCCGCGTGGCCTGCAAATCTTGCCGCGCGAATGGTCGCCTCGCCCGTCGCGCCGCCGTTCGCACCGCCGTTCCCCGTGGCCAGGCGGTAACAGTCGATTGGTATTAAAGTTCAAATTATTGACTATTAAGTATTATTACGAATCTTTTGTATGGGAATATAGAAAAGTGTTGTTTTTAGACTTTTTCAGGCAATTTTTTAAATTTTTCTCTCCGTAAGAACCATTCTCGTACTTTAAGGAATATTATAAAAAAAGAATTAGCGAATTCGGTTTAGCCACTCTCGAGATTTGCGCTTAGCAACATATTCAGCGATTCATTTTTATATACATATATAGAGATAGAGAAGAGATAGAGATAGAGAAGAGATAATAATTATTTTGGCTTGTTCGTCTAACGAAATTTATAGTTTTAAGTTGCTTTTTTTAGGAATAATAATCACCTAATATAATAATACAATCATTAAAATATTCGAAGTTCGAATTTAAATTTCATAAAAATCTATAATTTCTTAACCTACCTACCTACTCGCAATTAAAGTTTGTGGTCAGTTATTTCTTTGTTGTCCTTGGAAAAACCGACGTACCTACTTATTTCTCCGTTCGAACCTTTATTTACCGTTCGTGTAGGCATATATTTAGTGCTAAAAATTTCCTACATTATGGGGATAACCTAGCGTTGAGTATTAAAAGTTTACGATGTTGATCTTATCTTACACAATGACATATAAATAACTTTATGTGCAATGAAGGGCAAATGATTACTAAAATAGCTAAACTATTTTTTTTTTCTTTAAAAACACATTTAAATGAGAAACTATCCATGTCAGAAATATCGACATTAGTTTTATATAAACCTTCCTATACTCGCGCGTTGGTCTGTGAGACCGACGAAACACATTTTCGTAATTATTTTTGTGCACGAAGATCCTAAGAAGTCGAGTTCCTTGCTAGCTGCCGGATTTGTTCCTAGCTTAATTTTAGTGCACGCCGCGCATTCGTGCGAAGTGAACTTATTGTAGCATTTGGCGCCAATCGGTCCGTGAGACCGACGCGAGTATAGGTGCAATTTTTTGTGTAAGTATTAATGTAATATATTTAGTGCGTTTATATGTTTTTTACAAACTTTGAATACCTTATGACGTATTTATAGTAAAATATATGTATCTTTGTTGCTCTGTATTATATTTTGACCAATTTTATTCTTTTTAGATTACAATTTTCAGAAATAAGAGAAAGAGTCGAAAAGTCCAGTTTATTCGGGCATCGAGGCAATTGCAGTCTAGTATCCTATATACCGGAAAAGACAAAAATGTCCTTCTTGTATCTAGCATGCACAATGATGCCCAGATCAATGAAGATATAGGTAAACCGGAATGATAATATACTACAATAGAACTAAAGGTGGAGTTGATACCGTGGACAAAATGTGTAAGACTTACAACGGTGCACGTGGTACAAATAGATGGCCAATGGTGGTATTTTTTAGTGTAATAAATGTACCGGGTATAAATACGTTTATAATATACCTACACAACAACCCTACCAAGAAAATTAGCCGTAGGATCAGCATACGATCTGATCAATCCGCAACTTAGACGTGGGGCTCTCACTACATCCTTGCCGAGAACCATAAGGCTCAGGCTCGCCAAAATATGTGAATTAGATGGACCTGAGTCTTCAGCAACATCTAACAATAATAAAATTGGTCGTTGTGGATACTGCTCATCCAAAAAAAAGCCGCAAGACACGGTACAACTGCGCCACCTGCAAAAATACTTTTGTTTGGAACATGCTGTAACCGTATGCCCTGATTGTTATGGTGAGGGTCAAAACTAAGTCAAATATAGATAAATATGTCCTCTGATATGTTGTTTACTACTATTTAGAAGCTTATTTTGTTTTTAAACAGAAGTACAGATTTTTTTTTTTTTTTCCTAGAACTTAAGAAAAATATCTCAAATTCGAAGACTGATTTGTGATAGACTAAAAGTCAGTAAAATAATTAATAAATTAAGTATTATTCATACTATTTTGTTTCATTATATCCTAAACTTTGAAATATTAATAATATTTTGTTTGGCTCCATAGTAAAAAAATATGTTGTAGGCGTACGAACTATCGGTCTGTGACACCGTGCGCGAGTATAGGTGTTACAAAAATTGGCGCGAGTATAGGAAGGTAAAAGGCAATAACGAATAATCACTGTTGTTACTTTTGTGGACTTATCAAAAATCAGAGACCTTATAGACCCTTAGATGACCTTATAATCATCTGAGGTGTTGTCCAATGAAATAAACGCATAATAAAGATGCGTCAAACCAAATCCGGCATTGCCCGGAGCCTTAACATTGAGTATGTATTTAAAATTTTAAATCAACGAGATCATTTTTCCACAGATTAATCAGCGGGTTATAGCAAATGAAAATATTCGTATTATTTTTGATAATATGATTAAATTGTTGATATTATTTAAAATGAAAATATATTAATAAATATGTTGTTATATGCAGTAGAACAATTTATTAGCTGATGTAGTCATAAAAAAATAATACTTAGTTTTTAAAAATTTTACAGATACCAAAAATGGTTTTTTTTTCATATCATCACCTTGTTAAATTAACCTTATTTTTATTCTATTATCAAAGTAGTGTTTGTATAAAATATAATACAATATAAATACTTGAAACAGCCTTTGTGAAACAAGATTAACTCGTACCAAAATATAATAAATTCAGATAGAAATTACGATTAATATGTTTTCTTAGAATTTCATGCTGTAAGTGCTTATCTGAAAATGCATATTCAAATAAATTAACATACTAGTTCAGATTAAAAAACTTATTACAATAAGCAAAGAGGTCAGAGAGACTGAGCTCTAGAATAGATTATTATTACTATTATTCTTATAATTATTTTTGCGCATATTTGCGTGTGGTATTTTTATAAAATTTTATTAACCTGTTAAATAACAATTATATAAATAGTTTTAATATAAAAACATATACATATAATTAAAATTAATAACGAATAAAAAATAAATGTTTTCGCAATAATTATGAATGCGGAAACATTTTTAAATTAGTAACAAATACATTTTCGCGTGTTGTTTACTAAGACCTAAGATATAGTGTTTATATAATACACACATAATATATGTATATACTCGTGCGTATATAGTAGGTAAAACACAATAGTCCTATAATAGACGCGGGTGTTTTGCTCGCGTAGATACATATGTGCGTATGTCATTTTTTTTCGTACTTTTGAATGTAGCCTAATGTTTTAGATCTTCATTTACACGCACTATTTTATAATAACCTTCATAATAAACGGGTCTTTTATAGCTACAAGAAAAAAAGAGTACTGGCATATCCATATCCTGAGCACATACGTAAATAAATTAAAAATACCTAATGTCGTTGTGCAAAATAATCGTAATATTGCAATATTTTCAAATTAACATTATTTTAAAAGATTATCACTTCTTTAAAATCTTGCGTTCTGTCTTGCTATGAATTATTCGAAAAACATTAAAAACTCTGTACAGCTATATAGTCCAATTACAATTAATGCAAGACTGCCGGTATTGAGAAACCGGTATGTCATATAAATCGAAGGTTTAAAACTTTTTTGAAGGTAATTACACCAGGCGTAAAGTGAAAACTTTGCATTTATAAACTTTCCTTTGAGCGCTCCAAATATTGATATTTAGTATTAACTGGTGCAAATCAAGACCGACAGGTCAGCATTTAAAAACGTTTCTTACTCAAGATTATACGTGAAAACTACATGATAAACGAGTGTGAACGGGTGAACTTAATATGCTTGTCAGGTGGAAACGTATGTCAGTTAGGTATGTAAGCTCGGTACCTACTTGTCTTTTAGGTTAATACAAATAGGCGTAAGGCAGGATATAAACACGTGTGGAAGTACTATAACAATGTTTTTTTTTGTAACAGTTATGATTGAAAGTTAGACAATTTCTAATACTGTTGTACGACTTACATAAAAGCGATGCAATTAAAAATCGAATCTTGTAATTTTCTACATATCGCTCTGAAAAATAACTGATATCTATACTAATATAATAAAGCTGAAGAGTTTGTTTGTTTGATTGTTTGTTTGTTTGTTTGAACGCGCTAATATCAGGATCTACTGGTCCGATTTGAAAAATTATTTTAGTGTTAGATAGCCCATTTATCGAGGAAGGCTATAAGCTATATATCATCACGCTAAGATCAATAGGAGCGTAGCACAAATGAAGAATGTTTCAAAATCGGGGTTTTTTCCTTTTGAGAGCTTCCGCGGCGTAAACGGTTAAAGTTTCGCTCAAATCATGTTTGAGAGAATTGGTCCTATTCCACGGGGACGAAGTCGCGCGCAGAAGCTAGTATTATATACATGACAATATTTCGTCGTTAGCGTTACTCTCGTAAATCTTCCACAATTTAAGTTTCAATTATTTTAATAAACACAGTATATCTGTTTGAATTTTATTTTAATTAAGTACATTTACTTCTTTTAATGTATTATTTATTGAGAAGAAATCATTCTAGAAATAATGAATTTCTAATGCATCTTTAAGCGTTTTAGCAACACCGTAGATTATGATAATTCCGTGTATATAATAACGATGCTTTCCCTGGAAATCAAGTTGATACGATGCGTGCGAGGTCGAAACGTTGTGTACGACACGTCCATTTACTAACGCTTTGATATTAACATTTGCAACCTCGAGTTAATATATCTCATGATTTATGGTATCCTAGTACACAGGATCGCTAGAGTTCCGTTGTTTAGTAACGAATACTAATAAATATATGAATTTACATAAAATTGTCTATTTAATAATGTTCGCTATTAAAAGTTACGATCATGTAATGATGGATTCGTGGTTATATCATGAAACTAAGAACTTAATTTCATTAAAATATTAATTTAATAATAAAATACCATTTATCTAAACAGATATTAAGGTAAGTAGGTGGGTATATTAGGTAGGTACTATAATAATTGTTTTTATACCAATGATCATTACTTGAAATAAGCTACATAACTAAATGGTTCTTGGCATAACAACTTTATTTAAAAATTTAAGCATATTTTACGTATGATTCATAAATAAATTCATACTGATACACAGTTCTGTCATAGTTAAGTTGATGCATCACGATAAATTAGATATGGCTGGAACCAATCTCGACCCATAATCGGTTTTACGAAACACGTCGTCTGCCTGAATCGTTACACAGTCCGACTGCGCCAAATATGTTTGCCCGGCCCCGCATTAATGTTGCCGCCGTGTTAGTTACGTGAAAGTTATAATCACAATATGCTTACACAGTAAATTGCTTCGGTGTAATTAGTCGAACACTGATTTGATTTCTCCAAAGATTCCATCCAATAACTAAATGTACGTATAGGTATGTTGTTATATGATTAGATCCGTAAAAGTTGTATACAAAAGAGAGCACTAACATAGAAAAATGTAAATAACGATAGAGATATTTTGGCGATAATTATTTGTTATTTTGTATAATTTTTTTTTTTGCTTTGAATACTTACCATTTATAATTTTATTATTTTCATTAGTTTTAGGGCCGAGGCAAGTACAACAAACTTATTTTCTTGTACTAAAAAATAAAGCTTCTAAACTATTGCTTTAAGATACAAATTAATATTTATTGAATATCAAAAATGATTTTATTTTAATAACTGTTATGTCTTGACCAGCCTTTACTTAGAATTTGTATTGCAAATTGTAATTCCACGCTAATCTTGCACTTTCTTATAAACATGTCATTAACATATACTGTTTAACTTACTTTTTGCTGAATTTCTTTTTCATCCACATACGAAAATTTCTAAATATAAATCAGAATACACTTTATATAACTTTGCCTATTACTTACTTAAATAGTAGAAACTACAATGTATCTAATAATAACCTTATTGTATGTTTTTAAATTAGGCAACCCTTATGTTTCAAGTCCGGTTTCTTACTGAATTAAATATGTATTATGTCAAACTAAATATTGCAGGCTAACGAAAATAATTAATGTTACTTGTTTATTTTATACTAGCCGACCCGTGCCCACTTCGTTGGGCGTTATAATCCATTTCACATAAGAAGGGTACGGTGAAATTTGATATGTTCCAATACACTCTCACTATTTTCAGCAAATCAGATAAATATAAATGTTTTAAAATCACCAATTAATTTCTAAGGCAAATAATAATGCTTGATTAGATTGAATTGTTGACACGGCACGTCAGAGGGCGCAGGTTCAAATCCTGCTGATTTAAAATCTTTATATATTTTTATCTTTTTCCTTTTATCTTGTCACTCCTGAATAGTGTAGCTTTCTGTTAGCGAAAGAATTTTCATGATCGGATCAGTATTTGCGAAGATTACCCCGTATATACAAACAAAGTTATAAACTTTACCTCTTTATAGGTAATATTAGTATAGATGTATGTTATGTTTGAAACAATAGAACACATTATTATTTAGATATATTCAAAAGATTATTCGTAATTTTTTAAATAGTGTTACACATACACATACATTGAAAAGCAATCATACCTCCGTATACTAATTTATTTTAAGATGAGCAGACTATTTTTTTTTTGTACCTAGCTTTCAAAACACCTGCTCTTACAAAAATATTTTGTTTAAATAATTTGTTTTAGACTGTATTTGAAAACCTACTTCTTACGTAAATTAAAAGTAATAAAAAGCAAATATTTTCTCTACCTAATAAGAACATAAAATACTAGCAGTCTTTACTACACGCAAGTGTAATTTCTTAGTAACCAAGAAACCCTATAACTATCTCTTGGTAATGATTTTTATACATTACTAGCAGTTGACCACGGCTTCGCTCGCGTAGAAATTGATAATTAACAAATAAGGGCTAAAATTGTGTATAATCATTATATTACATCCATTTAGAACCTCTTTATATAGGTACCACATCTATGGTTCACCTTTCGTGTGTTAGACCTACCAGACTGCTCACAGAGATCGCTTTCGATCACGCTTTAAGGAACAGTAGAGCAAAAAAAGTCTTTCCTTAGGTCTTCTCAAGCCATTTTGAGGTAATTTCAGTAATACAAACGATTCTCCTGTTACCATACTGAATTTCTGGAAACTCTGGAACATACATTATGTCGGGGAAAAAGTTTCTTTGTACCCCCATCTCGTAGATAGTGACAGGTTGCTAGTCGCTATAGAAATTTTGGGACTTCTCCCTAAAACACTGTGACAAGTACTTTTGATAGTCCTCATGAGAGGACTCGTTAACTTTACACTACTCAAAGAATTCTAAAGAGACCGAAACAGATGGAAATATGAGAGTGCAAAATCAGGGCTATATGATGGTTGCACTAAGACTTTCCAGTCAAACTCTCTCAATTTTTGTTGAGTCGCTAAAGACGTGTGTGGTCGGGTGTTGTTCTAATGAAATTCCACACCTATTGATCAATTCTGTCCGCTAATTCCCAATTTCTTCGTATTATTTTTATTTTTTGTGTTACCCACACGAGATAATTATGAACATTTTTAAATCATATCAAAATTTTTCGAACCAGCAGGGTTTGAACCTGCGCCTCCGACATACCGTCTCAATTTCTTGCTAAGTCTCATTAGCTGTTGACAGTAGATATCTGAATCGACGGTTTGACCGCCTGTAAAAGCATAATTATAATGAATAATGCCCTTCCAATCCCACCATACACTTAACATCACCTAATAGCGTGTCAACCCGGGTTTTGTGATAGTTTGTGCAGCTAGATCTCTTTTGTACATTCTTATCGCAGCCCGCAGGTGATCCACTTGTCGTCACCAGTGATCAATCTCTTTAAAAATGGTTCGATATCATTACGTCTTAAGAGAAAATCGCAAATAAGTACACGGTACATTAGGTTTCTCTCAGTGAGTTCATGTGGCACCCATATATTGAGTTTTTTGTATAGCCAGCCTTATGGAAATGGCTCTTTATGGCTAATATATAAGCTTTATGGTAAATTATCTGATATTTTAGCTATATTATAACTAGGCAAATGTCGATCTAGCTGCACCTTTTTAAAAAATGTCGTCACGTTTATCCTTACTGGGCGACAAGAGCGAAACTCATCTATGAAATCAAAATTTCCTGACTGAAAACGGTTAAACCAATTTTGTGCAACTCTTACTGACACTGCATTAGGCCCATAAACGTCACAATTTTTTTCGTGGCAGTTACAGTGGCGGTATAAGTCGTATTTTTCCTTTCTTAAAGTAAAACTTTAAAATGTACCGAATTTCTTCGTTGGATTCAACCATTTTGGCGAACAGAAAAGCAAATGAAAAGTGGTGGGAAACTGTTTTTTACTTTTTAATGTCATTTTTAAAATGTCAACTTTCATTATATCAAAACCAGCCAGTTATCAACAATACAACCAAAAGGTTTTATTGCACCTTTTTACTAGAAAATACAAAAATAAAGTCTCCGAACTATTATTTATGTGATATGCAATCAAATACCTAAACATAAAATTTATACTTCCGATATGTTAGGAAAATATTTAAGATAAAACACAAAAAATAAGAGCATTTTTAAAACATGAGAGCCCTTTAGTCCTCTGTAATGCGACCCTAGTGGCAAAATCAGATGTTAAAGGACATTTAATAACTCTAGCGACCCGACCCGGCTTCGCACGGTTGTATTATACATATAAACCTTCCTTTTGAATCACTCTATCTATTAAAAAAACCGCATCAAAATCCGTTGCGTAGTTTTAAAGAACTAAGCATACATAGGGACAGACAGCGAGAAACGACTTTGTTTTATAATATGTATTGATTGACTAGCTATTTCTATGCTCAATTTCAAGTTTGTAGCACAAAAGTTAAGGGTTTTCATACAAACTTTTGAGGTCCCTTAGATCCCTTTAATGTAGCCCTATCGAAAAATTCGTTCTTGACGGATGTCTATTAACTATAAACTACTTCGCTGCCAAATATCATCTTTATGCGTGTAGCGGTTTTTGAGATTTCGTGATGAGTCAATGGCTCAACGATTTTATATAATTATATATATGTTTCTGTAAATGCACGAATTACGGTAAATCCTAAGATTTAAGAGTAAAACCTAAGATTTACCAACTCTTAATGGTAAAAGCCCGAACGATTTTGCGATTCGCACTTTTACTACCATTCACTTGGTATAATAACTCTTAGGATTTACATTAAGGCACGATAAATGTTGAAAAAGACCTGTTATAACGTGGCTAGTCCTTAGATTAAAACCCACGTAGGTCTAATTTTGAAGTTAGATAGGTTAGGGTTATTTTTTTTTTTTGTAATGAAAGTATGCCAATAAACGGTCTAATTTTGAAGTTAGATAGGTTAGGGCTATTTTTTTGTTGTAACGAAATTATGCCGATAAACGGTCTACGGGTCTTAATCTAAAGACTTACCAATTGAAGTTTTTGACTGAAATAAATGAATGAGAATTTATCTTTGTTTTATTCCCAAAACCAACTTTTACTAGCTGCAGTGGTAAAACCTAGCATGTACTAAATTCTAATAGTAAAAGCCCGAAAAAAATGTCCCATTTTCATAAATTATTACATTTACCAACTCCTGTCGGTAAATCCTAAGACTTACTCTTAAATCTTAGGATTTACCGTAGTTCGACCTTTTACAGTAACATATATATAGATTAAGAAGATAATACAGCCAATAAAAGATTTTGCTCAACTTTTAGAGGTATAACAATCAGAAATGTAAACCAATTGACGTGATATAGAGCAAGTGACGTATATATACCTACCTATATAAAAAAACTTTATGCATATAAACCACAAGAAACGTCTTTTAAAAATAAAAATAAAAACCAAAAAAAAAAAACCAAAAAAAAAACCAAAAAAACAAAAACAAAAATAAACTCGTTTATAGTACACAATAAGGAAAAGTGGGTGCTTGTTAATAGCTTCGTCTTTTATACTCAATATTAAGTTATTAACTATACAACTACATTTAGAATGGTTATACGATAAAAGAGATGTGATAAGTGATCGACGACCACCAAATGATAGATTGCAAGACAAGACAAGATCTCTTATCTGATTTAAAGTGAACCTCGTAAAAATGCGATCCCTGTCGGTATTTCACTTATGATTTATTTTCAGAACGATACGAAGATTGAACGTTACGTTACCGACTAAAACATGTTTCTCTTTTGCTCAATAATTTTAGAGAATTTAAAAATCCCCGTTCTATTGTATTGTGATTTAACGACTTGTTCTAAATTAAAACTAAAAATTTTCGAAAGAATCAAATATTTACCTATATATTTTAAGATACTATCCTGTTAGGTACCTATAGCGTATTTACCTGTTTGGGTTTATGGTTACATCGTTTTTACATTCCATTATAGAATGTATTTTATATTATTAAATATTATTGTGTATTATTTTATATCTATACTAATATTATAAAGAGGTAAAGTTTATAACTTTGTTTGTATATACGGGGTAATCTTCGCAAATACTGATCCGATCATGAAAATTCTTTCGCTAACAGAAAGCTACACTATTCAGGAGTGACAAGATAAAAGGAAAAAGATAAAAATATATAAAGATTTTAAATCAGCAGGATTTGAACCTGCGCCCCCTGACGTGCCGTGTCAACAATTCAATCTAATCAAGCATTATTATTTGCCTTAGAAATTAATTGGTGATTTTAAAACATTTATATTTATCTGATTTGCTGAAAATAGTGAGAGTGTATTGGAACATATCAAATTTCACCGTACCCTTCTTATGTGAAATGGATTATAACGCCCAACGAAGTGGGCACGGGTCGGCTAGTTATTAAATAAAACTTGAATTTATGTCACAACTCATTAGCTTTTTGCCCATTATTAATATATGTAAAAATATAAACATTAATAGATACATGTATTTTGTATATTTTAAAAAGTATTTCATAATTGATATAACTAGTAAAATTATGTCGATTGTTTAATATTATGTCGATTTTATAAATGTTTTATAATTATTACTAAGTATTCTAAATGTTACATCTGATTTAAGACATATTAATTCTAAAGAAGTAAAACTTTACTAACAACTGACTTACGTATTAACATATATTATGTATTCAGAAAAATTGATATAAAGTAGCTAATGCAAAAATGCTGTTATCATTATTTTATTTTATTATTTTCGTCAAGTAAAAAAATAAAAGTTATGTAAACATGTTAGTTTGAAATGACTCAAAGGTCATATAAATATTTGCATCAAAAACTTGTTAGTAAAATATTTAAAAATGGTCACGATAATATATATTTATAGTTTATATATAAAGTTTTTGTGTTGACACGTCGCCAACGAAAGAGAGTTCCACTGAAAGCACACAGGCAATGGGGAATCCGTAATCTGAACGCTGTAGTAAAAAATCAATCTCAATCGCTTTTTCAAACATTGCATGAAATTGGTTATCAAAAAAATTGTTTAAGGTCAGTTTGTCGGTACAGATATAAGTTAGTGCAAAAAGTTAAACAGGATTTTATAGTAAATCCGCATAACAAAGACATGGTTCAAAGTCAAGTCAGTGAGCAAAAAGTATAAATTGTCATCGGTATAGTAAGCCCGGCCGGAATAAGGATTCGTTCATAGTCGGCAAACTGTTTTATAATTGTACATATAAAATATATCTAGGTGGATGGCTGAAGCTAATCGATAACATTGATAGCCAAGAATAACAATTAAATCTTTTGTTTGTGAAATCTTCAAGATCAACTTCAATTTATAAATATATATATATATATATATATAAGTATATATCTTTTATATTCGTGATTTACATTAAAAACTAAAATAATAAAGCTGAAGAGTTTGTTTGATTGTTTGTTTGTTTGTTTGTTTGTTTGAACGCGCTAATCTCAGGATCTACTGGTCCGATTTGAAAAATTCTGTCAGTGTTAGATAGCCCATTTATCGAGGAAGGCTATAGGCTATATATCATCACGCTAAGACCAATAGGAGTGGAGTCCACGCCGACGAAGTCGCGCGCAGAAGCTAGTTATAAATAATACACAAGACACACTTGATAACTGTGTAAACTCGCGCAGTCCAACTTAAAGTTGGACTGCGCGCGTTGTGGTCTTTGTCTCTACGTTTACCGCTGACGGGAAGTTTTACAGTGTTGAAATAAAGCTACTATCATCATCAATATGTGAGAAATATCTAATAATTAGGTATTATGAACGTTGTATGACGTATTTATGTCAATATAAAACACCAAAAAAAACTAACATAAGACATCAGAGACAAACAAAAAATACAATCAATTCATTAGTGCTCCAGTTAACTGATCGAGCAAATTAATTATATTGATAATACCTGGAAACACGCATGAATTGAAGGTAGTTCCGTGTAAGTTGACGTCCGGCAAACCTTCGACATTTCCGAGCAAAAGAGTTGATTCTAGCGGTCGCGGAGTGCGGGGACCAAGAGGCGGGCGCGGACACGGGGGGGGGGGGGTGCTTGCAAGCCGCGAGGTCGCTGTCTTTTTACTCGCATTGCCTCCTGACATTCGATCTTAATGGAGTTGCCTTATTGAAATTTAAGCGCAACAAGTACCGACGTAATGGAATAAAATTAGGTTATCGTACCAAGAAAACGGTCCTCAAGTGGCCATCTTTAAGCTCACGTCGGTCCAATAAGAATTCGAAACATTCGTCATTTGATAGCTGCTTTGAAAAATATATTCGTCTCACTCGTAAAGGCGCGTATTATAGTCGCGAGAGGGAAATAGATATAGAAACGTACACCTATCGACGAATAGTCATTGTTCTTGGTCGTAATGGAACAAAATAAAGACAGAGCAGCGGTATTCGTGATTGCGAGACAAAACTATCGATATAGAGGCGTGCGAGAGAGACATAAACTAAGGTTTTTGGGTCGATGTCCGGACGAAGGAACTTAAAAATTGGATTTTCTGAAGAATAACGTTTTATTTAACACATGTCAATCATAACTGACCGATGTTTTGATAGCTGTTTGAGATAATATAAACTTTTTCGCCTCTGTATAATTCTCTACATTCCATATAAATTCTGTAAGATTGCTGCTATTAATTTAATAACGTGATTTTATAAAAAAAGTTAGCTCTGTAATTAAATTACTACACTTGCCTTACAATAAATTTTCTCATTAACTTAAATAAAATTATCCTTTTATAATATTATATATCTTATATAATCTGTATTATTATGAGGTAGTTCAATAAGTTATAAATGTATTTAAACCTATGATAATAATATTTTTCTAGAACCTATTTAGTTCTACTTGTAACTTAATTTATTATTAGAAGAACTTATTATTACCTTATTTATAAATATACATTTAATATTTTTATAATAACTACATTTTAAAGTAACTAAGTTTACTATACCTGTACTGTTTTTTAATAATCGTATTCAACCTCTTTAGAGCGATCAACGGTAATGACCATGCTTTTCCCCAGGTCAATGTCCTGAAGGACTATCGTTTTTTGATTTCGAGTTCCCGATTCCCGTAAAACGTAAAGCCAGCTACACACTTATAAATATTTGGATTTCTAATTTTTATTATTTTCTTATGATTATTATATAAAAAAAATTAATTTTAATAAAAATAAATGTAAATTTAAATTGCTATTCTACAAGTATTATGAAATACATAAGAGTAACTTACTCATATATTTTGTTTTATAAAAAAAATATAAAACTTAAGGGTAGATAATCTTAATACTTTTATTTTTATTGGCAGTCATCATCATATCCTATGTCCCCTGGATGGGGCCACAGTGCGCTGCGATCTCGCTTGGTCTTGGGCTAACAGCTTAATCTCGGGCCAGGAGAGACCGACCTTCTTCATCTCCGCGGTGACGGAGCGACGCCACGTTTGTTTGGGGCGGCCAAGTTCCCTTTTACTTTGAGGAGTCCACTCTAAGGCCTGTCTCGGTATGTGAGAGGAATCCCTTCGGAGGGTGTGACCGATCCATACACATTTACGCCGCTTTATCTGGTGGCCGATTGGGGTCTCTTTGCAAAGATTCATCAGGTGTTCGTTCGATATTTTTTCGGGCCACCAGATGCCAATGATTTGTCGTAGGCATCGGTTGATGAGATTATATTTATTGGCAGTAGTAGGTAAATTATAGTGTATATATTATATAAGTAATGTTACTATTAGCTGATTATATTGGCCGTCTGATGTACCTAGAAAAATATACCATTTTTATATAAATGTAAATTATAAATGACATTAAATATTTCTTAATTTTTATGTTTTTATAGAAAACCCTAATTGACTTTTTATAGTAATACTATTATAGAAGTAGGAGCTCGTTTACTTTTGTATTTAGATGAAGTTGAAAAAAATTAAAAATATTTTATTAATTAATAATTATCTTAAATAATTTTATGTATGCGCGTAATGTTCGAGCGCGACCTAACGCCTATTATATCCCGTCGAAGTAGCGGGACATCTTCCTCCCAGAAAGCACGCCCGCGGACCGTTAGCCGGGCGTCCTTGGCTGAGTTCTCTCTTGGTTCACCGCGGCAGGTCGTTCTCAGATCGTTCTACGCCATTGTTGCAATGTACACGTGTGTTCCGATTCTATAACATATCAGGGTTGACTAATTTATGTATATGTATAATTATACACTATTTGCGCGGTTCGAATCAGTTGATGTAAAGGTTTTTTCTCTTTTCACATGTTAATATACTTAAATCCAAAATATAGTAATCTTATTTCATATTTTAGTGTTTCAAAAGTAATGTTTGAAATTGAAATGAAAACATTTTGTAATGTTATGCAAAATGTTTTCATTTCATCTGCTTGAAATACTTATTCGATAGCCCTAGGTGTTTATATATGTGTGCGTCACACTAACGCCGTCGTCGCAACGTTTGTGTGCGTGCATTGAATTAGTCCTAACGGATATTACGGAATTTCGTTAGATAAATACCGCAAATATAGACTAGCGAGAAATGCACTGGCCGTGCATTGAATATCCAGCACAGTAGCTACTTATGTTCTTACTTTTAACAAAGCGATAAAAACTCGAAATGTTAACGTTTTTTTCTCTTATCTGTGATTGACTGATGGTATGATCAAATTGTATTAGTTTACATTAAATATACATATTGATCTACATATAAATGTATATATATATACTACTACTTCGTTAGCATACATTTTTATATACATATATGTATGTCATGTCATTTATATTTTAATTGTGTCCGTAAGCATATTTTCATATATATGTCAACTATTATCATTATAGTACAAAGATATAAATCGAATAAGTTCAAGGACTTTTTGCGATAATTTCCGCGTTTATTTTTGCCAAAGATAGCCTATTTGTATTTTAAATATTTTATTATCCTACACGTGTCACAAATTATTGACACAATCTTCACATTTATTTTAAGGCCTATGCTAATCTTTATAAACCCCATTTTTTTCGTAATATAGGTACAGAAAATTAAAGATAAAATTAAAGCTACACACATACTAAATATAGTATTTGGTATATTAATTAATGTTTTATTCTAAACTATACAATACTATGCAGTACGTATATAGTGCCTATATGATAATCAATATTAAGAAAAAAAACTGATATATCACGAAAAATCCGATCGACGCGGCGACGCATCAAATTATTATATTATAAAAAAACGCGGAATTGTCATACCTATATATTTTCAAATGAATTCGCAAGCGCAAAGGAATTTCGGATGAATAATTGTTTTAATAACATTTGTTATTGAATTCGCTTATTACACTTTATTGAGCCTGTAATGACATTTGTTACAATACGAGACCTTGTAACTTAGATCTTTGTTAACAATCGGTTCACGTGTTCGACGTATATAGCAATTACGAAATTGTATCGTTGAGGTCAAGAAAAAAAAATTGGCGCCACGGTTAATGAAAACATGTATTTTTATTCATTTAAATGCTAACAAAAACTAAGCTATGCAAATGTATATTTAAATAAGTATATATTTCAAACAGGGAATTATTTCGTCTTAAACTGCAACTATAATCGATCACGTCGGCCAAGAAAAACATTACACGGAAATCTACATCGGAAGTCATTTTGCTATGTGCATAGCCTCTACCTAACAGTAGGACATAACCACTAGCTACTTTCACTTTTTCAACGGACCGTCTTATTTTTGGTATTTTTTATTTTTATTTTAAAGCTCTTATTACGATGCGTATTAGCAGTGCATTATCGATGTCGCAAGCGGCAAGGACGAACGTCGATCGACTCGATTGCAGCAATCGCTCGAATAGGAGCTTTGTGTACTAGTAATCTATTCGACTTCATTCACGGAATTACATAAGAATGCTTAAATTACTTTTTAGAAAAAAAGTCAACATAAGTACTATATACTTAAGTATGTCGTATATTATATAGATATATGTATTATCTCGCGCAATCTGAGCATATATTTTGTTACAAATATAATTTGTTTTGAATATTATAGAATTTGGTACCTTTAGTACCATAGGTATATTTGAATAATGCAAAATATTTTCATTAGCTTATATTTATCTAAAGCACGTGACAAATACATTTGACCATTACTAGTGTTATTAAGTGTATATATGTATGTATCAAATTTGTTAAATCCCAAATAATATCTTGCCTAACCCAAAGAACGTGTATACAAGCCGTGAATCAGATTAATCTACCTTAGTAGTAATGGGTTTGCTTGTGTGTGTGTATGCACACAGGGACAACGGCGTGGACAAGGGTACGAGTGTCGATGTGTATCATAGTGTGCGTACACACACACACTGAAACGAGGTTCAACGTACCAGTTGCCACTCCACGAGTTCCTTGTTCCACTTTACAAACACAGTGTTATTAACAAAGTTTCCGAATTAGAAAAAAAATCAGTAAAGATAGTTCAGTGGTGTAATCGAGTTTATTACGTCTCGATTAGTCGTCTCGATTATAATTAAAATTATCAATATTATTATAGAAATGTTGTAGTCGCAACTGATAATCACATATTTTATTATTTAATCTTAAAAACAGTTACACAGTAAAACAATATTAATATTAAAATGTAAGAACTGCAATGTATGTTTTAAATATACAACAAAAATAAAAACGAGATATACGAAGTATCAACTGCAATAAAGTTTAAATAATTTGAAATAGAAACTATGCTATTATTACTATTTTACAAGAGTGGCTCATATTATGAATTGTATTTAAAAATAATTCTATTCATATTTTTTTTAATATATAATACATAAATTTGCATATTTTTAGAAATTCCATTATAAACAAAATTAATATAAAATAATTTCCTCTAATCATGACCTAGCCCATTGCCTTATCAATTATATGCCATAGTAGTAAATATAAAATACAAATATAATTTATGTTTCATTGACTTAAAAACATTATACAAATCTAATTAAATTTCTCTTACATAATTCTATAACTCAATTTAATATACTTTGTATAAAAATTAGCAATTATTTTTAGACTAGCGAGTAGTATTACTAGTTGTGCAATGAATCAGTAAAATATGATTACTAAGAAACATATTTAGTAATACTAATAAAATAAATAAAAAATATATTATTATTTGGTAAACCCCAATAAAAAAAAATATTTATAAATATTTAATACTAAATATGTTTCATATAAATACATTAACTATGACAATTACATGTTGTTAAGGTGTCCGAGTAAATTCCCACAGCAGATATTGATAATTTCGATATAAATGACAACCGTCGCCCTTACAGTACAAAAGACATCAACGAGCCCACATTGTTTATAGTCGTTGCCGCGTTGCTACGCTTATAACATGTATGTGACTTGTACGTGTGTACACGTGTATGTAACGTACGCATTTGTATGTTGATTTAATTTTATAACATGACTTCATAATTTATTGTATATACATATACAGAATTAGCAAGTTATGAAGTGGCAGTGGGCTGGTCACCTGTGTCATAGGACCGATAGCCTAAAGGCTCCAGGAAACGCGGTCTCCACTCCCGAGTGGAGACCGCGTCTCGGCAAATGTAGTGTGAGATGTATTCCGGCCCGCTGGACCAACAATTTACGCAAGATTCCCGGTGTAGGCTGGATGAGGATCGTGAAAAACTGAGATATCTGACGCGAACTGGGGAAGGCCTATATCCAGCAGTGGTCTGCAATAGGCTGAACTGACTGACTGTCTGTCATATACATTACGTTGATATTTTCACTAACTACAAAAGTTTTAAGCAATTCAGTAATCTTAAAATATATTTACTCTAGATAAATACTCTATGTTACGTAGTACATTGTTTTAAACGTTTTGTTTGTACCAATATTTCATTTGATTGACTATCTACAAAATTGTGACACAATTGATAAGTGGCCTCGTTACAAACGTGGTAATAAGTTTAATTTATTATCTACAATTGGATCTTGACCTATACTATTGTATTATGAATGCTTTCCTTATTAATTCAAAAATACAATTGAAATGACATTAATACGTTAGACTGAGCACGTAGTAGAGTGCTGTACTGACGCTGCGCTCAATCGCCATGTAATGTTCTAGGTAATGTCATAGTAGCCCAGCGCTAGTCATTAACAATATCAGTAATATTAGATATATTAGTGAAACCGTTCATGCCATTTTGGCATAAAATTGTAATGAATGAATAATGATAAGAACAGTCGAATTACAAACCATTGTGTAGTGCTGGTAGTTCTTATTTTTTTACGTTGTGTACGTACAAAACGTTACGAAATTTTCATTTTATTTTAATGTTGTTGTTTGTGTGAAGTATACTATCGTATATTTTAAATTATTTTATTACTGTTTTGTTTTTATGAATACGAAATTATTTCAAAATTTGTACTTGAACACTAATTATGAAATGTAGTGCAGCTATTTACCCAATAGCCATCAATTACTAATAATACAAACCTGATATCTATACTAATATTATAAAGCTGAAGAGTTTGTTTGTTTGTTTGTTTGAAGGCACTAATCTCATGATCTACTTGACCTATTTGAAAAATTCTTTCAGCGTTAGATAGCCCATTTATCGAGGAAGGCTATAGGTTATATATCATCACGCTAAGACCAATAGGAGCGTAGCACCAATGAAGAATGTTTCAAAATCAGGTTTTTTTTTCTTTTGATAGCTTCCGCTGCGTAAACAGTTAAAGTTTCGCACAAATCATATATGACAGAATTGATCCTATTCCACGCGGACGAAGTCACGCACAGAAGCAAGTATCTAATAAATAACTACGATATTTGCATGTCATATAATTAGTTCAAATTTTAGTGCGTCTATTACAATTTTCTGTATTAGTCTGCAGCAGTACTTGCAGACCAGAACGAGAACCGTTTTAAATTTAATTTATTTTTCGAAAGTGTTAGATATTGTAACAATCACTCATTCCTCATTCTAATGGAAATAGCACTAAAATACTTTGTATAACTTTTTAAGTTGCATTCTCTATTAGGCCCCCTTGAGTTATCATTTTCGAAAAATTCTACCGACATTCGTTTCGTAAAGGTGTCTACCTTTACGAAGATTATTTATTCATGTTATTTCACTATTTTCCGTCATATTCATTATTAAATAAATAACTAATTAGTAACTAAGATAACTAAACTCTCTCCCTCTCTCTCTCTCTCTCTCAATAAAAGCTTGACTTCACTTTTTTGAAAAATTTATTAAAAGATGTGTTTGAGTTTATATACAAGTTTATAAATTCTTCGAACTGATCGTGTGAAAAAAGCATGTTATATCAAAAAAAATATGATATTTTCGTGTTCATATCTATTAGTAGTAGTAACAAAAAAAAACTCTTCTGAAAGTTTATGTTTACATCCTACAGCACAAAATAATATATGAAATAATGTTTTTCACCAATTTGAATTTGAGCAGAGACTGTTTAAAGAATAGCAATGAAAGATTTCAAATATCCCACATATTCATACTGCATCTTGTTTAGAATAATGAGAAAACTATTATTCGAATGTATACATAGCACGCATGGGAGAACACCAAAATACAGTGGAAAAATACCAACCGCTAACCTAAACTATTCCATTAGGAGAAAGATTGATGTGTGAATAATGGTTGGTTATAACTGAGATATGTACGTGATATGACCACTGGCGGATCCAGGGGGGGTCACTAATTAAAATTGTTAAACAAGATTTTTGTCACAATATAGGAATTTTTTAATTACATTCCCTACATAGATTAATAAAATACCTACTTATAACCTGTATCTATCGTTATAAAAATTAAATTATAACTTCTTTTCACTTGACCACGACTATGTGACCCCCGCCCTGGTGCTTTGACCATGACTGGGACCCCCCTGGCGCCAAAGCTGGATCCGCCCTTGGATATGACACCAACTCCACTGTTTTATACTTATTTATTAACTAACTATTTGTATGAAACAATGCTACATTAAATACTTAATATTTTAATTTTTAAATAGGCGAAAGTACTATACAATACTACAAGCATGCTAAAATACAGCGTCTGACATTCATATAAAATATAATGCAGTATTCAAACGCATTGCTGGAACATCACGTCTCTACAACACACGTCTCTAGTATCGAGTCAGCTTTAAATTTTGATAAAAGAAAAATAAAAATAAAAATTGTGTGCATGCAAAGTAAACATGTCAGAAGTAAAACTTCTTTGGCAAACTAATAAAAAAAACTAATTGAAAATACAAAAAACTAATTGAAAATGTAATTGAAAAAGACAAAAAGCGAACGTCACGCGGTGTTCCCAGGTGGTCACCCACCCAAGTACTGGTGGTCAGAGCCATAAAATAAATATAATAAATGTTTACAGGTGCTTTATATTCGTTATATCGACAACAATTTAAAAGAATGGGTATTTTTTAACTTTATAGTGAAATTGTTAGACAATTATAACAACAGAAACTTTGTTTGATTACTGTAATTTAGTAATATTTTTACCAATTGTATTAAAAAAAATACTACGAGTATAGTAATCCGATTTATCGAGACAAGTCACAGGTTACAAAAATAGCGCTACAAAATAGAAAAGCGAAGCAACTGTACCATTAATCATTCTCACGGGTAATATGTATAGTTCAAAGTTGAAACCGCGAGTATTTTTTTGTTTAAAAATATGCTTGAATATACGAGGTAAGTGTTCTACTTACACCAAAGTTATTATACAAAATGAATCTCAATAATGAAATAATTTTACTTTTTAATTAAATTAAAAATTACTCAAACAAACGACAATTGTCGTAATGTCATATTTAAGCAATAAGTAAAATTGTCTCACTGCGTTTTTATTTTAAAATATATATAAAAATGTTTAAATTTATATAAAAAAGTGTGTCTGTGTCAGCTCCGACGCTCGTGCCGCGTGCTTCGGAGCTGACACAGACACACTATAGTTGTGTAGCACTGGAGTTTACTCCTTCAGATCGACTGTCTAAATAGGCACAAAAAGGCTTACTAGTCTAAGAAAAATATTAATACCATATCAAATGGTAAATAAACGAATCGAATTACGCCATCTATCGGAACCCTATCGGGTCAGGTTAGGTTAGATATTTATTTTTATTTTTAATTCAATAGGTTTTTCTCCTCATATTTTTTATACCTATCGATTCTTTAGGAGTAAACTGCAAAAAAACACCATACAAACCCCATAGCTAAATAAGTTTTCATCAAGTCATAAAAAATATTAGCATATGCTTGTTATTATTAAAGCATGTATGCAGATAAGTTAGAATATAAATGCAAAAAATAATTCTATTTACTAATTATTCAATAATATAAAATTTAAACGTTTTAATTGGTAAACATTACTGGCGGTCGTTTTGGAAACTAAAAAGAAATTAACTTTCTATAAATTACTCAATCATTTTAAACTAACTAAACCGTGTAGCGCCGGCTGTCAAAGTCTCACGCGTTCATGCCGGATGTCCTAAAACTGTCAGATTTCGTTATTTTTAAGGGCTTCGTAAGTTTTTGAATGGTTGTTATCTTAACTGCGTGTAGTAAAAACTATTTGTAGAATCAGTATGTAGGTAGAAGATCAGTAAATCTATGTACCTTGGTACCTACTACCACTACTTGACATAAAAAAATTGTATTATTATTATGTAGCAGAATATTAACACAAGATCAGTGAAAATAACGTAAAGGGAAATTCTACAAAAAAAACATTCCTAGCAAAAGATGTTACACTATTTTGCCGTACAATTTATAGTAAAGTCTTTATCTGTCTGATTGATATCGAACAAATAAATAATCTCATTTCGTTTGATTGTTTCTTGACCCCCTCACCAGTGACACGGAATTTCAGTGCCAAAAATGCACATTAATATATATATATATATATATATATATATATACACTCGTAACTTAATCCGATACCGTGAGTACCTATACACTAAAAATGCATTTCACACAATTCGTCAGAATAATAAAATGTGAATATAAAAAGGTACATTTCGATTTAATCTTCATTTTAAAACATAAAACATATTGACTGTAGGATATGTATGATATAAAGGTATAAATTACTTGTCGCATAAAATAAAACAAGTTAGACATGTAGAGTTTTATTTTATAAACTCGTTACTTGTGTGTGCAAGGCCTAAAAGCTAGTGGGCGTAGTGCAATAAGATACGGAAGTTAAGCGAACCAGTTTCACAGCAGAATTCGACTGCTAATATATTATTATAAAGAGTTATTGATAAATGTGATTAAGGTGTATGGTTTTTTTTTATATATAATTAGCCTAAAATTAATGTTAATTTGACATTTAAATGTTTATTATAGTATTATACTTTGATATCTTTAAAATCAAAGGAATGCAGGAGCTCCCAAAATTCACTAAATTAGGTTGTTAACATCAGTATTATAAATTTATACATTTTGATAAAAGATATGTTAGTGGAAATTATATCCGAAATACTAAACATAAGAAAATTGTAGAAAAAACTCCAAAAAAATTAAATCTATACTAATATATAAAGCTGAAGAGTTTGTTTGTTTGTTTGTTTGAACGCGGTAATCTCTGGAACTACTGGGCCGATTTGAAAAATTCTTTCAGTGTTAGATAGCCCATTTATCGAGCAAGGCTATAGGCTATGTGTCATCTCGCTAAGACCAATAGGAGCGGAGTCCACGCCGACGAAGTCGCGCGCAGAAGCTAGTAAGTAATAACGAAAATTATTTTTTTTTAACAAAAGGAAATCTAAAGAGGTTTCACTAAACGTCCTTCTATATAATGTCATTAATGTAATAGGTATCACAACTTGATCTAACCTTTCTAACTATTAGACAATCTTTGATGACCAGCAAACCGCCAAATGGCCTTGTCTTCCAAGTATACCAGGTTAAAATCATGGTCGGTGCATGGTTTAAATGACGTACTTAAAATTGAAAATACTTAAATATTATTTTGAAAAACAATAAATATAATATAATAAGATCAGAAATATTTTTTATTTCTTCTAATATTATTTATACGTATACTTATACTCCACCGTATTATTATAAATTAACGTGTTAGGATTATACCTAATATATATTTAAAAAAACATAAACAAAAATTTGTTTATAACATTTCAAGTAAATCATAAAATAATGTTCCATCCCACGGTGAATGAAATATACGGTTTGGAAATATATCAGTGAGGTTAAGATGCCAATAAAAAAAAAACCAAAACATGGAAAAACTCAGAAGAAAACTCTTAAGAACCTTATAGACTTAAACTACGAATTAAAAGATAACAAACTAGTAGCATTTCAAAGTATGCTATAATAAATAAATTTAGCCCCAACGTAACTATAGTACATAATTGGAAACTATTTTACATTTTATTTTTTATTTTTTAGAAAGCTCTAATTGAGGAAGTCTATTTAAAATGCAACATTTTTTTACGTAAGCAGATGACTTCGTTCTATTCGTGTTGTTCTAGTCATGGGTGGTCCACAAGCTTGGACGACGCGACGTGTCAATCACGGAAACCAAAGATGCTCTAAAGTTACTTATTAAGGTTGTTTCACTTTACATAATGATATTTGCTAACTACTCACAAAACGTTTCTACGACGATACTTTAAGTAACAACTTTAAGTTACAAATGTAAAATATCTATTTTTAATTTTAAACCACAAGTCAGAATAACAATAGGATATGTTATAAATTATAATCACCTATATGTTTAGTAAATACATTTTAAAATGTTAATTTTACTTATGAATATTATAGAATTTTAATTTTTACAAGTAAACAAACAATACGTTTAAACATATTAATAAAATGCGTGCGATATTTAACAATTTCGTCAAAATCGTTAACAGTTTTTCGAAAAAAAATCAAATTATCTGTATATTAATTTAATAAAATTAAATGAACTTGGGGAGGCCTATGTCCAGCAGTGGACTGCGATAGGCTGATATGTGTGTGTGTGAAATAAATATGATGATGTCTAAAATATATAGCCCAAAATAGGAATCAACGACGAGAATATTAACGAATTTCTATGAATACTTTACTAGCTATCAGACTTCACTATAAAAAGTAGTAATAAGAATACAGAATGAAAACGCCTTATTACTTGTCACTTGACATAACAATTTATCTTTTCAAAATACTGTGATTAGTTTAGTTGAAACACAGAAGGTAATTCCCTAGAACTTGGTTATAATAATTATGAGAAAAAAAAATTCCAAGTTAATTTTAGATAATTATTTTTGTGAACTTCTAACTTCGATTCGTTTTCATCTAGTTACAACTTACAAAGAGATAAATAATTTGTCTCTTAGACTTAATTATTTTCTAATTTTGAGTACATTATCTCTACACGTAAAATTAAACATGTAACTGACATTAAACTTTCAATTTGACGATTAAGTTTAGCTAACAATAATGTTAAGCAGCGGTTTGAATGAGCACTTTCATATATGGCTGTAATCGCCTCGACGACGCGACGTCAGTTCACGGATAACGACTTCAAATGGTAGTAGCAGCGGTGTAAGTGATGCATACGTTAATCAATTTTCATAGGGAAATGAGGAGCAGTACGAAGAAATTTTAATTGTTATTACTAGTACGGCGATACTTGTTTCATAGACTTTCTGCATTAAATTGATAAATCTGTGGAATCTATGCGTCGATATCTTAACTATTATACAATTACTGCTAGTTTAAATTAAGTAAATATCTAAATGTTGAAAAGGCTATTCGCGCACTTGATGAAAATTGGTGCAAAGCGAAGTGGTGCAAAACCACAAAACCAGTACTGCGACAGGAAGCGGCCTCGAGAGCCACCGCCCCCCGCGCGCCCTGCGCTCTACCCGTACTACTCCCTCCTCCGCTGACCTCCTCCTCCTCGCCCCTCTACTACCAGCCGCCGCGGGGCCACCTGATCCAGACAAAGCGTGTCCTTCGTGTCATTCTCGTGACGCATACAAGTGCATTGCACTAATAATAAGTCCGTTCCATGTCCGGTAACAAATATACTTAGTATCTACTTATTGTATTAAATGTGTCGAGTTTCTTAAATACGAACCAGATTTGTAATGTTGTATTGGGTATATATGGGCAATAATATATACGCTATTCATGTTTTCTGACTGTAGTCGGAGTAAATCATCAACAGTTAGAACTCTATTAATAAGATATTAATGCTTACTCATTTACAATATTGCTTACTGCTTAAATTTTGTTTTATTTACATCTTTTAAATTTTAGTGTTTAAACTTTAATTAGCAATAATGGTATAATCTAAAGTAAGAATATATTCAGAAATTTCTATACAGCATTTAATGTGGGCAGTGTGTAACAACCTTTATTAAGTGGTATTTCTTGCAATAAAGTCGTGACTTAAGTATATCTAGATAGAAACGTAAAGCAAATTGTTATATAGAGAGGCAAAGAACAATGTTGGCAAAGAGCACGCGGTCGGGAAGCACGATATCGAGCGACAATTGAACAAAGCCGGGCTGCGTCACAGGCGAGCTTGCGAGCCTCATCGGGTCGCCCAAAGAAACGATATCATAGAAAGTAGAGCAACTCATTTATTTATTCAGTGCAGCAGTGAGTGCGAGCGAGACGGAAGCGCGAAACTGGCTCATTAAAATAAAAATCCGATTTAAGAGTGCAACTCGCGCGGAGCGAAATAAAAGTTTCCGACGAAATTTGCTCGAGTTATTCCAAAAAAGGTGCACGAAATGGCTCCGCTACAAGATGTCGAGATACAAGTGCGAAGAGAAACCGACCGCAATAGCCTCAACTACATGCGCAGCCTCACGACCGAGTGCTTTCGTTCGTGGACATGTTACACTATAATGCTTTACGGCTATAATTACTGATCCGCGCAAGCGCATTGACGCATATACCGATAATTTCTCGAGACGCACTCTCGTATCGGAAAACACTAACGCCTCTCATGTTAGAGCAGGTTCTTTCTTTTCCGCGTTAATGTCTACTTCTGTTTTCACTGTACAAAGCGAGCTATTGTCTAAAGATTACACAGCTACAGCATTGCATTATCGGCACGATAAAAGGCAGCTCTATAATCATAGTCGCGAGTCACGAGATCCGCACGCGCATTTGCGATGTAAATAACACCACACAACATTCCTTAGTGACTGTCGTCCATTTTAATGGCAGTCATTCAGCAAATTAATATTCAATAAATTTTAATATACGAGTATTCATTAATAGTTTATAATTATCTTTATAATTACGAAGAAGATATGAAAAGAGATCCTAGTAGTAATACTGTTTTGTATTCATTCTTCATTGATTATTCAATATTTTAATACATTAATTAAAGAACATAATGACCAAGAAGCCAATATTTTCAAAGTGATACACGTCAATTATTTAAGACGTGAAATTAACCAAAATCAAAAAGCGTCGCTGCCTTTCACCTCGCGGGTCCTTTCTAGCATTTAATGTCTGAATAAATTTTATGATTTACCGACTTACGAGAGCAATACAACGTAATGGTCCATAAAAGTGATTTCCAACAGATATATATATACCTCAATTATATATCTGGGAATGACTTTTTATTTACAATTTTATAGTAGGCTGTAAACTTGTGTGATTAAAACAATCAATGATAATCTTATTCGCCATTCACATGACCTACATTAAGGTGATCAACAAATTGTATCAATTGTACTTGGAAAAGTTCGGGTCATTATTGTTATGAGCCATCTTAAAATTTTGTATCTGAATTTATTTATGTTATGAAATTCAACTAGAATTTAGTATACAATGTAACAAAGGTATTTTATTGTAAAGTAATATTTATAAAATGTAGAGTTGAATTTTGATTATAATAAAGTAAGGGCAAATACTACCTATTAATTTTTTTTATTAAGAATAAGAACACAAACTTAAACGTAACGTAAAACAGGTAACCATAATATGGTTTCCCATATACACTTATGCAATTTCAACCACATTTATTTCTGTTCTTATGTATTTTGCATTTCCAATATGCTATCAATAAAATAATAATTAATATAATAAATAAACCACGAAATAAAAATAGCTATAGAGACAGACAACTGAACGCAAATTTCCGTATCAGTTTAAAATTGATCAATGCATGTTTTTTAAAATACTTTTATTTTTTTATTTGTTACTATCTAGATTTCAATATCAAAAACTACAAATGGGCTATAGTAAAGTTTGAGTATTATGTGCGTACCAAAAATCAGTTTTACTAAATTATACCCTTGAACAAGAATCTAAATATCTATAAAAAAATTTGTTTCAATTTCAAATCCAGTCGCGTATAAATACTTTTTTGTAATTTTGTAAAGTGATACTGATAATTATTATACTTATTTAGTGCGTTTTATTCGCACGGGTATACCTAGTTTATTGATGACTAGCTGCTGCCCGCGACGTCGTCTGCGTGCGTTCACTGCTCGTTCCCCGTAGGTGATAGCGTGATAATATGTAGCCTATGTTCTGACCCGACTTCTTAATAATATTCGTGCCAAATTTGAAGTAAATCCATGCAGTACTTTTTGAGTTTATCCCGGACATACATTTGAAGAAATAAAGGTTCACTGCTCGTTCCGCGTAGGTGATAGCGTGATAATATATAGCCTATGTTCTGACCCGACTTCTTAACAATATTCGTGCCAAATTTGAAGTAAATCCATGCAGTACTTTTTGAGTTTATCCCGGACATACATACAGACAAACAGACAAACAGACAAACAGACAAACAGACAAACAGACAAACAGACAAACAGACAAAAATTCTAAAAACTATATTTTTGGCTTCGGTATCGATTGTAGATCACACCCCAAGTATTCTTTTAAAAAAATATTCAATGTACAGTTTTGACTTTTCTACCATTTTATTATATGTATAGATGATGATGATGATTCAGCCTGTGATATCCCACTGTTGGGCATAGGCCTCTTCCCCATGTAGGAGAAGGAGTAGTTAGTTATATAATTTTTAATACTGTACACAAAAATAGTTACACAAAAAGTTACGATGTTGCGAATTGAGATAATATCTACAATTTGGTTTTAATAGATTGAAATGATAAGAATCGTTCTAATTTTTGATATAAAAGACGTGCAATTGAGTATTAGAAAGCGATAATGAGTCGTGACCTCACTGTGCGATGTAACAATGATATTGTAATTATAATGAAGTAGTGCTTAAAATAATTTAATAAGCGCTACAATCTCGTGAGTTATATATAAATGTGATTGATCATGATATTTTAGTGTCGATCGTGATCGATTTTAAATCCAATAATAAGGATATACCTACTACCAGTAATACAGCCTTGTAACAAGTTAAAAATACTATAAAATAAGAAGTTAAAATTGTATCACAAGAACCCTATGCGTTTATAATTGATGTTGTTTTCCTAAAAGATTAAATCGATGTAGAAAAAAATAAACTCAAGAAGTAGGTACTTGGTTTGTTTTGACGATTCTTCTTGGTGTTATATAGCTTGCGTGATTTGGCAAAATATTTTAGCAGTTATCGAATTTATATATCACAATTTATAAGATATATAGCATTGGTAACTATTTTCTAGTTCGTCAATTGCTTTTTTTATACAACTAGGTTGGCAAACAAGCTTATGGCCAGTTATGGCTTACCTAATGGTAAGCGATTAGGTACTGTAGCTTATAGACGGTTTACTACATCAGAAGCATTGCAAGCGCGTTGCCGACCCTATCCCCAATCCAAAGAAGCTGTGGTCACCTTATTCGCCACAGGAATACAACGCTGATTGAAAACAGTATTATTCAGCTGAGATCTTCTTACAGAAGACCGAGCTAAGTCCTGGGTTGGGCTTATCCAGATTTGGAGCAGGATTTTCTTGTTGTGCCCTACCTCAGTAATATAATTAATTTAAAATTGCTGAACCATTTTGTCTAAAGTTGATTTTTAGAATCTAGTCGAATAAGTATCTACTTATTTTAAGTGATAAGCATATATTATATAACTTGGTACTTGGTAAGTGAAGTACTTTATATATTTATTATATTTTTTCCTAACAATGTACTTTTCTTCACTTGTTACTTGTTGATATAAATATATTATTTTAATATTTTTTTAACTCAGGCAAGTGGACGATTGTTGATATACTCGTAGCATCAAAACGTCATTTCCATCATGAGGAGAAACGTTGCATTCAGCATACTTTTTATTTATTATCTTCACTTTCTGATACATAAGTAAAGTTTCTTTTCATGTTTCATCTTGTATGGGAATAATTTTATACTTTATAAGCATCACATTTTTCTTTCTGTATAATTTAAACTTCATCATGTTTCTAAGAAGATAAAAAGTTGATTACAAAACAATAAAATTTGTTAAAATATCATACAAGTGATACTTGAAAATATTGCTCTTGGAACGTTTTAAAATTATTTTTTTATTATTCGGTATTTGTACCAATAAGTGGTATATCTATCTATATCTGTACTATGTTACATATCTTTATTATAGACAAAACCTCTTGTAGGAGTAAAGTAGTAAATATACAAACAATTCTCATTAAATACTTATAAAATCTTTTTTGAAAAAATTGTTTAATTTACTAAAAATAATGTATTATTGTATTTACTTAGAAAAAACTGCCCTAAAAGATTACGACTTCATCGTAACAGAGGTAGAACAGTGAAGTATTTTTATTGTACTTACAAGAAATATAATTAAAATTACATTTACTTAATTTTGTTACATTAAAATATACTCATTTTTTTATTATTTTGACTTTTGACTTTTTATTGGTTCGTTTAAATTTTAATTTTTTTGTTTTGTATTTTTTTTTATAAGTTGTTTTTAATAATAAACAAAATGAAATTAATTAACCTTGTAAATAAAAGATAATAAGTTTACGTTTTTATACATGTAATAGGCATTTTAATAGTTGCAATTAATAAACTGCCTCAAGCAAATTTAAAATTGAATTCTAAATTAAGCGTTTTAAGTACAATTTGCTTTCTTAAGACATATTTCATTATAACTTGCTTAGAATTAATTAATCGCATTAAAATGAATCAAGCTTAGCTTAGCCAGCAGAGGGATCTATATGCACTTAAAAGCTCTCAAAAAGACTTATACTTATATACTTATACTCATCTGATGTTATTTCAGGTAAAATATTTTACCTTTTTGCGATAATATAAATAATGCTAAAAATGTAGCAGAGCTGGCGAATACAAGGAACAGTATAACTAATTTGTCCCGGATAAAACCGTTTGTATGAATGTATTTATGTATGTTGTTGTTTATTGAACACTAACACTATTATTTAGTACAAGATATTAAAAAAAAGGAAACAAGAAAACATATAATATGATTTCAGTAATTTTGTCAGATGTAGGCTTTTTTAACGCAAACAATTAAATAATATCTAATAAAATACATAATTTCTTTCAAAAACTATAAGGTATTTGCAAAACTGTGTTGTTTTACTTTCAAATGGTAAATTTTGTGTTTTGATGATTTAAAATGTACCAATTTACCATGTAATCGCTAGGCAGACGCGGAAGATTGCTTTTTGGTACACCACTATACTGCATTTCGTTCTCAGACATCATCGGTTAGCAAAAAAATATAGTAGGTATGGCAATTAACGCCCGCTGCCAAATAACGCCCAAAACCCAGAAAACGTACTTTAATTCGAATGAGCAGCATCAAAGCGCACGTACACATAGTTAACACCAATAGGAATGAGTCTAGCCCAAAAGTGAGTTTCTCGAGCCGCTATCTTGCCAATATCACGCCGCGCTTTGTGGGTATCGCTCATGGACGTTGCTGTTATAAAAACTGCATCAACGAAATTGTAAGTTTTTAATTATTTCCAAATATTTCTTTTATTATATTTATGTTTTGCGTAGTGTTGTAAGTGACTATTCTTAATGTGTGACTATTATTTTTTAGGTAAGGTTTATAATTTAGTGAAAATACACAAAAAAGGACAATAGCGCCCATTCGGCTAATAACGCCTGTTCAAATGACCGCTGGGCGATATTACCCTTCGTGGGCGTTATTGACCGAGTTATATGTACCTAAGCGATTAATAAATTTTCTTCTTTTGTTTAGGATTTGTAATGGCACCACTGAGTTCTATGGGTAAAATAAAAAGAGGAGGACAGTCGCGGACAGAAGTTTGGGGCGAAAACATGTTTTCACAGATAATAATAAATTAATAAATAATAAATATAATTAAATATAAAATATATTCTATATGTGTCTCAGGTCTCATATATGTTAAGTACTTAAAAAGGCTTACTTATGTACCTTTGGTTGTTGTTACCATGAACGGGCGTTATTCACCTACCTCAGGGCGTAATTGACCTTTTCTGTTTAATAACGCCCAATGTAGGGTAATATTTATGTTATATTTTTTTGACATAAAAACTTTTTAATTGCTATTTGATACATAACAATTAAAAGGTGTTGATATATGACCAAAAAAGTTTTGTTAAAATGATTATAAAGAGCAGTTTAACAGTAATTTTACTACTTTAGGAAATTTGATAATTTTGGTGTTAAATTTTGGTTTCTTCTATATTTTCCATTTCTAATAAAAATATTGTATGTGACTGATGTGTATTATTGTATATTTATCCTCCAGGAATATGTTTTCTGCGTCTAGGATGACATTTAAGTTAACGGGCGTTATTAAACATGGTATTTTTAATAACGCCCAAAGACAACGTTTTAAAAAAGATGTAATAAGTATGGAAATTTTAAAGAATTGTATTTTTAATCAACATGTTTCGGTTCAGAAAAGTATGGTTTATTTGTTTATCGCATTATTTTATTAATTTAATTTGTATTTATAGAAAAAATAATAGGTTAAAGTTAAGCGGGCGTTATTTGCCTGTAGTACTTTACACTACGACTTAGAAAACTTTCGATCACGATCACGATTCAGCCTGTAATATCCCACTGTTGGGCATAGGCCTCTTCCCCATGTAGGAGAAGGATCGGAGCTTAATCCACCACGCTGCTCCAATGCGGGTTGGCGGATATATTTCCTACTATGAGATCGCTATCAGGTGTACATGATACCAACCGGGACCGACGGCTTAACGTGCTCTCCGAGGCACGGTGGGGAGACCCACAAGGACTACACTAGAAAACTTTCATTTGAAGTAAATTAATTATAAAACATAATAACTACGCCGCATCAAAGATCTAAAAATTCTAATTTTACCAATTTACTTTTTTGTATACTAACAATTACATACCTACATACCTATACATTTGCATTTGAATAGGATAAAAGATTTAATTTCGAGAGTATGTGTCAATCTTTAGAATAACAGGGTATGTAAACAATAATAATTATAATTATTATTTCAGTAATATGTATAAGAGACTCCGTCTGCGTATACGAGTAACTTACTAAACTTTAAATTATTATTCTTTTCTTGGCATTACAAAAACGTTGTTTTTAAAGAACAACTTTCAAAAAATACTTAGAGCAAAAAATCTTACAGATAGTCATTTGAAATATTAGTTATTCAATATAAAAACTATGTAAACGTTCATTTGCATTTATTTACTACTAGCCGACCCGTGCCCACTTCGTTGGGCGTTATAATCCATTTCACTTAAGAAGGGTACGGTGAAATTTGATATGTCCCAATACACTCTCACTATTTTCAGCAAATCAGATAAATATAAATGTTTTAAAATCACCAATTAATTTCTAAGGCAAATAATAATGCTTGATTAGATTGAATTGTTGACACGGCACGTCAGAGGGCGCAGGTTCAAATCCTGCTGATTTAAAATCTTTATATATTTTTTATCTTTTTCCTTTTATCTTGTCACTCCTGAATAGTGTAGCTTTCTGTTAGCGAAAGAATTTTCATGATCGGATCAGTATTTGCGAAGATTACCCCGTATATACAAACAAAGTTATAAACTTTACCTCTTTATAATATTAGTATAGAAAATGCTGTAGGTATTTTGACATTCACTCTTGAATTGTCTATACTTATGTATATGATACATAAGTATGGAATACGATGTATAATGCAAAACATAAATCATTAAAAAAAATTTTTTTTTAAATATATATACGACCTTTGCTATGGAACATTGATTTGAGACAAGTTCAAAATATGCAACTTAATTAAGTCAAAGTTTCATTACTTTTTTATTAGTAGACTAGCTTCTGCGCGCGACTTTGTCGGCGTGGACTCCGCTCCTATTGGTCTTAGCGTGATGACGCATAGCCTATAGCCTTCCTCAATAAATGGGCTATCTAACACGGAAAGAATTTTTCAAATCGGCCCAGTAGTTCCAGAGATTACCGCGTTCAAACAAACAAACAACCAAACAGACTCTTCAGCTTTATATATTAGTATAGATAAGTTAATAAAAATCTCCACGGTCGTATGTGAATTACCTACATAGCGTCATACGTCAAATTTCAAGTTAATTGGTCCAAGTCCAGTACGTTCCGAGTTACTTGCTTATAACGTAGTACTATTTATTTACTAATCTGTGCTTATAATAATCGGACCGACAGACAATACTTTTGACGAATAGTGGATGTATGTCACTGTAAGAAACTGTTAAGTAACGCCGGCTATAAAAATATTAAGTAATTGTAGCGATGAAGTCATTAAACTAAATAGCTCATTTAAAAGCATTTTATAATTTTTAATACTGGAGTCTACAAAATTTATATTTATTTATATACTTACCTATCTAACCGGTTGAAATTCTTGCCGAAATATTTTATTGTCGTAAATATATATTTTTTTCATACAAACCCCCCAAAAGGACCCAAAAAAAGGAATCATGCAATTTGACGCAGTCGTTCGGAAGCTATGCGCGAACATACAATCTTGCTGCTATCCATTTTCATTTACATAGATTTAACAAAAAATGTGTAGGTACCTAAGTTTCGTTTAAGCATTCACGAAGAATATATGGGTGAAAATTAGAAATTAAGCGTTAAATAATTTACAAAGGGCTAGCGAAACTGCGGCCACACCCCTGCACGGCTGAAGTTTCTAGTCGAGAGGAAATTAAATGTCACTGTTGATACTATGTAGATACTTATATTCAAGTGCTTTGGTGTATCACAGCACAATTTTGTGACTTGGTTCAAAAGATTTTTAAGGCAGTTTCAAGTGTTTGCGCAACCGAAAGTATCTTCTCTGTAAGTCTAAGTTATTTAAATTTCAAAAGAAGATAAACTCTTCACTTATTGCGTGTATTTATTGCTAAAATTTAAGTAATTTTATAGTATAAATTTACATAGCAAGAAATAAGTATATATATCTTAATACATTGTGTTTAATCGTGTTATAGATAGGCATAATGGCTCGCTCTATTGTTATATGTACATATCAAGTGTTTTCATAATACTATTTAAAGTGACAAACAGAACATAAATTTCGCGATGACAAAGGTTCGATGTAAAATTTATGAAGGCGGCGATAATGTAGCGAGCATCAAGTGGAATGAGAACTAGATCTGGTCACGGAGCTCGTGCGGTATAAATATTATTAACATTGTCCTGGGTCCGGCTCGTTGCATAATCGCTACCGGTACCTGTCATTACATACTATTTCTTGGTACTACATTGACTTTAATTATATAGAATTATTCATTTATATTATTATTATACGCAAAAACTGTTTAATATACATTTTAAAACCGTTTCGGTATATAAACTTATTTCTCTAGGTAACTAGCGAGTTTCAATGAATTCTGAGTGTACATTTTGTTCATATCACTTTAAAGTTATTTTAGCTAATTAATATACACAGGTATGTTCTACGCAAGTAGGTTTCAGTAAAAATTATTAAATAATTAATCACTTCTTAATGAAAACAGTTGACGTATTTGGCTGAACTAACTGCTATAGCACGTTTTTTTTTGCGTCAAAATAACTTTAAAATTAATTTCTTAGTTATCAACTATTAACTAACTGCGTTCCTTAAAATGGAGGGTCCAGTATGTGTCGATCCCAAAAATCCTAGTCCATTTTTAAATTTGACTTTGTTTGTGGAACGTGATCTATAACACGTACAAAACCCCCATTTGATGGAACATAGGAGTCAATCATCTAATATATGTACCTATATGTAGCGCTTTTAGTTAAAACCCAAACGTGTCGCTATGCGCATTATTGTTATTTTAAATCCGATTTTTTAACAATTAAGTCGTGTATTTTTAACTTATTTTACCATGCCTTTGATTATTTATTTTATATAGTTTTATTATTTTTTACAAAAATATTTACACAAAAAATACTAATTAAATTATGAATCATCAAGTAAATAACTTTAATTATCTACTTCATTATATTATTACTAATAATTAATTATAATACCATTAATTACCTAAATTATTATTGATAGTGTACTTGAGAAATACTTCCTGATTTAAAGCGACATGCATGCAATATTAACTTGGTTTGCTCTTTGGCATCATAACTCATATCTCGAGGCAGTTTATAACACCACATTCCAACTAAATGGCCAATGCTGCAATTAATACGTGTAATCACAGTGTAAACGCTAGCTTTGCAGTAGAAAACAAGCTATATATTGCTATTTACTTGAAAAAGTATTGTAACAATTTTGATCTAAGCTACGGCCTTTACGAGCTTTTTTTAAGTAGAGCAAAACCATAATGTCTTAAACAATCAAGTTTGTTAAAACAACTTATGTTTAACGTGACCGCTTAGCATTGTAAGAAACGTTTTTGTACTGCCTTTTTTATATATGTTAAATAAACTATCTCTATATTATACCGTCAGTGTTAAGAATTTTAAGAAATATACATTCGTATATGCATTACTTGCAAACTTTCGCATTTGTTACATTAGTTTGACTATTTATTAAAATAACATTGTCCGAAAACTGTATACATACAATTATATTAGCGGAGGTTCGCGCGCAAACCGCAACCGGATGTCCCTCGCCAGATGTACAATCACACTAACACAAACTCTCACGAATTTTTCTCCCAACGCTTTCACATCTTCCACTAATTATTATCCACTTTATCGGGCATCTTCAATTTGATTTACGTCTAACTCATACACAGCTCAATCGGTACACTTTTTCTTTTCGGAGAGGTAATTTAAGTTGATGCTGTCAGTACTCAACATCACCGGTACACACCGGCGACCTGCTCGCGATGACTTATTACTGAACCTACTAATGTCAGTCGCTAATTACAAACCGACAGACATACAGACGCTGTCTGCTAACTCGTTAATTAATTTACGCTTAAACTAATGATATTTTTAAGTATAAATGCAGTATTTATTAGACGTAGACTCTTCGCTTAAATAACATTTCACACTTAGAAAGTTAACCTTTATGATGATACTTAAAAGATAAGTTATCCGTAAACTGTTGTCTATTAGAAAATAAATTTATACTGAGTAGAAATGTTGGAGTTATAAACATCAACGTATTTGTAAATAAATATTTATAATCACAGTAATTTCAACAAAAAAATCTTTGTATATAGAGTGTGATCATAGGTATCTGAGAATACTTTGATCATTTTAAAGAATAAAAATCAAAAAATCGGACTAAAAATTCAACCATTATGTTAGAATTACAGCAATACAATTTGAAACCCATTGTGACAAAAACAGTAGATATTTAAATAAAAGTAAATTACAAACCGTCGGCTTACTGCAGGAAGTCATTATGTGACATATTCACTATTCTGAGATAAACGGCATTTTAGTTCGATTTAGTTAGTGGTCATGTTGATTGTCCCATATCATCCTAAATATAATTAAGGTGACTAAAAATTTAATGTTTTCGATTAGCCTAATATGTATATTAATAAAAACAAGTGAGAGTTGCTAATCCTACAAAGCTATTTATTTTTAAAAAAATCAAAATAAAAGTTAATGACTTCTGGCTACTGTGAGTCTGTTCGGTATGTGAATTAATAATTTCTTAAATTGTAATAAAATAACGAAAATCTAAACAAATGTTTATTTTTTTAAAGTATATATTGCAGAAAACAGTGCCAGACGTATGAAAAACAAATTAAATTCTTCCAAAGAAACAAAATAACAATTTTTTATCA